>OY829543.1:34812024-35412024 GCA_963691705.1 Viola odorata | reverse complement strand
GCGCCCGAAGACTTCGACAGTACATGTTGTATTACACGACATGGCTAATCTCTCGCATGGATCTGCTGAAGTACATCTTCGAAAAACCGTACCTATCAAGTCGCATTTGCAGATGGCAAGTCTTATTAGCTGAGCACGAGATCATCTATGTAACTCAGAAAGCGATTAAGGCAAGCGCCCTCGCCGATCACTTGGCTGATCATGCCTCGGATGAGTATGAGTCGTTGAGCTTTGACTTCCCCGATGAGGACATCATAGCAGTTGAGGATGAAATCGTAGAGGATCTTCAAGAAGACGACTGGTGGACCATGTTCTTCGACGGCGCGGTGAACCTCTCAGGCAAGGGAGTGGGAGCCGTAATCATAGCCCCAGACGGCCGTCAATTCCCTGTAGCATGCAAGTTGAACTTCCCCTGCACTAATAACATCGCTGAGTATGAGGCATGTATCAGTGGTCTCGCGGCAGCCATCGACCTAAAAGTAAAGAAGCTCCGGATCTTCGGCGATTCAGCACTCGTCATCTACCAAGCCCAGGACCTCTGGCAGACACGGGATTCCAAGCTCATCCCTTATCAAAGGTTACTCACTCAGCTCGCGCGGGAATTCGAGGAAACCAAGTTCGACCGAGTTGACCGAGAAAAGAACCGCTTCGCAGACGCATTAGCCACCTTGGCCTCCATGTTCAAACTAGAGTGTGGAGTAATGCTTCAGCCTTTGAGGGTAGAGGTAAAGGAAATGCCGGCATGCTGTGTCACCTTGGAAGAGGAAGCCGATGGGAAGCCTTGGTTCCACGACTTAGTACAATTCATCAGAAACCGGGAACATCCACCGGGGGCAAGCCGGGTTAGCAAAAGGACCCTCCAGCGTTTAGCCCTAGACTTCTATCTCGACGGCGAAGTTTTATACAAAAGAAGAGCTGATGGAGCTTTGCTTCGCTGCGTCACCATGACCGAGGCGAAAAGAATCATAACGGAAATCCACGAAGGGGTGTGTTCCACACATGCTAGTGGGCACATGATGGCCAGACAGATAATGAGGCAAGGCTACTTTTGGCTCACCATCGAACGGGATTGCATCAACTACTTCCGGAAGTGCCACAAGTGTCAAGTTTACGCGGACCATATCCACGTACCGCCAGCCCCTCTCTTCAACATGACATCGCCTTGGCCTTTCGCAATGTGGGGAATCGACATCATCGGCCAAATTCATCCCTAATGGCCATCGCTTCATCCTCGTAGCGATCGACTACTTCACCAAATGGGTAGAGGCCGCCTCCTACTCCAACGTCACACAGAAGACGACCATGCGTTTCATCGAAAGAAACATCATCTGCCGTCACGGAGTCCCAGAAACCATCATCACGGACAACGGCTCCAATCTCAATGGGAAAATGATCGACGGTCTTTGCCAACATTGGAAAGTGAAGCACCGAAACTCATCTCCGTACCGACCAAAAATGAATGGCGCCGTCGAAGCAGCAAATAAAAACCTAAAGAAGATCATCCAAAAGATGGTAATCACTCACAAGGACTGGCATGACATGCTTCCCTTCGCATTGCATGCCTACCGGATAGCAACCCGTACATCTACAGGGGCAACTCCCTACTCATTAGTTTACAGCATGGAAGCCGTAATTCCCCTTGAAATAGAAATCCCTTCTCTCAGAATCCTGGCAGAGTCTGAAGTAGAAGAATCAGATTGGGCAAGAGTGAGGTACGAGCAGCTGAACCTCCTTCCCGAAAAGCGCTTGGCCGCTATCTGCCATGCACAATTATATCAGCAAAGAATGACCAACGCTTATGACAGGAAAGTGCGACCTCGCAAGTTCGAGGCTGGGGATTTAGTACTGAAGAAGATTCTCCCTCATCAGGAGGCCAGTCAAGGAAAGTGGGCCCCCAAATATGAGGGCCCGTATCTAGTTAAAAGTGCATTCTCAGGGGGTGCCCTAATGCTAACCAACATGGACGGAGACGATCTCCTAAGACCGGTGAATGCCGATGCAGTCAAGATATACTACGCCTGAAGTGTCACGGGTTACACGTTCGGCCAGATCAGCGACATAGGGTTTTATCATGACAATCTAATACAAACGTTTGTTCTGAAATTAATAAAATAAGTTTTTTTCAGGAGATGCGTATGATTTTAAAACTTTGTTATCCTCTTTCGTTAAACGTGTGAGATGACAAAAGGAGGCATGGCATAGATGGCTCCCCAGGAGTAGCTCGAGACGTAAGACGCGTCCCTTAGACTAACGCCACTAATCAATTTTAAGTTTTGCAGCGGCGTATAGTCTCATCTTGGCATCACGAGAAGACCACGGAGCTTCCGCTCGTAGCGACTCTTGGAGGGCCGCAACGGGCCACCTTCAAGAGCAAATCAGGAAAGGTTTTAAGGCAAACTGTCGCCATCTAAAGCGAAATTCTTTTTCCTGCAGTGCGACCAGCACAACCGGCATCGCGAACAACCGTTCTCGAAGGACTAAATGCTGAACCAAAGTCACAAAGCTCATCCTAAGCCGGCCAAGTCGTCGAAACGCTAGCAAAGTCGGCTCCCACCTCCGTTCACCTATTCGGAGGAGCTCATCGCCAAAACACCGTGGTCGCACAGTGCAACATTACAGGCAACAACTCCTGGGAAAAGCACGACAAAAAGTCGTCCTCCTGGGGTCACCATCAACATACTTAATGCGGTCTTGTTCAAGAAGGTTCCGGCATCCGCACCATGATCAATACGGTGTATCCTTTAATCGAGAGACAGCCAGGCTATAAGTATCACCCACGCCAAGGCGAGAGCTGCAGCAACACATCTAAAAACAAAGCTATCATCAATCGACATCCGACCTAAGTCACGCTCAATGACCCACGAGTGGCCCGTCTAAAAAGGGAGAGCTTAAAAACTTATCAATCACATTCCTTTTGCCAAAAATCATCTCGCATTTACTCCTCATTAGTTCTTGCCGCATCGTTTTTTTCAGGAACTGGGTCACCCCCATTCGATGCCCGCATAAGGACGGTAAGCATGTGCCCTTGCAGCCCCGCTGCACATTACGGGAACAGAGGGTTTTCCCCTTTATCCCCAAGCAATCACGAAGCCCATCAACAAAGGTCTAGCAAGGACCGGTAAGCAAGTATACCCAGTGCGGATCCCATTTTCCCTTCGACCGGGATCAGCGGTTCCCGTAAAGCAGCTGAAAAAGAAACCAATCAGCACATCGAAGCGAAGCATCCCAGAACCGGGGACCACGTCATAGGCACCCTCGAAAAGTCGAGTTAAAAGAAGGGAGAATCCCTGAACTTATCTCTTTTTCGTTTTAAATTAATTTCTCTGTTTGTTGTCCCCTCTGCATCTCACAGGGACCGGAATCATCTCGCTGTCATCCGCGGGAAGCTCGTGGAAGACGCCCTTGCAGCCCCGCTGCGCACCTTAGGGGAGTCCATCTTTCTTTCCCCTTTTATTTAAAATTGTTTTCATTCTTACTCGCTTTGATAGCTTTAAGCAGAGTACGGTCGTCTGGCCCACTGGGGGCAACCTTAGGTTCTCATTAGAACGTCACAAGTAGGTCATCCCCCACATCTAGCAATCAAGTCTTCTAGCAATCAAACCATTGGGCGATCAAACCCTCAATCAATCAAAAATCAAAAAAATCGATCAAAATCCCTCTTTAGCCCGGCTAAAACAAAAGCATACTGCTCTTATAGGCATTTTCATGCATCGCATAGGTCAGAAATATTCAATCCCTCTGTTAAATCAAGCATCTATCCAAATTACGTGCCATGCATGATATTACCTGTTTGCTCTTATATCCACGGTTTGTTCCGACGTAAGCAGTCACAAACAAATCCCGGTAAGCATTTTCGAGCCATCGCGGCGTATCCTTCATGAGTGTAAAGGCCTGACTAGATACTAGTTGAGTTCGCATAATATCCAGGGTACATGCGCAATCAGACATGGGATAGCTATGAAATGACGTGGGACTTTTACGATTTTCTCCACTTTTTTTGTTTCTTTACTCTTTCCACCATGTATGTCATCACTCCCCAAACCAACAATATCACTCATACCCCGGGAGCCAAAGAGCAGTTTCAGCTAAAATTGCTAGCCGGAAGTAAAAGCACGCCAAGTTCAAGTTCACGACGAAGGAGACTGAAAAGGGGGCCAGGAGATCGCTAAGGACTATCACCGAAGAAGCAGCAACTACGAAGGCCGAGGCCTCGAGACAGAAGGGGAAGAGATCAAGACGAAGGTCGCGCTTGCTCTGCTCTGTTGCATTTCAAGATCAAATCAAAAAAAAGGGAAGAAGAAAAAAAAGAAAAGAAAAAAAGGGAGAGACAAGAGAGAAAGAAAAAAAAAAAGAGGAAAAAGGGAAAAGAAAAGGAAAAAGAAATGCTCAGAGACCTTCGAAGAATAACAAACAATCGAAGAGACAAAGCAAGCACAGCCCAGGGACGACTCAGTTCGAGAAATCTCGAAGAAAACTTTCCCCAGTGAACTCGAGTAAAAAGGCCCAAGGCCAACTCGAGAAATCTCAAAGCAACCTTCCCCAGTGAACTCGAGCAAAAAAGGCCCAAGGCCAACTCGAGAAATCTCGAAGCATCCTTCCCCAGGAAAGGCCCAAGGCCCCACTCGACACACCGCAAGCAGCGAACAGCAAAGCAGCGACGACGCTCCCCCAATGAAGACTCGAGAAAAGGGCCCCTGGCCGACGGGAAAATGACATCCCCAGCAAAACATCGCCCACATCAGGGCCAATCAGCAAAACATCGCCCACATCAGGGTCAATCAAGCAAAACATCGCCCACATCAGGGCCAATCAGCAAAACATCGCCCACATCAGGGTCAATCAAGCAAAACATCGCCCACCTCAGGACCAATCAGCAAAACATCGCCCACATCAGGGCCGATCAGCAAAACTTCGCCCACATCAGGGCCAATCAGCAAAACATCACCTTCATCAAAAACTCCCCAGCGAAGCAATCCTTTTCCAAAACAAACTCTTTTCTGGACTTTTCATGTCCTTTCGTTCTTTTCCGTAAAAGTCCCATCGATTATTAGAACGCCCATGCAGGTGCATCTTCATTCGAAGTCTATTCACTCGGATTGATATTGCGAACTGTAAATTATGTATCACGTTAGTAGCATCTTTATGAGTGTAAAACACTTAGCCTTGTTTCAGAGCGTGAGTGCAAACACTAATATCAGGTGAGGACTGCTTACGGCTGCAAATCGTGGGAAAGTCTTGTCCTTGGGGTCGTTACCTCCTGAGCAGGACGCAGACGCATTCTAGATTCGTATCAAGGCCGCTAGAATTAGCATTCTACCTCCTCCCAGAGTGACAGCATAGTTTAATTTCCAGCATAGCATTTTCTCCTCCCAGAGTGACAGCATAGTTTAATTTCCAGCATAGCATCTTCTCCTCCCAGAGTGACAGCATAGTTTAATTTCCAGCATAGCATCTTCTCCTCCCAGAGTGACCTTAGTTTAAGTTTCCGCATTTCGCGTCGTCTCCTACGGGAATCGACGTTCTTTAGATTTCAGCATAGCATCTTCTCCTCCCAGAGTGACATCATAGTTTAATTTCCAGCATAGGATTCTCCTCCTCCCAGAGTGACAGCATAGTTTAGCTTCCAGCACAACATCTCCTCCTCCCAGAGTGACCTTAGTTTAAGTTTCCGCATTTCGCGTCATCTCCTACGGGAATCGACGTTCTTTTGATTTCAGCATAGCATTCTCCTCCTCCCAGAGTGACAGCATAGTGTAGCTTCCAGCGTAGCGTTTCTTCTCCTCCCAGAGTGACAACATAGCGTAGATCTACCTTTTTCAGCTTTAGCATTTCTTCCCCTCTCAGAGTGATATCCTTCACATAATTCTACATTTCTGCATAATTATTTTCTTCCTCTTAGAGTTGACATCATTAGGGCGAAATGTTCGTACATCTACGAATAGCGCGTCATCCTCCCTAGGCAACGTCTGTTGCGTGTCAGACCCCCCAGTGGAGCCGTCATTTACGTTGTCGTAAAATCACTTTTCATCCCTAGCAGAGTAGTCATCATTTACACTTCCTGCAACTTATGTTTTTCTCAATACCCGAGTAGATCTAAGCTTATATCTTTGCAGGATCAATAACCTATCTCCTCCTCCCAGAGCGACATCAAGCAATCACCTGTTAATCCCTAGTGATGACAACAGCAATTTCCTCCTCCCAGAGTGACAGCAATCAATCTCCTCCTCCTAGAGTGACGGCAAGTAATCACCTTTTACCCCCAGTGGTAGCATCAATCAAACTACCTCCTCCCAGAGCGACATCATCACTGTAGGTTTGAGGTAAGACCTGTTGTGTCGCCAAAATTCGGATATATATAGGGGTGGCTATCTTTACTGCTTATCAAATCCTTCGATAAGACAGTAAAGAGGGGGCAACTGTTGATACCCAAATTTTGACGCCATTTTTAATCAATTTTAGCATTTCTGTCATTTATTTAATTTACTGTCATTTTTACTTGATTTACAGTCATCTGTAGTTAGTTTACTATCGCTAGCATTTTTAGGTGTTTCGTTGCATTTTTGCATCGTCGTTGGCATCGTCAGCTTTCGAAATCACATTTTTCAATTTTTCGGCATGCATTTTCATTATTATCATTAATATTATTTTCAACCCTAAAAATCCTATTTTTTACTATCCGGCAGTCGTATGCTAGTTTTTTCTGCATTTTTTGTCATCTCACGAATTTTAGGATTTTTAGGGTTTTAGCGCATTTTTTAGTATTTTTATTATTTTATTAATATTTTTATTCGAGCTTTTATTGGACCCGAGTAAGTCTGCTCGAACCACAGCTTGACTTTTAAATGTTTTCCATCAACTAGTTGCTAGCTTTTTTTCTGCTCGCAACGGTATACAACGTTTCGTGTAATTTTCGGCGTAACGTTTTTATTTTTCCGTTCCCGCGTTTCGCGCTTTTGAACGCGAAAATAAACGCGTCAAACGCGAAATTTTCATGCTTCGCTGTATACGGTTAAAACCGTCATATTTTTCTCTACGCGCTGGTACCCTCGGATCGAAAAGTCCGAGCGTTTGCTCGCAGGACTCAGCTCGAGCCCATTTAAATAAATTAAAGGGCATTTTAATCACAACCGTTGATCTGGTCAACTCAAGAAAAGTCAACCAGATCAACGGTTGACAAATTAAAGGGGCATGGTGCATGGCACACGCGAACGGCCATGGACGTGCGTGAACAGGGGAGCGAGCCACCGAGCTGCTCGCTCCCGTCCCCTCGGCCGTTACCTGTCCCCTCGGCCATCATCACAACGCCCCTAGCCCAGCCACCTCACGGCCGTAGCCCCGCCAGCGTGAACAACACCACCACGCGCAGCTCCTTCTCCCTCTCCTCCACGCGATTTTCTCCTATAAATAGGAGCTCCCATTCAACGTAAAAACGGCACCAAAATCGCAAGAAACCCTTGCTCCTTCTCCCTCTTGATCAGCTTGCTCATATTGAGCGACAATCGTCCAGTTCAAAGTTTGAAACGTGAGCTTTCTCTCTCTAGCTCATCTTCGGTTTTTCTGCGCAAGTTTTCTTTAATTTCGTTTGGCTTGATTTTGAGCAAATAAATTGATTGTTTTTGTGCTATTAATTCACATACGTAATGTAGATTAAATACATGCTTTCAATTTCGAAAATCGTTGGCTAGATTGTTCGAATTAATTAGTTTTCGATAATTAACGGTTCGGTCGTTTTTTTGAAATTAAATTTTGTACGAGTCAAACTAAAAATCGAGGTTTATACGGTCGGAAAGTCGTCGAAGAGACGAACATTTCGGTACGTCCATTTTTCAAAACGGCCAAGTGTGGCCGGAGTTGGGTCGCCGGCAGTAGCTCCGGCGACCAAGGGAAGGGGTGATGAATAGTGCCATGCCTATTCATCACACGGCGCCGTTTTGGCCCCCCTCCCAAGTTTTCAAAGTTTTCAATTAGGTCCCTCCGATTTTTAATTCTTTCCGAAATTTCAAATCGCAAGTTTTTCGTAAAAATAATTCGTACGCATCGTACGTTAATTTCTCGTATTATCAACTGTTTAATTTTCTGCACTTATCAACTGTTTAATTTTCTGCACTTATCAACTGTTTAATTTTCTGCACTTATCAACTGTTTAATTTTCTGCACGTATCAACTGTTTAATTTTCTGCACTTATCAACTGTTTTAATTCTTAGCACTTTAAATTTCCGCACTTTATTTTCTGCAATTTAAAAATTCAGTTATTTATTTTTACCGCCTACATGGACGGTCGCACTTTAATTTCCGCAATATCAACTGCTTTAATTTTTCGCAAAACTGCTAGAAATCCTTCCGCAATATCAACTGTTTTATTTTCTGCAAATATCAATTGTTTTATTTTCCGCAATATCAACTGCTTTAATTTTTCGCACAACTACTGGAAATCCTTCCGCAAATATCAACTGCTTTATTTTCTGCAAATATCAATTGTTTTATTTTTCGCAAATATCAACTCTCTACTTTCTGCAAATTATCCAACTGTTAAATTCTCGTTTGCTTAAAATCAATCATTCTTCGCATGCAATCACGTAGATATTAAATTCTCCCATGCGTAAAATCAATCATTCTTCGCATGCAATCACATAGATGTTAGATTCTCACATGCTTAAAATCAATCATTTTTCGCATGCAATCAACGTAGCATTTTAATTCTCACATGCGTAAAATCAATCATTCTCCGCATGCAATCACGTAGATGTTAGATTCTCACATGCTTAAAATCAATCATTTTTCGCATGCAATCAACGTAGCATTTTAATTCTCACATGCGTAAAATCAATCATTCTCCGCATGCAATCACGTAGATGTTAGATTCTCACATGCTTAAAATCAATCATTTTTCGCATGCAATCAACGTAGATATTAAATTCTCCCATGCTTAAAATCAATCATTTTTCGCATGCAATCACGTAGCATTTTAATTCTCACATGCTTAAAATCAATCATTTTTCGCATGCAATCACGTAGCATTTTAATTCTCACATGCGTAAAATCAATCATTTTTCGCATGCAATCAACGTAGCATTTTAATTCTCACATGCGTAAAATCAATCATTCTTCGCATGCAATCATTAGATTCTCACATGCTTAAAATCAATCATTTTTCGCATGCAATCAACGTAGCATTTTAATTCTCACATGCTTAAAATCAATCATTTTTCGCATGCAATCACGTAGCATTTTAATTCTCACATGCTTAAAATCAATCATTTTTCGCATGCAATCACGTAGATGTTAGATTCTCACATGCTTAAAATCAATCATTTTTCGCATGCAATCAACATAGCATTTTAATTCTCACATGCGTAAAATCAATCATTTTTCGCATGCAATCACCATAGCATTTAAATTCTCGTATGTGTAAAATCAATCATTTTTCACATACGATCAACCCAACATTTAAATTTCGTATGCGTAAAATCAATCATTTATCGCATGCAAATCAGCTCAGCATTTAAATTCTCGTATGCGTAAAATCCATCATTTTTCGCATACAAACAACTGTCATCATTTTTGTCAAACCCAGCATCTCACTTTCGTATACGCAAAATTCATCATTTCTCGTATGCAATCAACTGTCATTTAAATTTTCGCACTCATAAAATTGTTTACTTCTTTCTCAAGCTATCACTAATACTCTCACTTTGTAGGTTTTAAATTCAAGCTTCGCTCGAAAGTACGCCTTTCGATTCCCTTTTATTTATTCAGCGCTTTTTGCAGTCGTACGCATGATATATAGAACTGTTAGAATTAAAATCAACCCACATGAACAACGTGTTTAAAGAGTCGCTTCAAATGCCATATTCATGTGATTTTAAATTCTCGCATATATTGACTGCATGTACATGGGGACTTTCGATCCCACATCATTTTTCCACTTCAAAAACCAATCATTTAAAATTGGTACTCTGTTAGCAATCCATGATAGGTTCACATAGCAATCAATCTAATCATGCATGGCCCGATGATGAAATAAGAGGGCGCTCATTCAGTCTTACAGAAAATTCAGTCCCATCACGTTACGGTCAAGAATAATAGACGGATCTTGATAAACGGTAACCCCATCCGAAAGATCTTTTTTATTATTTTTGAACGGTCCCGATTGTGGAAAAGGCTAAAGTGACGATTCCTCTGAGGGCCCCCTTTTTCAAAATAAAACGCATTTTCATCAAAACACCTTTTAAACACCTCTCTCATCAACCGGTAACCGTTTTCGGATGTGACTCGGGTGCCTAACACCTTGCCGAGACCATAATACGACCCCGAACCTTTTGTCTGGGGTCCAGACCCCTTTTTTGTGCCTTTAGTTTTTTTTACTTATTATATTTCCTATGCCATGACGATTAAGGTTCCCTAAAGCCTAGCAACCAAATTAGGGTGGCGACTTCATTGCATGTTGCGAGGCGTCTGTCTACGCTGAGCATTGTAAGGTCCCAAATTTCGTTGCACACTCGCGAGTTTTTAATTTTCGTGGGGGCGCGACAAGGTGTCATTGGTGTGAAGTACACAAGTTCGGTTTTAGTTTTTGCATTTTGTTTTACACCTTTTTGTGTTCAATTCTTTTCTTCTTGAGTAGCTTGTGCTTTGGTGTTTTCTTCTTTGTTTCCACATTATATTACTCTATTCTAAGTCCAATTGCTGTCCAAATTAAATCCATTTTCCTTGGGCAGAATTGCGGCTTTCCTTGCCTTTCTTTCTTACCTTGGTTGTCTTGCTTTCCTTGAGCCCTAGTTAGGTCTTTCTAGGTAAGGTGTTGGATTGTGATTGAGATAAGAGTGTGAGAGAAGAGTGTGACAGTTTGGCGACTTCACTGGGGACTTTTTGGGTCGGAGCCGGTTTTGTCTTTTTTAGAGAGGTGTTTATGTGTTTATTTATTTGCTTTGATCAATTGCTGATCTGTTCATTTATTTGCTTTATCAATTGTCATATGCATATCATAGCGCCCTACACCCAGGGGACCAATACCAAAATAGGAGGGTAGTAGTGACGCCCTAGGACACATGTCCTAGGTAGTGTTCACCAATCCCAACTCGGATGAACCCCTAAAGCCAGTTGAAAGGATTACTCGATTTCGTAAGGAATCGGGGATGCCAGACGACACTTTAGGGACCTTTTCATGGTATCATCCGGGAACCATTCAAGCCAGTTAGAGGTGTCGGAATCAGAGCCCCAGCACGTGCATCATGATTATACCTGTTTATCGTGGCTATTTATCTTGTTGGTATGATGACGTGATTTTTCCTGTTATACAAACTGTGGATTTCTCACACACACCATTTACTTAGCACTTAGAAATTTTGATGTTTGTCCTACAGGGCCCATTTTGCTCATTCACCATGACAGCACCTACGTTACTTTCATTTGATATTTTCGGGGGACGAAGCTTCGACGATCAAGCTGCCCGAGGAGATCTGTTAGAACGGGGATTCGCCCCTGACATCACCACTAAAATCAAAGTAGAGGTTGTAGACTTTGATTTGACTAGGATTCGGATGTTAAGGAATGAGCTGACTGAAGACGAAGAGACTCAGTTTGAGGGTAGTTATGGAAAGCTACTGACCCTAGTGGATGTCAAGGCCGATTGGGGTTGTATCAGGGCAGCTCTGAAGTTCTGGGATTCCTACTATCATTGC
This sequence comes from Viola odorata, assembly GCA_963691705.1. NCBI lineage: Eukaryota > Viridiplantae > Streptophyta > Magnoliopsida > Malpighiales > Violaceae > Viola > Viola odorata. The sequence continues at coordinate 35,400,342 of OY829543.1, read as the reverse complement.
TGCCAACCTTCATCCGTTCATCCATCCAAGCTGCCAACCTCTCACAAGAGGACTAGATCCGGCTCAAGAACAGCAATTCGGCCTCCTTCTATCCAAAACAGAAGTCGAGCACTTATCAGGTTGTCATGCCTCAAATAGCCATTCAAAGAGTTTAAGGGAGGGAGGAATACCTTGGCAGTCTTGGCCGCAGGCTTGGCCAAGACTGCAGCCGCTTCAGCGTCTAAGTCATCTTATGCTTCAACTTCCTCAATTTTCTTCTTTCCTTTCACAGCTGCAGAACGTGTCCTCTTGGTTGGAACTGCTTCATCGATCATTTCTGACTTTCTCTTCCCTGATTTCTTTTCCTTTGTAGCTGTTTCGCATCTTGGCTAGGAATCAACTCCCTTCCTCACAACCTTCTTTCGTGCCACTTGTTTAGATTTGGCGGTGGGCTGGATATTTTCTTCGGAGTCTGCCTCCGAAACCACATCCACAACAGGGCTACCTTCTTTGCTAACCCTAGATTGGGTTTTTGGCTCTTCGGTGAGGTCAATCTTCCTCCTAGTCGGGAGGGAGCTCTAAGGTTGCTCGGAGGACGGAATGGGAGGAGGAGTGGAAAGGTTTTGCTGTGCATGTTGGCTTGGAGAACCGCAGGGGTTGTTGTCCATAGACATGATGGTTCTCGCGATACTTAGTACTTCGCCGAGACTCTTTGGTAGATCTTCCTCTGGATTTGAGAGAGAGAGAGATCTCGAAGGAGTAGGGGTCTGATTTTTCGGAGGGGATTTGGACATAGCTGATTTCTTGGCAGATCTCTTGGATTTTCCCATGATTTATGATGAGTTGATCGTGGGGTTGAGTGTGGGAGAGTGGAGTAGATTTAGTTGAGGACGAGTGAGAGTTTTGTGGAGGAGAGATTTTAGGGATTTGAGGATTTTAGTGGAAGGTAAGGAGTCTAACACTTCATAATTTTCCTTAATTAAAATTTGAAAAATTAATTTCAAATTTTAAAAAGGGATTTTCAAAAGAAACCGTTATCCTTACTTTTTCTCCTCTATTAAACACGTATTTTGATCTCTTTCCTCCTTTTTCTCCGCGTGTCCTTCAATTCTTGGTTGAACAAAGTGTGGCCTAGATCAAAAAGACTTAGCCAAGACACCTCACCACACTTAAATTCTCGCAACTCTCCAGAAAATTCCAAGAAAAAACCTGAAAGGAAAATCAGCTAGACTCTGAAATAATCTGAACAAACAATTTATTCACAAAGATCACACAAATAAAAGGTTTAAAAAGCATGGGTTGCCTCCCATGTAGCACCCTAGTTTTAGTCCTAGGCATGACTTTTCTTCTGCTTTTCACTGAATCTCAGGTGGGACTTCAACCTCCTGGCTTTCTTCGTAGGTTGGAAATCCTTCCAGGAACGGTTTGAGTCTTTATCCATTCACTTGAACTCAATACCTATTTTTTCATTCTTAATATCCACTGCACCATGAGGGTAGATGTTAGTGATAATATATGGACCTTCCCATTTACTCTTAAGCTTACCAGGAAAGAGTTTGAATCGTGAATTGTATAAAAGAACCTTCCCACCAATCTGGAGGTTTTTCTCAACAATTCGTTTGTCATGATATGTTTTCATCCTGATCTTAGCTAAGACCTGATTATCATAAGCTTGATTTCTCAGTTCTTCCATCTCATGGATTTGGAGCTTTCTTTCCTCGCCTGCTTGGTCATACCTTAGATTGCACTTCCGGATTGCCCAATAAGCCCTATGCTGCATACCTACAGACAGGTGACACGCCTTCCCATACACCAATTTGTACGGAGTCATTCCTATGGGAGTTTTATAGGCGGTCCTATATGCCCACAATGCATCATCCAACCTTTGGCTCCAATCTCGCCGATCTAGGCCAACTGTCTTAGCTAAGATCGACTTGACCTCTCTGTTTGACACCTCCGCTTGGCCATTTGACTGAGGATGATAGGCAGTGGAAACTCTGTGTGTCACACCATATTTCCTGAAAATCGAAACAATAATCCTATTGCAAAAATGCGTTCCACGGTCGTTAATGATCCCCCTAGGCACACCAAATCTGTTCAAAATGTTAGTTTTCAAAAATGAAACAACAGTTTTAGCATCATTGGTCCTAGTTGCTTTCGCTTCTATCCACTTAGACACGTAATCCACAGCAAGCAATATATATTGTTTCCCATTAGACATAGGAAAAGGTCCCATAAAATCAATACCCCATAAATTAAAAATTTCGCAATTTAATATAACATTCATGGGCATTTGATTTTTAGCACTTATGTTTCCTATCTTTTGGCATTCAGGGCATGTCTTACAAAATCTATAGCTATCATGAAATAGAGTTGGCCAATAAAATCCTGACTCAAGGACTTTTAAGGTTGTCCTCTTAGCTCCAAAATGTCCACCACATGCGTAAGAATGGAAAAATCTTAAGACCGATGGAATTTCACTTTCAGGAATACACCTCCTAATCAATTGATCAGATCCAATTTTCCAAAGATACGGGTCATCCCAAACGAAATACTTACTGTCATGCTTAATCTTTACCTTTTCTGGAGCCGTTAAGTCTCCATGATGCTTACCCGTAGCTAAGAAATTGACAAGATCAGCGAACCAAGGTCTTACCGCTTGGACAGCAAATAGGTGTTCATCTGGAAAATCGTCTCCGATTGGTTCTGACTTGTCTTTCACAAAGCACCTACTCAGGTGGTCCGCCACTAAGTTTTTCTTGCCTACCTTGTCCTTAATCTCCAAATTATGTTCCTGCAAAAGTAAAACCCAGCGGATCAGTCTTGGCTTAGATTCTGCTTTTGTCAAGAGGTACCTTAAGGTCGCATGGTCAGAAAAGACTATGACTTTTGTTCCCAACAAATACGATCTGAATTTGTCCAATGCGAAGATTATTGCAAATAATTCCTTCTCGGTTGTGGAGTAGTTCTTTTGCGCCTCATCAAGCATCTTAGAGGCATAGTAGATCACGTGTGGATCTCTACCCTTCTTATGCCCTAGAACCGCACCAACGGCTGAGTTACTAGCATCACACATCAACTCAAATGGAAGGCTCCAATCTGGTGCTTGCATGATTGGAGCTGTCGTAAGTTTCTCCTTGATTTTATCAAACGCCACTTGGCAAGTTTCGTCAAAATTGAAGTCCACTTCCTTTTGCAACAGTTTGCACATTGGCTCTGCTATCTTTGAGAAATCTTTGATAAACCTGCGATAAAATCCTGCGTGGCCAAGAAAACTTCTAACCTCACGCATGCAAGAGGGATAAGGCAAGCTTTTAATAACATCAATCTTAGCCTGGTCAACCTCTATGCCATTCTTAGAAACTATATGGCCTAGGACAATACCTTGCTTTACCATGAAATGGTTTTTTTCATAGTTAAGAACAAGATTAGTTGTCACGCATCTTTTCAAAATATTTTTCAAATTGGTTAAGCATTCATCAAAATTATCACCGTAGATGGTGAAGTCATCCATAAACACTTCTATACCTTTTTCCACATATTCTGAAAATATACTAACCATACACCTTTGAAAGGTAGCCGGTGCGTTGCACAATCCGAATGGCATCCTTCTATATGCAAAGGTTCCGAAGGGATATGTGAATGTCGTCTTCTCTTGGTCTTCTAATGCCACTGGGATTTGATGAAATCCCTAATAACCGTCCAAGAAATAGTAATGGGACTTCCCAGTCAGTCTTTCTATCATTTGGCCAATGAATGGTAATGGAAAGTGGTCATTCCTCGTGACTTGGTTAAGTCTGCGGTAATCTAGGCAGACTCTCCATCCATTCTGAATTCTTGTAGTCTTTTTTACTCCATCTTCTCCTTCAGTTACGGTAATCCCTGTTTTCTTAGGTACAACCTGCATAGGGGAAACCCATGAACTATCAGAGATTTGGTAAATAATACCAGCATCAAGCAACTTAATAATTTCTTTCTTGACAACTTCCATCATCGGAGGGTTTAGCCTCATTTAGGGTTGTCGGATAGTTTTCTTATCCTCTTCCACATGTATTTTGTGGGTACAAATGGTTGAAGATATGCCCTTGATGTCTGCCAAGGTCCACCCAATAGCTTCCTTATGTTCCTTTAACACGTCTATTAATCTGGCTTCTTCCTCGCTGGAAGGCTTAGCTGAGATTATTACTGGCAGAGTTTCGTCTTGGCCTAGATAGGCATACTTAAGGTGTTCTGGTAACTCCTTAAGATCAAGCTCAGGTACCTGCACAATAGATGGTAATGGTTTAGAATCAGACACACTCAGTAATGGAGAGGTTAGTGCTTCCTTCAATGGTTCAGTCTCATGGAGATCTATTAAGATCTCCCTAAGATCTTCTCGGTCTCCCACTCGGTCTTCCAATTCTTCCAATGTCTTAGCTGAGATACTTCTGCATAAGACAAAATCAAGTGGATCAGTAGTATTTAAATCTGCAGTTTCTTCTTCAATAGGATATAAAATATCAATAAAATTAACAGTATGCGTTTCATTTTGATATTTTAATCCTTCCTTCATGTAAAACTTGATCGTACTCCCAAATAATTCCAAAATAATACTACCTTCGTAGACATCTATCTTTGCTCTAGTAGACCTAAGGAAAGGTCTACCTAAGAGCACATCTGTGGTACAAGAAGGTAAGTCATTATCCATCTCAACTATATAAAAATCCATGGGATATATGAAATTATTAACTTGAACTAGAATGTTCTCTACCAAACCCTTAGGATGAATTACGGTTTGGTCAGCCAATTGGATCACCACCTGCGTGTCCTTCATCGGTCCCATTTGTAACGTCTCATATTCCTTTAAGGACATTATGTTGATTCCAGCTCCTAAGTCGCAAAGAGCATTTTCTACCATTTTGTTCCCAATCTTACAAGGGATGGTGAAAGTCCCTTGATCTCCACACTTCTCCGGGAGTTTGCTTTGGAGCACTGAAGAAACATTCTGTGTAAGATTCACTCTCTCAATACCTGTAAGTTTTCTTTTATTAGTACAGAGTTCTTTCAAGAATTTTGCATAAGAAGGTATTTTAGAAATTAAATCCAGCATAGGAATGTTCACTGCCACTTTGCCGAAAATGTTCATGAACTCCTTAGCCTCGTCTAACTTCTTCTGTTTGGAAGACTTGGGAGGATAGGGAGATGGAATCTCCACTGGTTCCATAGGTTTTAAACTTTGATCATCAGTCTTAGCCACTGGCTTGGCTAAGATCAGTTCCTCTTCTTCGGCTTCGATTGGGATGTCAGTCTTAGCTTCAGCCTTACCCAAGATTGGTTCTGGCTGAGATTCTGCTTCGATTTCTTCATCCACATCGACGTCTTCATCCTCAAATGAATGTTTGTGCATCTCCTTATCTGATTTCACACCCTTCCATTCAGGTAAAACGCTTCCACTCCTAAGATGAATGGCACTCACGTTGTGTCTAGGGTTATCTTCGGTTGTGGAAGGTAACTTGCCAACTGTCCCTGGTTGCTGTGTCTGTAAATTGGCTGATTTGCTTTTACATTTCGATGTTATGTTTCTGCATCTCAACGAGATTGGATTGTGTTGCAAGCATAAATTTTTGCAACGTCTCTTCTATAGGGACTCCAGTAATCTTAAGCAGTTGAGGTGCAGGAGGTAATAGTGGGACATTGCTCTGATTCACTCCAGGTGGTCTGGGTACGAAGTGTTGGAAATTTATGGGAGATTGTTGTGGTTGTTGTTGATTTGGTTGGCTAGGCTGAGGTGTATCTTATCTCCACCTCAGATTGGGATTTTGTCTCCAAGAATATTGGTTACTCTCATATGAGAATCTAGGTTGTCCTTGATTGTAACCATACGCTGCATTGACTGGGATTGGGGTTGGATCACCCGATTGTTCCACCATGTAACAACTATGGGTTGGGTGATCTAGTTGTTGACAAATCCCGCAAACCGAAGGCATAGGATTTGTTGTTGCTACTGTAGTTTGTACTTGAGATGTGACACCTGTAGAAAGATTTATCAAAATGTTAGTAATCTTATCAAGCTTATTTTCCACATTTATAGCATTCAAAGAAGAAGGTGTAGAATTTCTCTCGGATGAGGCGTTGTTTTGACAATTGTCAGCCATTGTTTGGAGGAATAATTTTGCTCTTGTTGGTGTAAGATCTTGAAGTGCCCCTCCAGCGGCTGCATCTAACCTTTCCTTATCCTTCACACACATTCTATCATAGAAATATTGGATAAGGAGATGGTCAGCCACTCCATGGGTGGGGCAAATGTCTTGAAGGTCTCTAAACCTTTGATGATACTCGTTCAAACTCTCCCCTCCCCTCTGCTGAATGGAAACTAAATTCTTTCTGGTTAGACCCGCCTTAGTTGCGTTCCAATATTTGTTCAAGAAGGCAGTGGACATCTCCCCCCCATGTTGTAATGGTATTATGGGGTAAGCTATAGAACCAATTCTTAGCTGAGTCTTCGAGAGACCAAGGAAATGATTTCAATTTAGCTCTCTCGATTGTTACTCCTACTGGTTTTAGGGTATCACATTGGAGGTGAAGGTTCCTCAAATGGCTATACGGATTCTCGTTGGAGTGGCCGTGGAACTTGGTTAAGTTGGCTATGATGTTCGTCTTGATATACCAATCATTAGCCATTGGGGTAGATTGATACAGGAGTAGGTCACTCGTTCTGCTCCCCTATTTTGTTCCCTCATCGTCTGTTCTTGTTGGTTTTCCTCCATGTTTGGTATTGGGTTTTCAACTGGGCCTGAATCTTGGCCTAGATTGTTACTAGGACCAGATTCTGTTTGTGTCCCTGAAAATTCACCGTTTATCCTTCTCTTGGCTTTCTTCCTGTTTTGTGCTTCAGCTTTTGTAAGTTCTGGATTCAAAGGTAGTAAATCTTCCTTTGAGGACCTGGTCATCAACTGCAAAAGACAAAAATAAAAACAAAACTATAAGAAACACCGTCAAAAGATCCCTGGCAACGGCGCCAAAATTTGATTGCGTGTCGAGGGCATCAAATTTAGTTGTATAAAAGATATAGAAATGAGGTAGGAATACAACTTATCACTCGTCCACAAGGGACTCGTAGGTCATGATAAGAGGTTCGTCCACAAAGATCTTGTTGGGGTTTCGTAGTCTTGACTCGACTTCATTGTCACTGGAGTTGAGGGGCTTTTGTTCCTGCAATTAAAGTAAACAAGCATAAAAGAGAACAAGCAATAATAAAATAAACAGGCAATCTTAAGCAGAAGGTGGTCTTAGCTAAGATTGTAGATTGAGGTTGGTTGCGAACTGATGTGAGGTAGATTCCTGGTAAGGGCGAATTCGTGAGCACTTTACTTGTTTATTCGATCATTTACCTTAGATTTTCTCCTTCTCTTTCATAACTCTGCTATAGATTGGGAGGAACTCCTTTCCAATCCTGCTCTCCTCCTATTGAAACCACCTGGGAGGAACTCCTTTCCAAGTGATCCTAGCCAGTGGACACCTTGCTGCTTAAAGGGTTTATCCAATTGGCTGCTGGCTTGAGGCACATGCGTTTTCTCAATGGCGTAGGGAAAGACAGAGTCTAGGCCAAGCTACTCCCAACTCGGAGCCCTAGGTTGTCAATCTGGTTAGGCCTATATTGCTTCAAGTCCACTAACCTCCGCGAAGCTAGCTACCTACTTATGTCACTCCAGTTTCACTCGTCCCCTACGTGACTGGCTGCAAATTCGTCGTCTTACCTAAGATTGATCAAATCTTAGTTAATATTGGAACCGGTTTGTTAAAACAGGCCTTGAATCAATTACGATGAGAGGATATTAAGAACAGATCGGTCTCATGAATCAAACAAGTGTACTCACTCAACCCTTACCAAGAATTTGGTGTTTAGCTACTAGACATAGTAATCAAAGAAAGGAAGAAAATAATTGATGAACATAAAAGATGGAATTAAATGCGATATTCCCAAAGGAATTATCACAACAAGTTTTTTACAATAACCAGAAGAAAATAATAAGGAAGATCCTGTGATTGACAACCTTCACTAACCTTTAACAAGGTTAGCGTCCCCACCAATCGCGTTCCTTTCCAAATTCTAAACTTCAAAATACCTAAAAGATAGGGATAAAAATCTCAATTGTTCAAATTCAAAACAGGAAATAAAATAAAATAATTATCTAAACTGATTTGTTTCTTGTTCAAAAAGATTACATCCGAGAATTATTCAAATGGACGCAATCAGCCAGCTGGCTTCTCAATCCAAGCGCATCCTTCGTGAATCTATGATAAGCACGCCTCTATTTCTGCAATCTTGGCCAAGCCTGCGGCCAAGATTGTCGTATTATCGCTCAAGGCATCTGTTTCCTCTAAATCTCATCTAGCCCAAGACTTCCTTCAAAAGACAGCAAATTGACGTGAAAGAGATTATTTTTACCATAAACAAAATAGTTTAAAGCGGTAAAAACACATGGAATTTAGCGTCAATCATCTGGATTGTATGGAAGTAATGGCAGTCGGGAGGACCTGGTCATAAAATAAAGAAATTAAAATTAGTACCGAAGAAATCTCCGGCAACGGTGCCAAAATTTGATGGGTGCCGAAACCAACAAAAATAAATCATACAATTCACCATGCACAATTAATTAAAATTGTAGCAAGTGGTAAAAGGATCGAACCACAGGGATTTCAGGACAATAATAATTTCTTTAAATAACCGAAATTGTAACAGTGGTAAAAACCAATGAGTGGGATTTTTGTGTTGCAATTAATTTAATAAATAAATAGAATAAAAACAGAAAATAAGTAGTGATTAAATGAACTCAACTGACGAGGAATTCCCAGTAAAGACTCATTTCGGGTCACGATTCATACATGTTGATCATTGATGCAAGTGTTTTCAAAACCGAATTCATAGAAAGGCTATAGAGACCAGCGGTACTCTGAGTCTCCTGCTCTCCTCCTACTCAAGATTCCTAAGGCGGTACTCCTACTAGGATCCCTAACCGATCAATAACTTTAAGGTAGTACTCCTAATAAAGTTTAATTAAAGGGTTGATTAAACACGGGGAGAGACCTTTCCCGATCTAGAAGAGAATTTCTTCTACTCCTATAAACCGGATTCTACCCTTTTCTAATTAGCTCTTACACTAATTAGTTGCCTGCAGATTCCTATCAACGATGTAGCATCCAACGTTTCTAAGAAAAGCTATATTTGTTCAAATTAAAATCTAAGGTGATCAAACTTAAATCGAATAAGAACAAATTGGCATTCAAATAAAAAGAATAGAAATACAAACTTGGATTTTATGAAGCTTAATTTGATCTCACAACAAACGAATCATGACCCTAGAGCCTTTACCAAGAATAGATAAATTAGCTAGAACAAGACATAATTAAATCAAACAATTATTATGCATGAATTAATTAAATCAAGGAAGGAAGAAGAAAAGAATAATATGGAATAATTTTAGAACTAGTAGCCGAATGTGTGTTGGAAGAGAGAGGGAACAACCTTTTCTTTCCTGCTAGGTTTAAACACAATCCTAGTCCAACTAAAAATCCTAGAAAATAGGATTTAACTAATTATAAAATAATAATAGAAATCTTAATATCCTTAAAAGAATTTCTAATGGGATTCTGTAAAGGAATATTTCAAGGCCAACTGCGCAAGGCACACGTTTCATCTCATAGTCTCATGGGCTCACATTATTTTAGGCCCAAAGCAGCAAATGAAATTGGTTTCTTCTTTGTGCCTAGCTGAAATTGCTTTTGCTGCTGGACAACAATCTACCAGCTTTTTTTATGACGTTTCCTTTCCTTTCTTCCAATTCAGCTTCGTATCAAGTAATCTATAAAAAGGAGTAGAAAATAGCCACAATAAGTAGAATCATCATCCAAAATAAAAGGAAAATAGGATGAATAATTAGACAATTTAGCACTCAATCACCCCACCTACTGGATGGCGCCTAATCCCACACTCGGTATGTCCAAGCACCTACCTCAAGTGCCTATAAATATCCCCTAAGGTTCAAGGAAGAAAACAAGCCAGATGCTGCAGCATCACCCTCTCTCTACTCCCTCTAATCTCCCTCTCTCCCTCAACCTCTAATTACCCTCCTATTTATCATATACTGACTTAAGCATTGGAGAGCTTGCGTCGGGGACCCCCTCCGACATTGTGCAGGTACAACAACTGCTATGGTGGTGGTGAAAATCTCACATTCACAGAATTATTCTCACCCCGGATTCGAGGATTATCATTACATTATATCCATAAAATTAATAGGATTAATATGGATCATTCGAAAATCTTGCTTAATCATTGTATATAAATAAACTGTTTATTATGAATATTTTATCTTTCAGTTGACTGAATCAACACAATTTATGCATGCTTTAGAAATTTCACGATTAGAATACCTAACCATTTTCTTTCTCGTTTCCCCTTTTCCTTTCTTGTGTATACTTTTTTTCCATAAAATCTATCTAATTTAAATGTATGAGATTAAATCATTTTAATCTAAAGCTGAAAGTGATTTATTATATTTTTTTCGAAAGATTATCCAATTTTTCTCTAGGTAACGTGAGGAGCACAGGCATGGGAAAATTTCATGGCTCATGCTGCACGATTGATTTGGACCATTTTGGTACCTAATTTTGTTTTTTATTTATTTTAATTAAGACACTACTATTATAATTAAGTAGAGAGATGAGCAGAGATCATTTGAGTCATCTGTCCCAAATGCCTGACACGATGTGAACTTAATATATGTAATGTATAATCTCATATTTTGGTTTTCGGTTTGGTTACAAACTCAGACATATATAAAAATGAATAAATAAATAAATATGTTATCTAGGAATCTTAACATAAATCTATTTGTAAACACTGAATAACCAATAATGCTATGTTTTGTTAGCCCGGCCCAAAATATAATGAATTCCAATCCTAACTATAAATATTAAATGATATACACACATTCCAATATATATTTTTTAAAATATTAAATTAAATTTTGTTATATAAATAATGTTGATAAATTCACAAGCAAAAAAAGATGTATTCACCTTACTGTAAATAATTTGGTGATAAATTATAGACTGCAAATTGGAAAATCACCCCCAAAAAAAGAAAAAAATAATAAAGAACAACAGGAGAAGTAAAATTTCCAGGCCTGGGCTTCATCTAACAAAAGATGGTGGACCGGTACAAAGCCTTGGCCCATCGGGCAGTAGCCAAGTCTTAAATCGAGAAGGGAAAAACCAGAGCGGAGGAATGACACGTCATACAGAGAAGACCGACGTGTCATATGACAAACCTTATCTTTTCTTTCCCCTTCCAGTTTCCACCTCTGCATCACCCTTCTTCTGCACATTTTCCGTCCCCTGTTAAAAAATTCCAATAAATCTCTTTGAAATTTTATGAAACCGAAAACCAACAATGGCGTCCACTACAACGCTTTCTCTAATAGCTCAATCTTCTATTTACTGTCTCTGCAATTCTCCAAACCTATCGACTTTACAAGGGCAACCCAAATACTACTCTCCTTCGCCTCTTCCCCACGGACCAAAGTTGTCACTAAAGTTCAGTAATTCAAGATTCTATCCAGTACCCAAAAAAAGATTACCTCCAGTTTGCTTCTTCAACGCCGGAAAAGAGTCCGAACCGGATGCTAAAGATCAGGTTCGATTTTTTCAGTGTTTTCAATTTCCTAAGATTACGTTTCATTGCTATTTTACGATTCAGTTGAGCTTGATTTTGTGTTCCGTATATGTTAGGGTAATGGAATGGAATGGGCGATTCTTAAGAGATGGGACGTGCCATGGGAGTGGCAAACTGTTTCTTTAACCTCATTTGCTTGTGGATTAAGGTTTCTCTTTCTCTTTTGTCTTTTCCCATTTTCCTTGATTACGTAAAAAATTGAAGCATGGTTCTTGCCTTGTTGGTTTCATAGTGTTGGGTTTAGAAGGGAGCTCATCTTTTCTTTTTGGCAGGCAGTTTCGTTTTGGCTGGATTGACCGAGAGAGCAATCCTACCATATCTTGGACTTAAATTTAATGAGCTTAGTATGGATGCAAAGGCAGAGATACTGCTTTTGGACCAAAGGTATGTTTGTGTCAATAACTCCTATACTAATAGCTGCAGACATATATACTGGAAGTGCTTATGCTTTGTTCTTACTAATATTGTTAAGATATGCTTATTTCTTGAACTTACTTTGAAGCAATAACGATTCTTGATTTTATTTCACAATCTTGTTTGCAGCATTACAACTGCAGCGGTACTTGCTGTTATTTACAGTGTCATCAACACCTTCCAACCACTTCCAGAAGATATACTTCAATATGGTACGCAATTTTAATAGTCATTTAGTACTTAATTCTGATTACCTTTGTATTAGATGTTTGTTACTTGGATTTTGCTGCACTGTCAAGATTTCAATAAGCATTTTCTAGTTAAGCCTATTCACTTTAGTGTTTGATCTTTCCAATCTGATTTTTCTTGGTTTCTGTTTTGATGATCTCAAGTTAAAACTTTGTTTCCTACGTGCCCTCTTAATAGACACTACGGTTGGAAGATTTAGATTCTTGGTTTATAAATATCCTTAATGGTAGTGTCTTTGGTTCTTCCTCTATAAATAATATATCGGTATGTGTCAGATTTGAAGGAACCTTTCAATCTGCAGAAAGGGTGGCTTTTATGGGCAGGGGCTGGACTTGCAGGTGCCCTGCTCGGTCTTGCATTGATTGGGGTTGCTACGTCTGCATTAAGTGGTGAGACACCAGAAAGAGAGGTTAGAAATTTATTTTAAAGGCATTGATCCTCAATCAGAATGTTCAAAAGACTTTCTTAGAACTTTTAACTTCGTAATAATAATAGAAGACCTCATCAGTCTCTCACAACGAACATGTAATATTCTCTACCTTAGATTGGCCACACTGGGAACCATTAGTGACGTTGTTGTAGTGCATGGTGATTTTTGGCAGACACCTTGCAATAGGGCACATGCATTTTTTTTTTCACATTTCTTTTCAAATATCTAGACTTTTTGCGTGCTTTATTCTGGAAAACACAGTTTCCCTTAAACTTCTGTAAAATTATTGCAGACAGATGCGCTTGTTCTGCTTCTTCCATTGATTGGGTCTTCTACTATCAGGTATTCAAAGAACAGTTTATCTGTATTTGTATGTATGATGCTCTTGCACCTTCCCAATATATTGAGGTTGTTTTTTATAATTGCTATTGCGATAGATTGGTTGCGGTTGAGTAGATGAACTAAACATATGAACTGGCCCTGCAGCACTGCTTGCTTGCTAGGCACTACTGGTGTCCTTGCACCAATTCTGGAGGAGACTGTCTTTCGAGGATTCTTTATGGTGTCTATGACAAAATGGTACGATTCTGCTTCTTGTTTCTCACTATAATTAAGTTTTAATGGCATTTATCACAACATATTACAATATGGCATTTACTTTTTGTGTTTCTTCTCCCTTTTTTCCACTATAACTTTATCCTCTCATTTATCTCATTATCCGTAATGATAACAAGTAATCAATGATATCCGATGTTGCAAATTCTTTTTTCTATGCTGATGATCATTGATCCTCTCTGGTCCTAATTCTTTAGGTTATCAGTAGTAAGTTCAGTCCTGGTGAATTTTTTGGAAACACTGTTTATGATGTTTAATTTTCTCTGAAATTTTCTGCAGGATACCAACACCAGTTGCTGTTCTAATTAGTGCAGCTGTATTTGCACTAGCGCATCTAACTCTCGGAGAGTTCCCTCAGTTGTTTATGTTAGGTAAATGTGAACCCCCGTCAGTTGATGAGGTTCTGTTTGTGCTAGGAACCTGATTTATGTGACATTGATCACTGTTTCAGCTAAAGAGAATTGAAAAGTCAACTGAGTTTTATGTTTTGTGTAGGGTGTGCTATGGGATTATCATATGCTCAGACCCGCAATCTCCTAACTCCGATCACCATTCATGCTTGCTGGAACTCGGGGGTCATCTTGATTCTAACCTTCCTTCAGGTTTTGATACCTTTGTCACATTGCATAGATCCTGAGTTTGATATGAAGCCTAAAAATCTGGCTTTATATGGCTCGGAATCCTTCGGGTTCCAAAAAAATGCTCAGTTGATAATTACCAAGTGATGAACATGTCATTTTAAGTGTTGATTAGACAAGTACTGATGGAAGCGATTGTTTATATGTACAGCTCCAGGGATATGATCTGAAGGAAGTTTTGCAGGCGACCTGATTTGAATCAAGCTCCTCTATTCATCAAGATAGTAGAGGTAGGGCAACAAAGGGTTGTATATAGGTCCCAATGCAACTTTTAGAGAAGTTTTTTTTCTCTTTTTCTGGTGAGAAAGCATTGTTCATTGTAAAAGCTAATGAGCCTTTTTTATTCTCTCTTGTTTTATTCCTAAACAAGAAAAAAAAACCACATTTTATCACAATTTTTCTTAAATGTGGTTCGTTTAGACTCAATTATTCAATTCATTTCGACAATAGGCAATCTTGCGAGTGTAAATTAGAGAGAAGGAAAACACATCTCGGACTTTCTTATGTTTGGTACAGGAAAACTCTACATTTATAACACAAACTTGACTTTAGACACTTCAAGTACAAAAAACAACAAGTTTCGGCCTTGAATAAATGAAGAAATAAAACCGAAAATCAAAGAAAACTTGACACTTTTCAAATAGAATTTTGGCCAATCGTTTTAACGCCTTTGCTTTGCTACCACATAATACAATCTCGGTTCATAAGATGATGTTTGATGAACAAGTAGGAATGATAAAATCCGAAATACTCTTCTTGAATTTAAACACGATCTAGTTCAAAATTGGGATTGACTTAGAAAATGAAGCACAAAAGTGACTAGATTTGAAAGTAACTTGGATGAATCTGAGGATCTATCTTAGACACCGTTTTGAATCAAGTAACGACTGTTAATCAATCCAAAGATGAAGAAGACAAGGATGGAAGTTGTTGTACTTACTTGACTTAATTCTAATGCATGTCCGACCTAGTAGAACATAAAAAATGAGTCTTTGAAAGGACGGGGGATTAACACTCAACAAAAGCTTTCAAATTTAGACCAAGTTCTAAAATGAGAAGAGAACTCCTATTTATACTTGAGGGGTTCTTGGCCGCCTCGAAGAAGTGAGCACGGCCCAAAAGTTGGTTAGTGCTTGTGCTTGCGTTGGTTGTGTGTTGATGGCCCATGGCTTGGCCTGGTCTAAGGGCTCCCATGCTTGTATCACCCCTTGTTCTTAATTAATTGATGTTTTGGGCTTAAATTTTTAGTCCAAAATAATTGACGTTTTACGTTCTCCAATACTCAATTTTGTGTCTTTTACTTTTTTGTCCATGTTTTATACTTTTTTGGGTAATGACATTTAGTTCCCCTGAAATATTCCAAAAACAAACACCTCTTCTCACTTCCATTTGTGTCATATTACCTCTCCCCAACTATAGGGTTCTAAGCAAGTCGCCCTTTTGGTCAAAAAATGGCCTCCAAATAATTGACTACTGTAGGTTTCTGCTTAAAATGAATATTGAATG
This sequence comes from Viola odorata, assembly GCA_963691705.1. NCBI lineage: Eukaryota > Viridiplantae > Streptophyta > Magnoliopsida > Malpighiales > Violaceae > Viola > Viola odorata. The sequence continues at coordinate 35,384,795 of OY829543.1, read as the reverse complement.
TTATAGAAAAATTATCACACCCTAATTTTAAAATTGTCTTAAAACCTATTTGGCTGACGTGAAAATTATTTATTAAAAAATGACAATTTTTTTTTCATCTCTCTCCTTACCCCCGATAAACGCTGAAGTGAAAAAATTAAGAAAAATAAAATTAAACTAAAAATCAACCCCAACATATCTAAAAATGAATTTCATGTTAATCTAAAACAAAAGTAATGTAAACTTTAAAATGTCATCAAAAATATAATTTTTTTTTAACACGAGTTAACTAATTGTCTGGATTAAATTAAACCGAGTATCAAACATTTTAGAATTTTGAAATAACATCTAAAAATGCACTAAAACATAATTTTGCATTAACTAATTGTCTGAATTAGGGTTTTTAAACCTAGACCGACCCGACCGATTTAACTGGGTTGAACTGGGGCTGGGTAAGTTTCTGGGTGGGTTTAGGGGTAAAACCCCCTTTTGAAAAACCCGACGACCCAGCCCGAATTTTTGGGTTAAACCGGCTTGAGTTTTTTTAAACTAAGTTGTTTGTTAACTCTTGCTCTAATTTTTCTTAGATTTTAAGTTTACCATTTGAGCCTATGGTCATTTTTTCAATAATCAAGTATATTTTTTATATATCAAATGAAATTTATTGATTTTAAGATCCTCTAATGTCATATTTGAGTTTAGTGTCATATTTCGATTGATCCTAGTTTAACCCCGGTTCGCCTCCGGTTCAACCCTTGACCCCTTACCCTACCCGGGCCGAGTTTGAAAACATTGGTCTAGAATATATTTTTCATTTGTTTTTTTATTTTTATTGGGTTATGTCACGTCTGCATTTATCAAGTGTAAGGAGAGATGAAAAATTTTCAATATCATTTTTTTTATAAATTAATTTTCACTTTAGTTAAATTTAAAGTAATTTTTTAGAAGAGCCAAACATATCTTAAGAAAATTTTGAAATTATGGTGTGATCTGTTAAAATTGGTAAACATGAGGTTCTATTTGACTCAATTATAAACGTAGATTAGTTTTCGGACATTTGGTACAAACGTGAGGTGATTTTATGGTTTTTTTCTATTTTAAATTAAGAAAAAAGCTTCTGGATTGCACCTTTATCCATCTCAATATCCAAAATAAAAAAATAAAAAAACAAAATTGGTAAAGTTCACTCCTACATTTGTATCATATACTAGGATAAACCACCATACTTGTAATTAAGTCAAATAAGTCACTGCATTTATCTATATGATCTACACTAGTCACTTCATCCTAAAAATAGTTATACCTTGCTTGGATATAAAAAATAGCATATGACCATACTTAATAAAAAATTAAATTTATAAATAAAAATATAAAAAATCGACATGTTAAAAAAACCAAATAAATAAATAAACTTGAGTGCATAAAAATAATAGTTTATTATTTTAATCTTGCTCGATATTTTATCACTGGAAAAAAGTATATTATTTTAATCCCACTCGATTTATTTTTTTTAAGATATTTTGATCCAATTTTTATTTTCAATTGCAAAATAAGTGTAGGGCGTGACTTTTTATGCCATGTCATTTAAAAAAAAATACCATGTAAGCATAACTTTATGATGTATCCAAACGAAATATAATTATGTTTAAGCATGAGTGGCTAATGTAGATCAATTGAATAAATGTAGTAGTTTATTTAGCTCAATTATAAATGTAGTGACTTATCCTGATATATAATACAAATACAATAGTAAATTTTACCCTTTTTTCAAATAAATAAATAAAAAAAAAACCAAAGAGTCACATACAACGAACCTTCATCTTCTATCACTGTCGATCCAAGCATTTGCACTACAAATCACCATAGCAACTGTCTACTATCGCCATCCATCCACCACCACCGCAAAGAGGGGTTCTTGGTTGTGATCTAGTCAGATCTACACATCTAAGTTAATGGGTTTGTCAAATCTAGTCAGATCCAACCAAGGGACCGGTGCTAGTCTCTAGTTGGGTGGTTTGGTGATGGAGCAAAAAGATGGTGGTCAATTTAAAGTGTGTCCTCGGAGGCTAGTGGGCGGCGCCACTAATGGAGGGTGGAGGTGGCAGTGAGATGGTGGGGGGAGAAGAGGATGTGTGTTAATGGTGGAGTATCATGTTTATAGCATAGGGAGGCTAAAATGATGGTGTATAATGGGATAAAATTGGCGAGGCTGACTAAAGCAAAGGTGGTGGGAGTCAGTTCTATGGCAGCCATAGAACTCTTACAAAAGGGAGAATGAAGCATTTTTTTTTAAGGATTTTTTCCTCTCAATGAAATGGTATAAAAAAATAAAGTGAAAACCTAGAGTAGGAGGTCAGCAGGTAATGTCAGACCAATAAAGCGACTTGCTTAGAAAACTATAGTTGAATAGAGGTAATATGAGAGAAATTAAGGTGAAAGGATGTGTTTGTTTTTTCGGAATAGTTCAGGGGAACTAAATATTACTAACTCCGGTCTCCATTAAATGTCGTTTGAAGATTAGATACTAGTCTTAATGAAATCATTGGTTGCTTCATTTTGTTACCAGTGTACCCCTGACTTCTTTACCTATTTACCATTGTTTGTGATCTGGTTCTTTCCTTCAATTTGTGTTCAAATTTTAAGTCGACCCCATTGGCAAATTGGGCTCCCCAATAACCGCCAAAATCCAAACCGAAAAATCAATTTGGCCCATAATTTACATCAACACCTCAAAACTTCAAAACTTTTGATATTTTTTGCCAAATATTTCGGAGAAAGTTTGAACTTTAAATAAAAAAAATTCATTTCCCTCCACTCGACTAGTTTGAATCAACTGCGAAATTTTGTAAAGCACAAAGTTAGAGGAAAATGACATCTCTGAAGCTCTGTTTCCATAAAAACAATGGACGACATTGAATTTGATCCTTTAAAAAAAATTATAATAATTAATCAATCCTCCCAAATTTTGAGATCGTTAGAGAAGAAGAATATAACCCTGAGGGAGATGAGAGTGCATACAATCCACCACGTGACGACGTGGATGAAGAACAATCCACTATTCCATTTGAAGAAGCTGAGGTTCAAGAATAAATACCAGAACTAAATCTTGACCTAGAACCCCAAATTGATGATCAAGGTTATACTACTTCATCTTATTGTAATAGTGTTCAACTCTTATACCACATTTTCTTCCCTCTTTAATGATGTGGTGTTATGTTGTTGTTAGGTACAAATCCGGGAAGAAGAGAGCTCAATAATGAGAACAGACTCTTAGCCTATGAAATGCTTTTGCAAAAAAAATATAAATGGGAAGCTAAACAAGACATCAACAAAAGAAGTGGCTACCTTCTTCAATGTTCAAATCCAATCTATCCAATGATTATGAAAAAGGAGAAAAGACTCTAGCAACCACAATATTTCTCTAAACATGAGTAAAAAATTCTGGTAAAAAAAGGGTTCAAATTGATTTGCAGAGGATTAGAGAGATTCCTCTAAGGTCTCATGCTTGTGCCTTAGGTGTTTCCAAAAAAATTATGATACCGAAATTGAAAAATAGAGAATTGAAGTGCCATAGTAATTCCATCAAACCATTACTAACAGAGGGAAATCGTTTGCAAAGATAGAACATTGTTTATCAATGATCGATCCAGCCTCAGCTCCACCAGCCCCTACCTTCTATCAGATGGAGAATGTTGTTCACATCGACGAGAAATGGTTCCAAATGACAAAAAAGATCTAGACTTACTACCTTCTTCCGGATGAAGATGAAACTGTAACAACTTACAAAAGCTCTAATTGTATTATAAGATTATGTTCCTAGCAACTATTGTTAGGCCTAAGTATAACTTTGAAGGGAATTGTACTTTTGATGGTAGTAACTTAGGTAGTTTCTATTAGGTCTAGTGTAAATAGGGTAGCTGAAACTTTAGAAGTTAAGCCAACACCTAAAATAGATAGTAAAGTCATTAGGCAGTTCATGATTGACCAAGTTTTACCTGCCATTAAGGAGAAGTGGCCTTGGGATAGCCTTATGGATCTAATTATCATCTAGTAGGATAATGCAAAGACACATATCTATGAGGATGATATAGATTTTTGTTCTACAGTTGAGAAGGTAAGATTGAATATTAAATTGTTGTGTCAGTCTCCTAATTCTCCTAATTTGAATGTGCTTGATCTTTGGTTTTTTAGAGCTATTCAATCCTTACAAGAAAAAGAATGTGTAAGTAATGTAAGTGAATTGGTGGAAGCAGTTAAGAAGTCTTTCTTTGAGTTTTTTTATCAGAAGGCAAACAACATTTTCCTAACTCTTCACTCCTGCATGATTGAGACATTGGAGATTTTGGATTCCAATAGTTACAAACCCCTCACATGAAAAAAAAAACAATTAGATAGGCTTGGGTTGGTACCATCTACTATGTCATGTGATCCAGCTATCATTGCAACCGTTGCTGCTCATCTTCCTCAATTACCATGTAAGTCATGTTGTACTTTTCACTTTATACACTATCATTAAACCTAGTTTATGTAGACAAATGTTGTTGAATTTGATTTATCTTCTGTATTCCAAGATACTAGGGAGAATTGATGATGTCTGATTCATGCACATGGGGAGTTCTATTGGAAGATCATGATGGAATCAGAATTTTTTTGGGGCATATATAGTTATTCATTTTTTTTAACTTGGTATATCCATCTTAATGTCCTGTTGTTGTTCATAGAGATATGGTAGGACTGTCTGTATTTTGTAAATCAAGGTTGAATTGGGATTTTTTTGGGCAAATATAGTTATTACTAGTTGATTTTGGTTGGTAGAGCAAGCTATATTTGCTACTGTGTCTAAATGAGAAGGTTGGTAGAGCAAACAGAGTATGCTCTTCTTTGTGGATAGGGTAATTTTTGTGTGCAGAAAATATAAAAGAAAATAGTGTATCTATCAGTTAGAAAGATATGGTAGTTTATGGCTCTACTTTTGGTTTGACAATCCAATTCAAAATGATGTTTGATTTAGTACTGCTTTCACCCAATTGGTTTTACCCAATTGCATTTACCCTACTACTTTTATCAATGTGTATGTGTAGTCATTCTAGTGTTTTGTAATTTATGCATGCCTATGGAGTTGTCTACTCTTGTTATCTCCAGACTTTCTCTTCTTTACATGAAGGAGTTACAACTAGTAGGAAGCCTATCAAGTATGGATTCCCTCGCCACTCAATACACTAATAAGAATTCCAAACGAAATCAATTTCGTCAGCCTTTCTATCTTCCCAATTGTGAACAGTTTCAAACTTATTGTCTTTCCAAAGTTGGACTACATCCTTATCACATTGAAGGCTATTAAATCCATTATAAGTATGCACCATTCTCATAACTCTCTTTAACCTTAATCTACCACAATTCCTTGTTTCCCTTACTCATCTATCTCTCCTCATTATCACATGTTCTGTGTTCCATTTTTGTTGCAGTTTCTTCAGCATGAATCGTAACCACAAGAGAGCATTCCTCAACTCTGTTGGAGTAGTTAATGGATATCTTCAAGATGACATCGTTCAACTTGAACACAAGATCCTGCAATCTGAAAATGACATCAACAGTCTGGAGGACATTATGGAGGATCTGAAATAGAGGAAGAAAGGTGTGAATGATGATGATAAGGATGATGAGGATGAAGCCCTTTAAACTGTTGATTCCTTAGGTTCTTACATCACACATCTGTTTATTGCAATTGCTCATATGGAGCACAAGAGAGATGTGATGCAGATGGGACTAGGAAGTGTGAGAGGGTCTATTGAGGAGCTGAGTAGGTTTGCAAATGGCATGTCAGCCATTACAAACACTGATTAGTTTAGGTCTTCCTCTGCTTCTGTGTGTTTCATGTGTTTTGCTCATATTTTAGTTGTTTAATTTCAATAAGTTGAGATTTGTTTCCCCCTAGTTTAGGTCTTCCTCTGCTTTTTTGATTTCTCAGTTTATGTTCTCTCATTTTATGTGTTATGTTTGGTGGATGAAAGTTTGATTCATGAAACAATTGTTAGCCTTGATTTAGTCCTATGTTTGATTATTAAGTTTGGAATAAGGATGCCATGTAGATTACAATTTGCAACATGTTTTTATCCGTAGCAGTCTAGGGGTGTCCACAGAAATACCGTACCAAAATACTGTCCGAACCGAACTGAAATAACGCAAATTCAGACGGTATTTTTTTACCCGAATTCACTGTTCGGTAATTCGGTACGGTACGGTATGGATTTTGTAGGTTCAGTAGATGTACAAGCATATCTAATTTACATTTGGATAGGGTTTATTTCAATCACATTTCACCCTCCTCGCCTCACCAGCGCCGCAACCGCTCAACCTTCTCTCACCCTCTCGGCCTCTCCTTCACCGTCGCCGCTCACCGTCGCTTCACTCTCGCGCCTCTCACCATCACTTCTCAGCCTCGACTCTCACCCTCTCAGCCTCTCCTTCACCATCGACTCTCACCCTCTCGGCTTCTCCTTCACCATCGACGTTCACAACTCTCATCAATCCCGTTCAAAAAATTGTCTACATCAAATCCAAATTCTCTCTTCTTTCGTCTCCGCTGAGATTCAAATACCCATCATCAAGCCACTTACGCTTTCATTTCTGGATCTATTCACGATTGTCACCCCTACATGTGAGTTTTTCCCCCTCTTCTGATTGCTATTATTTCAACTTTTCCGCGTAAAATTCAGTAGAATGGTTATTACTTGTGATTATTGGGTTCTGTACTTCTGTTTGGATTTCCCCCTCAAGAGCTTTCATTTTTAGTAGAATGGTTATTACTTGTGATTATTGGGTTCTGTACTTCTGTTTGTTTGGATTGTTGAATTAATTTCTGTATATTAACGGAATTTTGTGATGTAGAGTTGGAAGAAATTTGTTGTATTATCAAAGTACAATTGGCATGAAACCCAGGCCTCCTTAACTCTTTCCTTTAACTTAAATATCATGTTGGATGGAGTTTCTGACACCAACTACCAATTAATGTTGTTACCATCCATTTCTTGGCTCCCACCTTGCTTGTATCAATGAGCAAAGAATAATTAATTAATTAATTACAAGAAAATGAGTATCTGTGGTGATCTGATTTTTAGTGGATGAACATTTGCAAAGTTAATTTATGATCTTGTTGTTGACAAGTAGAGGGAGGACAGAAAAAAAAGGGACTTTAGTTGATTCGAAAGTTGATTTTTGATCTTGTTGTTGATTTTTGGTGGATGAACATTTGCAAAGTTAATTTATGATCTTGTTGTTAAATCATTTCTTGGCATTTTGGATCTGTAGTTTGTAAATTCAGTATTTTTTATAAAAATATTCAAGAAGTTTTATTTGTCCTTATACTTGAATGACTTCCTGTCGTTTCCATTAAAAACCCACGCCAACAATTCACACCAACTCCACATCCATGAATTAACAGTTTGAATGTATTTTTTAACAGTGATGGAGTTGGACGCTATACCAAATGCAAATAGCGATGGAGTTGCTGCCCAAACACAAGCTATTGAAGTTGGAGCTGCTGTCCAACCTCAAGTTACTGAAGTTGGAGCTGTTGTCCAACCTGCAACTGATTCAACTAAACCACCAAAGCCAAGGAAGATGATGCTACCAAGGTCTCTTACTTGGAAGCAATTCGCTAAAGTGAATAATATCAATGGTGAACCAATAGGTAAGTGCTTTTTTTGTGCTAAGGATGTACATGCTCATCCTGTAAGACATGGTACCTCTGGTTTACGTAATCACATGGTTACTTGTAAGAACAAACCACACACAAGTGACCATAACCAGACTGAACTTAATTTTCAAGTTGGGAATGAATCTGGTTCTGTTGCATCTTTAACTGCTTGGGTTTTTGATCAAGAAGCCTCTAAGCTTGCTTTAGCTAATATGATTATAGAGGATGAGTTGTCATTTAGGTTTGTAGAAGGGAAAGGGGTTTAGAAGTTTTATGAGAGTTGTGCAACCAATGTTTAAAGTACCCTCTAGGAAAACTATTTCTAGGGTATGTTTTACAAGATATGTGGATGAAAAGTTGATGATGAAACAACTTTTGGTGTCTAATTGTCAGAGAGTTTCTATAATGACTGATACATAGACATCAATTCAAAGAATAAATTACATGTGTTACTGCCCATTTCATTGATAATGACTGGAAATTGCACAAAAAGATAGTTAATTTTTGTCCAATTGCTAGTCACAAGGGGGATGCAATAGGAAAGGCTTTTGAAAAGCGTCTAAGTGAGTGGGGTTTGATGAGTAAAGTGTTCACAATCACAATGGACAATGAAAAGTCCAATGATAAGGCTATTAATTGGATTAGGAAAAAGATGACAGTGTTAGGTGGAAGTATTTTGGGAGGGGAATTTCTACATGTTAGATGCATTGCACACATCATCAATTTGGTAGTGACTAATGGTTTGAAAAATAATATCAAGTCAATTTTTAGGATAAGGGAAGCAGTAAGGTATGTTAGACAGTCTCCCTCTAGACTTCTCAAGTTTAATGCATGTGTAGAGAAAGAAAATATAGAATGCAATGCTGGTTTGTGTTTGGATATATGTACAAGGTGGAATTCCACCTATCTAATGTTGGAGAGTGCTTGCAATTATGAGAAAGCTTTTGAAGCTTATGGTGAGCTGGACCCTTATTTCAAAATTGAGCTTGACAGTAAGGAATTAAGAAAAACAAAACAGCATGAAGGAGTTGAAGAAGAGGTGGAACAGGGTAGTTTGGAAGATGAGAATGATGGTAATGAATCAGTAAAAGAGAATTTTGGGGGAGTTCCAACGGAAGATGATTGGAATTGTGCTAGAAGGCTTGGATATTGTCTTAGATTTTTCTATGATTTAACAAAGTTTGTTTCTGGTTCTCATTATGTAACTGCCAATGCATTTTTTGATGAGATAATAAATGTAGCTACCTTGTTAAAAGAATGGGAAGACGGGAGTGATTATGAGTTAAGCATTTTGGCTGAAAGCATGAAGCAAAAGCTTGACAAATATTGGGGAGACGTGACGAAATATAATTCTTTATTCTACATTTCTTCCATTTTAGATCCAAGAAATAAGATTGGGTATGTTCAGTTTTCTTTAAGTGATTTGCATGGACATGAAATTAGTGGGAGACTTGGGAAGAAAGTGAGGGAGGAGATTGGTAAATTATACCAATCCTATTTTGAACTGTACAAGCCAAGGAAAGAAGGAGATGCAACAGAAGGTGACCCATCAAGAGGAAGAAGAAGCAGTTCAAATGTCAAGGTTGCAAAGTTAATGGATGCTAGAAAGAGTAGATTTCAAAAGTCTAAATCTGATTGTGGAGCTGCTGCAGAGGGTGGTTCAGAGTTAGATTTATATCTACAAGAGCCTACAGTGATTGATGATGGTGAGTTTGTTTTACTTGATTGGTGGAAAAAATATGCTCCACGATTCCCAATTCTGTCAAAAATGGCTAGAGATGTCTTGGCAGTTCCTGTTTCCACAGTGGCTTCAGAGTCTGCATTCAGCATTGGTGGGAGAGTCCTTGATTCATTTAGGAGTTCTCTAACACCTAGAGTTGTGCAAACACTTATATGCACCCAAGATTGGATTAGGACATCCAATGCACCCATCATTATGGAGGAGAACATAAATGACCTTGATAAATTGGATTCTGGTAAGAGCTTAACTTATTCTCTTTAATGTTTACATTACAATATTTTTCCTTGATTCTTTTAGCTTAACTTGAACTTTGATGTTTCTTTCAGATTTGGCAAAACTGGTATTAGAACCAACTATTTCAGAGATGTGAATGGGAGGTTGTTGGAATCAAAGTACCTATATTTATGTTTGTAACTGTTGGAATTTAAGTGCCAGTCATTTATGTTTTTGTTACTGTTTGGAATTTAAGTGCTAGACATTTATGTTTTTGTTACTGTTGGAATTTAAGTACCAATATTTTTGTTGTTGGAATTAATTATTTATGAATTGTTGCCGTTGGAATTAATTATTTAAGTACGGCGTTAGATTGAAAATCCAGGAAAAACTAAAAATTTTCATTGCTTAATAAACTGTTCGGTATTTCGGTAACTAATTTTGGTATTTCGGTATGGTACCGATATTTAGTTCGGTACGGTATGGTATTTTTTTGGGCGATTCGGTATACCGAAATATCGTCCTATGGACACCCATACGTTGCACCATTTGGTATCCTCTGTTTAGTATCCCCTATTTAGTATGACATGTTTAGTATCCTCTATTTTTAATCTTATTGCAGCACCATTCGAGTATCAGTTTAGTCTATTTGGTAGGAACAATTACAACAAAAAGCTTGAAAAATTTACCTCATTTAGTATCACATAACGAGGAAATATGAACAAAAAAATGCATGGCAATAAGCTAATGAATTTACACAGTTTCTTGGTGATCATATTGCTACATTAACCACAAGCAATGAACATTAAACAAAAAAAATCTATAAACTGGAATCATTGCCCAAACACAATTGAAAATATAATTTCAAACTGATAGTTAAGCTACAATGTACATCATTCTGATAGGCCAACATCTTGCCCAACTGGCTGGATATGCCATTAAAACATTTCCTTGCATAACAGAATCAAAAAATAAAAACCTAACTGGGAATATACATCCATTGAAAAGTGGGATAGACATCCATATCATAGAGAAGGCTTCATCAACTAGTGAACCCAACTCATTAACAGCATACAAAATAAAAAATAATCGTTTGGTTTCATCAGTAGAAATTTGGTAGTAGCAGACGCAACATTTCAATAAACGACTCTTCCCGATCAGGGTCATCAAGAATGAAAATACCTTTTATCAGTAACTTGTTGAGGTCAAAGTCTATGTCTCCTCTATACACAGTTGCTAACAACTTCTCTTCAATAGAGAGTTCATTTAGGTCAAAATCATGAATCTGTTTAGGGCCATAAATGACTCTATCTTGTGATTTGGGAACCACAAAGTTGACATTGTCAATACAATCCTTCACCTAAGCAGCAACAACCTCAACGTCATCCTTCAACCTCAACATCATCATTCGCCCCACACATGGAAGCGTTGCATCTTCACTTGAAACTATCTCCTCATCATTATCATATGTATCCAGCATGATCAACTCCATGTCCTCACCGGAAACCTCAACCACAACATCTTCCCCAATTCCATATGAATCATTGACGATCATTTTCATGAAATCGTCAAATGCACTAAAGTTGTCGTATTGAGAGTCGTCTCAGTGGTCGATGCTCTCCATTTTCTAATTGAAATTTTTTGAAATCCTAATTTTGATTGAATTTATAAAAAAAATGTGTCGCAGAAAAAAAGTAGAAAAGAGATGGGGAAGAGAGCAATTGTCTACTAAAGAGCAAACGCCAATGCTTAATCGATTTTCAATTTCCCACCCAAATCGATTTTAAATTTCCCTCACAAAACCCCAAAAAATTTAAAACTCATCTGATTTTAAAGGACGAAATGTCAAAACAAGAGAGATTTTGTGGCTCACTAGGGGTAAAAACATCAAAAGTACGAGACAACTACGTTGGAAAGATGAGGACGATATTTATTTTGGAACAAAGAGAATGTCCCAGATATTTAATGAGACCGAAGGGAGTATTATATACTCTTGCGCCAAAACTTTGTAGGAGAAAATGAAGTGAAAAGGAAGAGAGATAACTTTTTGGCAGCATTTTGAGATAATTATTGCATTTCTTAATTCTTGTGTCATAACTTAAAAAGTCAAGTATTATTGACCAGAGGGAGTACTATTTAGTGTTGGTTCATACCTTGTAAGATCGGTTTGTTCATATATGTTTAGTTTTGACCATATAAGATCGAGTTTGACTATTTATAGACAATTTTAATATAGTTTTTGTTGTATTGCAATCTATATTTTTTACCATTCCATAAATTTGAACCAATTACACACACAATAAGTGTATCATGTGATTTGTTATATGCACCGATTATTAGGTATACCTAATAATTTCTTAATTGATTAAAAGAGCTTGTTCGTGCATAATTCGTGTGTGTATATATATATTTTTTGAAATAATGTGTGTATATATATTAGTAAGTGTTGTTTATATATATATATATAACCCATTTTATGGGCAGGTTAGCATTGTGTCCATTTTTAGATGGACTCTAAATACCCTTTACTTTAATGAAACTTAAATGTAGTATAAAGGTTATAAATGTAATATACTAATAATCTAATAAAAAATTAATTTCTCTCTCCTTTGTAATTAATAAACTTTTTTCTCTCTCCTCTCTCCACCTTTTTTTTCTCTTTTTCCGAACTCATCTATCCTGCACTTCTACTACTGCTTCCTTAAAAATATTTTTTTCCTTTTAATTTATTTTTCTTTCTAAGAGTTTTTCGTTTTAACTCTTTGTACTTGCTAAAAAAAACATAAGCTATTAATATTATTTTATTTATGTAATTAACTTGCTGGATAAAATAAAAGCAGAGATTAAACATTATGATTTATTAAACCATTTGAATTTTGTAGCTATATTATTTTTACAACTAATTTTATGCATTGTAAAAAAAAAAAGACTTTTGAAAATTAAGACTAATATTGTATTTCACCGATATAAACTTCCTATATTGAATTTTTTCTAAAAAATATTTTTTTATATCATACAGGAGTAATAAAGAAAAAAAATATAATAATTATTGTTTTTTTTCCTACTAGTTACGTAAAACAAGAGAAAAAGAGAGGATGTAATTAAAGGTGGAGAGAGGAGAGAGAAAAAAAGTTTAATTCCCTTGAGAGAAATTATTTTTTTATTAGATTATTAGTATATTACAATTATAACCTTTATACTACATTTAAGTTTTATTAAAATAAAAGGTATTTAGAGTCCATCTAAAAATGGACACAATGCTAACCTGCCTATGAAGTGGACAGGTTAGCAAAACCCTATATATATATATATATAAGCGTGCTTACATTCAAGGAGTGGGTTAGAATTTAATTTAGAAGTTAGAAGTTTTCACGTAGAAAGAGGTGTGTATGTATGTATGTGTATAGATCGATGATGCTTGGGTTTGAAGAGTTTGACTCCCGCAATTATTTTAGCTTTTGTTACACGCTTGGGTAGCATACACTAGGCCCAGCAACAGACAAAAAGGGTTCCAACCGAGGGCTAGATTTTGGCTCCAATCTGTAGTCCCAAGTGTGTACTCTTATTTGACTCGGTTAGCTCCACCATTTAATTCATGCTTTTACTACTTTTACTTCCACTCATCCATTCCTCTGCTAACCAACCAGTAGACATTTTTGGGAATTTTGAGTGTGAAAAATGATTTTTTGACGTAATTAACTACTAAAACTTAAGTGTACTTTCTCTTTGTTATTTAAATTTTGATTTGAAATAGGTTAATTATTGCAATTACCAAAAGCCAAGAAATTTTGGAATTCTATACAACTTGGTTTTCCAAAGCCCACCAAAATCAGTGGAGAACTTGACTTTTGCGTTTTGCCTACCAAAAACACCCATGTCAATGCAATGCAATATGCATTGCTTTCAAGTTCCTACTCCTCCCAATTTGAATATATGTACTATATAAAATATTATATAGCCGACGCAGGAAAAACAACCATGCATTTGCGTAGCTCTCTAATTGGCAACCGGCATGTACCGCTCCCTAGCTACCTCAAAGGGAAAAAGAAAAAATATACTAGCTAAATTAAACTCTTATTATGAACATGCAAGTAGCCGACTGGTGGTTGACACTAGAGTAGTGGTGAGAGGTTATGAACATCTCTTATTATGAGTTTAAATTCTTATAAGCTAAAAAAACTTACTCAAAGTAAGAAATTTATTTAAATTTTCCATTGCCTGTTGGTCCAAAACCAATGTGCTATTTAAAAAAAATATTTACATATAATTTTTAAAATGTTTCATGCATTTTTAGTGCCTAAAATTTCTTGAATGTTAATTTCCCTTATTTGCCGCTCTTTTTCTATCCAATAGAATTGACAAATCAATATATTATTAGTGTTTGAGTTTTGAGAATGGAGAAAATATGCTGGAAGAATCTCTCTTTTTTTGAGATCCGATAGTGATCAAACGAGATTATAACCCAAAAAAATAATTCTAGTGGTTGCTAAAATATTGTTTGAAATCTTGTCCATAAGAGCTGGCTATAAGGTTACATTAATTAGTTTATTTTCTTTTATTTTCTTTTCAGTAAGTTTTGATACCAAAATAAATAAAAAATTATTATTTTTTTGAAACATATCCATTGGTCAAAGATAAAAAAATCAACAATATTAGATAGTGATATCAAAGTGTATTTGACAACTCTGAAAGAGAGGTGGGGATCCTCTCAAAAGGGTCAACAAAAGATACACACCGAGTGGTTAAGTTCTAATTACAGTCAGGTAGCCGTTAATTAATTTAGTTTAACAAATAATTAAACTTGATTTAATCACACGGTTGCTTGGAAGCATCTGATGTGAATATAAATTAAATTCGAGACCCAAATAATGAAATATAAGAAGCTGACAAGGTCAGTGGAATAGAAGCTGTGGGAGAATGGAATAGAAGAAACCGGATATTTTCGGATACTGAGAAAATACTAAATCCCTAAACAAGTCTCTTTAACTCTTAAACTAAGCTGTACTCACATTGGAATTTTAAAAAAATGAATATATTTTTGAGCTCTTGTGTTGGAAATTGGATCATGACCCACTTACCCAATCATAATTCAAACCCCAGACCATAAAAAAAAAAAAACATTTGTTTATGTGTCTGAATTTAATTTGTTGTCTTCATTTGTAGTAATCGTAGTCAAGATAGAACGGAAGTAAAACAAAAGCTTCATCAACATAAGTTAGCCAGCAGGACTGATTTATTACTCTTTTTTCACTAAAAGGTTACAGTCTCCTATCATTTGAATTATATATCAACAAGAGATTAATCTTAACTCAATAAGTTTCTAGATAATTAACCGTAAAAATAAATAGCTTCATGAAATTAAATGAGATATAAGAAAATATTAAGCCACTGAAAATTTAGTTTATTGATTATCTTACTTGATAAAAGTATCAGTAGAGATTCGGGTTCCAGCTAGGGTTAGAGTTCAAATCTAACCTCCCTATAAAAATATAAAGTAATTAACTTGATTAAATAAATAAATAAATTGTTAGTATCTCATAGTGCTAATTTGGTAGCTTTGTTGAGATGCCTGAATTTGGATTAACCAAAATTAACCATAAATGAGCTCCATTAAGCCAACAAGTAAGAAATGCAATTATCTTGACTTGGAGGCTTTTTGGTTCTTGGTAGCTTAATATTGCCATAAATGCTCGCAAAACACAAATTAAAAGTCACCAGAAAAGGCGGCTCATCCTTCGGACTTAGACCCCTTCTAAGGAACCATATATTGGCTACAAATTAAGTGAAGAACTAACCATCTTCATTCTCTCTCTCTCTCTCTCTCTCTAACTTCACTTAGGGTTTCTTCTTAACTAGCTAGGGTTTCTTTTCTACCTTGAAGAACATCTTTGGAGAAGTTAAGATTATGGATCATGAGAGGATTAATGATGTCGATAAAATGGTCGACGAAATCATGTTACCTGGGTTTAGGTTTCATCCAACTGACGAAGAACTCGTTGGGTTTTATCTCAAGAGGAAGATCCAACAACGCCCTCTTTCCATTGAGCTCATCAAACAACTTGATATTTATAAATATGATCCATGGGATCTTCCAAGTAAGAACCCTAGCCTTCTATAACTTTCTTTTCCTATAATTTATAAAGATTTGGACCCAAAACTTAATAAATCTCCTAATTATAACTAGTCTTGTCTGCTTTCGCATGAAGTACCACTGAGTGAAGCAGATTGACTTTCTAATATTTGAACGAAATCTTACGACTCGTCTGTTTCGCATGAAGTACTGCTGAGCTGAGTTGATTGATTTTCTAATATTTGAACTTCTAAATAAAGTTTTATTTAATTATTTTTTGGTTTGCATGCAGAGATGGCTACTACAGGGGAGAAAGAGTGGTATTTCTACTGCCCAAGGGACAGGAAGTATAGGAATAGTGCGAGGCCGAACCGAGTAACCGGAGATGGGTTTTGGAAAGCAACTGGAACCGACCGGCCGATTTACTCGTCGGAAGGTAACAAGTGCATAGGATTGAAGAAATCACTTGTTTTCTATAAAGGTAGAGCTGCGAAAGGGATCAAAACCGATTGGATGATGCATGAGTTTCGCCTCCCTTCCCTCACCGATTCGGTCGAAACTAAACGGTTCATCGACAACAAAAATATTCCAATCAATGTAATGAAATTACTTCAAACCATATATTCTTCTTTTTTCGAAATAAAAATGGACACAGAAAAAAGTTTAAAAGCCCTCCTTTTTTGCTTTATTTTTGGCTCCCTATATATATAATTAATTAACTAACACTTTTTAAAAAAAAATGATGAAATTAAAAATTTGAACCATCTTATATATTTGTTTGTTTCCGAATTTATTTATTAATAAAAAACACTTCTCAATAGTTTTTTTTAGTTTTATTATTACTTATTTATTTCTTTGATAGATTTTTTTAGTGTTATTGGGTTGTGAATAAAAATGGTAGTTTATGATCTTGTGTTGCTAATTTTTTTTATTTTTTATTTTGTTTTTAACAGGACTCATGGGCAATATGTAGGATTTTTAAGAAAACAAATTCCACAGCACAAAGAGCTCTCTCTCATTCATGGGTTTCTCCATTACCGGAATCGGCAATCAGCGTTGAAACTATTAAAAGCGGCTCACAGATGACTCAACTCAGTACGCAGAACATGTTACTCCCCTACAACAACCAAATACTACAAGAACAACAACAAGCACAGTCTTCAAGTTCAAGTTTTTCACCATTGGATTTTTCTTTTGATAAGCCGGCGGCCGGCATGATTAATCCCATGGCTAGCAAATTATCACCAACACCACCACTCCTTCCCATATCCAATGCTGGTGATATACCTAGTAACATTTTCTTCTCATCACTTCATCATCATCAAACATTATTATCCCCATCAATGATGTTCAATCTCTCATCCTCCATCCTTGGAGAAGACTATGGAAGTAGTAATGGCTACTCCTTATTACCTACTAGTAGCTTGCACAAGTAATGCAGGGTGGTTTTGGAAATTCACTTGGCGAAATTCAGGCCGGTGGCGTGACACCTGTGGATGATCAATGGGTAGAGGGGCTGCGCGGAGGGATGGGATTGAGTTTCAATTTGCCTATGATGGGTGTGGGTGTAGGTGATCATGGGTTCAGCAGCTGGAACATTAAGCCTAACAACAACAACAACTTGATTCGGGATTCTAATTCTCCATGTCCTAGTGATCAGATGTCTACTAGTGGGATGTCAACGACTACCAAATGTTTTACTTGAATATTAATGGTATCGTTCACTTTAATTATTAGGACTTAATTAGTTTTTCTAACGCATTTATTTCATGCCATCTCATCAAATGTTATAATTAGGATTAAGCTCTTAATTAACTACGTACGTTAGAGAAACAGACATCGTGTTTAATTGACACATGGAGTAGGGTTTTTCTTCCTTTTTATTAACCATTTGTGATTGTAAAGGAGAATGAAAATGCAATAATTTCTAGCAATGATCCTTAACTAATACCATCCTTTTGGTTCATTTGGTTTCTTTTTGTTGTTGCAATTTATCATTATTATAGGAGCCCAACTTTGAGCTTAATTATTCATGTAATTTGAATGGAATCATAGGGGAAAATGATTCTAAGAATTGACTTATTCTCTACAATTTTCATTCCAAAGAAGGCTATAAGAAGCGCGCACACACGTTTAGGCCTGGATAATGCCAAAAGCCCATTAGGGACCCAGACGAAACTTGTAAGGGTCCTGGAAAAGAGGAGAATTAGAACACAATGATCGGACTTCTTGGCCTCATGATTTGTTTAATTAAACTTGTGGTTTTAGACTAAACACAATTATCCCTAAGTTAACCATGATTAATTCCGTTCACCACCGAGTCTAATAACTATGATCAATGATTATTTTGATCGAGCCAAATCTACAAACAATGATTAATAATGGCCAGAAGAATACGGATAAATACTATGAGGTCATTGTTTCAGAGCGCCCAAAAGAAATCAAGATATCCAACTAAATCACAAAACATGGTAACATCACAAAAGAAAAACTACTCCAACATTACAAAGTTTTGCAAGATAAAGGGTTGAGTAAACATCAACAGAAAAACAAGAGAAAAAAAAAGACAATTGCAGCATAATGAAGTTGTCATCAGAGTGAGAACCGAAGAACCACTAGAAAATCATAAAATTATCCCAGCCAAAAGGAAAATACAAATCCAGATAAGAAACACCCTAAATAACTTTCCATGATTCACTATCATAAGCTGACATCACAAATCCTCTCAAAACCCACCAAACTCATCAATTCTAACTCTTGGAGGCTACCTTTTCCTTGGCCTTTTGGATCTTCAACACCTTTTTGACAATCTTTTGTTCTTCAACCAAGAAAGCACGAATAATCCTACACAATCGAACAACGCAAGAGTGAGAACATAGTTATAATGCCATGTAAGATGATAAAACCTCATTCTAGAGTTGGTCAAAGTATACCTTTCTCTAACAGCACCACAAGATAATACTCCACCATAAGGACGGTTTACGGTCCTCCTGTTTCTTGGCAACCTTGACCTCTTGTATTCAGCAGGTCTCAAGTGTGGAATCTGCATATACAGACCAAAACTTTATCAATACTGAAACTCAACCATAACTACACATCAAAGAAAATTGTATTAAACCACCATACTTTACACCAAATGTAAGAAACAATAATTTGTAGGTAAATAGGTTTTCCTGAGTGAGTAGGGAAGTGTAAGATGGAGAGAGCAACTTGCTAATAAAATCTGCTACATCACGCTCAGAGTCTCATGTAAACAGACCAGGAAAGATAGCCTACTAATACTCGCTAGACTGTAATTCCTAAATTTAGTAGGACAGGGCTAGCTTGTGGTAAGCTGCGAAACCAATAGGAGACGCATCAACAAGGATCCAATAGCAAAATATGATATTAAGCCTAACATGTTCATTTCAGAGAAGCAACATTACAAGTCCATAATCTCCACTGTGAAGCCTGTATCCGTGATGGTTGAAAACAATAAAAATCATGACAGAAGTAAGAAAATGGCAACAATTTTACAACACATACTGCACAACAAAGATAAAACCCAGTGCAGTAGCTGAATAGATAATCGCAAGCTTACCAAAGCAACACAGCAACTAAAACAGACAGAACAAAACAATCTAAGGGCGGCAAGCCTTGGCTAAACTAATCTGACTGAGGTGCTAGCAATTTGAGTATTTAATAATACCAAAAAGCCCTAACTGGCAATGGTGTCACCTACTTTGAAATCAGTCATCCCTATTGCTTCAAGTAGTCACAACAATCACATTAAAGTACTGCATGCCAAGTCTCCTAGAGATTAGCATTTTTTTTATGGCATAGAAATAATCAAACAAATATAGAGGAGTCTTACACTCAGAAACAAAAATCTGGGTTTGACTTCTACGATACAAACAAGTAAACCAGCTACCCTAACCAGTCGACACATTCAAACAAGCCATGAAAGCTAGGAGATCGAACATACCCCCTGAATCCTCTTGCCAGTGACAGGACACTTAGGACCACTTGCTCTCTTCTTGGTGGTCTGGTAAACCAGCTTCCCTCCTATGAAACATGACCATAATCAGCATAACCAATGGAAAAACCAGAAAAACATCATTGGTGGTTAGAAACAAGAAAATGAGATGGTGAGAGGGTTTTACCAGGGGTTTTGACCACTCGGTGCTGATTGGATTTAGTGGCATAGCTGTGGCGCTTGCGGTAAGTAAGCCGCTGTACCATTGTTTTCGATGATTTTCTCTCCTTAGGGTTTGGGGGTGTAAAGAAGCTAAGATCGGTGATGAAGAGATATAAAAAGGACGCCCAGCCCTAGATCCAACGGCTGTGCGTGGACTTCTATAATTAATGGACTGGGCTTTGAGATGTGGATTAAGTGACTTGTTGTGACAACGGCCCATTTGCTTGCAAAATTATCATGATACCATGAAATTATCCACATGCAATCAACAGCAACAAAAATATCATTACGCAACTAACAAAACACTCCTTACACAATTTCATTGACACGTTGATTGCTGGGACTTGGGAGAGATGATATAAAAATATTGTTTGCTAAAATATACACGCCCAGATTCATCTGTAGGTAATAATAGATTGAGTTTTGGAATTTTTATAGTGATGGAGTGACTTTTGTTTTAAAAATTTATGGTTTTAGTTAAAGATAGACAATGGTACTCATATCCATCCATAATTATACCCATTTAATAGGAGAATATCCGCTTTCACTAAGTAATGTTTGAATATGAATAATACTCAATTTATAATTACGGATATAATTAAATATGGTAATCGCAAAATACCCACCCATTTCGAAAAAAAGTAGCCATCTCCATCATCCATCACATCTCACAGCAACCACACCAGCAAAAAAAAACCCCATAAATTCCAAATCTTCTCCGTCTGCCATGGCTAACGTGATCATGAACCTCTCATCCCCCTCTCCCCCTCCTCCCATCAACATCAAAACCCAAATTTCAAATCCAGCTCCCCAATCTCAAAATGCCCGAAATCACCAAAACCCAACTCTCCACCCTCAAATCCCTCTCCCTCGTCGCCGCCACCACCTCTCTCGTCGTCGTCGCTCCACCTTCTTTCGCTGCAGAAATCGAAAAAAGCTACTCTCTTCGATTTCGACCTAACCTTTCCAATCATGATGGGAGAGTTCTTGTTTCTCATAGTTGCTCTTGACAAGGTTTACTACACCCCAGTTGGTAAGTTCATGGACGAGAGGGATGCGGCCATTAAAGGGATGCTAAGCAACGTGAAGGACACAATCATCGGAAGTGAAGCAGCTTGAGGAGCAGACTGCGGCGGTGATGAGGGCTGCGCGGGCTGAGATAGCGGCGGTTCTTAAAAAGATGGAGAAGGAGACGCAGGTGGAAGTGGAACAAAAGTTAGCTGAAGGAAGGAAGAAAGTGGAGGCAGAGTTGCAAAAAGCATTGGGAAAGTTGGAGCAGTAGAAGGAAGAGACAATTAAAGCATTGGACTCCCAAATTGCTGCTCTCAGTGACGAGATTGTCAAGAAGGTCTTTCCTGTCCAATAATTTTACTTATAATTTGTCTAAAATACATATAGTATTTCTTTTATTATGTGTACTTATTTTTATCTTGATGTCTATATTATGTTCTGAATTACTCTGCAACAGAAGAATGGAATTTGTAAAAACTTGTCATTGATTCTGTAGTGTTCTATCCATTGTACCTGTGTTGTATTGATGAAAATTTTGGTTTTACCTTCTTCAATGACCCGTTTTTCATACCGAATTGCTCGTCGAGTTGTGTTTCTTTCTGCATTTGTCATTGATGATTGGTGTGAAGTTATTTGTGGAGCTGCATGTAAGTGTTCTGCTAGGATCCCTTTGTTTTCTTTTATTGTTTGTCCTTTTGATCCATTACGGTTAGACAGATAATTTACATGTTTGGTAATGTGAAGTGAAGGAAAATGATGATAGTTTTCTTCATTTGCATTTGAAAACACAATATTTTACGAGCTATACGACATGGAAGTTCAAGTAATATTTGGATTGGTTTTGCCAGATTTATCAGCTGCTATAGGAGATTTTAAGATAGTTT
Organism: Viola odorata; assembly: GCA_963691705.1. NCBI lineage: Eukaryota > Viridiplantae > Streptophyta > Magnoliopsida > Malpighiales > Violaceae > Viola > Viola odorata. Next base: position 35,363,024 of record OY829543.1, on the reverse strand, counting down.
GACAGTTTTGATCTCTTGGGTTCTTGGGTAGTTGGTGTTTGATGTCAATGGGGCATATAGATTGAAATGGGGTCTATAACCAAATTCAGAACTGGATTGAATTTGGTGTTCAAGTTGATTATTGCACAAATGAACTCGAAACCGCGCTAGAACTGCCGAGAATTGCTTACTCAGTGTCGAGTTTTGTTGGACAAACAAAGTGATTGCAGGTAAGCTACCATCTCATGCCTACTGATGTCGTATGTTCTGGCTTTGCCAAAACAGTAATAAACGAGTCAAAAAAGTTAAAAAAATAAGCCAAAACAGGAATAAAACGAGCCAAAAGTGATGAAAAACGAGCGAAAATGGTAAAAAATGAACTAAAACGAGCCAAAATGGTAATGAATGAAAAAATGGTAAAAAATGAACATAACTGGTGAAAACGAATTTAAGTAGTAAATTTTTACTTAATTATTAAAAAAAAAATTGGTGAAATAATAAATAAGTAAGTGTAATTAAATATCCATTACATACCAAATTAGGTATTGGGCATATTGAGTATGGACTATAATGGATATTTAGTTTTGAGTATAAATTGAGTATTTATCCATACCTGCTCATACTCATTTTAACATACCCATACCCACCTATACTTGCCCAATTGTCATCTTTAGTTAAGGTTTTTGCATCGACTTTATTATTATTTCTTTTGTATTAACAATTAATTTATTAAGTGCACAAATCAAACCACTTTAGTCTTTAGATGATTTTCGAATAATTGTTTTTTTACCTAAAATATTATTTAAAGATAATTGAAAATTGAAATAAATTATTGTGATTTCAGATAAAATAAAACTAATTTGTGATCAATCAAACTTCAAAGTTAGACTACGTATAGAGTGGTTGAAGTGGGAAGCACCCGTGCTACGTATTATTCTTGGTATTCTTCATGAGTCAAAGAGCAACTTTATTATCTTTCAATTTAGATTCTTTTGAGCGAAATTAATTTCTTACTAACAATATAAAAGTCATCTCATTTACGAGAGAATGATACTCAAAGAAACATATAGAGTGACAAAGAATTTTACAACCGAGTCTCCTCTTATTTTTAAAATATCTACTCCACTTTTTTATATATCTTATTAAAAAATAATATATATTATTAAAGATAAGAATTTTTATAAATAAGATATTCGGGGCGGATGTAGCCAAGTGGATCAAAGCAGTGGGTTGTGAATCCACCATGCGCGGGTTCAATTCCCATCATTCGCCCAAACCCATAACATAAATATAAATATTATAGAAATTTAATTTTAAATTAATAATAAATATATACAGTTATAGTGACAAACAATACAGTTAATTTCTCCTCTTTTTTTGAAAATGAAAAGATGAGGAAGCAAATTCGATTTTCTCTCCTATTTACTACGGCGACGAAGAATCAAATTATCACTATATTTATTCATTTTTCTACTTCTGCCAAGTGCAGGATAACCCCAAAAGGTTACAAGTTTTTTTCTACCAATTGGGGGCCTGCCTTCACCACCCACGTGGGGATGGTCTACAGGGTTCATAACTACTCCTCTTACTATAGGATGCTTACATAGCCAATGTTTAGATCCGGCTCTACCCAAACTTTTCTGGTTTACCCCAGCATTCCCTATTTGTCCGACTGTTGCTGAGCAGTTTTTGGATATTAGACGAACCTCCCAAGAAGGTAATTTTAATGTAGCTGATTTTCCCTCTTTTGCAATCAGTTTCGCTACAGCACTGGCAACTCTAGCTAATTATCCACCCTTTCCAAGTGTGATTTCTATGTTATGTATGGTCGTGCCTAATGACATATCGGTTGAAGTAGATTCTTCTTTTTTTATCAATAAAAACTTCTTCCCAAACTATACAAGAAGATTGTGCCCTACCTCTATGCCTTACGGTAATGATTCCTCTGGCATTACGGCCTTTACCACACCGATGTTGTCCATAGATCAAATTATTTAGTGTATTGGATTTCAATTGACCGTCTACGACTCCATTGCTTGTGCTCGGGGTAGAAGTTTTGTATAAATGTATCGCCATACTATTAAGTATTTTGATTTAAGTTCTTTTGTTTCTAAGAGGTGGAATAAAATAACCCGGTTGAAGCGTCATGATCATACGTCTGTAATGCATTCTGTGTCCCATAATAGGTCTCATTCTTCTACTTTTCCCTAGGAGTCGATGACTATTCATAGCTATTACCTTGACACCAAAGAAGAGTTTGACCAAATGCTTTATTTCTGTCCTAGTTGATCCTAATTTGACATTAGAAGTATATTGATTTTTCTCCAATAACCGAATACTTTTGTCTATAAATACTGCATATTTGATTCCATCCATAAATCTATTTCCTTCCCTATGAGTTCTAGTCTTGATCGGTTGTCGAAACCGTAAAAAATAATAATAAAAAACTTCATTCAAGTGCACAATAAATTGTGTATAGTGGCAACAGGATCGAACATAGGGATTAAGGATTAATACTCAATTTGATTTGACAAACAAAGAAGTCCACACAAAGAAGTAACAAAGGGGGATTTTTGAAGAGTTGTTTGACTAACGACTAACTAAAACAATAATAAACAAAATCAAAGTGAATAAGAAATCAGTAAGTGGACGGTTCTCAGTAAGAATCTATATCCGGTTGCAATTATGGTTAGCCGGTCATTGGTGCAAGCATCGTCTAGCCCTAGCTGATAGACATGCTATGGGGACCAGGTACGTTTAGATCCCTTGTTTACCTTCATAAGAGAAGCTACCCTAAGGTACGTTTATGGGGTAACCTTAACAATCCACCGTCCTCCAAGGTACGCTTATGCAGACAATACTCGGATGCCCATGAAGAGGAGGCAAGACACGTCTAGGGTGAGACACTCAGTACGTTCGAGGCTCTACCCTAACGATCTGTTTAATCCAGTTGGATGAGACTAGGAACCCGATTACTTCCAGACTGGTAGTCTACTTTACCCTACAGCTTCGCGTTAGTTATAACCACAGAGATGACTGTAATTCCCTAGTTTAATTACTAGTTGATCAGGCTTGCAATTAATCCTAGATAAATTGACAAGAAATTATTAAACGAGATAGATACCAACTGATAATACATGGTGAAATCACAAGGGCAGTAAAGTCTTTGTCTTGGGTTTGACTGGGCACGATGCCACGTAGACGGGTTTGTACGAGTTGGCTGATTAGTACCGGTAACATTGAGATACCGGTTAACGTATAGGAAACGGGTGGTGAACCGTTACTCCTGAGAGATAACGGGTATGAGTTGGCAGCGTACAGGATCAGCAAGAGGGTGTTAACGGTAAGACTGATTAGTATCGGTAACATTGAGGTACCGGTAGGCATAATAACATCAGTAAATGACTTGTAACGATTTTGTGGTAACCGTTACTTACGTTGCAGATTGTTTCGCCAATATGAAGGAGCGCTTTCGTAGCAGGTTCAACACCTCCATTCCCTTGAAAAAATCCTCTGCGGATTTGTTTGGCATTAGAAGAAAGTCTGAGGAATCTCTTAAAGCTTACTTGGAGCGATTTAATTTGGAGATGGTTGTCATGGCTGACGTTACGGTAGAAATCGTTGTGGAAGCAATGAAACGAAACTGTAACTATGACAAGGTGGAGGATACGTTGTTGGTAGACCCGCCCGTCACTCTAGATCTTTTACGTATTCGGGCGAACAATTATGCTAGGATGGAGGAGGCTGATTACCAGAGGAAGAAATGGACAGAATCACCTCCAGCAAAGAAGACCGAGGAAAAGAGTCAGAAGGAATATTCTTCGAAGAAAATAGCGAACAAAATGGATCGTGGATCCATGTCTTTACTATTGCCCAGGGCAGAGATATTAACCATCATTGAGTGAAAGGGTTTGCCAATTAAATATCCATTTCATAGGCCAGGAATGTACTTGGGGGAGAGAAAGGACCATTATTGTCGTTTCTATAAGGCTAACGGTCACGATACTGAGAGGTGCAAGATGTTGAAGCTGTCAATTGAACGGTTGATTGAAGAAGGATACTTGGGGGAATTTGCAACTCAGGGCCATCGACGGACTTCAGACGGACGGCAGGAAGCAAGTCGGGAGGAAACGGCAAATAGGTTTTCCACAAAAATTCCCGTTATCGATAGAAGGAAAGATAAAGCAAAGGAAGTGGCGACGGAAACCATGGGGGATTTCTCCTTAATTTCTTTGATAGTAGGGGGAGCTCAGAACATGGAAGGATCCTCTAGTACCGTGGTAAAGAGTGAAGAGGACTCCTCAGTTGGAGAAAAAAGAAAGAGAGAGGAATCTCTGAAAGAGGGCAGGGGTTTCGACGTACTGGATCGTATGGTTATTTCCTTCTTCGAGGAGGATGAGTTAGGAGTCGTTTACCCTCAGAATGATGCTATGGTCACAACAACGATGGTTGGAGGTTACCGAATAGCCAGAACTTTGGTGGATAATGGTAGTGTCGTTAATCTGTTATTGTATAAGGCATACGGGATGATGAATCGCCCGGAGGCTGAGTTGATTCCATGCCCAAAACCCATCATAGGGGTTGACGGAGTGCCCATTCCTGTTGTTGGGGTAACATATTTTTCTGTGTTCTTTATAGAGGACAGTGAAATGAGAACTGTTGAACAATTATTCATGGTAGTGGATCTCAACCTACCATATAACGACATTTTAGGCCGTCCGTTTCTAAATGCATTTGGAGCAGTTATCTCACAGCGGTATCTAAAGTTAAAATACCCTTCATGGGATGGAGTTGTCACCATTCGGGGGGACCAGAAGTTGGCTGCAGAGTGTTACATGGTTATGACTAGTGGAGCTAGCGATCGATACGTTTGTGTGGCTTCCGACCTGCTTGATCAGCAAGATGAAAGAAGGACTCAAACGTTAGAGAAGACGGTACCGGTACCAGTTGAAGAGATCAAGGATGGCCATTTTTTGGTAAGCGAAAAGTTAACTTTAGATGAGCAAGCACAACTAGTGCAGTTGTTGAAAAAATGCGCCGGAGATTTTGCGTGGACTTCATCGGATATGCCTGGAATTGCTAGAGAAACGGCGGAGCACCGTTTGAACATGGATCCTGCGGCAAAATCGGTACAACAGAAATGACATTCCTTTTCGAAAGAAAAGGCAGACGCCATTGAGAAAGAGGTGGCCAAGCTTCTCAAGGCAGGGTTCATAAGAGAGGTGCAGTACCCCCCTTGGTTAGCCAACCTGGTAGTTGTCCCTAAGCCTAACGGGGAAAGGAGGATGTGCATAGACTTCATAGACTTAAATGAATCTTGCCCAAAAGACTGTTATCTGCTCCCTCGGATTGAGCAGTTGGTAGATCAGACTGCAGGGTATGAATATTTGAGCTCATTGGATGCCAATTCCGGTTATCACCAGATTTCTATGGCGGTTGAAGATGAAGAGAAAACAATTCATAACCCCGAAAGCAACGTATTGTTACAAGGCAATGCCGTTTGGTTTGAAGATTGCCGGAGCTACCTTATAGAGAACGACTAATAAAATCTTTGAGGCTCAGATTGGGTGGAACATGGAAGTGTATGTCGACGACATGTTAATAAAGAGCAAGAGTTTCACAGCGCACTTGGCCGATTTGTAGGAAGCATTTGAAGTTATGCGGCAGTATGGGATGAAGGTCAATCCCAAGAAGTGCATGTTTGCATTTCAAACGGGAAAAGTTTTGGGGTACATTGTAAGTCAAAGAGGAATACAACCGAATTCATCCAAGCTTCAGTCAATACATGATATGGTATCACCTCGTAACGTCAAGGAAGTGCAAAGGCTTATCGGGAGAATTATTCCGCTGAGTCGCTTTATTTCTAAGCAAGGGGAGAGGTGTTTGCCTTTCTTTAAGCTGATCAGAAAGAAAGCTCCGTTTGGTTGGATGGAGGAGTGTGATCAAGCCTTCTCTGACTTAAAAAGAGTATTTGACCTCAGACTTGTTGCTGACATTGCCAAAGGAAGGAGATACATTGTATCTTTACCTGGGAGTAGCGGAGGAAGTGGTTAGTGCAGTGCTGGTGCGGGATGATGACGGTATCCACAGACCAGTTTGCTTTGTAAGTCGAATCTTAAAGGATGCTGAACTCAGATATTGTTGGATTTAGAAGGTGGTATATGCATTGGTACAGGCAACGAGAAAGATGAACTAGTATTTTCAAGCATACCTAGTTATTGTGTTAACGAATCAACCATTGAAACGGATATTTAAAAACTAGAAACTTCTAGTAGGATGGTAATTTGGGCTATTGAGTTAGAACAATATGGCTTGCGATACCAGTCACGGGCATCAATTCAGGCACATGCCTTAGCTGATTTTATAGCTGAATACACGTTCCCGGATCAATCATCTAGTGAAGAGGGGGTAAATAGGGACGGTTTTCTACCACATCCGGAAGCATATGGAGACACATGGGTGATTCATGTGGATGGAGTAAAAAATCAGGAGTCAGCAGGGCCCGGTATCATCATTTCCGGACCAGACGGAATTAAGATGAGGTACGCCCTACGAATCCTAAAGTTGTTGTCTAACAATACGGTTGAGTACGAGGCATTGTTAATCGGGCTTCGTATAGGGAAAGGGTTGAGTACCAAGGGTATTCATGATCATGGAGATTTGAGTAGTCTCCAGTTGAAGATTCATGGTGATTTTAAGCTGATAGTTGATTAGGTTAACGGTATTTCCTAGGCCAAGAACCCTATGATGATAAGATATTTAGAGAAGGTGCAAAAGGAGTTGGCAACCGTGAAAGAGATGGGGATACAAGTGGAAATTGTGCAAGTTCCTCGGGAGGAGAATTCAGAGGCAGATGAGATTGCCAAGTTAGCTGCCGATTCAACTACAGTTATGCCTAGGGACGTTATGGTAGAAGAAATCTTAGTACTTTCATTTATGGAAGAGCAGTTGTCCTTGTGCGTTGAGGAAGGTGAAGATGACTAGAGGGTACCGGTTATGAACTACCTCAAGCACGGGACCCTACCGGATGATTCAAAGGAGAAAATGAAAATTCTAAAGCTAGATAAGTGCTCCGTGTATGATGGAGAACTCATTCGTCGTTGCTTTTCTCATCTGGTTGCTAAGTGTATTTCAGAAGAAGAGGGCCAGTATGTACTCCGTGAGATTCATGAGAGTGTGTGCGGTATGCATGTGTCAGGTGGAACCATGGCAGCACAGGTTCTTCGCCTAGATTTTTATTGGCCCACGATAAGAAGAGATTGCGATCAATTTGTGCAGACATGTAAGAAATGTCAAGAGTTTGCAAGAATTCCTCGGCAGCCAGCAACGGACATAACGACATTGATTAGTCCCTGCCCGTTTGCCCAGTGGGGAATTAACATTTTGGGACCTGTTGATACCCGAATTTTGACGCCATTTAAATTAAATTTAGCATTTCTGTCATTTTACTTAATTAAATGCCATTTAAAATCAATTTGCTGTCGTTAGGACATTTTTAAATTCTCGTCACATTTTATCATCATCGTTGTCGTCGTCAGCATTAGAAATCGCATTTTTAATTTTTCATCACGTCATTTTCATTATTATTATTATTAATATTTTCACCCTTAAAAATCACATTTTTAATTATCCGTTAGTCATTTGCTATTCATTTTTCCGTTTTAGGTCATTGCATAAAATTTAGGATTTTTAGTATTTTATCATATTTTTTAGCATTTTTTATTTTATTATTATTTTTGTTCGAGCTTTTATTGCACCCGAGTAAGTTCGCTCGGACCATTGATCGAACGCGTTATTTTTTTAATTGATAATTACCTACTATTTTTCTCTTTCACGCCATCCCGTTTTGTTTCGTTCAATTTTTATCGTAAGGGCATTTATTTTGCGTCCGAACTTGTTGACATTTCTGAAAGAGAAAATAAATACGTTTAGAGAGTGGAGCTCAAAATTTTGTTCACATCATCTCGATCGTCATATTTTTCTCTATAACGTAGTTGCTTTCGTTTGAGTTTCTCGCTAATTTCGTCGCACTGATAGATCGAGCCCATAATTAATTACTAAGCTTTTTTTATTCTTTCTTTTTAATCAACCGTTGGATTGTTTGACTAAATCCTTAGTCAACCATCCAACAGTCACCTAATTAAAACCAAACTATCCATTTTCCTTTCTTCTCCAGCAAGCATTTCTTCTCCAAATCGAATGCCCTCATCATGGCTTCGAGAATCAAGCTACGTCATTGTTTCGCGAAGGGAGGACGTCACCACACCAGCACTGCTCACTCTCACTCGCCGTTATCACCTCGTCACCCTAGACCACACGCGTCAAATTCACCACACATTCGTCCAACCTCCTCCTATAAATACCCTGCCCTTCACCCTTCAAAACACATGGGTTGAGGCACCCTTTCATCATCAACATCAGTCCAAGCAAAGGAAGCAAGCACTGTAAGTATTTCTTCAACTTTCTCTCTTTAGAGTTTTTGGCCAATTTTCATTTTCCATCCTAATCAATCAATAAATTGCTCAAATCTGTTTTAAACACTTAGTTTTCAAGTTATATTCGTTTTGCTTGCTTCAATTTGAGCGTACAATGCATTGGTTAATTATTTGAGCATTTGTTTGTTTAATTATATGTTTTCGTTTTTGTTTAAATTACCACTATTTTGGGCTGAAATTCTTGCTGTCTTGCTTGAATAGAGTTGCTATTGTGTCACGGGTTTTATTCGGGTGGGTTTGGACTCAATCTATAGAGTCGAAGCATCCTTGGGTGCCGACCATTGTGGCCGGCGCAAGGAAGAAGAAGAACAGTAGCAGCCATGCTACAATTCTTGAAGGAGGAAGGTGACGGGCTTGCCAAACCTGTCCTTTCTTTCTTCTATAAATGAAGATGGGCCTTAGCTTAAGCAAAGCCCATCTGTTCCTTTTTTAAGTCATGGGCCTAGGATTTATTCCTAGCCCATTTTAATTAAAATTCAGCATGCACATGGGCCCAACCCATTAAAGTTTCGTCAATTGTTCGAGTCCCTTTTATTTTCGTGTTTATTTAATTAATAGCTCGTATGCCATATTTAATTAATAGCTCGTATGCAATATTTTATTTATGTCATATGTCATGTTTAATTAATTAATTATTTACTTGTTTAAATTTAAATGCATATCTATTTGCTTTACTTTATTATTTTAATTATCTTTGAACGATTACTAACATCGATTTTCGTACGCATCAAATCATCATTTAATTTCGCGCATTTATCAACTGTCATCATTTAAATTTCTCGCACTTGTCAAATCATCATTTAAATTTTCGTATGCATCAAATCATCATTTAAATTTCCCGCACTCGTCAAATCATCATTTAAATTTTCGTATGCGCCAAATCATCACTTAAATTTCCCGCACTCGTCAAATCATCATTTAAATTCTCGCATGCATCAAATAATCATTTAAATTTTCCTATACTCATCAAATCACCATTTTAATTTTCGTATGCGTCAAATCGTCATTTTATTTTCGTACTCGTCAAACCATTATTTAATTCTTCGATATATCAACTGTTTATTTAAATTCTCGCATTCATAAAACTGCTTATTTATTTTTCGAGCTATCACTAACACTCTCATTTTGTAGGTTTAAAATTTAAGCTTCGCTCGAAAGTACGCCTTTCTTTCCCTTTTATTTATTCAATGCTTTCCGTAAATATTAATCGTACGCATGGTATATATAATTGCTAGAATTAAAATCAACCCATATGAACAACTTGTTTAAAGACTTGCTTAAAATGCCATGTTCGTTTGATTTTAAATTCCGCTTATATTGACTGCATGTACTTGGTGGCTTCGATCCCACATCAGTTTATCATTTCAAAACCTCTCATTTAATTTGTACTCTGTTAAGCTATCCATGATAGAATCACGTAGTAATTAATTTAATCATGTATAGTCCGATGATGAAATAGAGGGCGCTCATTCAGTCTTACGGAAAATTCAGTCTCATCACGCTACGGTCAGGAATAATCGATCGGTCTTGAAAACGGTAACCCCGTCCGAAAAGATTTTTAAAACGGTAACCCCATCCAACGATTAATTATTCCTGAATGGTCCCGATCATGGAAAAGACTAAAGTGACGATTCCTCTGAGGACCCCCTTTAAAAATGCATTTTTATCAAACCTCTCTTATCAACCGGTAACCGTTTTTTGATGACTCGGGTGCCTAACACCTTCCTGAGTCCATAATACGACCCGAACCTTTGTCTTGGGTTTAGACCCTTTTTTTATGCCTTTAGTTTTTTATTTATTTTATTTTTTTATGCCATGACGATTAGGTTCCCTAAGCCTAGAGATAAAATTAGGGTGGCGACTTCATTGCATGTTGCGAGGCGTCCTTTTACGCCGAGCATCGTAAGGTCTCAGATTCGTTGTATACTCGCGAATAATTTCATTTATTTTCGGGGCGCGACAGTTTGGCGACTTCACTAGGGACTTTAGGGTCGGAGTCGGTTTTAATTTTTTTTTGAGGTGTTTGTTTGTCTATTTACCCACTTTGATAAATTGCTGATTTGTTTATTTATTCGCTTTAATATCAATTGTCATATGCATTTCATAGTGCCCTACACCCCGGGGACAATTACCAAATTAGGAGGGTAGTAGTGACGCCCTAGGACACATGTCCTGGGTAGTGTTCACCAATCCCAACTTGGATGAACCCGTAAAGATAGTCGAAAGGTTACACGATTCCGCAAGGAATCGGGAGACTGGACGACACTTTTGGGACCTTTTCATGGTATCATTCGGGAACCGTTCAAGCTAGTTAGAAAAGTCAGAATCTGAGCCCCAACACATGCATCATGATCATATCTGCTTTGTCGTGGCTCTATTTATCTTGTTACCATGATTTCCATTTTTCGTAATTTTTCTTTTGCCTTCGATAAAGAAAAATCGTGTGGCGGTTCACACCCCACATTTCAAAAAAATCGTGTGGCGGTTCACACCCCACATTTCAAAAAACGTGTGGCGGTCCAAAACCCCACCTTTCAAAAATTATGCGGCGGTTAAAAACCCCACGTTTCAATCTTGTGCGGCGGTTCAAACCTCCACTTTTCTGCAAAATTTTTGTGGTTGTTCAAACCCTGCTTTTCGTCAAAATTTTATGCGGCGGTTTACACCCCCACTTTTTGTCAAAAATGGGAGGCAACCCACGTGTTCTTTTCAATATTTCTATTCTATTCATTAATTTAACATCTTGGGATACCTTTTCCCTATGAATTTACTATTTAACTGTCTCTTCATTTCAGGTGCAACGAGACTTGTAAACTTGGGGGCAAGCGAGTGAAGTGACAACCAAAAGAAGGCGTTGAGAAATGTCAAAGCTCATTTTTCAGGGAAGTTGTCCTTTACGTTTTTACAAGTTCCCCTTTCGCAAATTACGTTGCTGTCGCACCGTCGCGAGCGAAATTCGGGACGCAAATGTGAAAACACATAACAATGAAGTCGCCACCCTATTTTTCTAAGGTTTAGGGAAACCTAAAAGTCTGAAAAAGAAGAAAATAAAACAAAAACTAAGGCACAAATAAAAAGGGTCTAAACCCGAGAACAACGGTTCGGGGTCGTTTTATGGACTCGGGAAGGTGTTAGGCACCCGAGTCTCATCCTTAAAAAGGTTACCGGTTCTAAAAAAAGGTGTTTAAAAATCATGTTGAAAACAAGTAATTTGGCCCTCATAGGGGGTATCGTCGCTTTAGTTCTTAAGTTTGTGAGATTGATTTTATCCTAACTGTTGTCGAGTTGTTTAATAACATTTCTTTTATCCTCTAAAAGATAAAAAGGTTGGTTGTATACCTATTCCGGTTATATTTAGCCGAGTTCAAAATTAGTCCGATTACATGCAAAATTGGTGAGATTACTACCGTTTTATTAATTTTTACCAAAGCGACGCCAGTATCGTCATTGGGCCATTGCACGTGATTAATCCTATTTACTAGGTGATTCTAAGCATGCATAGACTAGCAAAGTACCGTTTTATATGAATGCGGAAAAAAAACACATTGAAAAGAGAAAAACCGGGAAGTGGGGTCGAAGCCGCGCACATAAACACATTCGTCAAGATAGCATAAATTAAAATACAATCGTGGGGTCGAAGCCGCACATGAAACACATTCATCAAAATAAAGCGTAAATTCGTGGGGACGAAGCCACACACGAAACAATCATAAAATAAAGCACATTCAATGGTATAAGCATCATGCAAACTGATTAATTCGAATTCTAACAATCACGCATTAAAATACATTTATCCAAAATAAAGAGGGGAAAAAGGAAAACATACCTGGAGAGCTTTACCTGCAGATCAAAGATTAGTGGCAACAATTAATAATAAAATAGATAAATACTGCAAATAAATATTATAAATTAATTACAAATTCCCAAATAAATAAATACAACAATTAAATTCTCCATTCGAGCTCCGCAATTGGGAATGAACATCGAACTCCTCGTCGAACTCCATCAAGCTCGTCGAGCATCATCATGCAAACAAAACATACGAACAACATAGACAAATAAACGCGTATAAGTAAGGGACTCACAAATAAATTTCAAATGATTAAATATTAATAAAAATGGAATTCCTTACCCATTAAAATTGGCGTAGCATCTGATCGAGATGATAATCGTGAATTCGGTACCTGCAAAAGTGAAGAACGAGTTAATACACGATTTTAATTAAAAGGGCTTGGGCCGTAGCCCATTCTTTTTATTTTTTTCTTTCATGGGCCGCAGCCCATTTTCTCCTTTTTTGCTCTTTAGGCCGCAGCCCATGCTATCTTTTCTCTCTTTTGTTGGGCCGAAGCCCAACCCTCTCTTTTTCCTTGTCAAAACGACAAGGCTCTCCTCTTCTCCTCTATTTCTTTATTTTTTCATTTTTAGGGCTGCACGCAACCCTCTTCTCTTCTTCCTTATTCTTTATTTTTCTTCTTTCTTTTCTTCTGTTATCTCCGGTCAGGAAGCGAGCAGTGGTGGTTTGGTGACGTGGCGCGGCTACAAGCGACGACAGCGACGGTGGCGAGGTGAGGCGGTGGGCGGAGGCTCCGGTTGGCAGTGGCGGCGAGGGAGGAGCGGCCGTGAGCCGCAGCGACGGTGAGGTGAGTTTGCTTGGTTCTGGTCAGAATTTGAGGCTGATTTTGGTGGTTGATTTGGGCAGATTTGGGGCTGGGTTTCGGCAGATTTTTTGGGTGATGTTGGGGCTGTTTTTGGTTGCTTGGGAGCTGGCTTTTGGAGGTGGATTTAGGCTATTTTTGTAGGTGATTTTGGGAGTTTTGGGGCTGTTTGGGTGGCTGTTTCGGGTCAGTTTGGGAGGCTGTTTCGGGGTTGTTTTTGGGCTGTTTGGGTGTGGTTTTGGTGCAGATTTTTGGGTGATTTTGGGGTTGTTTTTGGTTGTTTGGGAGCTGGCTTTTGGAGCTGATTTTATGGCTGTTTTGAAGTGGTTGCGGGGCTGATTTGATTTTGGTTTTTTTTGCAGGTGGCTAATTAATTTGGCTGAATTTAATTTAATTGTATGGCATGGGAATTGGATTTAATTGAATTTGCAGGGATTGAATTTGGATTTTTAGGGGATGATTGTTTGGATTTGTGATTTGGGCAGAGATTGGATTATTGATGGCTGAGGTCGTGATTGAAGAGGAATTGAAATGAGGGAGAGGATTTGGATTTGGCCGAGAACTCTCTTTTTTCGTTGATTTTCGTTGGCCTTTAAGGAAAAATGGGGAGAATCTGTTCGTATCAAATCTTTGAAAAAAACAAAAGATTGTATCTTTGAAAAACAGAGAGGGGGAGCAGTGTGCGGGCTAGTGTGTAGGTTTCTTTGAAAAATGGAGGGGTAGGATTGTGTATCCGATTTCTTTTGACAATTGGAGAGTTGAGGTAAGAAAAAGGAATCCAATGTTGGTATGGTCGTGGGAGAGAAAAAAATGGAAAAGGGAGAGATGATGATGTTCGGATGGTGGAGAGGAAAAAATGAGTAAAGTAATGTAAAGTAAAGTGAAAGTGAAAAATGGGTATGATTGGTTTTTTGTGGTTCGATCCAATGATACGAGAAATTTTATTTAAAATCGATAAAAGTTCGAACGAAAAATACATACAAAATAAAATAAATAACATGAAACAAAAGAAAACAAGATAATAAATAGTAAATAAACGGAAATAATAATAATACAAAATAAGATCAAGAATGTGCGAAAAAATGAACGACTTAAGTTAATCGTGTCAAAATTCGGGTATCAACAGTTGCCCCCTCTTTACTGTCTTATCAAAAATAAAGTGTAACTGAAATTTTTGATGAGCGGTAAAGACGGTTGCCCCAGTACCACGAATGTTCAAAATGCAGAATGTCATTTGAGGGGCAGAAATCTTATAAGCGGAAAAAGAAAGTGTAGTACCACGAATGTTCAAAATGCAGAATGTCATTTGAGGGGCAGATATCTTATAAGCGGAAAAAGAAAATGGTTCCACTTGGACACCATGATGATGCGCAAAAATGTGTGCTTACCTCTGCTCTGACGTTGATGTGGAAATTTAAATTGCTTAAATTGCAAGAAAATAAATTCAGCTCCACTTGGATGCTGATGAACAACGGCTCTACTCAGATGCCGACAACTCCACTCGAACGTTGATAAATTCAGCTCCACTCGGACGCTGATGGTTCCATTTGGATATTGCGATACAGAAACATCGGTTCTACTCAGATACGGATGTTATGAAAGGACATAAATCTGAAAGCAGAGAAAGAGCTCCATTTGTAAATCCAGCTCCATTCGGACGCTGATGGCTCCATACGGAAACCATGTTGTTGAAAAATAAGTTACAGAAATGTAAACTTAGCCTTATTTGATGTTGATGGCTCCATTTGTAAATCCAGCTCCATTCGGACGCTGATGGCTCCAATCGGATGCCTCACAGGATATGTGGATAAGGTATGGGGACGAAGCCGCTCAGAAGAATAAGGTTGTAGGACGCAGCCGTTCATGAAAACAAGGTTGTGGGGACTAAGCCGCTCACGAGAACAGGATGTGTGGACTAAGCCGCTCACGAGAACAAGGTTGTAGCTTTACTCAGACATTGATGTCCTTAGGATTCAGATGACTTCCAGTGATCAGGCAACGTTTTGAGTCTGGTGCCTGCAAAATTGAAGGTTGGAGTTTAGTAATTTGATATGATAATTTCAAGGCTTTCGAGATACCTGAGGGGGTCAGAAGTGCATCCAACTCATTGATTAGGTTTTGGATTTCTGATGTGACTATGAGCTCATCTTTTAGTTCTTCCACATCGTCTTCGGACCAACCTCCTTGACGCTGACGTCCTTAGGATGTGAGATACTTTGCAGAAATGTAAATTCAGCTCCATTCGGACGCTGTGGCATAAATTTATATAGCAGAAAAGGAAACTGACGTTCATGTCCAACATGATGTTTTGCAAAAATGTAAATTCAACTCCTCTTGGACGCTGATGTGGGAATTTAAATTGTTGAGAAGGAAATTGATCCGCTCGGACACTGATGCCCACCGGGATATGTTGCAGAAAAGGAAATTCAGCTCCACTCGGATACCTTGCAGAAAAATATAAATTGCGGCTACACTCGGACGTCTCCACTGGAATTCCGCGATGCATAAATATAAATTCAGCTCTACTCAGACGCTGATGGCTCCACTCGGATGCCTTGCGAATTCAGTTCCACTCGGACACTGATGACTCTACTCGAATGTCTTGAAAAATATAAATTCAGCTCCACTCGGACGCTGATGAATAACGACTCTACTCAGATGCCGACAACTCCACTCGGACGTTGATAAATTCAGCTCCACTCGGACGCTGATGGTTCCACTCGGATACCTTACAGAAATATAAAATACGACTTCACTCGGACGTCTCCCCTCGAATGTCGCGATGCAGAAAATATAAATTCAGCTCTACTCAGACGCTGATCAATAATGGCTCTACTCAGATGCTGATAACTCCACTCGGACATTGATGAATTCAGCTCCACTCGGACGATGATAATCATGTCTGATTCTGCAAAACAAACGTTAAATGGTTTTTGCAAGGTGGGGTTTGAACCGCCACACGATTTCTTGAAAGGTGGGGTTTGAGCCGCCACACGATTTTCGCAAGGTGGGGCTTGAACCGCCACATGATCTTTGAAAGGTGGGGTTTAAACCGCCACACGATTTTTGAGAGGTGGGGTTTGAACCGCCACACGATTTCTTGAAAGGTGGGGTTTGAACCGCCACACGATTTTTTGAAAGGTGGAGTTTTTTTGAACCTCCACACGATTTTTTTGAAATGCGGGCTTTGAACCGCCACACAATTTTTGAAAGGTTGGGTTAGAACCGCCACATGATTTTTTGAGAGGTGGGGTTTGAACCGCCACACGATCTTTTTGAGATGTGGGGTTTTTGAACCTCCACACGATTTTTTTTTGAAAGGTGGGGTTTGAACCGCCACACGATTTTTTTTAGAGGTGGGGTTTGAACCGTCACATGAATTTTACAAGGTGGGGTTGAACCGCCACACGATTTTTTTGAAAGGTGGGGTTTTTAAACCTCCACACATAAATTTTTTTTATTTTTATTTTTTTGTTATTTTTTGAAAGGTGGGGTTTGAACCTCCACACGATTTTTTGAGATGTGGGGTTAGAACCGCCACATGATTTTTTTGAGAGTGGGGTCTGAACCTCCATACGTTTTTTTGAAAGGTGGGGTTTGAACCGCCACACGATTTTTTGAGATGTGGGGTCTGAACCTCCACATGATTTTTGAAAGGTGGGGTTTGAACCGCCATACGATTTTTGCAAGGTGGGGCTTGAACCGCCACATGATTTTTTGAAATGTGGGGTTGGAACCGCCACACGATTTTTGAAATGTGGGGTTTGAACCGCCACACGATTTTTTTGAAATGTGGGGTTTGAACCGCCACATGATTTTAGAACGTGGGATTTTTGAACCGCCACATGATTTTTTGAAATGTGGGGTTGGAACCGCCACACGTTTTTTGAAATGTGGGGTTTGAACCTCCACACGATTTTTTGAAATGTGGGGTTTGAACCGCCACACGATTGTTTTGAAAGGTGGGGTTTCTGAACCTCCACACGATTTTTGAAAGGTGGGGTTTAAACCGCCACACGATTTTTTGAGAGGTGGGGTTTGAACCGCCATGCAATCTTTTGAAAGGTGGGGTTTAAACCGCCACACAATTATTTGAAAGGTGGGGCTTGAACCACCACACGATTTTTTTGAGAGGTGGGGTTTGAACCGCCACAAGATATTTTTGACAGGTGGGGTTTGAACCGCCACATGATCTTTGAAAGGTGGGGTTTGAACCGCCATGCAATCTTTTGAAAGGTGGGGTTTAAACCGCCACACAATTTTTGGAAGGTGGAGTGGTAATGTATCTCCATTCGGATGTCGATAATGGTGGTGAAGATGGGCCGCCGCACGAAGTTGATTGAGGAGTGGCAACGTACTCCGTTCAGGTGTTTATTGGATGGATTTATTGGAGGGATTTTGATCATAGTGTGAGATTCCCCTGACGTATATATGTATCCTGCAAATAAGGAGGAAACAAACACGAAGCAGCAGTGGATGGAAAAAAGTAGAGCAAATGATAAATGGAAACAATGAAATCAAATCATATATGTTGTATATGAAAGGATTCCCACACTACCCAAAGGTTTGCCCCCAGTATTTTATAAAAGCAACTTCCCTATCAAGAGAATGTTCAACAAGTTTATGCATTTCTGGAGAACATGTCATCTATTTTCTATCATATAAGCACGCTTGATACAAGTCTAGAAAAGCATCCGCATCTTGCCCAGGAGATAACGACCTCAAGGACAAGACTTTCCCACAACATGTAGACATAAGCAATCCTCACCAGATATTAGTGTTTGCGCTCACACTCAGGAATAAGGCTATGTGTTTACACTCATAGAAATGCAGCAACATAGCACACAGTCAGATTTGCAATGTCAATCCGAGTGAATAAACTTCAGATAAAGATGCACATGCATGGGCATTCTAATAATCGAAAGGACTTTGCGGGGAGAAGAAGTGAATATATTTTCTTTAATGAACAGGGCCTACTGATTGGCCACAGTGAGGGCAAAGTGCACAAGTCCTTCAGTCTTGCTGGGGATACTTCTTCCCACTATCACTTTGAGGGCGTAGTGCTTAGATGCTGGATATGCTCCTCCTTGGTCGTTTTGAGGGCAAAACGCCCAGGTTCTTTGATCTTCGCCAGGAACGCTCTTTGATTACTTTGGTGAAGCCCTGAAACTTTCCCTTGAGAGGTCTACAATTTATTGTTTGAATACAACTGGGTTCTAAGTCCTTGAATCTCGGTGAACCCTAGACGATGAGGTTTTTCATGGGTCTGAGACTGGTCGGACTAATTGTCGCTGCTGTGTACCACCCCTGCCTTGGTTGTTATGGGGAAATAGGCTTCACTTTTCTCCTTTTGGAAAATTGACCTGGAGCCAATTTTTCGTACTTGCTTCTGCTTTTCTTTCCTATCTTTTTTCTTTTTTCTTTTTTTTTTCTTTTTTTTTTCTTTTTCTTCTCTGTTTTTTTTTCTTTTTTTTTTTCTTTTTGTTTTTTTCTCTTTTTATTCTAACACAAAATACATAGAGCAAGTACCGTTTTCGTGCTGGCTTTCCTTGGTCTTGGTTTAAGGCAGAGGCCTTCATTTCTTGCTCTTCTCGGCGTCCTTCCAGTGCCGACCATCAATATTCAAGGATTTCTTCTTTCTTCTTTTGCAAACCTCACTCACTGTGCACCTTGCCCCCGGTTAGCAATCTCAGTCTGGCACTGTTCATTGTCTTATATATAAAAAAAGAAAATGGAAGAAAGAGCAAAGTCCAATGTCATTTTACTGCTATCCCATGGCTAATGGTGCATGTACCCTGGATATTATGCAAATCTAACTAGCACTTTAGTTTAGCATTTGCACTCATGAAAGAAGTATGGCATAAAGGCCCAAAATACTCACAGGGATGTATTTGTGACTGCTTACGTCTAAACATGCCGCGGATATAAGAGCTAGCAGGCGAGATCATGTATGTCACATAATTTCAAATGGATGCACAAGTTATCCATGATGTAGAAACATGTTGAACATGCTCAATTTAGGGAAGGTTTGACAATTTTGGGGGTAGTGTGGATTTTATTTAGCAAAAAAATTGATTTCACAAAAATCTCAATAGTTTTAGCAATTCTATAGACAGAATGTGAGGACGTGGTCGCTCGCAAATTTTTTTTTGAACAATTAAAAAAGTTGCCCCCAATATGGGAATGAATGCATACTATTTGTACAAAATTTAAAGAGGCAGAGAGGTAGATGGACTTCTCTGAACATGTGCAACAGAGCAGAAATGACAGTCATTTCAAAGTCAGCAGGAGGAGGATTCCTCTACACTCACTGAGTAGCGTTGGGCTAAAGCCAAGGTAAAATGGACGCAAAGAGCTCATTATTGCGAGCTATCATTCTGTATGTTTACCCCCCTGCAAAAATAATATCCCAACTATGGATGAAATGTCCCTTAATGTAGAAACGAGACTACACTAAAAGGAAAAGGCATAAAAAGAAAGGGACTACCCGGGGTTTGCGAAGCAGAAGCAGCAAGGGTAGAAATGACGATTATTCAAGAGTTGGTAGGAGGATTCCTCTGTCCCGCTGGGTAGCGATGGAATTCTTCTAGTCGTCATTTTGTTGCTTGCCCAAGCTAATGATTGATGTGCTCCTTTCGTCCACCTGAAATAAAGGGATTTAAATAGAAAGTTCAAAGGAAAAGATATCCTCAAATCTTAACGAGCAAAAAATACTGGTGAGGAACACGTGGGTTGCCTCCCACGAAGCGCCCTTGTTTATAGCCGTAGGCTCGACTATCCAAACTTCACGTTGTCAATCAATTCTATTAGATATTTTCCATGCATTTAGTTTGATGTGAGTTATCACATGAAGTGAATGGTCTTCTAGCAAATTATTATGCAGGTAACCATGACAGGATAGGTTCCATTTCTAGCGAGGCATTATGCAGGTAACCACGGCCTGATTCAAACTCTAACTCGGGTTCCTGCAAAATAAAGAAGAAATGGTTAGAATGAAGGGTGGTTTAAGAAAATGATCAATATAATCAATAGGTTCTAGAATCTCCCTTTTCTAGCAAGGCTTTATGCAGATAACCACGACATGATTCAAATTCAGACTCGGGTTCATGACGATGTTGGAATCAAATCCTAATTATCTCCTTCTCAATCTCCCATGGATCATCACCTATCAAGATACAAAATTCAATCCATTAGTAGCATCAAATTCATGCATGTGTTAAAAGATTAACGATATTGATATGGTATGAGGAACATCCATTGGGTATGGTGTCGGGATGTTGGAGTGTTAGGGTGATCTGAGCAAAGCGAAGTAGTTGGACACGCTTTAATTTCATCTTTTCTAGCGGTTCTGTGTCTTGGGCAAGACGAATTATGACTAATCAAGGGAGACCACGCCTTAATTTCACCTTGTTCTTCTTTTTGGTGGTTCTGTGTCTTGGGCAAGACAAATTATGACTAATAAAAATGAGAGTTTTTGGACCCCGAGGATCTAGTTTATCTTCTTCAAGCCTGGTTATAAACAAAAAGTGTAAATAAGTATAATATAAATCATACAGTAATAATAATAAAAAAACACATGGATTTCGTTCTGATAAATAATTCTCCGACAACGGTGTAAAAAATAATTACAACTTATCACTAGCTACAAAAAAACATATTAAACTAGATATGTAATTAATGCTCCTTGATGAGTAGATATGTGAGAGGAAAGCAATTCCACCGAACTCCCTTTTGTCCTTTTATTCTGCAAGTACGCAGAAAAATGAACGCTAATCAGTAGTATCTGAACGGAGAATGTATATAAAGGTGAGTAATAATGAATAAAAATAGGATATAATAACAATAACAATACGGACGAAATTCAATAAGACGAAAGTAAAATCATAGCATCGCGATAAAAATAGTGAATCATTGCATCGCAACAAGAATTATCATGGCATCATGGTAAAAGAAATGGAGAATAATGGCAATGATGAGGCACGTTGGAAATATACATACGATCATGATGCATATGTCGGGTAATTTCAACTATTTCTAACTGGCTGAAAGGCTCCCGGACGATACCATAAAAGTGGTCCCTCAGTAAATGGATACGTGATTGCTGACCGAAACATAAAGGAATCGGGGCGCTCACCCATTTAGGGGTTCTAGTCCGAGTTAGGGTTCATGAAAGCTGACTGGGACCCAAGTCCTCAGGGCTTCACTAATACCAACCTAATCCTATTTGGGAAGGCCCGGCGAAAGGGCATTATGCATGATGCGAATGAGAAGACAACAGTTGATATCAAAGCGAATAAATAAATAATAACAATAAACACCTCAAGCAAATAATTCCGGCTTCGACCCTAAAGTCCTCAGTGAAGTCGCCAAACTGTCGCACCGTCGCGAGCGAAATTCGGGACGCAAATGTGAAAACACATAACAATGAAGTCGCCACCCTATTTTTCTAAGGTTTAGGGAAACCTAAAAGTCTGAAAAAGAAGAAAATAAAACAAAAACTAAGGCACAAATAAAAAGGGTCTAAACCCGAGAACAACGGTTCGGGGTCGTTTTATGGACTCGGGAAGGTGTTAGGCACCCGAGTCTCATCCTTAAAAAGGTTACCGGTTCTAAAAAAAGGTGTTTAAAAATCATGTTGAAAACAAGTAATTTGGCCCTCAGAGGGGGTATCGTCGCTTTAGTTCTTAAGTTTGTGAGATTGATTTTATCCTAACTGTTGTCGAGTTGTTTAATAACATTTTTTTTATCCTCTAAAAGATAAAAAGGTTGGTTGTATACCTATTCCGGTTATATTTAGCCGAGTTCAAAATTAGTCCGATTACATGCAAAATTGGTGAGATTACTACCGTTTTATTAATTTTTACCAAAGCGACGCCAGTATCGTCATTGGGCCATTGCACGTGATTAATCCTATTTACTAGGTGATTCTAAGCATGCATAGACTAGCAAAGTACCGTTTTATATGAATGCGGAAAAAAAACACATTGAAAAGAGAAAAACCGGGAAGTGGGGTCGAAGCCGCGCACATAAACACATTCGTCAAGATAGCATAAATTAAAATACAATCGTGGGGTCGAAGCCGCACATGAAACACATTCATCAAAATAAAGCGTAAATTCGTGGGGACGAAGCCGCACACGAAACAAGCATAAAATAAAGCACATTCAATGGTATAAGCATCATGCAAACTGATTAATTCGAATTCTAACAATCACGCATTAAAATACATTTATCCAAAATAAAGAGGGGAAAAAGGAAAACATACCTGGAGAGTTTTACCTGCAGATCAAAGATTAGTGGCAACAATTAATAATAAAATAGATAAATACTGCAAATAAATATTATAAATTAATTACAAATTCCCAAATAAATAAATACAACAATTAAATTCTCCATTCGAGCTCCGCAATTGGGAATGAACATCGAACTCCTCGTCGAACTCCATCAAGCTCGTCGAGCATCATCATGCAAACAAAACATACGAACAACATAGACAAATAAACGCGTATAAGTAAGGGACTCACAAATAAATTTCAAATGATTAAATATTAATAAAAATGGAATTCCTTACCCATTAAAATTGGCGTAGCATCCGATCGAGATGATAATCGTGAATTCGGTACCTGCAAAAGTGAAGAACGAGTTAATACACGATTTTAATTAAAAGGGCTTGGGCCGTAGCCCATTCTTTTTATTTTTTTCTTTCATGGGCCGCAGCCCATTTTCTCCTTTTTTGCTCTTTAGGCCGCAGCCCATGCTATCTTTTCTCTCTTTTGTTGGGCCGAAGCCCAACCCTCTCTTTTTCCTTGTCAAAACGACAAGGCTCTCCTCTTCTCCTCTATTTCTTTCTTTTTTCATTTTTAGGGCTGCACGCAGCCCTCTTCTCTTCTTCCTTATTCTTTATTTTTCTTCTTTCTTTTCTTCTGTTATCTCCGGTCAGGAAGCGAGCAGTGGTGGTTTGGTGACGTG
Organism: Viola odorata; assembly: GCA_963691705.1. Lineage (NCBI taxonomy): Eukaryota > Viridiplantae > Streptophyta > Magnoliopsida > Malpighiales > Violaceae > Viola > Viola odorata. The sequence goes on along the minus strand of OY829543.1, from coordinate 35,339,926 downwards.
GCGCGGCTACAAGCGACGACAGCGACGGTGGCGAGGTGAGGCGGTGGGCGGAGGCTCCGGTTGGCAGTGGCGGCGAGGGAGGAGCGACCGTGAGCCGCAGCGACGGTGAGGTGAGTTTGCTTGGTTCTGGTCAGAATTTGAGGCTGATTTTGGTGGTTGATTTGGGCAGATTTGGGGCTGGGTTTCGGCAGATTTTTTGGGTGATGTTGGGGCTGTTTTTGGTTGCTTGGGAGCTGGCTTTTGGAGGTGGATTTAGGCTATTTTTGTAGGTGATTTTGGGAGTTTTGGGGCTGTTTGGGTGGCTGTTTCGGGTCAGTTTGGGAGGCTGTTTCGGGGTTGTTTTTGGGCTGTTTGGGTGTGGTTTTGGTGCAGATTTTTGGGTGATTTTGGGGTTGTTTTTGGTTGTTTGGGAGCTGGCTTTTGGAGCTGATTTTATGGCTGTTTTGAAGTGGTTGCGGGGCTGATTTGATTTTGGTTTTTTTTGCAGGTGGCTAATTAATTTGTCTGAATTTAATTTAATTGTATGGCATGGGAATTGGATTTAATTGAATTTGCAGGGATTGAATTTGGATTTTTAGGGGATGATTGTTTGGATTTGTGATTTGGGCAGAGATTGGATTATTGATGGCTGAGGTCGTGATTGAAGAGGAATTGAAATGAGGGAGAGGATTTGGATTTGGCCGAGAACTCTCTTTTTTCGTTGATTTTCGTTGGCCTTTAAGGAAAAATGGGGAGAATCTGTTCGTATCAAATCTTTGAAAAAAACAAAAGATTGTATCTTTGAAAAACAGAGAGGGGGAGCAGTGTGCGGGCTAGTGTGTAGGTTTCTTTGAAAAATGGAGGGGTAGGATTGTGTATCCGATTTCTTTTGACAATTGGAGAGTTGAGGTAAGAAAAAGGAATCCAATGTTGGTATGGTCGTGGGAGAGAAAAAAATGGAAAAGGGAGAGATGATGATGTTCGGATGGTGGAGAGGAAAAAATGAGTAAAGTAATGTAAAGTAAAGTGAAAGTGAAAAATGGGTATGATTGGTTTTTTGTGGTTCGATCCAATGATACGAGAAATTTTATTTAAAATCGATAAAAGTTCGAACGAAAAATACATACAAAATAAAATAAATAACATGAAACAAAAGAAAACAAGATAATAAATAGTAAATAAACGGAAATAATAATAATACAAAATAAGATCAAGAATGTGCGAAAAAATGAACGACTTAAGTTAATCGTGTCAAAATTCGGGTATCAACAGTTGCTGTAATTTATGGTTTCGCAATTCACATTTCCGTAGTTTTACATTTCAGGTGCAACGGGACTTGTAAACTTGGGGCAAGCAAATAAAGTGACGGCCAAAAGAAGGTGTCGAAAAATGTCAAAGCTCATTTTTCAGGGAAGTTGTCCTTTTATATTTTCGCAATTTCCATTTCCGCAATTTCCTTATTTCGCAATTTACATTTCCACGATTTTTAAAATCCCCACAATTTATGTTGTTGCAAGAGTGTGTGCGTCATGTCTACTAAAATTCTTAATTTTTGCCAAAAATAAAAATATATATATTGCTTGGCATGAAAATCCTATGTTTTAAACATTCCTTAAAATCAAGCGTGTTCATCATTTTATCACGGCACAGATAACTTGTGCATTCATTAGAAATTATATAAACATACATGATCTTGTTTGTTAACTCTTATATCCATGGCATGTTTAGACGTAAGCAATCACAAACATATCCCTGTGAGTATCTTGGGCCTTCACGCCTTGTTTCTTTCATAAGTGTAAATGCTAAACTAGGTGCTAGTTAGATTTGCATAATATCCAAGGTACATGAACCGTCAGACATGGGATAGTAGTAAGATGACATTGGACTTTACTTTGCTTTTCTTCCACATTTTCATTTTTAACCTTTTTACCCTTAAATGCATACTTCGTACACTATGTACGATTCTATCAAACATTCTAGCCTCGTATTTTCTCCTAACCAAGTGAGTAGTGCTCGACTAGGACCGCTAAACTAGAGTTGAAGTTACACATCAAGCAAGGCAATGACGAGGAAGCCCTTAGAGGATCGCTGACAAATCAACGTCCGAAGAAGGCCAAATAAATCAAGACTTGGAGGCATCTGCCACAGACAGAGAGGATGATGGACAAAATAAAAATTGTTTGCTTTGCTTGCTCAAAAAAAAAAATTTCAAAAAAATCAATCAAAAAATAAATAAATAAATAAATAAATCAAAAAAGTGTTAAAAAAAATGTTCAAGGAACACAATCAATAAAAACAACAGCAGAAGCAAGTACAAAAATGGTCAAAAGATAACAATGATCTAAAAAAAAAGAGGGAGATCATTTCCAACGGAGATTCAAAAACTAGGTGCGCTTTGTCAACAACGAGTGATGATCTCAAAACAAAAAAGAGATATCATTCGCTGCAAAAATTCAAAGGTTGGTGCGGTTCGTCAAAATGATCTCGAAGAGAGTGTTCAAGGAACACCAAAATAACAGCAAAAGCAAGTACAAAACAAGAAAAAATGATCAAATATCAGTGGCAAAATGATCTCAAAAGGAAAAGAAATCATTCCCCGCGAATAGTGAAGAACTTGGGCACAGTGCCCTCCAAACAATCCCGAAGGAATATCTCAAGTAGAGATTCAACAATTTGTGCACTTTGCTTTCACCATGATCAAATCGTCAAGCATTATTTACCGCAATTTGTCCTCATCGCAATCAGTCTTCGAGCACAAACTCATTAAAACCTTCTCGCCAAAAAAAAAAAACACACAACACTTTCTTCTACAAAATCCTCTTTTTTTCCTCCCTCGCAAAGTCCTATTGATTATTAGTAGACCCATGCATGTGCATCTTCATTTGAAGTCTATTCACTCGGATTGACATTGCAAATTTAATTTTTGTGCTATGTTTATTGCATTTTTAGGAGTGTAAACACATAGCCTTGTTTTCTGAGCGTGAGCGCAAACACTAATGTCTGGTGAGGATTGCTTACAGCTGCATGCCATGGGAAAGTCTTGTCCTTGAGGTCGTTATATCCTGAACAAGACATAGACGTTATCTAGACTTGAATCAATCATGTTCATATAACGAAAATTGAACGAACATTTTATCCAAAAAAGAAAAAAGGCTTGAATTTATTTTCTTAAACAAAGAAATCATTTTCATTCCAAACAAAAAACTTGGGGGCAAGCCATGGGTTAAATGTATGAATATTTGATATTTCTCACATAGGTCAATTGCTCTCTCCTTTTTCTATCTGTTGTTGCTTTGTGTTTGCTTCCTTTCAATTTGCAGGATACAGATATGCTCTAGTGAAATCTCATGCGATTGGGTCTTCGATGACAACATCGTTGTAAAGCCCTCGCCATCTTGGATTTTCATCAAAATCCAATCAACATCGAATGGAGAACGTTACCACTCCTCAAATTGGGTCTTCGATGACAACATCGTTGTAAAGCCCTCGCCATCTTGGATTTTCATCAAAATCCAATCAACAACGAATGGAGAACGTTACCACTCCTCAACCATGGGTCTTCGATGAAGGAATCATTGTAAAGCCCTCGCCTTGGATTCTTGTTAAAATCCAATCAACAAATCGAATGGAGAACGATACCACTCCTCAACCATGAGTCTTCAATGAAGAAATCGTTGTAATACCCTCGTCATAGATTTCCCTTCACCAAATCCAATCAACGTTCGAATGGAGTACGTTACCACTCCCAAATCAACTTCGTGCGGTGGATCACGGTCCCTCACATTCAAATCAACTTCGTGTGGTGGATCACGCTCCCTCATGGTCGACCACTCTCCATTTTAGTTCATACGGTAAGTTCAAGGTAAGACTTGCTTTCCCTTTACACCATCTGTTTAGTGCTGTGATAGGTCACGTCCCCACATACACCTCGTCATTTAAAAGTTGTGATTGGTCACGTCCCCACATCTTGTCTATTAAGCGTTGTGATAGGTCACGTCCCCACATACGCCTTGTCATTTAAAAAGTTGTGATTGGTCACGTCCCCACATCTTGTCTATTAGTGTTGTGATAGGTCACGTCCCCACATACACCTTGTCATTTAAAAAAGTTATGATTGGTCATGTCCCCACATCTTGTCTTGAAAATTCATAAACAGTCACCCCGAATATCAAATCAACATTAGAGCGAAGGTAGGTTACCGTCAATCAATATCCGAGCGAAGGTACGTTACAACTCTCATTTACATAATTCTACATTTCTGCATAATTATTATCTCCTCCTTGAGCGACTACTTTTCTGCATACTCAAATTCTCCTCCTTGAGCGACTACTCTTCTGCATAACGAAAATCTATTCTGCATATCCAAATACTCTTCCTTGAGCGATTACTTTTCTGCCTAAACTAAATAATCCTCCTTGAGCAACTATGTCTTTGCATAATTCTACATTTCTGCATAATAAATACTCCTCCTTGAGCGACCTTATTTCTACGCTTTCTACATCAACCTCCGAATTTTGCGGTATCCCCGTTCGGATTTCATCTCTTCACCAAAGGTCCGAATTTTGTGGTATCCCCGCTCAGATCTCACAAACATCATCAGCGTCCTCACTATCAGAGACAACCATCCTCGCTATCAGAGATAACCAATTTCAGTAAGAGAAGATCATTTCCTCATTACCAGCGAAGATCATCATTTCCTCAATATCAGAGACAACCATCCTCATTATCCGAGAAAACCATCTTCCTTACTATCAGAGACATTTCCCTCAAAGGTACGTTACTATCAACCAACATCAGACCAAAGGACGTCCGGTCAAAACTCGATTCACGCATGGGCTTCCAAACCTACCTTCTCCCAGAGTGACAACATCAAATTATCTCCTCCTAGAGTGACATCAACGAATTATCTCCTCCCAGAGTGACATCATCAAACTTTATCCTCCCAGAGTGACAACATCAATTTCCTCATCACCGAATAACACCCTCAAAAGCATATCTCCTCCTAGAGTGACATCAACGATTATCTCCTCCCAGAGTGACAACATCAAAAATATCTCCCAGAGTGACATCAACGAATTATCCTCCCAGAGTGACGTCATCAAAACTATCTCCTCCCAAAGTGACATCAACAAACTTACCTCCTCCTAGAGTGACATCAACAAACTTACCTCCTCCCAGAGCGACATCATCACGATAAGATTAAGGTAAGACCTGTTGTGTCATCAAAATTCGGAAACGTGGGGGCAACCGTCTTTACTGCTCATCGAATACTTCGATAAGACAGTAAAGAGGAGGCAACTGTTGAAACCTGAATTTTGACGCCATTTAAATTAAATTTAGCATTTCTGTCATTTTAGTTAATTAAATGCCATTTTAAATCAATTTGCTGTCGTTAGGACATTTTTAAATTCTCATCACATTTTATCATCATCGTTGTCGTCGTCAGCATTCGAAATCGCATTTTTAATTTTTCGTCACGTCATTTTCATTATTATTATTATTAATATTTTCAGCCTTAAAAATCACATTTTTAATTATCAGTTAGTCATTTGCTATTCATTTTTCCGTTTTAGGCCATCGCATAAAATTTAGGATTTTTAGTATTTTATCATTTTTTATTTTTTTATTATTTTTGTTCAAGCTTTTATTGGACCCAAGTAAGTTGGCTCGGACCATTCATCGAACGAGTTATTTCTTTAATTGATAATTACCTACTATTTTTCTCTTTCACGCCATCCCGTTTGGTTTCGTTCAATTTTTTTCGTAAGGGCATTTATTTTGCGTCCGAACTTGTTGACATTTCTGAAAGGGAAAATAAATACGTTTAGAGAGTCGAGCTCAAAATTTTGTTCGCATCATCTCGATCGTCATATTTTTCTCTATAACGTAGTTGCTTTCATTCGAGTTTCTCGCTAATTTCGTCGCACTGATAGATCGAGCCCATAATTAATTACTAAGCTTTTTTTATTCTTTCTTTTTAATCAACCGTTAGATTGGTTGACTAAATCCTTAGTCAACCATCCAACGGTCACCTAATTAAAACCAAACCATCCATTTTCCTTTATTCACCAGCAAGCATTTCTTCTCCAAATCGAATGCCCTCATCATGGCTTCGAGAATCAAGCTACGTCATTGCTTCGAGAAGGCAGGACGTCACCACACCAGCACTGCTCACTCTCACTCGCTGTTATCACCTCGTCACCCTCGACCACGCGTCAAATTCACCATACATTCGTCCAACCTCCTCCTATAAATACCCTGCCCTTCACCCTTCAAAACACATGGGTTGAGGCACCCTTTCATCATCAAAATCACTCCAAGTAAAGGAAGCAAGCACTGTAAGTATTTCTTCAGCTTTGTCTCTCTGGAGTTTTTGGCCAATTTTCATTTTCCATCCTAATCAATCAATAAATTGCTCAAATCTGTTTTAAACACTTCGTTTTGCTTGCTTCAATTTGAGTGTACGCTGCATTGGTTAATTATTTGAGCATTTGTTTGTACAATTATGTGTTTTCATTTTTGTTTAAATTACCACTATTTTGGGCTGAAATTCTTACAGTCTTGCTTCAATAGAGCTACTGTTGTGTCACGAGTTTTATTCGGGTGGGTTTGGACTCGATCTATAGAGTCGAAGCATCCTTGGTCGCTGGCCATGGTTGCCGGCGCAAGGAAGAAGAAGAACAGTAGCAGCCATGCTACTGTTCTTGAAGGAGGAAGGTGACGGGCTTGCCAAGCCCGTCCTTTCTTTCTTCTTTAAATGAAGATGGGCCTTGGCTTAAGCCAAGCCCATCTGTTCCTTTTTTAAGTCATGGGCCTAGGATTTATTCCTAGCCGATTTTAATTAAAATTCAGCATGCACATAGGCCCAACCCATTAAAGTTTCGTCAATTGTTCGAGTCCCTTTCATTTTCGTGTTTATTTAATTAATAGCTCGTATGCTATATTTAATTAATAGCTCGTATGAAATATTTAATTTATGTCATATGCCATGTTTAATTAATTAATTATTTACTTGTTTAAATTTAAATGCATATCTATTTACTTTACTTTATTGTTTTAATTATCTTCGAACGATTACTAACATCGATTTTCATACGCATCAAATTATCATTTAATTTCTCGCACTTATCAACTGTCATCATTTAAATTTCTCGCACTCGTCAAATCATCATTTAAATTTTCATATGCATCAAATCATCACTTAAATTTCCCGCACTCGTCAAATTGTACGCATGATATATAGAATTGCTAGAATTAAAATCAACCCACATGAACAACTTCTTTAAAGACTTGCTTAAAATGCCATGTTCGTTTGATTTTAAATTCCGCTTATATTGACTGCATGTACTTGGTGGCTTCAATCCCACATCAGTTTATCATTTCAAAACCTCTCATTTAATCTATACTCTGTTAAGCTATCCATGATAGAATCACGTAGTAATTAATTTAATCATGCATAGTCCGATGATGAAATAGAGGGCGCTCATTCAGTCTTACGAAAAATTCAGTCCCATCACGCTACGGTCAGGAATAATCGATCGGTCTTGAAAATGGTAACCCCGTCCGAAAAGATTTTTAAAATTGTAACCCCGTCCAACGATTAATTATTCCTGAACGGTCCCGATCATGGAAAAGACTAAAGTGACGATTCCTTTGAGGACCCCCTTTAAAAATGCCTTTTTATCAAACCTCTTTTAAACACCTCTCTTATCAACCGGTAACCATTTTCGGATGTGACTCGGGCGCCTAACACCTTCCCGAGTCCATAATACGACCCCGAACCTTTATCTTGGGTTTAGACCTTTTTTTTGTGCCTTTAGTTTTTTATTTATTTTATTTTTTATGCCATGACGATTAGGTTCCCTAAGCTTAGAGACAAAATTAGGGTGGCGACATCATTGCATGTTGTGAGGCGTCCTTTTACGCCGAGCATCGTAAAGTCTCAGATTCGTTGTATACTCGCTGACTGCGTGTCGAGGGCATCAAATTTAGTTGTAAAAAGATATAGAAAATGGGGTAGGAATACAACTTATCACTCGTCCACAAGAGACTCGTAGATTGCAATAAGATGTTCGTCCACAGAGATCTATGTGGTGTATTGTAGTCTTGACTCGACTTCCTCATCACTAGAGTTGAGGGTTTTTTGTTCCTGCAATTAAGATAAACAGAGCATAAAAAAGGAAAAGCAAAAATAAAATAAAGGGAACAATCTTAGGCAGAAGTGAATCTTAGCTAAGATTGCTGGCTGAGATTGGTTGGAACTTTCGTGAGGTAAATTCCTGGCAAGGGCGAATTCGTGAGCACTTTACTTATTTAATCGATCATTGACTTTAGATTTTCTCCTTCCCCTTTGTAACTCTGCTATAGATTGGGAGGAACCCCTTTCCAATCCTACTTTCCTCCTATTCAAATCACTTGGAGAGTACCCCCTTTCCTAGTGATCCTGGCCAGTGGACACCTTGCTGGCTAAAGGGTTTATCCAATTAGCTGCTGGCTTGAGGCACATGCGTTTTCTCAATGGCGTAGGGAAAGACAGAGTCTAGGCCAAGCTACTCCCAACTCGGAGCCCTAGGTTGTCAATCTGGTTAGGCCTATATCGATTCAAGTTCACTAACCCCCGCGAGGTTAGCTACCTACTTCGTCACTTCGGTTTCGCTCGTCCCCTTAGTGACTGGCTGCAAATTCATCGTCTTGCCTAAGATCGATAAAGTCTTAGCCTAGACGGGAACCGGTTTATTAAAATAGAACTTGAATTGAATACAAACGAGAGGATAATTAAGAACGATTCGGTCTCACGAATCACAAGTATGCTCACTCAACCCTTACCAAGAATTAGGGGTTTAGCTACTAAACATATTAATTAAAGAAAGAAAGAAATAATTGAAGAACATGAAATAGAATTGAAATCTGTGATATTAAAAAATGAATTCACGGAGCGAATGTTTACAAGAACCAGAAGAAGAGAAGATGGGAGATCCCGTAATTGACAACCTTCTCTAACCTTTTAACAAGGTTAGAGTCCCCACCAATCACGTTCCTTTCCAAAATCCTTCTTCAAATTAACTAAAATATAGGGATAAAAATCCCAATTGTTTAAATCCCAAAGTCATAATAATCAAAGGATAATAACAAAGTATTTTTGTTCAAATAGGATTACATCTAAGATTTCTTCAAATTGATGTAACAGCCAGCTGGCTCTCTGATCTGATTCCGCTTCCCATGAGTCCATGTTCAGCACGCCTCTACCTATAGTCTTAGCTAAGACATGCAGCTAAGACTGCCAATCTTTCGCTCCAGCACCAGTTTCTTCCAAAACCAGTCTTGCCCAAGATTCCTCTAAAAGAAACCAAATTGACGTAAAAAGGATTGTTTCTGCCACAAACAAGGAGTTTTGAAGTGGTAAAAACACATGAAATAAGCGTCAATCAAACCTCACCACACTTAAACAATGCTTGCCCCCAAACATACTAGACTCTTAACTGAAAAAGAAAGACTCAAAACAGACAAACTCAAAATAGTGGTAAAATTTCTGGACAGACTACCCTTAGCCCATTTCCTTTAATATCTTTACCCTATGACATTCAACATACTTCTCAATGGATCCCAACCCTTATGAACACGACCTATTCAACACCCCAAACATCCGAATTCCACATAACCATAACATCTTTGCATTCCGTAACACACTCAACAAGACAAGACATCCACTGACTTGGATTTTCTCCCCCTAATTCAACTACTTAACATCATCATTCAATTACCTTGCCTGAAGTTTTATTTTTCTATGCCAGCATTGCTAAAAGTTTCTTGATTATTAATGCTTAGTGAGGCAGAAATATCAAGACAAATACACACACATTTTTTTTCATTGCTCTAGCTGAAGTTTCTTGATTATTTCTACTTGGTGAGGCAGAAATATCAAGACATTTTATTCATCTCTTTATTTATTTATATATTTAGAGCATGCAATTTACTGGGCATAAAAGTAGTTCTCTATATTAGAGCAATTCAGCATAATTATAAGGCATCAAACTCCGTTATCCATTTAGCAGTTTTCCTTAAGGGGATATTAAGTATATTTGGTGGAAGCTTGCCTATGTGTCAAGTCTGTTACACAATGCTAGACCCTATGATCATGTATAATAAGGATATTTTAGGCGTTGAACATGCCTTGCTCATATGTTATGGGTTCACAAGGTGAAGGATGCTAAAGGTCAAGGCTAAGATACTCAAGAAAACAGGCCTTAGGCATAGTCCAGATATTTCGCTGACACACAAACAAAACAGAGAACACACATTCCTAAAAACACACATTGACAAAGAAAAATCATGCATCGGACTCTGTTTCAGACGATCTAGGCCAACTAACTTAACCTAGATTCACAAAAATTTTCATGCGATCAAAGAAATCACACAAAAACACATCAGAACATGTATATACAGACAAATATCCTAAAAATACCCCTCACCACACTTAGAGAACACATTGTCCTCAATGTGTAAATGAGAGAAAAATGACACAAAAAATTTGAAAAAAAAGGAAAGAAAGACACGACCTGGGGGTATTCACTGAGATGTGGAAGGTGGAGGTGGTTGCTTTGGGTCTTGCACAGAAGGTGTTGGTTCATCTTCTTCATCTGAGGCGTCACTGGAGTCACTCGTGGTGCTGAAGTGGTCATTCACTTTGTTGCGAATGTGGCAACAACTTTGTCTATGACTTTGATGTAAGTGAAAGATACTTCCATGTGTGCCTGGATGAACTTGTACTTGGCGTCCTGCTGCTCCATGAACTTGTCCAGTCGTTCCTTCTATGCCAATTCAATGCTTGCAAACAGAGATTGCTGCTGTTCCACAATCTGCTGCATCTATTTTTGAGAGGAGTCTTGAAAGTCATAAAACAGCTTCTGATTTCTCGTGAAAGCTTGGAGCTGGATCTGCACAAGTTCCAGGAATCTATTGGCCCATTCTGGAAGTCCAGGGTGGTCAGGATCAATGCCGAGACTATTGGTCTGCTCAGGTCTCTAGTCATCTTGCCCAAGATTGGGCTCTTCTGCTGCACCGCCAATCTGAATTGGCTTAATCTTGAAGTTCCCATTGATCCTCTTCCCATAGAGGTGATCTGCTACTGGGGTAAATCATGTATTAAAATAGAGATAGCCTTTTTCCTCGTGGAAATGGCCCATTTGGTCAAAAGCCCTAAGATCCATGATCTTAATGGCACAGGATTTATATAAATTTAAAGCAGATAAATCTATACCCCTAGCAGTAGTAGTCAAATGGGAAATCAGAGTTCCTAAAACCATTCTAGGAAGAGAATCACATGCTTTTATCTGCCTAGTAATCCAATAGCCAAGATTGACTCTTTTCTCATGCAGCATGCACCAAAGCAAAAATGTCTCAAGTTTTGAAATATTACCCGAGACTGTGGTCTTGGCCGAGAGATTGATTGAAAGGATCCTTTGGAGAATCCTCAAAGTAGGATCTCGGATCTGGTGAGCCTTTGAATTTTTATTTAACTTAGCAGCTTAGTCGCCAATCAATTCTCCATAGGCCACTGCCTTATCCCAATCTGGGGGATAATCAGTCAGGGCATTCACATACTCATCAGACTTGAGGCCATCCTCAGTCACAAAACCAAGCAAAAGGTTAAAATCATCAATCAAAAAGTGACACCATTTATCAAGCAAACGAAAGTGCACAACATCAGTAGCACTCAGATCAGGAAAAGCTCTACCATTAGCATACAATCTCTCCTGATCTAGCCAAAAAGAGGTATGAAACTCTAAACACAGTTCAACATAAGCGGGCATGTCAAAATAGAAAAAGCAATCCCACCCAAGATTGGAAATAAACTGCCTAACTCTATTACCCACCCCCAATTCATCAAGAAATGAAAAATCAAGGACAGTGAAAGGAGTGACCTCACAGACATGCTTTTCAGTCAATTTAGCCCTAAAATCAGGAGTATCAGGCCTCAAACAGCCTTTCAAAGTGTTTAAGGGCGGAAGGGTGGTTACCTTGGCAGTCTTGGCCGCAGGCTTGGTGTTGATACCCGAATTTTGACGTCATTTTTACTTAATTTTAGCATTCCTGTTATTTAGTTAATTTACAGTCATTTTCAGTTGATATACTGTCACTAGCATTTTTAAGTGTTTCGTTGCATTTTAGCATCATCGTTAGCATCGTCAGCTTTCGAAATTGTATTTTCAATTTTTTGGCACGTATTTTTATTATTATTATCGTTATTATTTTTAGCCTTAAAAATCATATTTTTAATTATCCGGCAGTCGTTTGCTAGTTTTTTCTTCGTTTTAGGTCATCACATGAATTTCAGGATTTTTGATATTTTAGCGCATTTTTTAGTATTTTTGTTATTTTATTATTATTTTCGTTCGAGCTTTTATTGGACCCGAGTAAGTCTGCTCGGACAATAGCTCGACTTTAAAATGTTTTCCACCAACTAGTTGCTAGCTTTCTTCCTGCTCGCAACGGTCTACAGCGTTTCGTGTAATTTTCGACGTAACATTTTTATTTTTCCGTTCGCGCGTTTCACGCTGTTGAACGAGAAAATAAACACGCTAAACGAAAAATTCTCGTCACTCGCTGTAGACGGTTAGACTCGTCGTATTTTTCTCTACGCGCAGGTACTGTCGGTTCGAAAGGTCTGAACGATTGCTCGCAGGACTCAGCCCGATGCCATTTAAAAAAGATAAAGGGCAAGTTGATCACAACCGTTGATCTGGTCAACTAAAAAAAGTCAACCAGATCAACGGTTGACTAATTAATCAACCATATGTGCACCATGGACGTGAACAGTAGCGGAGCAGGCCACCGAGCAGCCTGCTCCCGTCGCCTCCAAGCCGTTTCTCGTCCCATCAGCCATCATCACACGGCCGTAGCTGCCACCTCTCCTCCCCTAGCCACCCCGACGTCATCACAACGACGTCATCACCTCGCCTCCACCAACTCGGAAGTCCTATAAATACCAAACCATCTCCAACGGAAAATGGGCACCAATTCAGCAAGAAAAACTTGCTCTCTCTCCCCCTTGATCAGCTTGCTCATTTAGAGCGACAATCGCCCAGTTCAAAGTTTGAAACGTGAGCTTTCTCTCTCTAGGTCATTTTTGGTTTTGTCATTTTTTCGAAATTAAACTCAGTGTGTTTTGAAATAAAATTTGAGCTTCATACGGTCGAGACGCCGTCGAGGAGATGAGCGTCTCGGTACAAAGATCGCGAGAAACGGACAAGGCTAGCCAAACCTTGGCCGCCGGCAGTAGCACCGGCGACCAAGGAAGAAGACGAACAGTGCCATGTCTCGGCACTGTTCACGTGTGCATGGGTGATGGGCTCGACCCATCATCGTTTAAATGATTTCCTTGGGCCAGGAACTATTCCTGGCCCATTTCACTATTCTTTCTTTTCATTTTTCAATCGGGCCCAACCCATTTTCAATTCCTTCAGAAACTTCGGATCGCACTTTTTCGTAAAAATAATTCGTATGCTTCGTATGATTATTTTTTGCACTATCAACTGTTTAATTTTCTGTACTTATCAACTGTTTAAATTATTCGCACTTTAAATTTCCGCAATTTACTTTCGGCAATTTAAATTCAATTATTCATTTTACCGCCTACATGGTCGGTCGCATTTTAATTCTTGCAAATATCAACTACTTTAATTTTTCGCAAACTGCTGGAAATTCTTCCGCAACATCAACTGTTTAACTTTCTGTACTATCAACTGTTTTAATTCTTGCAAATATCAACTGCTTTAATTTTTCACAAACTGCTGGAAATTCTTCCGCAACATCAACTGTCTTATTTTCTGCAAATATCAATTGTTTTATTTTCCGCAATATCAACTGCTTTAATTTTTCGCAAACTGCTGGAAATCTTTCCGCAAATATCCAACTGTTTATTTTCTGTACATATCAATTGTTTTAAATTCTTGCAAATATCAACTGCTTTAATTTTTCGCAAACTGCTGGAAATTCTTCCACAATATCAATTGTTTTATTTTCTGCAAATATCAAATTGTTTATTTTCTGCAAATATCAAATTGTTTATTTTTAGCAAATATCAAACTGTCTATTTCCTGTTAAAATATCAATTGTTTTAATTTCCGCACTCATCATACTGCTGGAAATTATTCCGCAAATATCAATTGTTTTATTTCCTGCAAGTCATCAACTATTTTAAAACCCCTGTAAATCGTCAACTACAATTAAATCATTCTGCGCTTATCATGTTAGCATTTAATTTTCGTATTCGTTAAATCCATCATTTCTCGCATGCAATCAACTCAGCATTTAAATTTCGTATGCGTTAAATCCATCATTTTTCGAATGCAATAAACTCAGCATTTAAATTTCGTATGCGTCAAATAAATCATTTTTCGCATGCAATCAACTCAGCATTTAGTTTTCGTATGTGTTAAATCCATCATTTTTCGCATGCAATCAACTCAACATTTAAATTTCGTATGCGTAAAATCCATCATTTCTCGCATGCAATCAACTCAGCATTTAGTTTTTGTATGCGTTAAATCCATCATTTTTCGCATGCAATCAACTCAGCATTTAAATTTCGTATGCGTTAAATCCATCATTTCTCGCATGCAATCAACTCAGCATTTAATTTTCGTATGCGTTAAATCCATCATTTTTCGCATGCAATCATGTCAACATTTAATTTTCGTATGCGTTAAATCCATCATTTTTCGCATGCAATCAACTCAGCATTTATATTTCGTATGCGTTAAATCCATCATTTTTCGCATGCAATCAACTCAGCATTTAATTCTCGTATGCGTTAAATCCATCATTTCTCGCATACAATCAACTGTCATTTAAATTTTAGCACTCATAAAATTGTTTATTTATTTCTCGAGCTATCGCTAACACTCTCACTTTGTAGGTTTTAATTTCAAGCTTCGCTCGAAAGTACGCCTTTCGATTCCTTTTTATTTATTCAACGCTTTTCGCAAATATCAATCGTACGCATGATATGTAGAACTGCTAGAATTAAAATCAACCCACATAAACGTGTTTAAAGAGTTGCTTAAAATGCCATGCTCATGTGATTTTAAATTCTCGCTTATATTGACTGCATATACATGGGGACTTTCGATCCCACATCAGTTTTTCACTTCAAAATCTATCATTTAAAATTGTACTCTGTTAGCAATCCATGGTAGGATCACGTAGTAAATAATTTAATCATGCATGGCCCGATGATGACATAGAGGGCGCTCATTCAGTCTTACAGAAAATTCAGTCTCATCACGTTACGTTCAAGAATAATCAATCGGTCTTGATAAACGGTAACCCCGTCCGAAAGACGTTCAAACGGTAACCCCGTTCAACGATTAATTATTCCTGAACGTCACGATCATAAAAAGACTAAAGTGACGATTCCTCTGAGGGTCCCCCTTTTCAAAACAAAACGCATTTTCATCAAACACCTTTTAAAAAACACCTCTCTCATCAACCGGTAACCATTTTCGGATGTGACTCTGGTGCCTAACACCTTCCCGAGACCATAATACGACCCCGAACCTTTTGTCTGGGGTCCAGACCCCTTTTTTGTGCCTTTAGTTTTTTTACTTATTATATTTTCTATGCCATGACGATTAAGGTTCCCTAAACCTAGCAACCAAATTAGGGTGGCGACTTCATTGCATGTTGCGAGGCGTCTGTTTACGCTGAGCATTGTAAGGTCCCAAATTTCATTGCACACTCGCGAATTTTTAATTTTCGTGGGGCGCGACACTTGGCCAAGACTGCAACCGCATTAGTATCAGAGTCTGTGCCAAGATCGACCTCATCTACTTTCTTCTTACCCTTGGCAGCCGCAGATCGCGTCCTCTTGGATAGGGCAGATTCAACACTCACATCTGCCTTCCTCTTCCCCGACTTCTTTGATTTGGCTATACCTTCTTCACACCTAGGCTTAGAATCCAAAATCTCTTACACCTCGGAGTCAGCCGGCTTGCTAACCCTAGATTGGGTTTTGGGCTCGTTGTTGAGGTCGATCTTTTTTTTGGTTGGCAGAGAGACTTGAAGGGATTCAGAGGCAGCAACTGTAGTAGGAGTGGAGAGAATTTGCTTCGGAGAATCAGAGGCGGCTGCGTCTATGGACATGATTGTCCTTGCAATATCGAGTGCCTCGTTGAGGTTTTGCGGCAGATCCTCCTTTGGATTTAGTAGAGAAGGAGATGGCGAGGGAATATGAGATTCTTGCCTAATCGGGGTGGATTTCACTTTTTTTGCAGATGGTCTCTTGGATTTTCCCATGTTAAATGCTGATTGAATCGTAGAGTAAAAGTAGGGGAAGTGGAGGATTCTAGCGGAGGTGATTTGAGAGATAAGAGGGAGAGGGCGAGATTTTAGGGATTTTGTGTTTGTGGGAGGTAAGGAGATTGATTCTTCAAAGATAACTATTAATTAAAATTTGGAAAAAATTAATTTCCAAATCATAATTAATAATTTCAAAAATATGACCGTTATCCCTTCTTTTTCTCCTCCACTAATCACGTTACCTTCTCTTTTCTTCCTTTTTCTCCGCGTGTTAATCAGCCCAAGGCTGAATAAAATGTGGTTAAGATCAAATATACTCCTCACCACAGTTAATTCCTCAAAATCACTCCAGAAAATTTCCACAAACTCTTTGAAAATTTCAGCAAGAGAAAATCAATCAGTGGTACTGGGCAAAATTTGAACAATAAATTTATTCAAGAGAACTAAAAAAAAAAATCATGGGTTGCCTCCCATGTAGCGCCCTAGTTATAGTCCTAGGCATGACTTTGCTGTTCTTTTAATGCATCTCAGGTGGGGCTTCAATCGCCTGATTTTCCTGAAATGTTGGAAATCCTTCTAGGAATGGTTTGAGTCGCTGTCCATTGACCTTGAATATAATCCCTGTCTTTTCATTCATAATATCCACTGCACCATGAGGGTAGATATTAGTGATAACATATGGACCCTCCCATTTGGTTTTAAGCTTACCTGGAAAGAGCTTAAATCGTGAATTGTAAAGAAGGACTTTTCCCCCAAGTTGGAGATTCTTCTCAACAATCTTGCTGTCATGGTATGTCTTCATCCTGATCTTAGCTAAGAGCTGGTTATCATATGCTTGATTCCTCAATTCTTCTATTTCGTGGATTTGGAGTTTCCTTTCCTCACCTGCTTGGTCGTACCTTAGATTGCATTTTCGAATTGCCCAATAAGCTCTATGTTGCATACCTACTGGCAGGTGATAGGCTTTCCCATACACCAATTTGTAAGGAGTCATTCCTATGGGGGATTTGTAAGCAGTCCTATACGCCCATAGCACATCATCCAACCTTTGGCTCCAATCTCGTCGATCTAAGCCAACGGTCTTAGCTAAGATCGATTTGACTTCTCTGTTTGATACCTCCGCTAGGCCATTTGACTGAGGGTGGTATGCAGTGGAGACTTTGTGGGTTACTCCATACTTCCTGAAAAGAGAAACAATAATACTATTGCAAAAATGTATGCCTCGGTCGCTAATGATCCCCCTAGGCACGCCAAATCTGTTCAAAATGTTAGTTTTCAAAAATGAAACAACAGTTCTAGCATCATTGGTCCTAGTTGCCTTAGCTTCTATCCATTTAGACACGTAATCCACAACAAGCAATATATATTATTTTCCATCCGACATAGGAAATGATCCTATGAAATCGATGCCCCATAGATAAAAAATCTCACAATTTAATATAACATTCATGGGCATTTGATTTCTCGCGCTTATATTTCCTATCTTTTGGCATTCAGGACATGTCTTACAAAATATATAACTATCATGAAATAGAGTGGGCCAATAAAATCCTGACTCTAGGACTTTTAATGCTGTCCTCTTAGCTCCAAAATGTCCACCACATGCATAAGAATGACAAAATCTCAAAACTGATGGGATTTCAATTTCAGGAATGCATCTTCTAATCAACTGATCAGATCCAATTTTCCAAAGATAAGTATCATCCCAAACGAAATACCTGCTGTCGTGCTTAATCTTAACCTTTTCTTGAGCCGTTAGGTCTCCATGGTGTTTACCCGTGGCTAAGAAATTGACTAGGTCGGCAAACCATGGTCTAATTACCTGGACGACAAATAGATGTTCGTCTGGAAAATCATCTCTGATTGGTTCTGAATCCGTCTTCACAAAGCACCTACTGAGGTGGTCGGCGACTAAGTTTTTCTTTCCTGATTTGTCCTTGATTTCCAAGTTATATTCCTGCAAAAGTAAAACCCAGCAAATCAGTCTTGGCTTAGATTCTACTTTTGTCAAAAGATACCTCAAGGCCGCATGGTCTAAAAAGACTACGACTTTTCGTTCCCAACAAATATGATCTGAATTTGTCCAATGCAAAGATTATTGCAAACAATTCCTTCTCGGTTGTGGTATAGTTCTTTTGTGCGTCGTCAAGCATCTTAGAGGCGTAGTAGATCACGTGTGGATCTCTACCCTTCTTCTGCCCTAGAACCGCACCAACAGCTGAGTTACTAGCATCACACATCAATTCGAATGGTAGGTTCCAATCTGGTGCTTGGATGATTGGGGCTGATGTGAGTTTCTCTTTGATCTTGTCAAACGCTTCCTGGCAAGATTCGTCAAAATTGAAGTCCACTTCTTTTTGTAATAGTTTGCACATCGGCTCCACAATCTTTGAGAAGTCTTTAATAAACCTGCGATAGAACCCTGCATGGCCTAGAAAACTTCTAACCTCACGTACGCATGAGGGGTAAGGCAAGGTTTTGATAACATCAATCTTAGCCTGGTCAACTTCTATACCTTTCTTAGAAACTACATGACCTAGGACAATACCTTGTTCAACCATGAAATGACATTTTTCATAGTTAAGAACAAGATTAGTGGTCACACATCTTTTCAAAACATGTTTCAGTGTCGTTAAGCATTTATCAAAATTATCACCATAGACGGTGCAGTCATCCATAAACACTTCTATACCTTTTTCTACATAGTCTGAAAAGATACTAACCATACACCTTTGAAAGGTAGCCGGTGCATTGCACAATCCGAATGGCATCCTTCTATACGCAAAGGTTCCGAAGGGACATGTAAATGTCGTCTTCTCTTGGTCTTCTAATGCCACTGGGATTTGATGAAATCCCGAATAACCATCTAAGAAATAGTAATGGGACTTCCCAGGCAATCTTTCCACAATTTGGTCAATGAATGGTAATGGAAAGTGATCTTTCCTCGTGACTTGGTTAAGTCTGCGGTAGTCTATACAGACTCTCCATCCATTCTGAATTCTTGTGGTTCTTTTTACTCCATCTTCACCTTCAGTCACGGTAGTACCTGTCTTTTTAGGCACAACCTACACAGGGGAAACCCATGAACTATCAGAGATTGGGTATATAATTCCAGCATCAAGTAATTTAATGATTTCTTTCTTGACAACTTCCATCATCGGAGGGTTTAGCCTCCTTTGGGGTTGTCTAATAGTTTTCTTATCCTCTTCCACATGAATTTTGTGGGTGCAAATGGTTGAGGATATGCCCTTGATGTCTGCTAAGGTCCATCCAATAGCCTTTTTATGTTCCTTCAAAACGCTTGTCAATCTTGTCTCTTCTTCGCCAGAAAGCTTAGCTGAGATTATTACTGGGAGAGTTTTGTCTTGGCCTAGATAGGCATACTTAAGGTGTTCTGGCAACTCCTTAAGATCAAGCTCGGGTGCCTGCACAATAGATGGTAAGATCTTAGAGTTAGACATGCTAAACAATGGGCAAGGCATGGTTTCCTTCACTGGTTCGGTCTCATGAAGATCTGTTAAGATCTCCCTAAGATCTTCTCGGTTCCCTACTCGGTCTTCCATTTCTTCCAGCGTCTTAGCTGAGACACTTCTGCTTAAGACAAAATCAAGTGGGTCAGTAGCATTTAAGTCTGCAGTCTCTTCTTCAATAGGGTATAAGATATCAATAAAATTAACACTATGTGTCTCATTATGATAATTTAATCCCTCCTTCATGTAGAACTTAATCGTGCTCCCAAAGAATTCCAAAATAATACTACCTTCATAAACGTCTATCTTTGCTGTAGCAGACCTAAGGAAAGGTCTACCTAAGAGCACATCAGTTGTACAGGAAGGTAAATCAGAATCCATTTCAACAATATAAAAATCCACAGGGTATATAAAGTTATTGACTTGGACGAGAACGTCCTCTACCAAACCCTTAGGATGGATCACGGTTCGGTCAGCTAGTTGAATCACCACTTGTGTCTCTTTCATGGGTCCCATTTGTAATACTTCGTATTCCTTTAAAGACATCACGTTGATCCCAGCCCCTAAATCGCAAATGGCCTTTTTCACCGTTTTGTTCCCAATTTTACAAGGGATGGTGAAGGTTCCTTGATCTCCACATTTCTCTGGTAGTTTTCTTTGAAGTACTGAAGAAATATTCTGCAAAAGATTCACTCTCTCAACACCTGCAAGTTTCCTTTTGTTAGTGAAAAGTTCTTTCAAAAATCTTGCGTAAGAAGGTACTTTAGAAATTAAATCTAGCATAGGAATATTCACTGCCACTTTGCCAAAAATGCTCATGAATTCCTTAGCTTCTTCTAATTTCTTCTGTTTAGAAGACTTGGGAGGATAAGGAGGTGGAATATCTACTGTTTCCAGAGGTTTTAAACTCTGCTCATCAGTCTTAGCCACTGGCTTAGCTAAGATCGGCTGTTGTGATTGGACTGGAATATCAGTCTTAGTCTCAGTCTTAGCCAAGATTGGTTCCGGCTGAGCTTCTGCTTGAATTTCTTCATCCACATCGACATCCTCATCTCCAAATGAATGATTACGTACCTCCTGGTCTGATTTTGCACCCTTTCATTCAGGCAGAACACTTCCACTCCTAAGATGAATAGCACTTACGTTGTGCCTAGGGTTATCCTCGGTAGTGGAAGGTAATTTTCCACTTGTTCCTGGCTGCTGGATTTGTTGGGTGAGCTAGCCTATTTGTTTCTGCATCTCAACAATACTGGACTGAGTAGCTTTTTGCATTTCAGCAAGGCTAGATTGAGTTGCCTGCATGAATTTTTACAATGTGTCTTCTATAGGAACTCCGGTAATCTTAAGCGGTTGAGGTGCAGGAGGTAACATTGGGGCATTTGATTGATTTGCTCCAGGTGGTCTAGGTACAAAGTGTGGGAAATTTATGGGAGACTGTTGTGGCTGTTGGTGGTATTGTTGTTGTTGATTTGGTTGGCTAGACTGAGGCGGATCTTGCCTCCACCTTAGATTGGGATGTTGTCTCCAAGATTATTGGTTACTCTCATGAGGGAATCTAGGTTGCCCTTGGTTGTAACCATATGCCGCGTTGACTGAGACTGGAGCTGGATCTCCCGGCTGTTCCACCACGTAACAGGTATGGGTGGGATGATCTAATTGTTGGAAAATTCCACAAATGGAAGGCATAGGATTGGCTGTTGCTGCTGTAGTTTGTACCTGAGGTGTGGTACCTATAGAAAGATTCATCAAAATGTTAGTAATCTTGTCAAGCTTATTTTCTACATTTATAGCATTCAAAGAAGAAGGTGTAGAATTTCTCTCGGATGAGGCGTTGTTTTGGTTGTTGTCAGCCATTGTTTGGAGAAGTAGTTTTGCTCTTATTGGTGTAAGATCTTGAAGTGCTCCTCCAGCGGCTGCATCTAACCTTTCCCTATACTTCACACACATTCCATCATAGAAGTATTAGATTAGGAGATGGTCTGCCACTCCATGGGTAGGGCAAATGTCTTGAAGGTCTCTAAACCTTTGATGATACTCGTTCAAACTCTCTCCTCCCCTCTGCTGAACGGAAACTAAACTTTTTCTTGCTGCCCCTGCCTTAGTCGCATTCCAATATTTATTTAGGAAGGCAGCGGACATGCCCCCCATATTGTAATGGTGTTGTGGGGCAAGCTATAGAACCAATTCTTAGCTGAGTCCTCGAGAGACTAAGGAAATGACTTCAGTTTGGCTCTCTCGATTGTTACTCCTACTGGTTTGAGGGTATCACATTGGAGGTGAAGGTTCCTCAAATGGTTATACGGATTCTCATTTGAGTGGCCATGAAACTTGGTTAAGTTGGCAATGATGTTTGTCTTGATGGACCAATTATTAGCCATCGGGGGTAGATTAATACAGGAGTAGGTCACTCGTTCTTCCCCCCTGTTTTCTTCCCTCATCGTCTATTCTTGTTGGTTTTCTTCCATAGTTGGTATTGGGATTTCAGCTGGGCTCGAATCTTGGCCTAGATTGTTGCTGGGACCAGATTCTGTTTGTGTCCCTGAAAATTCACCGTTAGTCTTTCTCTTGGCTTTCTTTCTATTTTGTGCTTCAACTTTTGTAAGTTCCGTATTCAAAGGTAGTAGTTCTTCCTTTGAAGACTTGGTCATCAACTGCGAAAGACAAAAATAAAAACAAAACTACAAGAAACACCGTCAAAAGATCCCCGGCAACGACGCCAAAATTTGATTGCGTGTCGAGGGCATCAAATTTAGTTGTAAAAAGATATAGAAAATGGGGTAGGAATACAACTTATCACTCGTCCATAAGGGACTCGTAGATTGCGATAAGAGGTTCGTCCACAGAGATCTTGGTGGTGTATTGTAGTCTTGACTCGACTTCCTCGTCACTAGAGTTGAGGGTTTTTTGTTCCTGCAATTAAGATAAACAGAGCGTAAAAAAGGACAACCAAAAATAAAATAAAGGAAACAATCTTAGGCAGAAGTGAATCTTAGCTAAGATTGCTGGCTGAGATTGGTTGGAACTTTCGTGAGGTAAATTCCTGGCAAGGGCGAATTCGTGAGCACTTTACTTGTTTAATCGATCATTGACTTTAGATTTTCTCCTTTCCATTTGAAACTCTGCTATAGATTGGGAGGAACCCCTTTCTAATCCTACTTTCCTCCTATTCAAATCATTTGGAGGGTACCCCCTTTCCTAGTGATCCTGGCCAGTGGACACCTTGCTGGCTAAAGGGTTTATCCAATTGGCTGCTGGCTTGAGGCACATACGTTTTCTCAATGGCATAGGGAAAGACAAAGTCTAGGCTAAGCTACTCCCAAGTCGGAGCCCTAGGTTGTCAATCTGGTTAGGCCTATATCGATTCAAGTTCAATAACCCCCGCGAGGTTAGCTACCTACTTCGTCACTTCGGTTTCGCTCGTCCCCTTAGTGACTGGCTGCAAATTCGTCGTCTTGCCTAAGATCGATTAAGTCTTAGCCTAGACGGGAACCGGTTTGTTAAAACAGAACTTGAATTGAATACAAATGAGAGGATAATTAAGAACGATTCGGTCTCACGAATCACAAGTATGCTCACTCAACCCTTACCAAGAATTAGGTGTTTAGCTACTAAACATATTAATTAAAGAAAGAGAAATAATTGAAGAACATGAAATAGAATTGAAATCTGTGATATTCAAAAATGAATTCACAGAGCGAATGTTTACAAGAACTAGAAGAAGAGAAGATGGGAGATCCCGTAATTGACAGCCTTCCCTAACCTTTTAACAAGGTTAGAGTCCCCACCAATCACGTTCCTTTCCAAAATCCTTCTTCAAATTAACTAAAAGATAGGGATAAAAATCCCAATTGTTTAAATCCCAAAGTCATAATAATCAAAGGATAATAACAAAGTGTTTTTGTTCAAATAGGATTACATCCAAGATTTCTTCAAATGGATGTAACAGCCAGCTAGCTCTCTGATCTGATTCCGCTTCCCATGAGTCCATGTTCAGCAGGCCTCTACCTACAGTCTTAGCTAAGACATGCGGCTAAGACTGCCAATCTTTCGCTCCAGCACCAGTTTCTTCCAAAACCAGTCTTGCCCAAGATTCCTCCAAAAGAAACCAAATTGACGTAAAAAGGATTATTTATGCCACAAACAAGGAGTTTTGAAGTGGTAAAACCACATGAAATAAAGCATCGATCACTCGCGAATAATTTCATTTATTTTCGGGGCGCGATAGGACCATTTCCTAAGGCTCGTTCTCAGTTTGAATTTGTGATTGTTGCTGTGGATTATTTTACTAAATGGGCTGAGGCAAGGCCACTAGCAAAAATTTCAGCGGAGATGGCGTGGCGTTTCTTTCTGACTCAGGTCATTTACCAGTTTGGAATTCCCCGGATTTTGATTAGTGACAACGGGACACAATTCAAGAGCAGGTACTTCCAGGATAAATGTCGATCATTGGATATTGAGCAAAGATTTACGTCGGTAGCACATCCGCAGACAAATGGACAGACTGAGGTAACCAATAGAACGATCCTGGCAGGGATCAAGAAAAACTTGAAGGGGGCTCGCAGAAAATGGGTGGACGAATTACCAAATGTTATGTGGGCCTACCGAATTACTGAAAAAACAAGTACTGGTGAGACACCGTTTGCCATGACTTATGGAACTGAAGCGATAACGCCGGTGGAATTGGGAATTATCATCTTACGAGTGGAGCACTTTGACGAGGAACGGAATCAAGAATTATTGCAGGCACAACTCGATTTATTACTTGAGCTTCGTGAGCAAGCGTTTATGAAGAACTTGCATTATAAACGTAAAATGGCAAAATATCACAACCAAAGAGTCAAGGAGCGGTTGTTGAAAGTAGGGGTCTGGTTCTTCGCAACCGGCAAGCTGCAGGGCAAACAATGAGAAAGTTGAGTCCCAATTGGGATGGGCCTTACCGGGTAACAAGGGTTATCGGAAAAGGCGCATATCATCTTGAGGAAGAGGACGGTACTCCTTTACCTAATTCCTGGAATATTGTTAATTTAAAGTTGTATCATCCGAGGGCGGATGTGTTATTTGTAACATCTGGATAAATAATAACACCGTGGACGTAGGCATTTTTAGCTGAACCACGTTAAAAAAACATGCTTGAGTTATTTATTTTATGCAGATCATACACGGTTGTAGACTTGTTAGGAAACGAGAAGATGATATGTAGCGATTCCGCTAGGATCATTCACGATTCGTTCCTAGACGACAGAGAATAAATGATTGCTGTAATGTTAACTAAAAAGCCTCACAAGGATCCGTCTTCATCTTTGATAAGATGACTGTATGGTAGTGATGGTAATTTGAATCGCTTACGGTCTTTCGGCAAGACGGTAGCGTTGTTCATTTTAAAGCTATATGAGGATCCATCTTCATATTTTGATAAGATGGTAGTAACGATACGAAAAGCCTCATGAGGATCCGTCTTCATCTTTGATAAGATGATTGTATGGTAGTGATGGCGTAGGGAGCCGCTTCCGGTCTTTCGGTAAGATGGTAGCTTGGTTCACTTCAAAATGCCGCATGAGGATCCATCTTCATCTCCTGGCAAGATGACTGTATGGTAGTGACGGTACTCAAAGCCGCATGAGAATCCATCTTCATCTTTTGGCAAGATGACTGTATGGTAGTGACAGTACTCAAAGCCGCATGAGAATCCATCTTCATCTTTTGACAAGATGACTGTATGGTAGTGTCGGTACTAAAGCCGCATGAGGATCCATCTTCATCTTTCGATAAAGATGACTGTATGGTAGTGACGGTATCTTGAATTAATCTTGATCTTTTGATAAGATGAAATTTGGCAGACGAAGAAATCTGCTTCTTTTTCTGTTTTACAGGTGTCGTGCCCCGAAAAATTAAAAATTCGCGAGTGTGCAACGAACTTGGGACCTTACGATGCTCAGCGTAAGCAGACGCCTTGCAACATGCAATGAAGTCGCCACCCTAATTTGGTTGCTAGGTTTAGGGAACCCTAATCGTCATGGCATAAGAAATATAATAAGTAAAAAAACTAAAGGCACAAAAAAGGGGTCTGGACCCCAGACAAAAGGTTCGGGGTCGTATTATGGTCTCGGGAAGGTGTTAGGCACCCGAGTCACATCCGAAAATGGTTACCAGTTGATGAGAGAGGTGTTTAAAAAGGTGTTTGATAAAATGCGTTTTGTTTTAAATAGGAGGCCCTTAGAGGAATCGTCACTTCAGTCTTTTCTATGATCGTGACTGTTCAGAAATAATTAATTGTTGGACGGGGTTACCGTTTAAACGTCTTTCGGACGGGGTTACCGTTTATCAAGACCGATTAATTATTTTTGACCGTAACGTGATGGGACTGAATTTTCTGTAAGACTGAATGAACGCCCTCTTATTTCATCATCAGGCCAATGCATGATTAAGTTAATTACTACGTGATTCTATCATGGATAGCTTAGCAGAGTACAGATTAAATGAAACATTTTTTAAATGATAAACTGATGTGGGATCGAAAGTCCCCATGTACATACAGTCAATATAAGCGAGAATTTAAAATCATATGAACATGACATTTTAAGCAAATCTTTAAACACGTTGTTCATGTGGGTTGATTTTAATTCTAGCAGTTCTATATATCATGCGTACGATTGATATTTGCAGAAAGCATCGAATAAATAAAAAGGAATCGAAAGGCGTACTTTCGAGCGAAGCTTGAATTTTGACCCTACAAAGTGAGAGTGTTAGCGATAGCTCGAGAAATAAATAAACAATTTTATGAGTGCGCGAATTTGAATGACGGTTGATTGCATGCGAGAAATGATTTATTTGACGCATACGAAAATTTAAATGCTGACAGTTGATTGCATGCAAGAAATGATGGATTTAACGCATATGAGAATTTAAATGCTGACAGTTCATTGCATGCGAGAAATGATGGATTTAACGCATACGAAATTTAAAATGATGAGTTGATTGCATGCGAGAAATAATTTATTTGACGCATACAAGAATTAAAATGTTGATAGTTTGATTTGCAAGAAATTAAATGATGACTTGATGTGCCCGAAATTTAAATGATGATTTGATGTGTGCGAGAAATTTAAATGATGATTTGATGTGTGCGAGAAATTTAAATGATGACTTGACGAAAAAATTAAAGATTTTATGATTTTTGGTGCTTATGAAATCGACGTTAGTAATCGTTCGAAGATAATTAAAATAATAAATAAAAGTAAAGCAAATAGATAGGCATTTAAATTTAAACAAGTAAATAAATAATTAACTAAAATGGCATA
This sequence comes from Viola odorata, assembly GCA_963691705.1. Lineage (NCBI taxonomy): Eukaryota > Viridiplantae > Streptophyta > Magnoliopsida > Malpighiales > Violaceae > Viola > Viola odorata. Next base: position 35,312,880 of record OY829543.1, on the reverse strand, counting down.
TGACATAAATTAAATATTGCATACGAGCTATTAATTAAACATGGCGTACGAGCTATTAATTAAATAAACACGAGAAAGGAACTCAAACAATTGACGAAACTTTAATGGGCTGGGCCCATGTGCATGCTGAATTTTAATTAAAATGGGCTAGGAATAAATCCTAGGCCCATGACTTAAAAAGGGAACAGATGGGCTTGGCTTAAGCCAAGGCCCATCTTGCATTTTAAAGAAGAAAGAAAGGACGGGCTTGGCAAGCCCGTCACCTTGCTTCTTTCAAGAACAGTAGCATGACCGCTACTGTTCATCTTTTTCCTTGTGCCGGCCACCATGCTGGCGACAAGAAAGAAACTCCGACCACCATAACTAAAAAAACGGTCACCGTGCACAGAGGGAGAAGTCGTGACCAAAACCCAAGAAAAATCGAATCATTTCGTCCACAAACGAAGCTCAATTTAACGATGGAAGAATAATCCGCATTAAAGCCAATAATTCGAAATTAAATAATTCAAACAACAGGTATTCAAATTGGAGCAAGCAAAACGATTATGACTTGAAAACGAAATGTTTAAAATAGATTTGAGCAATTTATTGATTGATTAAGATAGAAAACGAAAATTGGACAAAAACTCTAGAGAGAGAAAGCTTGAAAATACTTACAGTGCTTGCTTCTTTTGCTTGGACTGATGTTGATGATGAAAGGGTCTCTTAATCCGTGTCTTTTGAAGGGTGAAGGGCAGGGTATTTATAGGAGGAGGATGGACGAATGTGTGGTGAATTTGGCGCATGTGGTCGAGGGTGACGAGGCGGATCACGGCAAGTGAGAGTGTAGTGCTGGCGTGGTGACGTCCTCTCTTTTGGAAACAGTGACGCAACTTGATTCTCGAAGCCATGACGAGGGCATTCGGATTTGGAAGAGAAAGATGCTTGCTGGAGAGAAAAGAGAAGGGATGACTTTGGTTTTAATTAGGTGACCGTTGGATGGTTGACTAAGGATTTAGTCAACCAATCCAACAGTTGATTAAAAGGAAGGAATAAAAAATGCTTTAGTAATTAATATGGGCTCGATCCATTTTCGCGAACAAACGTCCTGAATTTTGGAGCCGAAAGTGCCAGCGCGTAGAGAAAAATACGACGGGTTTAACCGTCTACAGCGAATGATGAAATTTTTTCGTTTAACGTGTTTATTTTCTCGTTCAAAAACGTGAAACGCTCGGACGGAAAAATAATGACGTTACGCCGAAAATTACACGAAACGTTGTAGACCGTTGTGAACGGAAAAAAAGCTAGCAACTAGTTGATGAAAACATTTCAAATTCAAGCTATTGTCCGAGTGAACTTACTCAGGTCCAATAAAAGCTCGAACGAAAATAATAATAAAAAATAAAAATAATAAAAAATGCTCTAAAATACTAAAAATCCTAAAATTCATGTGATGACCTAAAACGAAGAAATAACTAGTAAACGACTGACAGATAATTAAAAATGTGATTTTTAAGGCTAAAAATATTAATGATAATAATAACGAAAATATGCGACAGAAAATTGAAAACGCGATTTCGAAAGCTGACGATGCTAACGATGATGATAAAAATGCGATGAGAATTAAAAAAAATGCTAACGACAGTGAATTAATTAAAAATGACAGTAATTTAAGAAAATAACAGAAATGCTAAAATTAATTAAAAAGGGCGTCAAAATTCGGGTATCAACAGTTGCCTCCTCTTTGCTGTCTTATCGAAGTATTTGATAAGTAGTAAAGACGGTTGCCCCTACATATCCGAATTTTGGCGACGCAACAGGTCTTACCTCAAGCTTACAGTGATGATGTCGCTCTAGGAGGAGGTAAGTTTGTTGATGTTACTCTAGGAGGAGGTAATATATAGATGTCACTCTGGGAGGAGATATGCTTTTGATGGCATTATTCGGTGGAGGAAATTGATGCTGTCACTGGGGATTAAAAAGTGTTTACAAAATTGATGAGGTTATTCGTGGATGTCACTCTGGGAGGAGGTAAGTTTGTTGATGTCACTCTGGGAGGAGATAGTTTTGATGGATGTCACTCTGGGAGGAGATAGTTGGTTGATGTCACTCTGGGAGGAGATATTGTTGGTTGATGTCACTCTGGGAGGAGATAAATTCGATTGGATGTCCTTCGCTCGGATATTGATTGATGGTAACATACCTTCGCCCTGAGGTTGATTTGATATTTGGGGTGACTGTTTATGAATTTTCAAGATATGGTGTGGGGACGTGACCTGACACAACATTAACAGATGACATGTGCGGACGTGACCAGACACAACATTAACAAACGCGATGTGGGGACGTGACCCTTCAACGCTTAATAGACAATATGCGCGGACGTGACCAGACACAACATTATTAGACGACTGTGCGGACGTGACCAGACACAACATTAAAAACACGATGTGGGGACGTGACCCTTCACAACACTTAACAGACAACATGTACGGACGTGACCAGACAGAACATTATCAGACGACATGTGCGGACGTGACCAGACATGACATTAACAACACAATGTGGGGACGTGACCCTTTACAACGCTTAACAGACAATATGTGCGGACGTGACCAGACACAACATTATCAGACGACATGTGTGGACGTGACCAGACATGACATTAACAACACGATGTGGGGACGTGGCCCTTTACAATGCTTAATAGACAATATGTGCGAACGTGACCAGACACAACATTATCAGACGACATGTGCGGATGTGACCAGACATGACATTAACAACACGATGTGGGGACGTGACCCTTTACAACGCTTAACAGACAATATGTGCGGACATGACCAGACACAACATTATCAGACGACATGTGCGGACGTGACTAGACATGACATTAACAACACGATGTGGGGACGTGACCCTTTACAACGCTTAGCAGACAATATGTGCGGAGGTGACCAGACACAACATTATCAGACGACATGTGCGGATGTGACCATACATGACATTAACAACATGATGTAGGGACGTGACCCTTTACAACGCTTAACAGACAACATGTGCGGACGTGACCAGACATGACATTAACAACACAATGTGGGAATGTGACCCTTTACAACGCTTAATAGACAACATGTGCGGACGTGACCAGACATAACATTATCAGACGACATGTGCGGACGTGACCAGACATGACATTAACCACACGATGTGGGGACGTGACATTTCACAACGCTTAACAGATGGTGTAAAAGGGAAAGCAAGTCTTACCTTGAACTTACCGTATGAACTGAGATGGAGAGTGGTCGACCGTGAGGGAACGTGATCTGCCACACGAAGTTGATTTGAATGTGAGGGAGCATGATCCATCGCGCAAATTTGATTTTGAATGTGAGGGAGCGTGATCCACCGCACGAAGTTGATTTGGGAGTGGTAACGTACTCCATTGGATTTTGATGAAAATCTAAGATGGCGAGGGCTTTACAACGATGTTGTCATCGAAGACCCATTGTTGAGGAGTGGTAATGTTCTCCATTCTATGTTGATTGGACTTTGATGAAAATCCAAGATGGCGAGGGCTTTACAACGATGTTGTCATCGAAGACCCATGGTTGAGATTTCACGGGAGCATATATGTATCCTGCAAATCGAAAGGAAGCAAACACGAAGCAGCAACAGATGGAAAAAGGAGAGAGCAATTGACCTATGTGAGAAATATCAAATATTCCTACATTTAACCCATGGCTTGCCCCCAAGTTTTTTTGTTTGGAATGAAAATGATTTCTTTGTTTAAGAAAATAAATTCAAGCTCTTTTTTTTTCTTTTTTGGATAAAAATGTTCGTTTAGTTTTCGTTATATGAACATGATTGATTCAAGTCTAGATAACGTCTACGTCTTGTTCAAGAAATAACGACCTCAAGGACAAGACTTTCCCACAATTTGCAGCCGTAAGCAATCCTCACCTGATATTAGTGTTTGCACTTACGCTCTAAAACAAGGCTAAGTGTTTTACGCTCATAAAGATGCAACTAACATGATACATAATTTTCAATTCGCAATGTCAATCCAAGTGAATAGACTTTAAATGAAGATGCACATGCATGGGCATTCTAATAATCGATGGGACTTTTACGGAAAAGAATGAAAGGACATAAAATATCTTGAAGGAAGCTGGTTTTGGGAAAGATATGCTTGATTTTTGATGAGTTGGAAGGTTTTTAATGAATGATGCTTTGTCGATTGGCCTTGATGAGGGCGAGGTGCGCGAGTTCCTTCGCTTTTTGCTGGGGATGTTTTCTCGACAGAGTGCATGAGCTCTTAGATCCTTGTTGTGGCTGCTTTTCGGTCGGCCAGGGGCCATTTTTCTCGATTCTTTGCTGGAGAATGTTTTCTTCGAGATTCCTTGAGTTGGCTCTGGGCCCTTTCTCTTCTCGAGTCTTCGCTGGGGAGTGTCGTCGCTGTTCTTTTTGTGACTCACTACTTGAGTTGGCCTTGGGCCCTTTTCTTCTCGTGTCCTCACTAGGGATGCTTGCTTTGAGATTTCTCGAGTTGGCTTTAGGCCCTTTTTCTTGAGTCTTTACTGGGAATGTTTTCTTTGAGTTTTCTCGAGTTTAGTTATCCCCGGGCTGTGCTTGCTTCGGCCCTTCGATTGTTTGTATTCTTCGAATGTCTCTGAGCATTTCTCTCTTTTCTTTTCTTTTCCCTTTTCCCCTCTCTCTTTTCTTTTCTTTTTTTTTCCCTTTTCTTTTTTTTTTCTCTGTTTTTTGCTTCTTTATTCCCCCCTTTTTGATTTGATTTGAAATACAACAGAGCAGAGCAAGAACAACCTTTGTCTTGATCTCTTCTTGTTTTGGCTTAAAGCCTCGGCCTTTATCTTCGGATTTTGTCTTTCTTCGGTGATGGCTCTCAGCGATCTTTTGGTGACCTTTTCCATCTCCTTCGTCGTGTACTTAAACTTGGCGTGCTTTTACTTCCGGCTGGCAATCTTAGCTGAGACTGCTCCTTGGCCCCCGGGGTATGAGTGATAGTGAAGGTTTTGTAGGAGTAATGACATATGTGGTGGAAAGAGAGAAGAAACGAAAAAATGGAGAAGATCGTAAAAGTCCCACTTCATTTTATTGCTATCCCATGTCTAATTGCACATGTACCCTGGATATTATGCGAATTCAACTAGTACCTAGTCAGGAACTTACACTCATGAAAGGATAAGGTGCGATGGCTCGATAATGCTTACCGGGATTTGTCTGTGATTGCTTACGTCGGAGCAAACCGTGGATATAAGAGCTAACAGACAACATCATGTATGTTTCATATAATTTCTAATGAACGCACAAGTCATCCGTGTCGTGATAAAGTGATGAATATGCTAGAAAAAAATGTTCAAAACGTGGGATTTTTGTTTTCCCCTTTTCTTCCTTTTTTTTTTTAGCCCAAGTTGGACATGTATAAAGAGAAATATTTTGCGAAAACTAAGGATTTTAGCCTACATGACGCACGCACTCTTGCAATAATGTAAATAGTGGAAAAAATTGTGAAAATGTAAATTGCGAATACATAAATTACAGAAGCGTAAATTGCGGAAATGGAAATTGCAAAAATGTAAAAGGACAACTTCCCTGAAAAATGAGCTCTGACATTTTTTGACACCTTCTTCTGGTCGTCACTTCACTTGCTTGCCCCCAAGTTTACAAGTCTCGTTGCACCTGAAATGTAAAATTACGGAAACGTAAATTGTGAGATTATAATTTACAGAAACGTAATTTACGAAAGGGAAAATTGTAAACATAAAGGATAACTTCCTTGAAAAAAATGAGCTTTGACATTTTTCAACGCCTTCTTTTGGTCGTCACTTCATTCGCTTGCCCCCAAGTTTACAAGCCTCGTTGCACTGAAATGAAGAGACAGTTAAATAGTAAATTCATAGGGAAAAGGTATCCCGAGATGTTGAATTTTACAATTAACGATAGATAGAATAATTGAAAAGAACGCGTGGGTTGCCTCCCACGAAGCGCCCTTGTTTAAAGTCACAGGCTCGACTATGGTGTGCGTTTGAGTCTGGTGTTTTTGGATCAACATCCCTTCGAACTTCGTTGCTTGCCCCCAAGACTTCTCCTGATGAGGGACTCTCTCCTTTTCCGCCCTTTCTCTTTAAATGGACCGATTTGCGTGGAATCCCGGCCTCATTCTTAGTTGTGGTGATACTTTCTTCATCGGTAAAGACATAGGGTTTATCAAAACCAACTAAATCAACGTTCATCCTAAAACGTGAATAGTACAAGATGCTCGAAGAGGGGGTTAAATTTATTTATTTATTTTTAAACTGAAGGGGAACGCAAGTTCCTATAAAAGACAACAAACACATGCATACATATTACAAAGAGACATCAGGAAGCGTGGTGGCAGTCTAATTACGCAGGCCCCCCCAGACTTCTTCACGCAAATGGCCGAGCCCTATATCATCCTTCCGCTACCCAAAGCATGATTTGGAATAGGGTTGATGGTCATGCTAGACCCTTCGAAAGAGATGCATTTGTTCTTGATCAAGTGATTAACCTTTCCTCTAAGGGCAGAGCAGTCTTCTAGGGCGTGGCCTTGAGCTCCGGCGTGGTACGTGCATCTAGCAATAGGGTTGTACCACTTCGGGTAAGGAGGTTTTATAGGCTGAATCGGGATTGGCGCAATTTGCCCAACTGCCAAGAGATGCTCGTAAATTTCCTCTAAAGGAATGGGAAGAGGTGGTAGTGGTTCCCTGTTCTAATGGGTGTGTTGGTTCTTTTGTGGGATTTGTGGTGGAGGCAAGGGGGAAGGTTGCCGGTTACTAGGTCCCGGGGAGACAAAGATGACTTCTTCCTTCATGATAGGTGCTCCTTTAAGCGTTTCTTCTGGTGTGGAAGCGGTGATCCTCCCGGGCTTAATTCCTTGTTCAACTCTCTCAGCCACCATGACTATGTCAGAAAAGTTATTTGGTGGATTGGATATAAGATAGGTGTAGTAGGGAGCCTTGAAAGTGTTTATGAAAATTGACGAGAGTTCTTTGTCATTTAGCGGAGGAGAAATTCTAGATGCTAGCCCTCTCCACCTCTGAGCGTAAGTCTTCACCGACTCGTCGGTCCTCTTCTATAGATCCTGTAGATCAGAACGGTCTGGTGCAACTTCCAAGTTGAATTTGTATTGCTTGAAGAAAGCATCCGATAAATCTCTCCAAGTTTTGATCCTAACCCTATCCAAACTCATGTACCAGGTCAAGGCATGCTTGGCCAAACTCTCTCTGAATAGATGGATTAACAAGGGCTCATTGTGTATCATATCGGCCATTTTGTTGCAATAGGCCTTGAGGTGAGTTTTCGGGCACTCAATCCCAGTGTACTTCTCAAAATCCAGAACCTTGTATTTCGGAGGTATTACGATCCGCGGGACCATGCACATATCGGCGGGACCCGTAGGGTCAAAGGGGTCAGCCCCTTCGATCGCTCGGAATCTTTCTTCGAGCATATTTAGCCTGTCACTTTTTGGTTTCTCGACCATAACGGGGTTAGGACCGAAGGGTAGCAGCGGTTCTGACGAGAACTGAGGTTGCGCTGGGTTGAAAGCAAGAGACTGAATTCCCACAGGTCCGGGAATTGTGCTCGGAAGAAGGGGAGGGAGATACGAGGTCTCTAGGTGGGCCTGGCTCTTGCTGGAGTCCACGGCAGGGTTGGTTGAAAGGTGCTGAAGTGACGTGGCAATCTCTTCACCCGTATTAACCATAGGATTTGCCACGGTGGGTACAATGAGGGGACTAATCCATCTCCACTGGCCCTCAGGGCCAGAAAGTGGTGGGGGTACTGAAGGTCCGGCGATGACGGATGAGGAGGGTCCCATCTTTTGATTAGGGTCAAAACTAGATGGGAACTCAGTGGTTGCTTCATCTCGTTCTTTTTCGGCCTGAGTGGCCCTCTCTGTAGTAATCCTGACTTGTTCTTCTAACTCTTTTATTCTAGCAGCTAGTGCCTCTTCTATCTTGGTTTGTTCGGCCATTTTCTGAGTTTGAAATCTAGTTATGGGGGGCCTTGGGGGAGTAATTCGCTTGCGAGGAGCTATCGTGAACCTGAAAAAAGGAAATAAAAAGAGTAAGTATAAGTGAGGATATGCAGGTGATGTGCAATCCCGAGGCCTCCATGTTGCTCATTCGCTTTTCTGGCTACACTTTCACTTGATATTTTCAGGGCAGTCGGAGAGGCGAGATATCCCGGATATTGACAAGATATGAAGGAAGCCTCTATTCATTCCAAAGAGGTGAAGCAAATGGAGATGCTATCTACAAAACCCTAATCAGCAGGGGCAACCAATGTCGTCATGCTAGGAAGATCTCTTTTACACTATGCTTTCAAACGATGCAGGGCTTGATGCCTAGTGAACCCAACCGAGAGGAGGGACGATGATCCATACCATGAATTTTGAAGTTTTTGTGATGAGCTAGGAGGACATGGCCATGAGTGAGCAATGCTCGGATGTTTTGAGTATTTGGTATGATTTTTTCGTATTTTTTTTGGGTGAAACGATAGTGTTTATCCCGGAGGGATTTTCTCTTTTTCTTTATGCGATGGTCTTTTAAGTCGTGTTGGATGGATAATTGACATGGAAAGTTGAGGCATTTTAATAAATATCCGAACGAGTACGACTTTATTAAAAAGTGTTTAAAAAAAAGGCTAGAATAGATGAAATCAGGGATCCTAGTTATATGAGAAAAATGAAGGTTTTGCTGATATTCGAGTCTCCCTATGAAGGTGTCAACCCTGGACGTCAGAGTTCTCATGCTCCTGCCAAAGGTAGTCTATCGAAGTCATCTCCTCTTTTTGCACTTCTATCTCGGCCTCTAAAGTAGTAATTCGACTTTGAAGTGCCTGATCGTTGAAACTTTGTTCCCCAAAAATATCAAGTGAAAGTAGTGTAGGTGCCGACATATTGAATGAGCAAAATGGGTCCTGTGGGACAAAAATAAAATTTTAAATGCAAAGTTGACCGCGCGTCGAACACGTCAAATATAAGGGTGAAATAAGTATGGAATTGGGGGTAGAAATACAACTTATCACTGTCTACAATGGTTTGTAGATGATGGTAAGAGGATCGTCCACAGAGACCTCTAGGAAACGTAGTTCTTGAGTTTGACTTCCTCGTCACTGAGTTTTGGTTGGGTGTTATCTGAAACTAAAGACAAAACAGAAAATAATGAAAACAGTTTAAAATATAAAATAGTATTGGCCGAAGTCTAGGCCAAGACTGCGGGCTAGATTGGGAAAAAAGTCTTGTGATACGGAATTCCAGGTAAGGGCGATGGGTGAGCTTGCGTTCTTATGCATTGATCATAGACTGAAGTATGTTCATCTCTTCTTCATAGTACTGCTATAGAGGGGAGGAACTCCTTTTCCCTCCTATCTTCCCTCCTCTTCAAACTATCTGGCGGGTACTCCCTCTCCTGATAATCCTAGCCAAGGGACACCTTGCTGGTTAAAGGGTTTATCCGTTTGACTGCTGTCTTGAATGGTTGCTCACCTCTTCAATGGCACAGGGGAAGACAGTACCTAGGCTAAGTTCCTAGGTTGTCAATCTGGTCTCTACCTATTTTACCTATTCTTCTAGTCTGCTCGAGACTAGTCACCTACTCCGTCTAGCCGGCGGGTACTCCCTCTCCTTCTAGGCTGGTTACAACTCTTCTCTCCTAGAGAACAAGGATGATCAAACCTTGGCTCTAGCGAGTAAGCGATGGATTACGTTCAAGAATAAATAAATACAAAGAAAGAGATTGTGAAGAACGGATTGTGTCTCACGATTGCATTAAGAACTTCAGCTCATCACCCTTACCAAGAATGGGGTTTTTAGTTACTCATACTCATGGATAAAAGATGAAGAAATTAATTTGCATAAAATATCTTAAATCCGAAATAAATTCGGAGCAAGGTTTTTTTAACAATAAGAAAGAAGGATTGCGTAGCTATTTGGTTCAGAGATCGGATCCGGACAGAGGAGAATAATGTTCAGCTAAAATAGCCATAAGAACCTCTGTCCCAATCCAACTCAAACTCCTAAAATATCCTAAAAGATAATTACAATTTAATTGTTCATAAACTAAATCGCTAAATAATAGAGAGGGAGATCCCATTCGGGATTCTACATAAGATTGTCTTCAGATCCCTCTAAAATAGCGGAACAGCTGCCACGTGCCAGCTGTGAGAGTCCATCTCCAAAAATACTTCAATCGCTCCAAGCTGCCGTCTGATCGCAAAGGAGTCTTGGCCGAAGTCTAGGCCAAGACGATTCTGGTTAGCGCACTGCGTCAGATACGATCTTGTCTAGGCCAAGATCCAGGCCTAGACTCGAATAAACAGCTTCAACTCTAAAATTCGTGAACTCTTCTCATTCAGCCTCCAAACCAGACCTGATCAAATGTGGGAAAAGAAAGGGAATATCAATAGAATTACTGTCCAAAATAACTAGAAAATGGACAATAAAACATGATGAAATGCGATGCAATCAAACTCCCCACACTTAAACAATGCTTGCCCCCAAGCATATAGACTCAAAGACTCAATAAAAATTAAAAACACTTCAAAACAAAATAGACATCATGAATCCCCCGGACTTTCTCAATTTCAGATTGCTTACCCCTCTACTGGAACTGCCAAGACACTTCACTAGAGTACCCAATGCAAGACTAACAAGGAATGATCAATACCCCGGACATACACCTTCCACATGGTATCAAGACACCCTACTAGATTAGATGATAGAGTATAGGGCAACAAGGTTCACCAAGGATTTGAGTCCCACCAAGTGTCGTCTATCAAAAAGTGCCTAAAGACTGGTGCCATTTAAATCACTTTGACAGAAATTTTTCTTCTTTTATTTTCTTTTATGTCTTTAGCAATTTTTTTTCTGACAATTCAAGTGTCTTTTCTATGATAAATTTTTTTCTTTTATAGACACGGCACATAGACAGAGCTTGTCCTTTTCAGCGGGGACTTCCACCTTTGCTATGTCTGTCCTATGACATTCCAACACCTTTATTTGTCTCACACTACAACAGATAGAACGACACACTCAAATCCGGGCAGCAAACCTCATCATCCTAATAAGAATTAAGGTCCTAGCTAGGTGTCCTTACGACCATATGGATGGCTAACGTTCGGGAAACATCAGATTAAATGCCCCTTAGGCATTGATCATTTACGCTCATTCGCATCCCTGTTACTAAAGCATTGTATTCCCTAGAAAAGTGTCTACATGCAATCCCACTAAAAGACTAAACAATCTAAGCAAGAAAACAGGGATTCGGATGTTCACAACAAAACAAACTCAAAACATGCATAAAAATACCAATAAAAATCATGCAAATGACTGACTCTATACTGGACATACTGATATAAAAATAAAAAATTAAAACACACTAATTTGACTCACAAAAATAGACGCAAAACACACAATCAAACATTCAATATTCACAAAAACACAAGACATACTAACACCCTCCCCACACTTAAAAGTCACAATGTCCTCATTGTGTGGAGAGAAACAAAAGAAAAACTAAACAGAGAAGTAAAATAAAGGAAAAGCACGACCTGGGGGCAGAAGCAACTCATGTTGCTTGGCTCTTGGGATCTTGGCCAGAGGCTTGGCCTAGATCAGAGGCAGGAGAGTCCTTCGGCTTTGGATCTCTCGGAGCTGGAGGGCGCATTGATTGGTGTGGTGACTTTGCTGGCTGTAATGATGGTTCTGGTGCTTCCTCCTCATCGGATGACTCGGAGTCTGAGCTCAGATTGTCGTGAAGGTCTTTGAGGAGTTTGAAGTGGGCCTGGAGGTGCTGGTATACGTGGAGGACGTTTGTCCTGGTGAGCTTCATTTGCTCAAGGAGGACATCCTGCCTGTCATTAAGACATTGGGCCCATTGAGGCGCCACTTCTGCACTGCTGGATGCGGGAGGCTGGTCTTGATTCTTGCCTTGGTCTAGACGCTCAAGGATTATCTTCTGCTGCTCAAGAATGAGCAGCTGTCGTGCTTGGAATTCCTTGGCCCACGCTGGAGGCTCACTGGTGCTACTGGTAGGAGGATCTTGACGGGTGTCTTGGCCTAGATCATCTGCAGCATCAGGAATGGGGGTGTCTTGACCAGCGTCTTGGCCTAGATCCTGGGCAAGATTGCCCTCTGCTTCTTCTCCTGGAATGATAATGGGTCGTAGCTTGTACTTCCCTCCATTCTTCTTCGAGAAAATGTGCTCCGAAACCGGCGTAAATCCTGTATTACATGCAACAAACTCTCCTTCCAAATGGAAATGTCCCATTTGGTCGAAGGATCTAAAACCAAGGATTTTCGGGGAACACCATGAATGTAAATCAGAAGCAATAGGATCTAAACTAGCAGTTTGCATAGCAAGCCAAGTTATCAAAGACCCAAAGATCAGTTTTGTTTTGGACTCACGGGCATGCAATACTTCAACCAAATACAAGCCTAAGTTGACCTTTTTCTTGTGCAAAATGCACCACAACAGAAACAATTCAGACTTGGCTAAATTTCCAGAGACCTTTGTCTTCCCCGAGAGGTTGATAGACAAGACCCTATGGAGCATTCTAAGCGCAGGGTTTAGTATGGCGTGTGCCTTAGAATTCCTATCAAATTTTGCATTTTGATCCCCCGTAATTTCCCTAAAAGCTACATTATTATCCCAATCAGTGGGATAATCAAATATAGCCTCATCACCAAAGGCAAATCCAAGCAGAGAATTAAAGGCATCAATAGACAAGTGGATCCATTTGTCACACAACCTAAAATTAACAATTTCGGGGGCTGCAAAATCAGGTTTGTCTCTACCCCTAACATACAAGGCAGGTTCATCAAACCAAAAGGTTGTGTGGAACTCAAGACACAACTCAACATAAGCATCACACTCAAGAGACATAAAAGGTACCCAACCAAGAGCATACACATATTCCCTAATTTTATTCCCTAAAGCCATCTCATTCAAGAAATCAAACTCCAAACGAGCATAAGCAGGAATATCACAGGTATGCATATCACGCAACTTAGATTTATGGTCGGGGGTATCAAAAGTTAACCACCCCTTGAGTGTGTGCAGAGGAGGAAGAGATCGTACCTTTGGAGTCTTGGCCGCAGTTTTGGCCAAGACTAAATCGTTTTCGTCGTCCTCATCTGAATCCTCCACGACCGCCTTCTGTTTCCCTTTGCTCTTGGCAGTGGAAGGAGCGGCAGTGGTCTTGCCTGAATTAGGGTTCGGCGGAGGTGGGGACCGAGCTGCATTTGGGGTTTTCGCCGGCTTCTTAGTCGGTGTCTTTTTGTGAGCCACCTGCTTGACTCGCCCGGACTTCTTGGGCGGCGCAGTGGCTGATTTCTTCTTCGCCGGAGGTGGCGGTGGTGGTGTGGTAATGGTGTCGTCAACGGCAGAAGCGGGAGTGGGTTTCTTCTTTGCAGCGGTGGTCGGAGCTGGGTTAGAGGCTCCGGCAGCTGCCATCTTCTTTGCATGCCTGCTGGCTCGACGGGCTTCTCTGTCTCCAGTCGTCGGCGGGGCAGAGGTCTTCATCCTCTTCGCGAGAGGGACTTCATCGGAGTCCTCATCAGAAACGACCACCGCTCGGTCGGCTCCCTGGACACTTTCCTCTGATTCCTCAGGTAAATCGTCTTCGGAGGACATAGAATCGTCGTCTTCCAGCGCCTCCAGCAGGCGACGTGCGGCGGCGGTGGAGTTGGTCGGCATTCCAGTCGGCGCAGCTCCACGGAGGTCGTCGCTCTCCGCAGGGACGGTTGAAGGCGAAGGACGGCTGGGTGCAGTCATTGTTGGAGATGGAGAAGAAGCTGAAAGGATTTTCGGATGTTTGGGCTTTTCGTGTACTGCGCGATTTTGATTTGGGAAGAAGAAGGAGAAAGGTATTATGCTTTTATCTCAGGTGGGAGAGGTTTGATTTGTATTGGTCGTGGGAAGATCGTGTCAGAGTGGGAGAGAATGTGCAGAGGTGGTGGTTTTAATTCCCACGCTGCCTAATTAATTCAATTTAATTGATTTTTGGAGCTGTCCGTTCCAAAAGCAATTAAATGACTTAATTAGGCTGAGCTGACACGTGTCTCACTATTTAAAAGAGGCTCTTCACACGCTAGCCAGTCTAGCTCTCAGTCTTGGCCAAGATCTTGGCCACGACTACTTCAATTTTCCCCACACTAAATTTCCTGCACAAAAACGAAAACTACCCGGAAATTAAATGTGACAAAAACAAGTATTTACATCCTAAAATTTTAAAAGACACAAGGGTTGCCTCCCTTGCAGCGCCCTTATTTTAAGTCCTAGGCTTGACTCTCAATTTTTCTTCAGTTGTTTTGAGGCGGCTCGTCCACCTTTTCTGAAACTTTTTCTTCCTGAAAATTTTCAAAGAACGGCTTCACTCTCTGGCCGTTCACCTTGAGTTCGGCACCTGTTTTCTCATTCCTAATATCTACTGCACCATGCGGGTAAATGTTAGTAATAACAAAAGGGCCTTCCCAACGAGTTTGTAATTTTCCAGGAAATAATTTAAAACGGGAATTATAAAGAAGAACTTTCTCCCCTGTGTGGAGAGGTTTTCCAATAATTCTCTTGTCGTGGTAAGCTTTCATTCTGACCTTGACAATCAACTGATTGTCATAGGCTAGGTCCCTCAACTCCTCTAGCTCGTGGAGTTGTAATTTTCTTTCTTGGCCAGCCTCATCATAACTTAGGTTGCATTTTCGTATTGCCCAATACGCTTTGTGTTGCAATCCTACTGGCAAGTGACATGTCTTCCCATAGACAAGCTTGTATGGTGTCATCCCGATTGGTCCTTTGTAGGCCGTTCTACAGGCCCACAATGCGTCATCTAACCGCTGGCTCCAATCGCGTCTGTCTAGGCCTACTGTCTTGGCCAAGACTGACTTCACCTCTCTATTTGACACTTCGGCCTGGCCGTTTGTTTGAGGGTGATAGGCTGTGGATACCCTATGTGTGATGCCATATTTCTTGAAAAGAGAAGTTAAAATCTTGTTGCAGAAGTGGGTTCCTCGATCACTAATGATCCCTCGAGGAATCCCAAATCTGTTTAAGATATTAGTTTTAATAAAGGAAATAACAGTTCTAGCATCATCATTTTTAGTGGCTTTCGCCTCTATCCATTTTGATACATAATCCACAGCTAAAATAATATATTTGTTGCCAAAAGAAGTAGGAAAAGGTCCCATAAAATCTATGCCCCATATATCAAATATTTCGCAAGAAAGAATAAAATTCATAGGCATTTCGTTTCGAGAACTAATGTTTCCCACTTTTTGACATGCCGAACAAGTTTTACAAAATAGAGCACTATCCTGAAAAATTGTCGGCCAATAGAAACCAGCCTCTAAGATTTTTAGGGCTGTCCTTCTAGCTCCAAAATGGCCTCCGCATGCTTTGGAGTGACAGAATTCTAGTATAGACTTGGTTTCATCCTTAGGTATACATCTCCTTAGCAATTGATCGGACCCTATCTTCCATAAATATGGGTCATCCCAAACATAATACTTACTGTCATGCTTGACCTTTACCTTCTCATAGGTAGTCATGTCACCATAGTATTTACCTGTTGCTAGGTAATTTGCTATTTCAGCGTACCATGGTCGCGGGTTTGGCTGGAGTCTAGGCCTAGACTCCTGGCTAGACAGTGCGACAGAAAACAGCTTCTCGTCTGGAAATTCTGCTTTGATCTCGTTTGTGTCTCCCTTTGCTAGGCAACGGCTTAGATGATCTGCTACAAGATTTTCCCTTCCACTCTTGTCCTTAATTTCCAGATTGTGCTCCTGCATAAGAAGAATCCAACGGATTAATCTTGGTTTAGCATCATGCTTAACCAAAAGATATTTCAATGCGGAATGATCTGAAAATACAATAATTTTAGTGCCCAATAAATAAGATCTAAATTTTTCCAGGGCAAAAACTATTGCAAAGAGTTCTTTTTCAGTTGTGGTATAATTCCGTTGGGCATCATCTAGCATCTTCGATGCATAGTAGACGACGTGGGGGTCTTTCCCTTTCTTTTGGCCAAGAACCGCGCCAACAGCAGCATCACTCGCATCGCACATCAGCTCGAACGGCAAGCTCCAGTCTGGTGGTTGGATGATTGGTGCTGTGGTCAGTCGTTCCTTCAGCTCTTCGAAGGACTTCTTGCACGCTTCATTGAAGTCGAACTCCACCTCTTTTTGTAGTAACTTGCACATCGGTTCAGCCACCTTTGAGAAGTCCTTAATGAACCTACGGTAGAAACCTGCATGACCAAGAAAACTACGAACCTCACGCAAGCATGAGGGGTAAGGCAAGTTCTTGATAATGTCAATTTTGGCTTGATCAACCTCAATGCCTTTCTTAGAGACTACATGTCCAAGGACAATCCCTTGATCTACCATAAAATGGCACTTTTCAAAGTTTAAAACTAAACATGTATCAACACATCTTTTTAAAATATTTTCTAAGTTATGTAAGCATTGGTCGAAGTCATTACCATACACGGTAAAGTCGTCCATAAACACTTCGATACTTCTCTCTACATACTCAGAAAATATGCTTACCATGCACCTTTGAAAGGTGGCTGGCGCATTACAAAGCCCAAACGGCATGCGCCTATAGGCAAACGTTCCAAATGGACAAGTGAACGTTGTCTTTTGTTGATCTTTGGGAGCAACGGGGATTTGGTGAAACCCCGAGTATCCATCTAGGAAACAGTAGTGAGACTTTCCAGTAAGTCTCTCTACCATTTGATCGATGAAAGGCAGCGGGAAGTGGTCCTTCCGAGTGACTTGATTCAGCCTTCGGTAGTCAATACATACCCTCCATCCGTTTTGAATTCTGGCTGTTCTTTGAGCGCCATCTTCTCCTTCGATCACTGTTGTTCCAGTCTTCTTAGGGACTACCTGCACAGGAGATACCCAATTACTATCTGAGATAGGATAAATAACACCCGAATCTAACAACTTAATTATTTCTTTCTTAACAACTTCCATCATAGGAGGGTTTAATCTCCTCTGGGGTTGCCGAATGGGTTTCTTATCCTCTTCCACATGTATTTTGTGGGTACAGATGTTAGATGATATCCCCTTGATGTCTGCCATCGTCCAGCCAATCGCCTCCTTGTGTTCCTTCAAGACAGCTATCAATTTATCTTCTTCCACTCTTGATAGCTTGGCTGAAATTATGACGGGTAGTGTGTCATCTAGGCCTAGATAGACGTACTTCAAGTGACCTGGTAGGGATTTCAATTCTAACTGTGGTGCCTGCACGACAGAAGGTAAGAATTTAGGACTCGTTGATTGCACATATTGACAATTAACTACTTTTCTTCTATTGTTGGCAGTCTTGGCCGGCGTCTTGACCAAGATCGAGGCCAAGACTAAGTCTTCTTCTTCTTGTTCGGCCAAACTGTCCACCATTTGTTGGAGTTCCTCCTGATCTCCAGTGCGGTCTTCTAGCTCTGGCAGTGTTTGAGTGGAAATTCCCCTGGTCAAAACATACTCAAGGGGATCGTTATGATAAATGTCAGCTATTTCTTCTGTAATTGGATCCAAAACATCCAAAAAACTAACACAATGCAAGTCGTTTGGGTGTTTTAAAGCATCTGAAATGCTGAACTTAATTGTCCTTCCACAAAATTCCAGAATTATGCTTCCTTCGAAGCAATCTATCTTTGCTTTTGAGGTTCTTAGGAAAGGTCTTCCTAATAAAATGTCAGTGGTACAAGATGGCAATTGAACATTCATCTCAACTATATAAAAATCAACTGGATAGATAAAATCATTTACCATTACCAGGACATCAGTCACTACTCCTTTAGGTCGGATGATTGTTCGATCAGCTAACTGTATCACCAAGTTAGTCTCCTTCATGGTTCCAATCTTCAAGGTCTCGAATTCACTTAGAGACATTACATTGATACCAGCCCCTAAATCACAGAGGGCTTTCTCAATGGTTTTGTTCCCTATTTGGCATGGAATTGTGAAGGTTCCTTGATCCTTGCACTTCTCTGGGAGTTGTTGTACTGCTGAAACGTTGTTGGATAAATTTACCCTTTCTACACCTGCAATTTTCTTTTTATTAGTGCACAATTCTTTAAGGAATTTAGCATAAGAAGGGACTTTTGCAATTAAATCCAACATTGGAATATTCACGGCTATTTTTCCAAAAACAGTCATGAAATCCCTCATTTCATCTTGTCTTTTTTCTTTCGAAGATCTCGGGGGAAATGGTGGAATGATTTCTATAACCTCCTCCTTTTGGTCGGGCTTGACCTGCGGCTTGGCCAAGACAGGCTCTTTTTTCTCTGGTTCTGCGGTAACGGTAGTCTTGGCCGGGGTCTTGGTCAAGACTACTTCTGCTTCAGCTTCTTCTTGTTCATCCTCTTCCACTTCTTCTGAAACGATTTTCTTTATTTCCTCATCTGTCTTCGCTCCTTTCCTTTCTGGCAACACCGCCCCACTCCTCAAACTTATAGCACTCACATTATGGGCTGGATTATTTACCGTGGTTGGTGGTAACTTCCCTTGATTTGCTATTTGAGTGATTTGCTTTTGTAGCTCCGCCAAGCTGGTCTGTGTGGATTGCATGTGATTTTTCTGCAGCTCCATCAGTTGCTTGAGCGTGTCCTCTACTGAAGGGCCAGTAAGCTGCAAAGGCCTAGGGGCAGGTGGTAGTTGAGGTAAAGGAGGTTGGCTTGGAGCTTGGCCTAGATTCGGGCCAAGATTCTGATTTGGAGGTCGCGGCACGAAATGTTGGAAGTTGATAGGAGGTTGTTGTTGCTGCTGGGGTACACCTTGATTCTGGTTCTGATTTGGAGGGACTGGGTCTTTCCATCTGAAGTTTGGGTGTGATCTCCATGCATATTGGTTGCTTCCTTGAGGATAGTTTAGCATGCTACCTTGGTTTTGTGGATATGCGGCGTTAACTTGAGTTACCTCTTCTGGATGCTGGACCATATAACAGTTGTTGGTCTGATGGTCTTGTTGCTGGCATATCCCACAAACAGAGGCTACTTGCTCTTGATTTCCTGAAGTCATTGAACCTGAAATATTAACAGAAATGGTTTTAATCATATCGGTTAAATCATCTAATTTTTGTTCAACATTAATTGAATTTAGAGAAGAAGGAGAGGCATTTCTATCCGAAATGGTATTATTTTGGCAGTTGTCTGCCAATGTCTGGAGCAACATCTTTGCTCTTGTGACGGTTAAATCTTGTAATGCCCCGCTCGCGGCGGAATCAACTTTTTCCTTGCAACTTGGGAGCATCCCATCATAGAAATATTGTATCATAGTGTTGTCTGCTACGCCATGAGTGGGGCAGACTTCTTGCAAATCTCTGAACCTTTGATGATATTCGGAGAAGCTTTCTCCGCTTCTTTGTTGTATCGCGGCCATATCTTTCCTAGCTATGCCAGCCTTCGTGGCATTCCAGTACTTGTTGAGGAACATGGTGGACATCTCCGCCCATGTGTTGATGGTATTATGAGGCAGACTGTAAAACCAGTTCTGAGCTCCCCCTTCTAGAGAGCTTGGAAAGGCCTTCAGCTTCGCCCTCTCCATGGTTACAATAGTGGGTTTCATGATGTCGCACTGAACATGTAAGTTTCTTAAGTGTTTGAACGGGTTTTCGTTGG
Source organism: Viola odorata (assembly GCA_963691705.1). Taxonomy (NCBI): domain Eukaryota; kingdom Viridiplantae; phylum Streptophyta; class Magnoliopsida; order Malpighiales; family Violaceae; genus Viola; species Viola odorata. The sequence continues at coordinate 35,293,236 of OY829543.1, read as the reverse complement.
AATGGCCGTAAAACTTGGGGAGGTTGGCCACCATGTTGGTCTTGATGGACCAATCATTAGCTACTGGAGGGAGATTGATGCAGGAAAAGGTCTCCTGCTCAGCTGTTTTATTCAGCTCCCTCATTGTCGGTTCCGGTTGCTGGTCAGCCATGTCTTGGTCTGAATCTAGGCCAAGACCGTGGTCTAGACTATATTCTGATTCGGGGTTAGAACCTTCCGATCCGCTTTCTTCTTGGGCTGCTCTTAGTCGAGCTTGCTTCCTTAGCTGTGCTTCGGTCCTAGTGAGATTGGGATTGATAGGTAGCAAATCTTGTTCTCTACTTGAGGACCTGGTCATCAACTGTCATAAAATAAAATAAAACAAAAACTACAAATACCGTTAGAGATCCCCGGCAACGGCGCCAAAATTTGACCGCGCGTCGAACACGTCAAATATAAGGGTGAAATAAGTATGGAATTGGGGGTAGAAATACAACTTATCACTGTCTACAATGGTTTGTAGATGATGGTAAGAGGATCGTCCACAGAGACCTCTAGGAAACGTAGTTCTTGAGTTTGACTTCCTCGTCACTGAGTTTTGGTTGGGTGTTATCTGAAACTAAAGACAAAACAGAAAATAATGAAAACAGTTTAAAATATAAAATAGTATTGGCCGAAGTCTAGGCCAAGACTGCGGGCTAGATTGGGAAAAAAGTCTTGTGATACGGAATTCCAGGTAAGGGCGATGGGTGAGCTTGCGTTCTTATGCATTGATCATAGACTGAAGTATGTTCATCTCTTCTTCATAGTACTGCTATAGAGGGGAGGAACTCCTTTTCCCTCCTATCTTCCCTCCTCTTCAAACTATCTGGCGGGTACTCCCTCTCCTGATAATCCTAGCCAAGGGACACCTTGCTGGTTAAAGGGTTTATCCGTTTGACTGCTGTCTTGAATGGTTGCTCACCTCTTCAATGGCACAGGGGAAGACAGTACCTAGGCTAAGTTCCTAGGTTGTCAATCTGGTCTCTACCTATTTTACCTATTCTTCTAGTCTGCTCGAGACTAGTCACCTACTCCGTCTAGCCGGCGGGTACTCCCTCTCCTTCTAGGCTGGTTACAACTCTTCTCTCCTAGAGAACAAGGATGATCAAACCTTGGCTCTAGCGAGTAAGCGATGGATTACGTTCAAGAATAAATAAATACAAAGAAAGAGATTGTGAAGAACGGATTGTGTCTCACGATTGCATTAAGAACTTCAGCTCATCACCCTTACCAAGAATGGGGTTTTTAGTTACTCATACTCATGGATAAAAGATGAAGAAATTAATTTGCATAAAATATCTTAAATCCGAAATAAATTCGGAGCAAGGTTTTTTTAACAATAAGAAAGAAGGATTGCGTAGCTATTTGGTTCAGAGATCGGATCCGGACAGAGGAGAATAATGTTCAGCTAAAATAGCCATAAGAACCTCTGTCCCAATCCAACTCAAACTCCTAAAATATCCTAAAAGATAATTACAATTTAATTGTTCATAAACTAAATCGCTAAATAATAGAGAGGGAGATCCCATTCGGGATTCTACATAAGATTGTCTTCAGATCCCTCTAAAATAGCGGAACAGCTGCCACGTGCCAGCTGTGAGAGTCCATCTCCAAAAATACTTCAATCGCTCCAAGCTGTCGTCTGATCGCAAAGGAGTCTTGGCCGAAGTCTAGGCCAAGACGATTCTGGTTAGCGCACTGCGTCAGATACGATCTTGTCTAGGCCAAGATCCAGGCCTAGACTCGAATAAACAGCTTCAACTCTAAAATTCATGAACTCTTCTCATTCAGCCTCCAAACCAGACCTGATCAAATGTGGGAAAAGAAAGGGAATATCAATAGAATTACTGTCCAAAATAACTAGAAAATGGACAATAAAACATGATGAAATGCGATGCAATCAAAAGTAACCTGCACGTGTGAGAAATCCGCAGTTCGTATAACAGAAAAATCATGTCAATATGCCAAAAAGACAAATAGAGCCACGACAAATAGGTATAATCATGATGCACGTGTTGGGGCTCTGATTCTGACATTTCTAACTAGCTTGAATGGTTCCCGGATGATACCATGAAAAGGTCCCTAAAGTGTCGTCCAGTGTCCCGATTCCTTGCGAAATCGTGTAACCTTTCGACTGGCTTTAGGGGTTCATCCGAGTTGGGATTGGTGAACACTACCCAGGACATGTGTCCTAGGGCGTCACTACTACCCTCCTAATTTGGTAATTGTCCCCTGGGTGTAGGGCGCTATGAAATGCATATGACAATTGATAAAGCGAATAAATGAACAGACCAGCAATTGATCAAAGCAAATAAATAAATAAACAAATAAAACACCTCTCTAAAAAGATAAAACTGGCTCCGACCCTAAAGTCCCTAGTGAAGTCGCCAAACTGTCGCGCCCCGAAAAATTAAAAATTCGCGAGTGTGCAACGAACTTGGGACCTTACGATGCTCAACGTAAATAGACGCCTTGCAACATGCAATGAAGTCGCCACCCTAATTTGGCTGCTAGGTTTAGGGAACCCTAATCGTCATGGCATAAGAAATATAATAAGTAAAAAAACTAAAGGCACAAAAAAGGGGTCTGGACCCCAGACAAAAGGTTCGGGGTCGTATTATGGTCTCGGGAAGGTGTTAGGCACCCGAGCCACATCCGAAAATGGTTACCGGTTGATGAGAGAGGTGTTTAAAAAGGTGTTTGATAAAATGCGTTTTGTTTTGAAAAGGGGGCCCTCAGAGGAATCGTCACTTTAGTCTTTTCTATGATCGTGACCGTTCAGAAATAATTAATCGTTGGACGGGGTTACCGTTTAAACGTCTTTCGGACGGGGTTACCATTTATCAAGACCGATTAATTATTCTTGACCGTAATGTGATGGGACTGAATTTTCTATAAGACTGAATGAGCGCCCTCTTATTTCATCATCGGGCCAATGCATGATTAAATTAATTACTATGTGATTCTATCATGGATAGCTTAGCAGAGTACAAATTAAATGAAACGTTTTTGAAATGATAAACTGATCTGGGATCGAAAGTCCCCATGTACATGCAGTCAATATAAGCGAGAATTTAAAATCATATGAACATGACATTTTAAGCAAATCTTTAAACACGTTGTTCATGTGGGTTGATTTTAATTCTAGCAGTTCTATATATCATGCGTACGATTATTATTTGCAGAAAGCATCGAATAAATAAAAAGGAATCTAAAGGCGTACTTTCGAGCGAAGCTTGAATTTTGACCCTACAAAGTGAAAGTGTTAGCGATAGCTCGAGAAATAAATAAACAATTTTATGAATGCGAGAATTTGAATGACGGTTGATTGCATGCGAGAAATGATTTATTTGACGAATACAAATATTTAAATGCTGATAGTTGATTGCATGCGAGAAATGATGGATTTAACGCCTATGAGAATTTAAATGCTGACAGTTGATTGCATGCGAGAAATGATGGATTTAACGCATACAGAATTTAAAATGATGAGTTGATTGCATGCGAGAAATGATTTATTTGACGCATACCACAATTAAAATGTTGATAGTTTGATTTACCTGAAATTTAAATGATGACTTGATGTACCTGAAATTTAAATGATGATTTGATGTGTGCGAGAAATTTAAATGATGACTTGACGAAAAAATTAAAGATTTGATGACTTTTGGTGCCTATGAAATCGACGTTAGTAATCGTTCGAAGATAATTAAAATAATAAATAAAAGTAATGCAAATAGATAGGCATTTAAATTTAAACAAGTAAATAAATAATTAACTAAACATGGCATATGACATAAATTAAATATTGCATACGAGCTATTAATTAAACATGGCGTACGAGCTATTAATTAAATAAACACGAGAAAGGAACTCGAACAATTGACGAAACTTTAATGGGCTGGGCCCATGTGCATGCTGAATTTTAATTAAAATGGGCTAGGAATAAATCCTAGGCCCATGACTTAAAAAGGGAACAGATGGGCTTGGCTTAAGCCAAGGCCCATCTTGCATTTTAAAGAAGAAAGAAAGGACGGGCTTGGCAAGCCTGTCACCTTGCTTCTTTCAAGAACAGTAGCATGACCGCTACTGTTCATCTTCTTCCTTGTGCCGGCCACCATGCCGGCGACAAGGAAGAAACTCCGGCCACCATAACTAAAAAAATGGTCACTGTGCACAGAGGGAGATGCCGCGACCAAAACCCAAGAAAAATCGAATCATTTCGTCCACAAACGAAGCTCAATTTAACGATGGAAGAATAATCCGCATTAAAGCCAATAATTCGAAATTAAATAATTCAAACAGCAGGTATTCAAATTGGAGCAAGCAAAACGATTATGACTTGAAAACGAAATGTTTAAAGCAGATTTGAGCAATTTATTGATTGATTAAGATAGAAAATTAAATTGGCCAAAAACTCTAGAGAGAGAAAGCTTGAAAATACTTACAGTGCTTTCTTCTTTTGCTTGGACTGATGTTGATGATGAAAGGGTCTCTTAATCCGTGTCTTTTGAAGGGTGAAGGGTAGGGTATTTATAGGAGGAGGCTGGACGAATGTGTGGTGAATTTGGCGCGCGTGGTCGAGGGTGACGAGGTGGATCACATCGAGTGAGAGTGCAGTGCTGGCGTGGTAACATCCTCTCTTCTGGAAACAGTGACGTAGCTTGATTCTCGAAGCCATGACGAGGGCATTCGGATTTGGAAGAGAAAGATGCTTGCTGGAAAGAAAAGAGAAGGGATGGCTTTGGTTTGAATTAGGTGACCGTTGGCTGGTTGACTAAGGATTTAGTCAACCAATCCAATGGTTGATTAAAAGGAAGGAATAAAAAATGCTTTAGTAATTAATATGGGCTCGATCCATTTTCGCGAATAAACATTCTGAATTTTGGAGCCGAAAGTGCCAGCGCGTAGAGAAAAATACGATGGGTTTAACCGTCTACAAGAATGATGAGAATTTTTCGTTTAACATGTTTATTTTCTCGTTCAAAAACGTGAAACGTTCGGACGGAAAATAATGACGTTACGCCGAAAATTACACGAAACGCTGTAGACCGTTGTGAATGGAAAAAAAGCTAGCAACTAGTTGATGGAAAATATTTCAAATTCAAGCTATTGTCCCAGTGAACTTACTCGGGTCCAATAAAAGCTCGAACAAAAATAATAATAAAAAATAAAAAAACTAAAAAATGCGCTAAAATACTAAAAATCCTAAAATTCATGTGATGACCTAAAACGAAGAAATAACTAGTAAACGACTGACAGATAATTAAAAATGTGATTTTTAAGGCTAAAAATATTAATGATAATAATAATGAAAATATGCGACGGAAAATTGAAAACGCGATTTCGAAAGCTGACGATGCTAACGATGATGATAAAAATGCGATGAGAATTAAAAAAAATGCTAATGACAGTGAATTAATTAAAAATGACAGTAATTTAAGAAAACAATAGAAATGCAAAAATTATTTAAAAAGGGCGTCAAAATTCGGGTATCAACAACAGGTTATGTACATAGAATTTTGCAAATGGATGGACAGTATCCAGAAAGTCAAACGGATAAGCGGTAACTAGGAAAGCGAAGGGAAACGACGTGATGTTTTCTCTTGAAGAAGAGATTATGTTTTACTTGGCCGGTTTGATTTGTTTTTGATGAAGTAAAGTAGAGAAACGATATAGAATCGTTGTAAAGAAAGGAGAAAGCAAATTCTTTAGCAAACACAACATCCTATCTAAAAGTGAAGATAAGTCTAAGGGGCCGAAGGAGGTGGTTGGTCTTCGCTCATGTCATGATCACCCTCGCCCAAGTCACCACCACCATCATCATCATCATCTTCAGCTTCATCATCATCCCCTAGACCGTCCTCTACAACCGGTGACGCGTTAACATTTTCTTCTGTAAGGGCTTGGATCCGGAGATCGGCGTAACAGCCAGCTTGGATTGCGTGGAAATGTTTGGCTCCATAGTAGTCTACGCAGCCCATGATGACGACTTTAGTAGTGGCGTTTCTCCACTTCTCGATCCGGGAGGGGACGACGTCCAGGAGCATTTGTTTTTCTTCCAAGTCTTTCTGGGCAGAGAGTAAGTTTTGCTGACTTTAGGCCAATTCTTGTTCCATGGATACCTTTTGGAGGGTGAGTTCCTTTCGCAATGAAGACACCATTTCTTCCTTCCGGGTCACCTCATCAGTCAGACTCTGAACAGAAGTAGCCAAAGTTTCCTCTCTTCTTTTGGACTCAGCTAATTCTGCGATGAGTTGGGAAACCATTTTGTTTGCTTTGTGTTGAAGTTTAGAGGCCTTGGAGAGTTTGTCTTTCAAGGACACAATGTCAGCATGCATCTAGTCGAGAAAACCCATTTGAGAGTCATTCCGGTTAGCGATCGTCTCATACATATACTGGGCGGTAGCCATCATGGTATAGGCGGTGCTGCAGAAATAATCTAGTTAGGCACTGAGAGGGTCCTGCTGGTACTTCTCTCTGTCAACATCAGAGGTCATCATCTCAGACATCAATCGACCCATCTGGACGTCATAAAAATCTAGCTCCGGCATCCCAAGGGCGCGTCAGCTGTTGTACGCAAAGTTCCACAAGTTTAACTTACCCAAGGGAGTACCTAGAGAGTTTGGGTCACACACTGTGACGTGGAGATCCGGAGGAGGAGGCAGGTTGACGTTAGAAATAGGGAACATAGGAATGGTGGTACCAGGAAGAAGCTCAAGGACGCGGTCACTGGGTGATAAGAATTTTTCTATTGCCGAAGGGTAGAAGGTGAAAGGGCTCCTCGGATTCAGTGTCCGCGGCGGTCCAATGTACCTGCAAGACGCCGGAGGGGGTCTCCGGCGTAAACACTCCGATGCTTAAGTTAGTATAAGTGGTGAAAATAGCAGAGCTTGGGCTAGCAAATTCTACTTACCTTCCTCCTTCGTGGTGGAGGTATTTATAGGCGAAAAAGATCATTTCTGCGTAGTTTGGATTACTAGGGGCTATCGCTCCCGTCAGGGGATATAGTTTTCCCATGGTGCGATATGCTATCATGGCGTTAGGTATGGGGGTATAGGTAACGGCTACATTCTACTCAAGACGCTCGGTTTATACTGGGATGGGGTAGCGCCTTTGGCCATCACAAGGTGCCGTGTGGGACCCCCCCGTTGACGTCGACCATCCCAGTGTCAATCTCCTAGGGAGAGTCGGTAGCTTCGATGCTACCGTGACGGTAGGAATAACAACCATTTTCTCTCCATGCGGGGTATGAGATGAAAATACCCTTGTCGTCAGGCGTATTGTTATCATAAGCCCAACTGAAAATGTGCCCGAGTGTTTACCAAGGGCTAACGCTCCCTCTTCAGCTTATAGTCTTTTATATGCCGGAGTGGCTCTTTGTTAGGAAATGGGCCTGCCCTGACCGCCATTCTTCCGAATCTATAAATTGAAGCTTTCCTCCGCGTAAGTTTCTCATATCTTTTTCACTTTTTCCTCTTATATTTTCACCATGGATGAGCTGACCAGAAATTTCCCGATCTCCAAAGCTGTGACCCTGAAGAACCTCACTGAGGGTGACATTGGATTCATAGAGAGGATGATCACCAAGACCTCGGAGGATGTCCTGGAATTGCAAGGAATGTCAACCCCCATTCTGTCTAGGCAGCTGGGAATGTCGCTGAGGGATTTCAGTCATTTGGAGAGTTTGGCGAAGTTGGCCGCCACCACTTCCCGCATCGAGGTGGTTGCTTCTATGCTGCAGTAGAGGAAGGACTTACTGGCCTGTTGCTTGAAGGGTATGAGGGCATGTTCTACCGAACTGACCTCCGTTGCTGACGCCTTGAGGGAGGTTCCCGTTGTGCCAGGGGAGGATGATGCTGGGTCTAACGCTTGACCACTGTCTTCACTTCCACTTGTTTCTTTTTCTTATTCTTTCTTGTACATGTGTCTAGACGCTAAGGCCGTTCAGGCCATAAATAAATAAATGGTTGTTTCTATCACCATCAAGTCTTCTTTTTCCTTGTTTGATTTCTTGTTGTGTTAGCTGGAGGCATTCGTTGTAAGCCCATCCAAAAATGAGTCTTCCTCGGGACACAATACTGCAGTGGTTATGTCCTGGGAATTGGCAATGAATGTTCTGCTTCAACTGTTTTCTGGGCTGCCTTCCCAGGGGTAGGTGGTTGGGCGGTTACTTGGTGTCCTCTGATTGTCGCAATTAACGAGCGGGTATGCTTGTGCCGGATCGGATTCTGCAATTAGGGTTACTTTTCCCAGGCACCTTAATTATTTTTCAGGGGCACGCGAGAGGATCGGAGCGCCTCCTTGGCTATTTAAGGGAGTTACTTTCCCTTTTTTCTGTTCATCTTCATCTTCTTCTTTCTCTTTTACTCATTTGTGAATCGAATGGCAGATTTTTACTTTTTGGGTACCGCGGATCGCGACTCCCTGCCAACCCCTCCGACTTCGCCGGACTCAGATCATCCTCCTCCATCGCCACCATAGAGGTCGCCAGCCCGTCGAAAGGACCGCAAGAGGTGGAGGGATAAAACCTCCAAGGTGTCTATCGCGCCTTTTGATTCTTCTGGCTCTGCTACTTAGAAGGGTAGCAAACGCTCTCCTTTGTCTGATTGTTCGCTGGAGAAAACTTCCTCCATCGATGCTGGTGCTGGAACGGTAGTGTCATTTACCAAGGAAAGGTCAGGCCCGTCAGGGCTCGGCTCGGAGAGAGGAGTGGATGAGCCCTTTCCACCCGTTAACTAGAAGATGCCGTTCCTGGATGACGATGGGGTTTATCATTATGGCATCTACTGGCCCGATGAGGATTAGTGCCCTTATGTTAGGCATACTGTATATGCCTTTTGGCATCTTATGAATAAAGTGATGCTTTCTATCTTTTTCTCTTTGTCATTATCTTCCCGTCAGCGTGTTGGTCTTGTGGATAGCTAACGCGAGGGGTTAGCCTTGCTACGGTAACCGTTTCGCGATTATTTGACTGCGTTGACTTTGTCGCCATGCGACGAATAACTTCTCTTTTTAGATTCTTTTAATATGTTTCCACGTGGCTACCTTCTTTTTACACGCGTCTCAGCATGGTTGGTAGTTCAATTAACGCGGTGGCATTTGACCCTTTAAGAAGGGACCATTTTCTCTTTCCAACACTTTTTGCCCCTGCTTCAAATTTTCTCTTTCGTCTTCCTTCGTCTTTTTCTTAGAAGAACTTCCTGGTCGCCCGCCGTCGTCTGTCGAGTCACCCATAAATCTTCCCTCTTAAGGTACCACTTTAATCTTTTCAGATTTCCTATTTGCTGATTTATTATGGTTAGGAATAGACTTCGTTAGGTTCTCTGGAGACCCGTGGATCCAGAGGTCGCACAATCACCCAGTATTTTTACGTGCGATGTGGTTCTAAGGGCCGAATTGGAGGAACACGGTATTACCTTTCTCCCCAGATATGAGCCCTTTGTTACTGAAAGCTACATGCAGCTTCATAATCCAACGTGGGGTTTCTGTAGGCTACTTTACTTTAAGATGTTCCTCTATGGTTTTCGCTTTCCCGTCCATGATTCAATACTAATGCTGCTGCGGGAGCACAACCTTAATCCTGCCCAGATAACTCCTTCTTCCTGGTGTGGGGTTTATGCCTTTCTTCGCGCTTGCGAGTTGAAGAACATTCTCACCCCATCCCTCAATTTATTTCGCAAATTCTTTAGTATGAATTGTCATAATTGTTTAATCAACATCACTCTTCGATGGGATGACGCGTTTGTGCAGTCGTTCTGGCAGCGGTTTCGCGGCTTTGAGAGGGGTGTGGCTGACTAGAAAAGTAGTTTCTTCGTTCTCGAGCTACCATGCCGTTTGTGGCGCATTAACTTTAACCAGGAGCTCATAGGCCCCATTTGGACAAATCCCGTGGTACTGACCAGAACTGAGATAGAGCAGGCTAACGCCTTGTTGGACGTGGATACCTGCTATCGTATCCGCAAATTTACTTTGTTCAAGCCTCTAGAGGAGTGCGTTATGGGTGAGTCTGCCTTTTCTCGTATTTTCTTTGCATTCGTTCCTTGTCTTAACACGTTTCTTTTTCAGGAGACACTGACGGTCGATCATCTGGTAATGCTAACGCTCCTTTGAATGTAACGCCGCTCCAAACTTTACCAGCCCCTCCCCCTAACGATGGCTATACTCGCCAAAGCGCTCGGCCCCATAGGGGAAGGACCAAGACAGTTGCTCGGGGATGGCAAAGGTTCGGCGGCTCTGTCCGAGCTTCTCGTTTCATCGAGAATTGGCTACTAGATCGTCGCGAGAGAACAGACTCAAGCCGACCCATAACAAGGGTATTTGATAGTGACGACGAGGATATGGATGTTAAACCAGACCTCCGCCATGCTTCTTCCTCTCACCGAAAAAAGCTTCTAACAAACACGAGTGGACAGGCTATCAGAGTTTCTTTTGTTAGTGCGGCGGCTACTTCCATACCTGTCGTTTCATCCAAGGTACTACTTCTCAGTCGGTGAAGGCTACTGAGGCGTCAGCTGCCACCCGTTCTACCGAGGCGGGGACCCTACCGGTGACAGGCTTTCCTTCTACAACTATCGCTCCTGATTCTCCAATTTCTCACTGTATTCCCGATGTAGTGGTCACGTCTTCTGCTGCGGATTCAGTTGCTGAGTTGCCACCTAAAGCCCTTCCGCAATTGTTCTTCACTCCTATCTCGAGTGTGATTGCCGAGGGTTCTTCTTCAAGTCCAACAGTCAATCTTTCCTATGGCGGCCCTAATGGGACCCCGAACTATCGTATGAACTTGACAGGGTTCTGTTTTGACGGTCTCCGCGCTGTCGGGGTGTCCAATCCTTTTTCTAGAGATGAGTTTACCGCACCCTTGATAGGGGAAATGATGAGTTCCCGCGAAGAGAAAGAGAAATTTCTTCAGCTTTCTCCGAAGGCCCGCCACCGACATATTATGAATGACTCTCTGGATATCTTCCACCATCTGAACTATCTGTTCGAAGTTCACGACCATGAATTGCGAAACTTTTCTAGCACGATATGCGCTCAAAAGGTGCAGCTTGACCGAACGGCGGACCAAGTGAGGTTGCTAACACGTCTCCATGACGAGTCACGGAAGGAACTAAGCAGAGAGAGATCCGCAGGGAAAGCGAAGGTTGAGGTTCTGGAGGCAGAGTTAGCGTTAGAAAAGAAGAAAAATCTCCTTCTTCGCGAAGAGATGCTAGCTCGAGACGAGGAGTTTGCCAGGACACCGCTGAAAATGGAGTGGTGGAAAAAGAAGGTCTTGGACGCCTTCACCTCTAGATTTGTAGCCAGCTTTAAGGGTGATTCTTCTGATCCGGCCCAAGTTGCTGACTATGTTTTTGCCATGATGGACGAGGTTAGCGAAAGCAGGAATGACTCGTCTGCCCTGGAGGGAGAAAGGACTGACGACAACGGTGGTGGGGGTGCACAACATTTTCCCCCGAGGGGTGACTCGAGTGCCGCAGCAAATTCTTGAATCTCCCCCTTGATTGTTATTCCATTTGCTATCTGTATTTCTTTTATTCTTCCCTGGAAAATCATTTGACATCGTTCTTTCTGTAATAATGCTGACGTCGTGCAACCTTTATCGCACCGTTTGGTTCATTGTATTGTTGCTGTTACTCACTCTTTGTTAGCCTCTCTGTACTATCGCGCCGTTTTGTGAGGTCGCGCGGTGAGGCTAGCACTGCTTTTTAGGTCATTAAATGCTGCGAATTCCTAATTAATGCGATTTGAAGAGTAATGATGAGGAAAGACACGTGTCCTTCTCACGGAGAGGCCTTTGAAGCAGGCACCTTCTAGGGAGATGCGAGTGTTGAAGCGTTTCATCATCGTTTTAAAACTTACGGCTTCTCGCACGTGCCACGCTCTTTGTCACGCCGCTTCGCCATGTGTCAGTTGTTAACTGGTCATGCCTTTTTACCCTCTCAGGGTTATATATAATGTTTTCCCTATCTCCTCTTTCTTTTTTAATCTCCTTTCTCGTCCATTGTTACCTTCTGGAAAATAACCCGCGCCGCTCCTTCTTTTCTCGTCTGGGACTCCTAGTGTTTTCTTTTGCGAAGGTACACACGCCCTTTCTTTCTCTTTCTTTCTTCTTTTTGTTGGTCATGGCTAAGACTCGTTCTAAGAAATCTGCCGAGGAAGGAGATCCTCAAAGGTCTGTTGGGGAAGAAAAAATTGATAATATGCCCACTTCTCTCTATACTTTGCCTTTAATTCATCGCAAATTGGCCGAGTCTAATCCTCGGTTCCCTAAGGATTATCCCGTGCATGTTGCTTCTGAATCGCTCCGTCTGAACAGTCCTTTACCTGGTAATAGTAGAATGTTGTATGCTAAATTGTTTGATTATGGGTTTCGGCTTCCCCTTGTTCCGCTCGTGAAACTGTTGCTGGCTGATTCTGACTTGGCTCCGGCTCAGTTGAGCCCTAACGCGATTTGCGTTGTTAGTGTCTTTGCAGCATTGTGTCGATTGAAAGGGATTGAATCCCCCTCTTTAGCGTTACTTCATAATATTTTCCAGCTGCACTCTCGTAAGGGGGTGATATCGATATCCCCCGTTATGAAGATAGCTCGCTGAAACCCTTTACTTGGAAACTCATGGGCATTGAATCCTCCGTTCCTGGCTGGAAGGAGGGATTTTTCATTGTTGACCTGCCTGAGCCTTTATGGAGGGCCGACTTTAATGAAGAAATTAAAGATGGGGCTTTGGGGTAGCAGGAAACCCCTCTCTGACCCGGAAGATGGTTGGTTGAAGACGCTGCTTCAACTGGACTTTAGCGTTGACGCCCGTAAAGTGGCTAACGGGTTGGATATGGAGAAATGCAAAAAGGGTGAGCGTTTAGCCTTTTTCTTTAAGCTGCAGGGAAGTACTAATGCTAACATTTTGTAATTGTGTAGTGCCTCCACCTGGTTGGGAGCCTGAGTACTTTCGAAGGAAGAGGAAACGAGAGCAAAGGAAAAGGGGCAGAAGCCGAGGCCGAAGCTGTCGCAGCTGCTACCGCTGTTGAAAGGGAGGTTACCGCTGCTACTCTAGACACTGCCATAGCGCCGCCTCCACGAACTCGTGCTGTGAAGAAGAAGAGGGCTAGGAAAGCGAGCGTTACGCATCTCGCTTCTTCCCAGACTGCCGTTTCTTCGGAGGCGACAACTGATACGATCCCTTCTGGAATTCCTCTGATTCCTTTAAGCACCCAGGTATTTATTTGTTTCCCCTACCACTTTCTTTCTTTCTGCGCAGTTTTCTTATTATGCTTTTGTGTTATTAGGAAGTCGGCGCTGTCCCTGCTCATTCATCTTCTCAAGGTGGTATGTCTATCACGGAGTCCCTCATAGAGCGTCAGAAGAAAGCTCGTTATGAGCTTCAAAATATCCCTTCGTCATCTACTGCTAATCCTCCTCTAACGACCCTTGGGGGTGGTGGTGCGCCTGTCGAGCAATCACAAGGCGCTAGTTTCGGCGGTGATCCTCACATTTTTGGTGATTCTCCGCTCTATTCTTCTTCCGCTGCTGCAGGCTTTAACTCGAACGCTCTTAATCTTGGAGCGCTTGGCGGGGAGGGGCCTTTTGTTCCTAGCATGGGAGGTTCCAACAGCCGCCCTCCTTCTCCCTCTACTCTACTTTTCGTTCCGATGTCTCCGCCTGCTGTCGCGAGGGGCGGCCCTGTTCCCAACTTGATGGCTGGTGCCACTTCATATCTTCCTCCCGTTATCCCTACTCACCAGATTGACTTGCGCTCTTTTAGAGATAACGCTCTGCAATTTCTGACGGATGCTAGTAGTGACGCTATCCTCGCGTCTACCTCCTTCCTGGCGGCGGAGATGATGTTTCTTCAAAGAGAGAGGGATGCCTTTGTGGCTAAGAGTCAACAGGAGCGCATAAACTTCCTCCGTTGTCAAGTGTTTTCTTCCTTCTGCCATCTCCATTACATGGACGAGGAAAATGCCAGAGTGACGGCAGACGGGCAAGGGGAGATAGATAAGCTGATGTCTGAGCGTCAGGATCTCCTGGACGCCCTTACCGCTGCCAAACAAGAATCATAGACTGCTAAGCGGGAGGCAGCGACTGCTAAGCAGGAGGTGGAAGCTGTTAGGCTTGCCTTAGAGGAGGAGAAACAGAAGGGTATTGCTTTGAACGAACGCCTTTCTCAGGAGGAAGCCGAGTTAGGTCGGGAGAGGCAGAGGAATGCTGGGATGTCTGCCGAGCTTGCTCTTTCTGCCGAGAAGAGCCGTTGGTACTTGAAGGTAGGTGGGGCAGTCATGTCAGAGGCCCTTATGTATAATTACGGGATAGAGAACCTTCGTATTCAAGTTCTTGCTGACTTCTTTGACAAGAGGGTCGCAACCATTTCTGATGAGGACTTCTATCACTCAAGAACCGTTCAGCAAGGAGGAGGCAATACATCAATTGCTCCTTAGGCATCATGCCTTATTTATTTTTTATTTTTGTAGCCGATGCATCTTCCTCTATTTTGTAATATTAACAATATCATTTCTCTCTTGGTTAGGCCGTTGCTTTTTTGAATGGAATTTCTTTATCCACTTTGCTTCATAATGTTGTTTGTGTGATTGTTCAACCGCGGCGTTTCCTGTCGTGTTTCTGTTCTTGGAGACATATCATTTATGTAATGGCTTGACTTTCAATATAGGCTTCTCAGCTGCATCTTTCTGTTACCTTATCATTGTGTCTCTACTAGTATATCCGAGGACGAGTCGGCGTTACTTCTGTCCGTGTTGTACTCAAATCAATGCCACCCTTTGTTGTTAGGGGAATTATCTAGCCTTGCTAAATTCAGGCCTACAGCGACAATGTTGCTGTGATATGGACACCTCTCCAGCTCTACTTCACCGGGTATCAACCGCTCGGTTACTAGCTGGGGTATCTCTTTTCATTCTAAATATCAACGGTTGGCTTGGGGGGTGCCTCGTCTTAGTGAGCCGTCTGATCAGGACCGGGCATCACAAGGGTAGGATTTTCACTCCCAAGCGCTGAAACCTCGCGTCTCTGGAGCGTGCCTCGTCTTAGTGGTCCGTCTGTGTGAGCACGGTCGCCACAAGGATAGGATTTTCACTTCCAGGATGAAGTTGCTCACTCCTCGAGGCGTGCCTCGTCTTAATGGTCCGTCTATGTGAGCACGGTTGCCACAAGGATAGGATTTTCACTCCCAAGGGTGCCGGGGCATGCCTCGTCTTAATGGGCCGTCTATGTGAGCACGGTTACCACAAGGATAGGATTTTCACTCCCGGGGGCGTTGGGGCGTGCCTCGTCTTAATGGGCCGTCAATGTGAGCACGGTTACCATAAGGATAGGATTTTCACTCCCAACGCTATGTTATGCCAGGGCGTGCCTCGTCTTAGTGAGCTGTCTGATCAGGACCAGCCATCACAAGGATAGGATTTTCACTCCTGGCATTCTTCATTGCCTGCATATTTCCAGTTGTAAAGTGCACGGAGAGTGCTTCTGATTCATTTGTTAGAATAATGCTGATATTACCGGATAAGAAAGACTAGTTTCTGGAATGGTATAGCTTCAGCCTACCAATGTTCCAAGAGTTTTGCAGGGGAGTCCCGTCGAGTGTTTCCAAATTGTATGCTCCTCTCCCTACAACGCGGGTGACACGGTACCGTCCGTCCCAATTTGGGCTAAGCTTCCCCATGCGTTGCCCTACTGCTCGTTTGTCTCTGAGCACTAGATCCCCTACTTTAAGCAATCGCTCTCTCACTTGCCTGTTGTGGTATTGTGCCATTTTCCTTTTGTAGTGTAGGGTTTTTAGGAGTGTCTCCTCGTGTATCTCTGGAAGTGCATCAAGGTTAGCGCGTAACCTTCCTTCGTTGGTTTCCTCCCTGAAATGAGCCACTCGAAGGCTTATGGTGTCAATTTCTACCGGCGTGACAACTTCTGTTCTAAAGGCCAACGCGAATGGGGTTTCTCCCGTGCTAGCCTTGACAGTCATGCGGTAGGCCCACAATATGTATGGCAGTTCGTCTGGCCATTTCTTTTTGGAACCTTCCAGGTTTCTTTTGATGCCACTAAGAATACTGCGGTTGGTCACTTCGGCCTGACCATTAGTTTGAGGGTGAGCTACGGAAGAGAACCTTTGTTCGATCTGAGATTCTGCACACTGATCTCTGAAGAATTGGCTCGTAAACTGTGTTTCGTTGACGCTAACCAGTACACGAGGTACCCCAAATCGCATAATGACTTGGTGCTTAAAGAAACACTAGATTTTCTCAGTGGTGATGGTGGCTAACGCCTCTGCTTCTGCCCATTTTGTGAAATAGTCTACCGCCACGACCACAAATTTTAATTGAGATCTGGCCTTTGGAAACGGGCCCAAGATGTCAATGCCCCATTTGGTAAACGGGCATAGAGCGACTATCTCTGAAATCTGCACGGCCGATTTTCGAGGGATATTTGCGTATTCTTGACATTTCTGACAGGTTTTTACGAAGTTGTGGCAATCTCTCTGAATAGTGGGCCAGTAGAACCCTGACCGAAAGACTTGGGCTGCCAAGGTGTCACTGGCGACGTGCATGCCGCATATTCCTTCGTGAATTTCCCGCAATACGTGAAGGCCTTCCTGTTCCGATATGCACTTAGCGGCTGGGTGGGAGAAACATCTCCGGATCAATTCTCCATTATAGTACGTGCATCGTGGCGCTCGTTTCTAGATTTTCCTTTTTTTCGTGTTTTCCGTCGGTAGCTCGTCATGCTTCAGATATTTTATTACTGGGATTCTCCAGTCGTTCTCTACTTCCTCCACGCAAAGCGATGCTTGTTCTTCCATGAAAGAAGGTGTGGATAGCTCCCCGTAGTGCACATCCCTGGGCACGGAGGCTTCTAAATTGGCTGCTATTTTGGCGAGATTGTCAGCCTCCGCATTATCCTCCCTGGGAATATGCTCAAAGGTGACTTGGGCATCTTTTTCCTGTATTTCCAATAGCTCACACTTTACTTTGGCCAGGTATTGAATCATGATAGGCTCTCTAGCTTGGGAGTTTCCTAGGACTTGGTCTATTATCAGTTTAGAATCTCCGCGTATCTTTAAGCATAGATCGCGTTCCGCTCTTGTGGCGTGCGCAGCTTCGACAGAGAAGTTGTTTCCTATTCTGAGCCCTGCTAGCAGCGCTTCATACTCAGCCGCATTGTTGGACAATGGTTGCAAAATTCTGATGGCATATCGTATCTCTATACCATTTGGTTCGATTAGGAAAACACCCGCGCCTGCTAACTCTTGATTTTTTGCTCCGTCTACGTGAATAACCCATAAGTCCGTATATGTTTCCGGGGATGAGAAGTATGAATCCTCTGGCTCGTCTTCTGACAGGTCTGTTAGCGCATCCTTTGTGAATGTGCATTCCGCTATGAAGTCCGCTAACGCTTGGGCTTTAATAGCTGGTCTAGCTTTGTACTGTAGCCCATTTTGTTCGAGCTCGATTGCCCAAATTAACATTCTTCCTGAGGACTCTGGTTTTCTGAGGAATTTTCTCAAAGGCTGGTCGGTGAGTACTGTGACGGGGTGGGTTTGGAAGTACCGATCCATCTTCCGCGTTGCCTGTATTAGGGCAAGCGCTATCTTCTCAATGCGGGCATATCGTAGCTTCGCGTCTTTCAATATATGGCTGACGAAAAACACGGGGCAGTGTATATGCCCTTCACTTCGTACGAGGACAACACTAACTACCTCGTCAGCTACGCCCAGGTATAAATATAGCTCATCGCCGGATTCAGGCCTTGTTAGCACTAGATCAGATGAGAGATAAGCTTTTAGCCCCGCGAATGCTTTCTCACATTCCTCCGTCCACTCGAAGGGGGCCTTATTTCGAATGACCTTGAAAAAGGGTAAGCATCTCTCACCTTGCTTGGAGATGAACCGCCCTAATGCGATGACGCACCCAGTGAGCTTCTGTATTTCTTTGACAGTCCGAGGGGGTATCATGTCTTGGATGGCTTTTATCTTCGAAGGGTTAGGCTAGATACCCTTCCAGCTAGCCACATAGCCCAAGAATTTACCCGTTTGGAACGCGAACATGCATTTTCACGGATTCAATTTCATTTTGTACTCTTTCATCACGTTGAAGACTTCTTCCAAGTCAGCTAGGTGGTCTTTAAAGCTTCGACTTTTGACCAGGATGTCGTCCACGTAGGCTTCTACATTTTTCCCAATTTGCTTTTCAAAGACTTTATTTGCCATGCGCTGGAATATTGGCCCGGTATTTTTCAGCCCAAACGGCATTGCAGTGTAGCAGTAAGTGGCCTTTGGGGTGATGAAGGCGGTTTTCTCTTCATCTTCCACGGCCATGGGAATTTGATGATACCCGGAGTTAGCATCTAGAGAGCTTAGGTAGGCATACCCAGCGGTTTGGTCGACCAATTAATCGATTCGGGGAAGGGGATAGCAATCTTTGGGGCAGGCTTCGTTCAAGTCGGTGAAGTCGATGCACATGCACCAATCTCCATTAGGCTTAGGGACTAACACAGGGTTAGCTAGCCAGGTCAGGTATTGGACTTCTCGAATGAACCCCGCGTCCATGAGCTTTAATAGTTCTTTCTCGGTAGCTGTTATCTTTTTTGGTGAGAAAACGCGCCGCCTTTGTTGAACATGCTTGGCGTTAAGTTTAACGTTCAACCGATGTTCCACAACCTCTCGCGAAATTCCAGGCATGTCCGCTGGTTTCCACGCGAACTCTCCTTTGCATTTTCTTAGCAGTCGAGCTATCTGCACATTCTCCTCAGGGCTTAGCTTTTCGCTGATTAAGAGATTCGCTTCACTGTCCTCACCGATAGGTATTGACATCATCTTATCCAGTAGCTGGGTGCGCTTTTCTTCCTTATCATCAAAGGGATAGTCTGTTACGCATACGTAACGATCACAACTCCTTTGAGTCATGAGCAAGTAGCATTCGGCAGCTAGCTTCTGGTCTCCTTTGATTGAAACCACGCCGTCCCACGAGGGATATTTCATCCGCAGGTGTTTTTGTGATATTGCTGCCCCGAAGCGATTGAGGAACGGCCACCCTAGTATGGCATTATAGGGCAGAGTCAAGTCTATGACCAGGAATAATAATTCTTCTGAGCGTTTGGATGTGTCTTCTCGAAAATATACTAGCAGTGACGTGATCCCTGTTACCGAGATCAGGACCCCATCAACCCCAATAATTGGCCTTTTACAAGGCGTTAGCTCACCGTCAGGGTGCTTCATCAGGTTGTATGCTTCTAGTGAAAACAGATTTACCGCGCTCCCATTATCGACAAGAGTTCTTCTTACTCCGTGACTGCCGATAACGGGTGTTACTACCAACGCATCGTTATGCAGGAAAACAATGCCTTTCTCGTCTTCTTCTGAGAAGGACAATACCATCCTATCTAAAGCGCTTATTGCCTCGATTTTCACCTGTGTGCTTTCTCGTTTGCGCTTCTCCCCAGGACCGAGCGTTTGTTGTATAGTTTCATCAAAGTAGGGTGTACCGCCCACGATGATATTAATCATAGGCACCTGGTCGCCATGAACAATGAGTGTCTCCCTATTTTGCTCGAGGGGGATCGCGTTAGCTCCCGTGGCGTGAGAGGGCGTTTGCTTATGGTAAGTTATCCCTTCAGCCGAATTGTTCCTGGCCCCTTCTCTTGCCTTGGTGGCGAACTCTCCGAGATAGCCTTCTTCAACTAGGCGTTCTATGGCTAGTTTTAGTTCTCTGCATACATCCGTCGAATGTCCTTTGACTTTGTGGAATTTACAGAATGCGTTCTCTCTTCCTCCCATAATTACTCCTGGCTTCACAGGAGCTGGGTAACGGATGGGTAGATTTCGTTGCTGGACTATCGCTAGGATATCTGCTCTTGGGAGTATGAGGGAAGGAAGGTCAGGGTCGTATATCCGGCCTTTTGGCGGATCCGCTTGTTTTCGGGTAGGGGAACCTCCAGGTGTCCCTTTTGAAAAGTTACCTCTCTGCCGATTAGAGGCCTTGACGGCGTGCTCTTTCCGCTGGCCATAATCATCGCTTGGTCGTGTATGAGGAGCATTGCTAGGTGGGGCGTTAGAGGCCGGGTACGAGTCTGACGGCATGTCCCGCATTCGCTCTCTATTTTCCTCTTCTTCCATCCTCGCATAATTATGCGCCTTTAGTCTTAGTGTATCCAGGGTCAATGGTGGGTCCACCATTAATGTATCTCTCAATTTTCCGTAACGACAGTTACACTTTAGGGCTTCCACTGCAAAATCGATAGTGACCCCTGGCGTCAAGGACATTTCGAGATCAAATCGACTTAAAAATTCATTCAACGATTCCTGCGATTTTTGATGAATATCAAATAGCGCAGCCACTGACTTCCTGATGGGGATTGCAGTGCTAAACCGATTCCTAAACTTATCTTCCAACTGAGAGAAGTTATCAATAGATCCGGCTGGGAGTCCCTCGAACCAGAGACGTGCCACTCCTGACAGTGTCATGACAAAAATTTGGCACGGCGCGGCATCACTACGGGTTTGGAACTGCACAAAGTCTTTCACCTTATTAAGGTGAGAAATAGGGTCTTTCGTGCCATCATATGATTCTGTAGGGAGTTTTACATGTCGATGGACCCTGTGATGTCTCACGCGGTAACTGAACGGGTGACCAGCGTTACCGTCAGGGACTCCGTGAGGTCGATGCAGAGGAGGATTTTCGATACTGTATCTTGGGTTACGAGGGTCATATTCACGATGCTGCCTAGGAGATCGGCTGCGGCTTCTTGGCGTTCGAGTCCGACGCCTCCTGCTGCTTGATCTTTCACTGTATCTAGGAGATGGTTCTCTGAACATCTCATCTCGCCTGTCATCCCAATGTTCTCTATATTCATCATGCCGACGACCTTCTTCATGGATAGGGATTTCTCTCCTATATTGCCCAGAAGGTTCGACATGTCCATGTGCAAGTTGCGGGACATTCATGGGGGCCGATGATAAGGGTAAGGAAAATGAAAACCCTCTGGATTACCGCGGCGACAACGGTCGCTCATTGACAATAGACGGAGTGAAAACTATTTGGGAGGACACACCGGGTCCTGAGACATGAGGCGTAAACCCAGCAGCCAATTCTGTCAGCTGATCCAATTGGGCTTGGAGGGCCGCTATTGAGTTCACGAGAGGGTTGTCTGCATCACCCACCACGGATCCCCTCGCTTGGGGGGTAGAATAGCTGGGTCCCGCTATCTGAGAAAAAGGGGGACAAATCTAGAATGCGGATGTTTCTGCCACTTGTCTAAAGGGAGGATCTGATCCCCCTATGGTGATCTCTTGCATTGCAGTAGAAGTATCAGAAGTAGCGAAAGGAAAAAGTCATCGGCGAGTGGTGAACGGGATACTGGAGGATTGGGACAACACGGGATCTGAATCTGAAGCCATAATCCTTCGAACTTCGGGAAAAATGGAGCTTGGTTATTAAGGATGCTCACTTAATAGAACCAAAGCTCTCAATAAAAGCACCAATTTGATAAGAATTTGTCTGTTGCTGAAGGGTAGAAGGTGAAAGGGCTTCTCGGATTCAGTGTCCGCGGCGGTCCGATGTACCTGTAAGACGTCAGAGGGGGTCTCCGGCGTAAACACTCCGATGCTTAAGTTAGTATAAGTGGTGAAAATGGCAGAGCTTGGGCCAGCAAATTTTGCTTACCTTCCTCCTTCGTGGTGGAGGTATTTATAGGCGAAAAGGATCATTCCCTCGCTATTTCCCCATCCTTGGGAAATTTGTCTTCACGAGAAGTGCGGAGCCTAAGGGCTTCTCGTGATGGCCCTTCCCTCGCTATTTTCCTCTTGGCCTAACGGCCCAGGGTAACAAGGGACTAAATCGACATTTCATCCTCAATGGAAGAGTCTTCAACAATAACAGATACCGGAAGGATCGATTGGTCAGCACCAGCAGCAATTTCTTTAGCAACTGTGGGATCCACTTCCTTAGCTATATCCCTATCTGAAACTTGGTCGATGTCAGTATCAGTAGCGATAAAGGCTGGGTTTGGATCGTTAGAACCGGAGGCAACTTCGATTGTTGGCTGGGGAATTTTGATGGTAATTCTACCGGAACCGGTTCTTCTTCTTTTTGGGATGGAAGGTTGAGCGACAGTTCTTTTCTTTTCTCGCCGTCTCATACAAGTCGGTTTCCAGCCTATGGGCACAACTGCAAGAAAATGCAAAAGAAAAATATAAGGGTCAGAAAGAAGAATTTGACAAAAGATAATCCTGGAAGCTCACCCTCGCCGCAATCTTTGAGGGGAACACCGTTAGCCAATTTTTTGACATGAAACGGAGTTCGTATGGCAACTAGCTTGGCGATATCGGCTTTCTCCGAATCAGTGAGAGTACGGGGAAGTCTCTAGTCACTCTCGACAAGGGCAAAGTTGAAATCCAATCTCCACCTGGTTTCCTTAAACTCGATGACCAAAAAGTTCTCTTTCCAGAGTTTGACTGAATCTTCAATCTTCTGGAAATTTTGGAGAAATGGGAAGATTTCGTCCGTATACCATCTGGGGCCAAAGCCGACTACCCTTTTACGACAGTAAAGTGTGAGGAAATGACGGAAGAGTCTGAGGGAAGGTTTGACGCCGTAGATTTTGCAGATTTTGATGAAGGCGTAGATGTAGCTCTAAGAGGGCGGAGTTATCTAAACTGGGTTGAGCTTGTAATACGACAGGAGGTCTTCCACCATCTTATGAATGGGAAAATAGAACCCGTATTGAAACATCATGGTGTATAGGATCCGGCGGGTACCGGACATCGTGCTGGTTATTCTCAGTTGTGAACTGGCGATATAGACACGGCAATCGTCGGGGATGTGTACATGCATGCTTGCTAGAACGACGCCTAAGGTCTCTACTTTTGTGATTAGAGTCGGGACGAGGTCCATTTCTTCCACAGCTTTGGCAACAGAGCGAACGCGGCGAGCCATGGATATGGAAGGAAAGTAAAAATGGAGGAGGAGAGAAGACGGTATACCTGAAATCGCAGGAGAAGTGGCGGCACTGAGCGGAAATCCTTGAAGCGGTGCGGAAGATGGATTAGGGTTCTAGAAAATGGAAATGTAAAGGGAAGAAGTGAAGGAAAGAGGATTGATTTTATAAGGAAAGAAGCGTTTGTCGTGTGGTGACGAACGAATGTTAGGAAAATTAGACGGACGCGACGGTTGGATTGGCGTGATTGATGAACCGTCATTTTGGTAATGGGAAGTGTGAAACGCTGGGTAGGACTTCTCTGTGGTTTGTCGACAGAAATGCACCAAGTCATCGACTGAGTAAGTCATCATTATTTTTGACTTTTCAATTTGAGCGGGAATTTCAATATGTTTGGAATTTAATAAAGGACATGCGTTCGTTGTAAACGTGGAAATGAAGACGGTAACCTTGGAAACTTTGAGGCCGGTAACTTTGTCAAGAGGAATTTATTCAAAGAAAGTGGAAATGGGATGTTTAGCGAGAGTGGCAACCCTTGGTAAACACTCGGGCTCATTTTCGTTTGGGCTTCTGATAATACCTGGTGAAATCACAAGGGTAGTAAAGTCTTTGTCTTGGGTTTGACTGGGCACGATGCCACGTAGACGGGTTAGTACGAGTTGGCTGATTAGTACCGGTAACATTGAGATACCGGTTAACGTATAGGAAACAGGTGGTGAACCGTTACTCCTGAGAGATAACGGGTATGAGTTGGCAGTGTACAGGATCTTCAAGAGGGTGTTAACGGTAAGACTGATTAGTACCGGTAACATTGAGGTATCGGTAGGCATAATAACATCAGTAAATGACTCGTAACGATTTTGTGGTAACTATTACGTACGTTGTAGACTGTGTTAATGCCTCCATTAATGACGATTGAGTGTCTGCATTCAACGCTTGTGTAACGGTCCTCAAGAGGGCCTATAAATAGCAGAGTAGGGGAAGGTAAAATACACGCACACACACCAGCTGCTATTATCCTTGCATTATTGCTATTTGCATACTGACTTGATTGTTGGAGAATCTACACCGGAGACAATCTCCAGAGCATTGTAGGAAACACAGAGTCAACTTGAAGGGCATACAGCGGGTGTAATTACTCAAAAGGGCCTACCCCTACTTATATAACATCACCAACCAAAGATGTGTTAAGTACAAATCGACCTCACGGCTTCCCTAGCAACCTTCAACGATTCATACTAAGAACAAGGAGTTTAGCAGCTCATGTTAAAGGTAGTAAGAAATAAATAAATAAATTGCATAATTAAAAAGAAGTAAAGATGAAAGAAATCCTGATTATTACCGACCGGAGCAAAGCTCCGGTTTATTGAAAGTAAAGACAAGTCGCGCTGAAGGCGGAAGTAGAGAGAATATGGCAGCGCCAAAAGTCGAGGGAAAGAGATTCGAAAACCTAAATTACTAAAAGTATTTACATCTATTACAAAAATAAAGTCCTAATCCGATTGGAGTAATATTCCTCAACTAGTCTTCTACTGAGATCGGGATTCTTGGGGAATTAATGAGCAAATTCAAAATTTCCTTCTTTGCGATGGTTTTCTTTTCTCGCTAGGACTCTGCTGTCTTCTGCGAGCATGCATGGCCTAGCTGCTCGATTCCATTCCAGAAAATGATGAAAAGTGCATCTTTTTGTATTTTCCTCCTAAAAAGCCCAGATCTGTAAAAAGTGAAGAAACACAACACCATTAGTAGCATGAAGATCTATGAAGGCTTATAAAATGAGGTGAAATAATGCATTTAAAGCGCTTATAAAATGAGGTGAAATAATGCATTTAAAGCGCTCTATCAAACATCCCCACACTACCCCAATGCTCGCCCTCGAGCATTAAACTTAAAAACATCACCTCATTTGGAACACACAGTCTCAATCCAAGACACACAGAATAACTTATCGCCGCCACATACGCCTCGACCGAGAAGTACGCCACCCTCCTCCCTAGATGAACTCTGCACTATTCTTAAGGAATAACGAAACTAGAAGAGTAGCTTTCCTATGTCAGCCTGCTGCAAGCAATCCTCACAAGATAAAGTGTTTATCACTCACGCTCAGAAATAGGGCTATGTGTTTATGCTCAATAATGTAAATGACGATGCACAAAACCAGATTTGCAATAACGACCCGAGTACATAGTACACATGCGTGGGCAATCATACAATCATAGAAACTTTGCAAAGGGTGGAGCAAAAGAATATGTAAGAGAGAGACAGAGGGTTCAAAGAGAGGGAGAGAGTGAAGGATAGAGGGTTTCTTAGCTGGAAAAAGCAAAGTTGCGAGAGAGCCTCCTGTTGGCAGCAACGAGGGCAAGACAAAGAGAGCTGGTGGGCAGTGGGGTATTTTCTTCTTTTGGAAGTGCTGTCGGTCTTCTATTTTTCTTCATGCTTTGCTCCGCTTCTGATTTGTACCCAGCTTTTGCTCAAATTTATTTTTAAAATTTTAAATTTTTTTTTATTGAGCAAAAGGGAGCGTGTACAAATTGTTTTCATCCGTCAGACTGGAGTAGCAAAATTTTCCATCGAACGACTTGGCTTCAGTGCATGATTGCTTTCAGTGTCTCGGTCTAGCTCTTCATTTCCATATCGCTCATTGAATGACTTGGTTTAAGCGTCTAGGTTTGACCGTCAGTTACCTCCATACTAGTGATTTTGTTTCTCTTTGCGTTTTGTAGTTGCTTGCCATACTACTGCTTCCATCACCTAGGTCTTGTAGCTCGATAGCCCCACACTAGTGATTTTGTTACTCTTTGCCCCACCTTGCTTACTACTAGAGGACATCTCTCACCTGCTAAGAAAAGAAAGGAAAGGCTCAAATGGTTAGAAGGGTGGTGAAAAAGAGGTGAGCAACAAGGGCGAGAAGGTGAAAATAAGAAAAAAGATAAGAAAAAAGGGTGCAAAGTTTCTAATCACTTCGTCGCTTTCCCACGTCTAATGGTGCCTATACCCAGGGGTCTCATGCAAATCCAGCCAGTACAAAGTCATGCATTCACTCAGAAAAAATACGGCATGGAAGCTCAAACACTCACAGGGTAAAATATATTGATTGCTAGCAGCTAGGGCAAGACATAGTCATAAGAGCTAATTGGCAATATGGTGTGCAAGTGGTTTTGGTGTAGTGGGTGAAGTTTCTGTGTGTAGTGCGCCTACTCTGTACATTCCATCAAAGGTGATTTTCAAAATAGGGGTAGTGCAAACAGTAGTCGAAACCAAGTTGTGGTTGAGAAAAACTCCAAAACAGTAGGAAAACATGCAAATGCAAGGGCAAGCAGTCACGCAATATGATAATACACATGCAGTCAGGGAAGAGAGAGGGATGAAAGAAAGTGTGCACCAGGAAATATAAAATATAAAGTCCCTCCCCACACTAAAGCAACACACCGCCCTCGGTGTGGAAAAGGGAATCAACAAAACGGAGTTCATGAAAAAGGGAAGAGAGAGGGATAAAAGAAAGTGTGCACCAGGAAATTAAAGTACAAAACAGCCTGAAGGCAAATGGAGAAGAGTTTGGGGAAGAGATCAAGGGCTAGCGGGAGGACGCAGCCTCGAAGCCAGCTCGTCAGGTAGGGTCTGGAGGAGAGAAATCACTGTCAGGAGGAGAGCATTCGTCTCTGCAATGGCAGCAGCAGTAGGGGCAGCGACAGGGGAGTCGTGAACAGTTTGCCTTGGACATTCATCAATAGGGGGTGGAATAGGGGAAGTAGGGGGAGTAGTTGCTGTCAAGTCGGGCCACTCGAACACGCCACCATTTTGTGCACTCCAAACCCGGTCCGACGCTCCAGTGTAACCTGTGTTGAAAGATAAAACATTACCCGTCAAGTGCAGATGGCCCATACCATCGAGGGTATGGGCGTCAAGCAATTTAAAACCGACGGGAATAAAAAAGTCACAACCAGACACGACAAAACCACGTTGCTCGATAGCCAAACGAGTGATGAGGGAACCAAGGCTTGGATTGCGATTACAAGTAATGATGGCATGCAGTTCACTAGCAATACAATATCCTAAGTTGGCTTTATGGCCCTTATGCATACACCACAGGAAAAATAACTCCTGGACAGACAAATTTCCCGAGGATTTCATCTTGCCCGCAAAGGTGAGAGCAAGGCAACGATGCATAATACGAAGGGCAGGGTCACAGAGTTGATGGCCTTTAGAGCGGCGGGAGCTGTACTTGGCAGAAGGGTCACCAGTAAGCTCCCTAAAGGCAGTGATAACATCAAAGGTAGGGGGATAAGTAGCGTATGCACCGAGGTACCAAGGGGCACCCAAATCAGATTCCTTGGCAAAGCCAAGCATCACATTAAACCGATCAATAGACAGACGAGACCAATGATACGGCCCAAGTTCCTCAAGAGAAGATGAAGGCACCGATGAAGAGCAACTGGATCTAGTCTCATGCACGGATGGTTTCTTGATGGATTCGAAATGGATGAACGGATAATTTGTGGGGAAGAGGAGTTTAGATGTAGCGAAATATAATGAAGGAAGGGGAAGGTGTTTAACGGAAAACAAGTAATGAACTTAGTAAGAAGGATTACTAAGGATCTTTCTTTGGAAAATGAAGAACAAGCTCAAGAATAACTTGAGCAATTTGATTATAAGAAATGGAAGGATATGCAAGGTTACCAAGAACCCTAACAAGTGCCCATCTAAGGGCTTGGTTCCATCGGTCTAGGCCGATGAGTGGCTTAAGGATTAAGTGATAAATATCAACAAAATCAAAAGTAACCTAAAATGAAGCTAAGGGCTTCTATTTATAGGGAAAATATATACAAGGGTAAAATGACCCATAGCACCTTTGGACAAAGGGTCTTCATGCTTGGGCTTAAGCGGCATGGGCTGAATGTTGGAAAGGCTTGGGCGCGGGCACACAGCTTGGCCTAGACGGACGGCTTGGCCTAGACGCACATCTTGGCCTAGACGGACGACTCGGCCTAGATACACATCTTGGCCTAGATGGATGACTAGGCCTAGACGGAAGGCTTGGCCTAGACGCACATCTTGGCCTGGATGGAAGGCCTGTATCACAAAGCTGAGCACGGACCCGCGAGGGCAAGACACGGCTCAGGACGTCGAGGGCAAGACGTGGCTGGATCGTATCACCAATCATTCATCAAATGAAAGTTAATCACTTTATCAGCCCCTAAATGCAAGCTACCCTTACCCTTTTGCTTAAGCCTAGCTCTATCAAACCAAAAAGACGTGAAAAATTCATGGCTCAACTCAAGAAAAGTGAGGTGCTCAAGTTTAAACAAAACCCGCCACCCAATATTATCTATCAACTCATACACCCTAGCAGAAATACCCATCCTTTATAAAAACTCATAATTAAGTAAGGCACAAGGGGCAACACTCATACCATGTAATGCTAACAACCTATCATTACTGGGCTTATCAGGGAAATCCAACCAACCATGAAGGTGAGAGAGGTCGGGGGTAACCTGGGATAAGGGCACGGTTGTACCTGCTCTGGCATAGGCGGAGCGCGCGGTTAGAGTGGCAACAGATGTTTTGCCCGAGCTACTAGCGATGCGTACTGACTTTCGAGGTTGAAAGGGAGCAGATGGGGTAGTAGGGGCCTTGAGCTTGGAGCAAGTTGGGGGAAGCTCCGCCGCGTCCTCAGATGTGTCGTCGGTGGTGTCGACAGTGGGAGGTTCAAACTCCTCGTCGTCCTCATCGTCATCGTCGATAGGGACCATAAGCTTTACTTTCTTGGGTTTGCCCTCGGCGTAGAAAACGGGGTCAATCAAACGACCGCGGGATGTCATCGCTCAGACCATGGGCAAACTGCTAGGTGCAGGGATGGATCCCGTAACCTGGACGTAGCTCTCGGAGGTGGGAGTGGTAGCAGTGACGTTCTGGGTTGGTTCGATAGGAATCGGACCAGTGGGGGCCACGACATTGTCGCCTTCCTCGGAACCCTCCTCTGAACCATCTTCGGACCCACCCCTCTTTTGAACCTTCTTCGGACCCCTCTTCTGAATGTTCTTCCCCGCTGGACTCCTCGTCGCTCGTCTCGTCTTCTCCTGAGGAACTACCTGACATGGTAGGTGCAGTGGCAATGCCAACAGCTGCCGTGCCTGAGGTACTCGGTGGCGGAACAGTGGACAAAGCTGGTGGAGCAGTAGTGGAAGTTTTGATGGAGTCAACAGTTTCACCGGAGTCAGTTTTGTATTCGCTGGACGAGGTTATGAGGGTCTCGTCATCGGCAGTAGATGCGACGGGTATGCTGACGGTGGTAGGGGCGATTGGAGTAATGAGAGTGGGTTTAGAAGGTGAGGGGAGGATGGGTCTAGTTGTTGTTGTCTTAACGGGTTTGGGGGTGGAAGGTGGCTTTTTGGTGGCGGATGCTAGCGGCATAGTAGTGGCGATTGCGGTAGCAGTAGCAACCGGAGTAGTAGCAGCGACGAGAATAGTCATCTGCGGTTGCTGGGGTGAGGAAAGAGGTGTCTTTCGGGTGGATGGAGATTTGGGTGTAGTGATCACGGGAGGGGGACCGGTGACAGAAGAGACAGTGGTTGCAGTTGGCGTGACAATGGTGGTGGTGGTCGGAGTGCTCTGGGAACGGTGACCGAAGGGAAGGTCGAACCGGGCAACAACTTTCTTGGAACGGGCCATGGAGAATGCACAGAGTCGGTTTGGGAGAGAGAGCTCTGAAAAGAAAAAACAAGAAGATGGAAGGTAAAGTGAATAATGACAGAAGGGAAGAAAGCGCTCTCCCTTTATGGCTACCAGCTGCTAGCCGTTATCCACGTGCGGATGTGGCGGCTTGTGATTGGGGCCCATCAAATCTCAACTGTAAAATCCCAACTGTCACTCGCTCAACCTGATCAGGAAATTAAAAGTTTGAAAAAGGGAATGAAAGGGGTGAGAAAAAGGAAATAAAATATGAGGAAGAAGTGGAGGGATAAAAGGGGAGTAATTAAAATAAATTAAGAAAAGAGGAAAAGAAGGGAAAAGATTCAGAGATGGAGAAAATCGTGGAATTAAATATAAGAAAGAATAAAATAAAATAAGGGAAGGGATGGAAACGTGGGCTGTTTCCCACAGAGCACCGTGATTAGCATCTCGGCCTAGACGTTGGTGACACAGTTCAGTGTTGGTTAGGAGGGTCAACCACCTTCATCTCTTCAGTGGTGAATGGGTTGAAACCTTCATAAAAGGGTTTAAGACGATGCCCATTGATATTGAAAATGACTCCTGTGTCCAAGCTTCGAATTTCAACGCCGCCATGATTGTAGACGGCCGTGACAACGTATGGTCCGGTCTACTTAGACTTTAACTTACCTGCAAATAATCTCAGACGAGAATTATATAATAAAACCTTCTGTCCTATAGTGAAATATTTGTGAGAGATAAGCTTATCGTGGTAGGCCTTCGTCTTGCCCTTGTGGATGAGGGCATTCTCGTAAGCGTCGTCGCGAAGTTCCTCCAACTCCTAGATTTGTAAGCGGCGATGTTGCCCAGCTTCATCAAGGTTGAAATTGGCTTTGCAGATGGCCCAAAAAGCTTTATGTTCGATCTTGACGGCTAAGTGGCAAGGTTTACCGTAGGTAAGTAGATAAGGGGTCATACCAATAGGAGTTTTGAACGCTGTCCAATAGGCCCATAAGGCGTCGTCCAACTTCAAGCTCCAATCCTTACAAGATTGGTTGACGGTTTTTTTCCAGAATGACTTGATATCACGGTTAGATACCTCAGCCTGGCCGTTGGTTTGCAGGTGATAAGCTGTACAGACGCGGTGCGTGACTCCGTATTTGTTGAGAAAGCTGGTGATGACACGGTTGCAGAAGTGGGTGTCGCGGTCACTGATAAGAGCACGTGGGGTTCCAAACCTGCTGAAAATACGAGAGCGAAGGAAGGCTGCAACTACTTTGGAATCATCAGTTCTGGTCGCCTTAGCCTCAACCCATTTAGAGACATAATCAACCGCTAAGAGGATGTATATGTTTCCAAATGAATTGGGAAAGGGGCCCATGAAATCTATACCCCAAATATAAAAAATTTCGCAAGCTATAATACCTATGAGGGGCATTTGGTTTCGAGCACCAATGTTTCTTGTACTCTGACAGCGAGGGCAAGCCGTACAGAATATGTAGTTGTCTTTAAAGATAGAGGGCCAGTAAAGACCGGCTTCTAAGACCTTTGATCGTCACTCAAATATACTAATATTTTCCTGATGCCTAGATGCACAAATAAATGTGTAAAGGGCAAGATAGGGTCAAACCACAAAGATTGAAGGAATAATATTTCAGTTTCAATGTATGACAGAGAAGAAATGTTACCGAATACAAACGTAACACTGGGAGGGGTGGGGTTTATGTTGATCAACGAATCAATCAACGAAGAAATGGGAGCTAATAAGACAAATAATTAAAACTGCAAATCACAACACAAAAGTTACAAACATTCTAGGGCATGAAAGTAAAGAACAATCAAGGGCAAGAGAATCAAAATCAATTCTAGGGCAAGATAACAAGAAAAGAAGTAAAAGAGATAATAATCTGATGGGAAGAATTCTTAGCAAAAGGTATTCTCGGGTTGCATTTTAGGTCAGTTAGTCATTGGCACAAGAATAGTCCAAACTCATGCATAGACCTGCTATAGGGGCCTAGTTTACACTCAACACCCCTTACTTACCTTTGTAGGTAGAAGCTTGATGCGCCGTCGAAACGCGCATCAAAAGTAATAAAATATTTATAATCCTGATTGGCTAGATGCACAAATTAATCTATATAGCGGCAAGTCAGGGTCGAACCACAGGGAAAATGAAGGACTAAATTTAATCTTGCCCTAGATGTATGATGAGGGTAATTTGCAATATACATAAACGTAACACGGGGGGGGGGGGGGGGGGGGGTTGGTTGGTCTAGACGAATCTAGCCAACGATGGCAGTTGATGTTGAGACAAAGAATAAAAATGCAAATAACAAGTAATAATAGACAAACGAGAAAATTAAATAAAAAGGGAACGATAAAGACTTACAAGTGTAATAAAGATAATAACAAGGTAAGTAAAGATAATAAATCAGATAAAAGGAGAAATCTTAGCAGGGGGTAAACGGCGGATTGCGTGGACGGCTAGTAGGTCATCGGCGCAAGGATAGATTGCTTTCACTCCATAGACGTGCTATAGGAATCCTATTTTCACGTGGATTCCCTACTTCTCTTCTTAAGAGAAGTCACTCCTAAGGTACTCTTATGGGAGTGGCCGTGACACTGCACCCAAGGTACGCTTATGGGTCATACACGCAGGCCCGTGAAGTGGAGAGAAGACACGTCTAGGGCTAGACACTGAGAAGTCTGCCCTAACCGGTTTCTTGCCCAAGCCAGATTGGACCAAACGACATGGTGACTCTGGACCAGGTGCCTACTCTATTCCATGGCCTCACGTTAGTTATTACCATGGAAATGACAATATTCATGAGAAACATGCAAATATGTGATCAAACTACCAACAAATCTCACACGAAATGACAATAAAATGGCAAGAAAGCGGATACAAAAATGAACACATTTTAAGAACACTTTGACCTCCCAACTATCCTCTTGCAATCCTTAAAACACCCCTGCCAAGACTAAGAGATTTAGCCACTCATGCTGGAAATCATGCACAAGATAGATGGAGAAAGCAACATAAACAGAGAAGAGGTGCAGATGAAAATGAAAATCTGGATTAAAAATTAATTGGAGCTTGGGGCTCCAATTTCTGGAAAAATAAAGGAAGAACAAATCCCAATGTTAGAGAGGTGGCTACAATGATTGAAAACCCTAAAAAGATGCAAAATATACTAAAGAGTAGCCTCCCTTTTAACCTAAAGTTAAGGTTCTATATATAGCCTAACAACCCCACTAGGGGACAGAATGGTATGGAGGAATATTCTCTGATGAGCTGGATGATTTGCACATGGAATCCCGCTAGAATATTTTTAGCATCTTTGGTCAAGCGTCATCCGAAAAGAAACATCCACGTGCTTCGTCTAGGCCTAGACATAAGATCTCGTCTAGGTCCCGACAGTAGGTCTCGAGGACAAAACTGCATCTAGGGCTCGACGATATAAGATCAGCAGAAATGCATCCAAATGGCGCGCTTTTTAGCAAGTTTCTCCCTTTGGTCTAAATCTACAAAGTGGTTGGAAAACAAGCCAAATTAGTAGTATCAAGTGTGAAATTAGACCTAAAAGAGGGAAAAACATGCATAAAAAGGCATCATATCAAATTCCCCCACACTGCCCATTGCTCGCCCTCGAGCAATCAAAAAGGAAAACACACCCCAAGACATAGATAGGCACAACCAACCATAGCACAAGAGTTAACAAACCAAACAATCAGCCCTAACCATGTCAATACATACTCCGCCTAGATAACTCTGCATCAAATCATTGGGATAACGACCCTAACGAAGAAACTTTACCAATTAGGCTCGGTGTTTAATCACTCAAGTATGCAAAATAACAAGACACACAACACAGTTTGCACATCAACCTAAGTTAAAATCCACATGCTTAGGCAATCAACAATCAGAATCAAACTTTGCATCATATAAAGGAGAGGAAAGAGGTGTAGAGAGAAGATGAAGAAAATGGAGAGAAAAAGGGAAAGAAAGAAAGAAAGAACAAGAAGAAAGATTATATACAAAGAGCGAAAGAGGAAGTAGAAGAGAAGGAGAATAGAATGATAAACCTGGAAGGATTCCTTGGTTAGGAAAGAGATGGTGCGGTGAGACAGTATCCGTCAAAGGCAGACAGTTGAGGGCTAAACGAAATTCTTCATCTAGGGGGGAGGTTCTTCTTTTGGAAACCATGCTGACAATACTTCATTTTTCTAGTTCGTGCTTTTGCCTTCTCTCTTTTATTTTGAAACCAGATAACACTTTCTTTTCTTTTTCTTTTTCTGGTTTTGAATTTTTTATTTATTTTTTATTTATTTTTTAAGATGAAGAGAGGCACGAATTTGACAACTTACTTCAGCTAGGACTTGATTTCCTTTTTGGATTAGCTTGATGATCTTACCCTAGCTGAACTCCAGCATTTACACCTTTTTCTCAGTCTCCCCCACACTTGGCTTTGCTGATCATCTAGCCCGCCACCTCTGACAAATACTGCTCACATGCCAAGGAAAAGAGAACAAGGAAAGTGAGAACAAGTGTTTAAAAAAGAAGGAGATGAGAAGGAAATGAGAAGATATCGGGGGCTAAACGAAAAAGGGCGTCGAGGGCTAGATGAAGAAAAAGAGAAGAACAAGAAAGAATAGAAGAAGGAAAGAAAACAAAGATGCAAAGTTCATTTCATCTTTTTGCTGCTTTCCTAAGACTGATGGTGCCCATACCCAGGGGTCTCATGCAAACCTAGTTGAGTGCCTAGCCAAGCATTTAATCACACATGATAAATATAAATGTTTAGGCTCAAATGCTCACAAGGTGCTATAAATGATTGCTGATATCCAGGGCAAGATGCAGGTTATAAGAGCTAGCAGACAAAGCATGCAAGATCTAGGGCAAGACAAACATGAAAGGCAGTTTATTTCATGTGCACAAGTCAGAAGTGTTTGTCCATACTCGAGGGTTTTAAAACTAGGCAGTGTGTTAATTGTGGCCAAAGCTCTAATCAAAAAAAAAATTACCCAAAATAAACACACAAAACAAACACATATGTGTCCCTCCCCCACACTTAAGCAACGCATTGTCCTCAATGCGAAGAAAGGACTCAAACAAGGGCATACGAAAATGAAATAGAAGAAATAAAAGCAAAAGGAAAGAGGAGAGAGGAAAGAAGCGTGGGTTGCCTCCCACGAAGCGCCTTAGTTATCGTGTAGGGCAAGACGTTGGCTGTTCGAACTTCAACCAATCCTACTAAATGCTTTCCATCCTCTTAGTTTGATGTGAATTAGGGCATGAAGTGGATAGTCCAGTAGTAGCAAAGCATCCTGCAGGCAACCATAATATGATTCAAATGTTAATTTGGGTTCCCGCAAAGCAAAGAGGAAAAAATTGTAATGTGTAAAAGGTGATTCAAGAAAAGGATCAACATAATTAGAAAGTTTAGAAATCTCCCTATCACACATAACATCTTTAGAGCTCAAGTCCTTGATTAACTCTTCCTCAATCTCTCTCAAATCCTCATTCTCAATCTCCCCCGGCTGGAATTCTGTGTCTAGGGCAAGACGCTCTTCACAAAAGTTGATGTGGTGAAAATCCTCAAAAATCTCAATCTCGTGGCCTACCAAAGTGTCAGAACAGATCTGAAGTTGATTTAGTGAATTTGGCTAAACAACAGCTTCTGCCTCTAATTGTGCGTCTAGGGCAAGACGCTCCCATCGGTCTAGGGCTAGACGCTTGTTGGCTTCTGACTCTGAGGAAAAACATCATGGAGCCTCCAATTTTAGCTCATCAGTTGACATGAAAAGTTCATCTATCCCATATGGATCATCAACTTGGTCTAGACACTCAAATGACAACTCCCATAGGACGGCGATGGGTAAATTCTCCTCTTCACTTAGATAGTCATCACTATCTAAGTGCTGCAAATATTGTGCTATAGGAGTGATTGGGTGACTCATGATCTGATTGGGCAAAGGTGTTGGAGCTAAAACTTTCAGTGCAGATGTTGGGGCAACGTCTAGGGCAAGCTGCTCGGGTAGGCATGCAAAGTTTACTTCAATGGCCTCTTCACGTTGTTGCTCCTTAAGTTCCTGCATGGTTACTTTTATCTCCTCAAGTTGATTCACCATGTCAGCTAATTCCTCCAGACGCTTCTGCTTCTTAAGCTCCTCCAAGGCTAATTTCATCTCCTCAAGTTGGTTCGCTAAGTCAACTACTGTAGCAAAATCTTCTTGGGTAAAACATGCGTCTGGTGGAGGTTGTGGAGGCTGAAGATATTGATAGCTAGGTTCGGCTGCACTACATAGTTGAAATTTCCTTGATTCCACCACGGGGGGTTCGGACTAAAATACCGAGGAAAAGAGGGTGAGTGAGAATAAGAATTAAAATAAGACATTGAAGAAAGAAAATAAAATCTGGAATCGTCCAGGGCAAGATAGTGTAGGGGTGATGACGTTTTCAGCGTCGAGGCCTGGACAAAAATGGTGGGCGAGGTGCAGATCTCCTGGTCATACAAAAAAGAAACAAGAAAAAATAGAACTATTCATTTCCCCGGTAACGACGCCAAAATTTAGTGCGTCGTCGAAACGCGCATCAAAAGTAATAGAATGTTCCTAGTCCTGATTGGCTAGATGCACAAATTAATGTATATAGCGGCAAGTCAGGGTCGAACCACAGGGAAAATAAAGGACTAAATTTAATCTTGCCCTAGATGTATGATGAGGGTAATTTGCAATAGACATAAAAGTAACACAGCGGGGGGTTTGGTTGGTCTAGACGAATCTAGCCAACGATGGCAGTTGATGTTGAGACAGAGAATAAAAATGCAAATAACAAGTAATAATAGACAAACGAGAAAATTAAATAAAAAGGGAACAAAAATAAAGCAAGAGAATATCAATAAAAAATGTAAAGACTAACAAGTGTAATAAAGATAATAACAAGGTAAGTAAAGATAATAAATCAGATAAAAGGAGAAATCTTAGCAGGGGGTAAACGGCGGATTGCGTCAAGGGCTAGTCGGTCATCGGCGCAAGGATAGATTGTTTTCACGCCATAGACGTGCTATAAGGGCCCTGTTTTCATGTGGATTCCCTACTTCTCTTCTTAAGAGAAGTCACTCCCAAGGTACGCTTATAGGAGTGGCCGTGACACTGAACCCAAGGTACGCTTATGGGTCATACACGCAGGCCCGTGAAGTGGAGAGAAGACACGTTTAGGGCTAGACACTGAGAAGTCTGCCCTAACCGGTTTCTTGCCCTAGCCAGATTGGACCAAACGACATGGTGACTCTGGACCAGGTGCCTACTCTATTCCATGACCTCACGTTAGTTATTACCATGGAAATGACAATATTCATGAGAAACATGCAAATAGGTGATCAAACTACCAACAAATCTCACACGAAATGACAATAAAATGGCAAGAAAGCGGATACAACAATGAACACGTTCTAAGAACACTTTAACCTCCCAACTATCCTCTTGCAATCCTTAAAACACCCCTGCCAAGACTAAGAGATTTAGCCACTCATGCTGGAAATCATGCACAAGATAGATGGAGAAAGCAACATAAACAGAGAAGAGGTGCAGATGAAAATGAAAATATGGATTAAAAACTAATTGGAGCTTGGGGAGTAGCCTCCCTTTTAACCTAAAGTTAAGGTTCTATATATAGCCTAACAACCCCACTAGGGGACAAAATGATATGGAGGAATATTCTTTGATGAGCTGGATGATTTGCACATGGAATCCCGCTAGAATCTTTTTAGCATCTTTGGTCAAGCGTCACCCAAAAAGAAACATCCACGTGCTTCATCTAGGCCTAGACATAAGATCTCGTCTAGGTCCCGACAGTAGGTCTCGACGACAAAACTGCATCTAGGGCTCGACGATATAAGATTAGCAGAAATGCATCCAAATGGCGCGCTTTTCAGCAAGTTTCTCCCTTTGGTCCAAATCTACAAAGTGGTTGGAAAACAAGCCAAATTAGTAGTACCAAGTGTGAAATTAGACCTAAAAGAGAGGGGAAAACATGCATAAAAAGGCATCATATCAAAGCTACCCCCCGTTTCCACATATGAGGTAGCCTTCACGTTTCGCCGTCCTCCTAGGCACGAATATGGGGAGGCAGTACTCAAAACGTCCATGAAGTGGATGTTGGGGTGTGCAAACAAAATCCCACATCGAAAAGAAAAGGGAGAGAAGGACTAACTATAAGAGGAGTTGATCCTCTTAATGGAATGAGACCTTTTGTGAAAACCGTGCGGGCTTAGACCCAAAGCGGACAGTATCATTCCATTAAGAGTGATAAGAATTTGTCTACTGCCGAAGGGTAGAAGGGGAAAGGCCTTCTTCAGTTCAGGATCCATGGTGGTCCGTTGTACCTGCAAGACGTTGGAGGGGGTCTCCGGCGGAAACACTCCGATGCTTAAGTTGGTATTTGTGGTAAAATTGGCAGAGCTTGGGCCAGTAAATTCTGCTTACCTTCCTCCTTTGTGGTGGAGGTATTTATAGATGAAATGAGCATTTCTGCGCGAGTGGGATTATTAGGGGGTAACCGTTCCCATCAGGGGGTCATGGTTTGCCCATGTTATGATATGTGGTCATGGCGGTAGGTGTGGGGGTAGTTGTTACCCAGGCAAGGTAACGGCTAGTGCGTTCCTCCCAACGCGTGGTTTTCAATCCGGTGAGATAGCTCCTCTGGTCATCTAGAAGTTCCGTGTGGGGGCCTCCTATGTGACGTCAACCCTCCGGGTGTCAGTCTCCTGGGAGGAGACGACTGCCCCGACCCTACAGTAGCGGTAGGAACAGTGATCATTTTTTTTCCATACGGGGTAAGAGGCGAAAATGCCCTTGCCGTTAGGCGGATTGTTATCATAAGCCTAACTGAAAATGAGCCCGAGTGTTTACCAAGAGCTAACACCCCCTCTTCTAGCGCGTCGATCTTCCATATACCGGAGCAACTCTTTGTTAGGAGGTGGGCTTGCCCTGACCGTAGTTGTCCAGAGTCTATAAATTGAAGTTTTCTCACATCTTTTCGTCCTTTATTTTCATATTTCACCATGGATGAGCTGACCAGGAATTTCCTAATCTCCAAAGCTCTAACCCTGAAGAAACTTACTGAAGGTGACATCGGCTTCCTAGAGAGGATGATCACCAAGACTGCGGAAGATGTCCTGGAGCTACAAGGAATGTGGACCCCCATTCTATCGAGGCAACTGGGGATATCCCTGGAGGATTTCAATCCTTTGGAGAGCTTGGCGAAGCTCGCTACCACCACTTCCCGCATTGAGGTGGTTGCTTCTATGCTGCAGCAGAGGAAGGACTTACTAGCCTGCTGCTTGAAGGGTATGAGGGCCTATTCTGCCGAACTGACCGCCATTGCTGATGCCTTGAGGGAAGTTCCCGTCGTGTCAGGGGAGGATGATGCTGGGTCTCACGCTTGACCGCTATCTTCGCTTCCTCTTGTTTCTTTTTCTTATGCTTTCTTGTACATATCTAGACGCTAAGGCTGCTCAGGCCATAAATAAATGGTTGTTTCTATTATCAAGTCTTCTCTTCCCTTGTTTGATTTCTTGATGCGTTAGTTGGAGGTATTTGTTATGAGCCCAACTAAAAATGAGTCTTCCTTGGGACATAGCATTGCAGTGGTTACGTTCCGGGAACCGACAATGAATGTTCTGCCTCAACT
The DNA here is from genome assembly GCA_963691705.1 of Viola odorata. Classification (NCBI taxonomy): domain Eukaryota; kingdom Viridiplantae; phylum Streptophyta; class Magnoliopsida; order Malpighiales; family Violaceae; genus Viola; species Viola odorata. Next base: position 35,253,943 of record OY829543.1, on the reverse strand, counting down.
GTTTTCCTAAGCCGCTTTCCCAGGGGTAGGTGGTTGGGCAGTTATTTGTTGCCTTTTGATTGGCGCATTTAACGAGCGGGTATGCCTGTGCCGGATTGGATTCTGCAATTACGGTTACTTTTCCCAGGCGCCTTAATTGTTTTTCAAGGGCATGCGCGAGGATCGGAGCGCTTCCTTGGCTATTTAAGGGAGTTGCTTTCCCCTTTTCCTGTTCATCTTCATCCTCCTCTTTCTCTTTTACTTTTTTGCAGGTCACATGGCAGATTTTTATTTTTTGAGTACCGCGGATCACGACTCTTTGCCAACCCCTCCGACTTCGCCGGACTCAGATCACCCTCCTCCGTCGCCACTATGGAGGCCTCCGGTCCGTCGAAAGGGCCGCAAGAGGCAAAGGGAGAAGACTTCCAAGGTGTCCGTCGCGGCTTTAGATTCTTCTGGCTCCACTACCCGATAGGGTAGCAAACGCTTTCCTCTATCTGACCGCTTGCTGGAGAAAACTTCCTCCTTCGACGCTGGTGCTAGATCGGTAGGATCGGGTGCCAAGGGAAAGTCAGGCCCGTCAGGACCCTGCCTAGGGAGGGGGGTGGATGAACCCTCTCCGTCTGCTGACGAGAAGATGCCCTTCCTGGATGACGACGGGGTTTATCACTATGGCATTTATTGGCCCGATGATGATTAGTGCCCTTACGTTAGGCATATTGTACATGTCTTTTGGCATCTTATGAATAAAGTGATGCTTTCTATCTTTCCTTTTTGTGATTATCTTTCCGTCAGCATGCTGGTCTTGTTGATAGCTAACGCGAGGGGTTAGCCTTATCGGGGCAACCGCTTCGCGGTTATTTTGACTGGGTCAACTTTGTCACCCTTCGGGGAATCACGACGAATAACTTCTCTTTTCAAATTCCTTTAATGCATTTCCACGTGGCCAACTTCTTTTTACATGCGTCTCAGCATGATTGGTGGCTCAATTAATGCGGTGGGATTTTCATCCTTTAAGAAGTGATAAGAGTCCGGGAGATACTGAGCAGGAATACTGTACTGGGGTCTTCGTCACCTGCAAAGCGCCGGAGGGGGTCTCCGGCGTAAACACTCTGATGCCAAAGTTAGTGTGAGTAGTCAAAATGGTAGGGGTTCAGTACGCTGTCTTAGGCTTACCCTCTTGTCTGAAAAGGTAGGGGTATTTATAGGCAAATGAAGGAGTGTACTGACAGGGGGTAGGAATTATCCCTGGTAGGTGTCGCTGGGGTGATAGATGTCGCTGGGGTGGCAGGGAGTGATGTCATGCGGAGTGACGTCATGGATGACCTGAGATGGGATGCCACCGTGCGGATGTCGTATGAGAGCCCCCCCGCTGATGTCGACCATCCCAGGGTCGGCCACTAGGCTAAGGGCGGTAAGAACAGGGTCTCGTCTCCCTCGACGGGTACAGTATGTTGGCCGAGTCATCCAGCGGGGTAGTGGAGATGCCGCTTCTGTGGTATCGATAGTTATCATATGCCCAAATGAAAACTAGCCCGAGTGTTTACCAAGGGCTATCACCGCGTCTCCGGTCTTGCCCCTTCAGAGGTTTCTGCATTAATGAGGGCTCGACAGTCAATAAAGGTATATCTTCAGAGTGTCTTTTTCCGGAGTCTATAAATAAGCCTTTTACTTTGCACTTGCTTTATAACTCTCACAACTTTTTCACCTCTCTCTTCGAATTTCCTTATCTCTCTTCTTTCCATGGACGAAGTCACCAAAAACTTCCTGCTCTCCAAAACCCATGCCCTGAGGAACCTAACTCAGGCAGACACCGATTTCCTAGGGTCACTGAGTATTAAGACCTCGGAGGATATACTGGAGCTCTAGGGGATGTTGACTCCTCTGCAAGCTAGGCGACCTGCCGTCACCATGGAGGACTTCAGTCCCGTAGAGAAGGCGGTGAAGTTATCTGCGGCTATTTCCCAGATTCAGCTACTTATAGCCATGCTGCAGCACAGGAAGGATTTGCTGGGGTGCTGCTTAAAGGGCATGAGGGCATATTCTTCTGAACTGACTGCTCTTGCGGATGCCCTGATAGTATTAATTGTCCTCGATAATACGCGAAAAGGCAGGCACGCTTCCTCGCCTCGGCTATATAATGAGGCTCTTCCTTTCTTTTCCCTATTCATCTCTTCTTTTCTTCTTTCTTCTTACTCTTACTAATATTTCCATGGCTGACTCCCGTTTTTTGTATACTGCTGCTCGTGATTCTCCTCCGACCCCTCCAACTTCTCCCGACTTTGACAATCCTCCTCCCTCACCTCACTGGAGGCCTACCAGACGTTTTGCAAAGTGCCGGGGTGGCAAGAAATCGAAGAAAACAAAGAAACAATCTTTCGAATCCTTCTTTGCCGACTTTGAACCTCACTATCTCTCGCTGCGGCAAAAGAATGAAGCGTCACCATCCGTTCCTTGTCCTTTTCCCATGGATAGGACTTCTATGCAAGATGCCGCTCTAGGACTGGTTACCCCGACCCTGGAGGAAGGCTCCCGCGCCGCTTCAAAGGAGGAAACTGCCCCCACGACAGGTTCCGTGGCTAGGCTTGGTAAAAGACCTTTCAGGATTGACGAGCCATTTCCTTTCTACAATAGTGGGTCACCATCGCCTCCGGAGGATTATGATTATATCTACGACATACATTGGGCGGACGAAGACTGACGATGCCGTACTCGTTGTAGATGCCGCTGGCTTTCTCTTTCAGTAAATAGAATAGAATAAAATAAAATGTCATTTGCCTTTTTCTTTTCGCTTTTGGTATAATGCCTCTCTATGGGATAACTGCCGCTGGATAGCCAATTACCGCTTCATACGACCATTTTTCTGGGGTTTCTTGTAATTAACGAGCCTTTCTTTTGTGAAATTCGAGGCGAGCGCTTGACTTTAAGTTTTCTGTCAGGGTCTTTCCACGTGTCCCGTTTGTCCCATACGTGTCCTGCTGTGATAGGTTGCCCTTCTGCCTGACTTTTCCACCGTCTCTTTTAAAAGGAAAAACGCTTCTTCTTTGTACCCTTTTGCTTCTTTTTATACTTCACAACTCTCTTCATTTTTTGCTCGCTCTGAGGAAATTCTCTCGTTCGCATCCAGACAATTCGCCTATTAATTTCAGTCTTCTCTCTCAAGGTACTCTGCTCTATCTTGCTTTGATTTTCCTTTACTGCTTTATCTATCATGCCTCGCACGAGATCTCAATCTAGTTCTTTAGTTACCCCTAGGCCAATTTCTCGATATCTTGAGCTTGAAAACACCCCTAGCATTTTTACTTGCCCTACTGTCTTACGCCTTAAACTGGAAAGCAATAACATTACCTTCCCCCGCGGTTATTGCCCCACTATTCCTTCTGACACTATGAGGCTTCATAGCCAGCTCTGGAAAACTCATAGGATTCTTTATTTTAAAATGTTTCAATATGGGTTCCGCCTCCCATTTCATGACACGCTAGAGCGTGTGCTGTGCGAGCACGGACTTAACCCTGCGCAGATCACCCCTTCCTCATGGAGTTGCATCTACACCTTCCTTCGTGCTTGCGAGTTAAAAGATATTCTTGCTCCCTCTGTCGCTTTATTTTGCAAGTTCTTGACTCTGGTTTTTCGCGATGGCTTCATTAATATTATTCCAAGATGCGATGACACCCTAGTGAGGCCTTTTTGGCAAAAAATTCAAGGATTTGAGGAGAACGTCGAAGACTGGAAGAGCGGTTTCTTCGTTGTCGAATTACCCTCTCGCCTGTGGCGTTCTGACTTCAACCTGGAGGTAGTTGATTGGGTGAAGCCAGCGCCTCTGTCTAGGGAAGAGTTCGGTCAAGCCAACGCTTTACTGGAGATGGAGTCCTCTTTCCAGATCTGAAACTTTGCTTTGTACAGGCCTTTAACTGAGTGTACCATAGGTGAGCTTTTGAGCTTCGCCACTGCCTTACTTACCCCTTGTTTACTAATCGCTCGCCCACTCTCTGAAGGTGACGCTTCTCACAAGGTTGTCGCACCTTCAACGACTGCTCCCTCTACTTCCGCTGGGGCTCGAGCTGATCACCGTATGCCCATAAAGAAAAGAGCTTTAGACGAGATTCTTTCCAGGGAAAGCGGTTCCTCCCTCCGCACTTCCCGCTTCATGGAGAACTGGTTACCCAGCCGGAAGAAGAGGTCCGGGTCTGGTTCGATAGTGACTCAGACAAAGATTTTCTCCTACGGAGTCGAGGACATGGAGGACATGGATACTAAGGGAAGCGAGCGAAGCTCAAGTGACAAGGATGGCTGCTCGATCTCCTCCTGCCAACACTACAAATACCGTCGCTTCCCAGACTGCCGTTTCTCCTGACACCACTGAGGGGGGTGCCGCTTCACTGGGTGGCACTTCCTCGACTCTGGGGTTGGCTGCCCCCAACAAGACCTCCCCTGCCGCGATGATGTCACCATCTGCTACAGACTCCACTCCTGTCATGGAACCTCCACACTCGCCCATTGGCCCCTGTATTCCTGACGTGCCTCCATCAGTCCCAAGTGGACCTGGTTCTTCTCACTCTCCCCCGAAGTCCCCTTGTCCATTGTTCCTTACTTCAATTCGAGACGTTGGGGGCTCAGGCGGTATCTCTGCCCCTTCCTTTGTTGCTGGTCTTTCCCAAACAAAGGTACATCCGTTGCCGCCCGGGGGCTTCGATCTTCCTCTCACAAAAGGTACCTTCCTATCTACTGTAGCTTCCTCCCGAGGTTCAGTATGTACGCGTCATGAACAACTGCCTTACTGCCTTCCGACAACTTCATTACTTCATTAAGGCTCGTGGTACACAATCTCAAAACTCTGGTGCCCTAGCAAAGGTAGAGGAGCTGTCGCGACTCCACAAACGCGCTCAAGCCGAACTGCGCTAGTGTCGTGCTGACCTCACTTGGGAAAGGTCTAAAGGAAAAGCCCAGGTTGAAGCTTTAGAGGCTGAGCTGGTGGCTGAAAGAAAGAAGAACTCTTTCCTTCTTGAGGAGATATCATCCCATGATGCCGACCTGACGAAAGCTTCCACGAAGGTGGCCTGGTGGAAGAAGAAGATTGAACAAGCCTTTATCACTGGGGTCATAGATCAACACCGCGGTAGGGCCGCTGATCCCACTGAGGTCACCAGGTATGCCTCCGCGAGGATGAAAGAGATTGATGAGAGCCAAGAGGGTTTCCTCTCCTCCGAAGAGGAGTAATAAGTCAGTGCCTGGGGAGGGCCCATTTGATGCCGCTTGATTGGGGGTGTCGCTTCTTTACTTACTCCCTTGTTGTATTATTTTTCCCATTTGGAATTTGACGTCACCTCCTTGCTTGTAATAATTAACAAATCTTGTAATCTTGACCAAATAATACGTGTTTCTTAACGATGTCGCCCTTTATCACTTGTCGCTTGACTATTTTTTTCTTCGCACTTCGCCTCTTGCGTGTCATGGCATTGCAACTTACCGCTCCTTTTCACTGGGTTTGACTGCCCCCTTTTTCAGAGCATTTAATGCCCTGACTTCTTTTACTTGATACGGAGGAGACAGTCATGATGCTCTGAGCCCACGTGTCCTCAAAGGGGAGCGCTAAGGGAATAGCGAGCTGAACATGTCTTTTCGCTCCTCAGGGATTGTACCCGCTTCCCGCGCCTCTTGTCCTTGACACGTCACACACCACGATCGCTTGACCCGTTGTTCCCTTTAATCCTTAGGGTTTTAAAAACCCTTACGTGCTCTCTTCTTATCTTTTGTTACCTTTCTCTTTGGAAAATGAAAGGAAAGAAAAGAAAACACAATTCCTCTTCTTCCTCCTACGATCCGTTGCCGCCCGGGGGCTTCGATCTTCCTCTCACAAAAGGTACCTTCCTATCTATCCTTCGTTTAACCTTGCGCATGGCTCGTAATCGCCGTTATTCCTGCTCTGCTATAGAGGGGGATATTGATACTACTATTTCCACCATTGCTTCCACCGTCGTCCTACGACGGCGCCTGCGGAGTTATAATGCCACTCTCGACCAGTTGGAGGGGTATTCTACTGAAGTTGCCCCAAAGTCGCTTCGCCTTAATAGCGAATTATCTGGCAACCGTAGGGTTCTTTATGGTAAAATGTTTCATTATGGTTTTCGGCTGCCTCTAGATCCTTTAATTGCCGAGTTACTCTCTGAATTCGATTTAAATGCTGCCCAGTTGAGTCCAAATGCCTATTGTGGCATTTATGCTTTTATAGCCCTTTGTAGATACATAGGAAATGAATCTCCTTCTTTGTTGTTGCTGTGCTCCCTTTTTCAATTATACCACCATAACAACGGCATCATAGCGATATCGCCTCGCTATGATGTTGAAGCCCTAAACCCCTTTACCTGGAAGTTGTTGTTCCTCGAATCTTCTGTTGACGCTTGGAAAAAAGGATTCTTCATCGTCAATCTGCCCGAGCCCTTATGGCGGAGCGGGTTTAATCTAGTCGTCAGATATGCTGCCTGGGGTGGCAGGCGACACTTAGGACTAGTTGACCAAGGCTGGACAAGCTACTCAACCTGTCGGGGATTCCTAGTGTTCACACTCGCGAACTCGCGTGTCGGGGCGACATCCGAGATTGCATTCAAAGTGAGCACCGTCCCTTCATTCGCTGCTCCCCGTCAGTACTAACTCTAACGTTCTTTTCTTATTTCTACAGATCCTCCCGCCGAGTGGAAACCTGAGTGCATCAAGAAAAGAGAAAGAAGAGCTCAGTAGAAGAAAGAAAAAGAGGCTCTTTCTGCCGTCTCGACCGGTGCCGCTACTGACACCACACATGCGTCCACTTCTGTGCCTGAGTCCTCTTCTCTTCCTCGAGCGGAGGCTACTGCCACATCAACTATTGAGCCAATTTCCTCCCCCAGTATTGTTCCTACTCGAGCGTCATCTTCTCGTCCTCCCTTGCCAAAAAGAAGAAGAGAACTCTTCACCTTCGCGTTATCGCTCCTACCCCTCCTCCTGTTCAGGTGGTTTTTACAAACTTTTCTCTGTCTATTCGTTTCGTTCATTTCTTAATTCCCCTTTTTCTTTCGCGCGTAGGATACCGCTGCTGTTGCCTCTTCTGCTACTCCTTCGCGCGACGGCATGGACTTGTCAGGCATTCTTGGCCCTAAGCGACCGCGTCCCAATGACGACACCCCTTCCGCGGATGACTTTGCTGCTGGTCAGGAAGGGCAGGGCGGCGTCACCAATACCGGCCCCTTGGTGGGTAATCAAGGCTCTGGTCCGCTAGGGAACGGGGCTACCTCTGTGCCGCTTCACTCTTCTTTTGCCGCGTCATCTCCTCCTCCTGGCAATCCCTTAGGCTTTCTGGAGAATCTTGTAGAGGGGGACTTTCTATCCCTACAAACTGGCGGTTTCAATATTGACGCTGGACCATCTAATCGTTCCCCTCCGTCCCCTCCTGATGTCTTCTTCGTTCCTGCTGCTGTTCAAACGATCTCTCCTTCTCTTCCCCCCATGGACACTCCGCACATGGTGGCTGACCTAAGCACTATACTCTCTAGCGGAGCCACCACCCATCAGGTTGATTTAAGTAACATTCGCCAGTGCGGGTTCCCAGCATTAGGAGGCGACAACTCCCTAGCGACATCCGCCTATCTGGCAGGACATCTGTTGTCGGTTGAGGAGGAGCAGGCCTTCCTCTCCGTTGACGAAGGTGAGCAACTGCAGCGGATAAGGACCCAACTATTCTCTGGCTTTCAGGATTTTCATTACTAGTCCAGGAATGTGACGAGACGAATGAGCTCTCTCCACTCTTCCTCCCAGGAATGGCGCAACGCTAATCACCAGCTCTTGGAAGAAGTCAACAAGTACCAAGGGGAACTTAATAAAACTCAGGAAGAGCTGAGGAAGTGTGTTGAAGAGCGACAATGTACGGAAGCCAGTTTAGCAGTTGCGAGAAAGGAGTTGGAAAAGGCTAGAGGACGCGAGGCCACAAGGGATGCCGCCCTTCAAGCGGAGCAGGGTAAGAATGCCGCGCTTATGGAAGAAACGGCAGACAAATGTAAATGGTTTCTGGAACAAACTGCGGGCCTCATGGCCGACTGCTTCATTGAGCGTCATGGCCGCAATCAGTTTGACGCTGATGCCATCATCCGCCTCTTCAAGCCGAAGTCTAGGTTCCTCACGAAAGAGGGCTATCGCCAAGCGAAGAGGCCATGACATGACGAAGGGGACGACAACTTGCCCAGGCCGTAAATGTTACTTCTCTTTTTTGTCCATCGAGCGCCCTCACTTCTTTGCCCTTTTTGTATTTTTGGGGCCTTTTGCTTAAACAAGTCTCCCCTCTTGTATAAACAGTTTGCACAATTTACCGTCATTTTACTTTATCAATGATCTTTCTCAATTTGCTTCCGTTAGCCCTTCATTCAAAACTTGTTGCCACCGTTGAACTGATGTTGCCTGCGCCTTCGAACCTCCCTTGCGGAGTTGCAACACGCAATCTCATCACGCGTTTCTCTCCGCGCGATAGGGTAGATCTGATCTTCACCATTATCTCGTACCGTGTTTAAGACAACAGGATCTCCCCTTTGGACGCTCTGCCTTTCCGCAGCGTCATTATTTTCTCAAGTGCTTCATCACTTTCATGCTTTACTAAGTTTTCTGCACATTTTTACTTATAACTTTCGTTAGTAGCGACATATTCCAGAAAGTCTTAGATACCTTGGGTCATTGTCGCGCGTGCTCCCCACTCACTTAGCGCGATCCCTCCGAGATGTCGCTTGTGTCGATTTTTCTGCACATTTTCACTTATCATTTACATTAGTAGCGATATCTGCTAAAATATCTTGATTACCTTGGGGTGTGGCCGCGTATTTCCCCAACTCACTTGGCGCGATCTCCCCCGATGTCGCTCGTGTCACGTACTCATCCAGCCAAACTTCACCGGGTTTGTCCCTTCCGGTTACTAGCTGGGGTACCGTGACTTCTCACATTTCCTCAATCGGCCGGGAAGTGTCACCTCTCAGTGCGCCGCCTGATCAGGGCCGGCCATCACGAGGATAGGACTTTTCACTTCCTCAGCGTTGTCCTCACACCTCGGAACGTGCCCCTTCTTAACGAGGTGCCTATGTTAGCGCTACCATTGTAAGGATAGGATTTTCACTTGCGAGGTGGAGTTTTTATCTTCCCTAGGGTCGTGCCTCACTTAATGATCATCCGCCTATGTGAGCACGGGGCTGTCACAAGGGTAGGACTTTACACCCCCAGGGGAGTCGGGGCGTGCCCTCTCTGGCTTTCCCCAGGATAGGATTTTTCACTCCCGACAGTGCTGGAGTGTGTCTCATCTTAGCGAGCCGCCTAATCAAGGCCAGCCTCACAAGGCCAGAAATTTTCACTTCCAGGACCATATATTTCTAGGATTGCCGGGGCATGCCTCATCTTGACGACCCGTCTGTATTAGCCCATTCTGCCCCAAGGCTAGGACTTTTCACCCCCAACATCCTCCTTTCCTTGTTATCTGCACATCACATAGACAACCAACAAGGAACAAGAAATATTTCCACAATAATTGTTAGACCATGCCCAATGGCATGTCAAATTCATAATTTCAATTTCCAGACCATGCCCAATGGCATGTCAAATTCATAATTTCAATTTCCAGACCATGCCCAACGGCATGTCAAATTCATAATTTCAATTTCTAGACCATGCCCAACGACATGTCAAATTCATAATTTCAATTTCCAGACCATGCCCAACGGCATGTCAAATTCTATCACAATATAATTTCAATTTCCAGACCATGCCCAACGGCATGTCAAATTCTATCACAATATAATTTCAATTTCCAGACCATGCCCAACGGCATGTCAAATTCTATCACAACATAATTTCAATTACTAGACCATGCCGAACGGCATGTCAAATTCTATCACAACATAATTTCAATTACTAGACCATGCCCAACGGCATGTCAAATTCTATCACAACATAATTTCAATTACTAGACCATGCCCAACGGCATGTCAAATTCTAGCATGATATAATTTTAATCGAGCAATATTCCAAGAGTTAGGTAAAGGAGTACCGTCAAGCGTTTCGAGGTGATACGCCCCCTTTCCGATAACACGAGTGACGTGGTATGGGCCTTCCCAGTTTGAGCTAAGTTTCCACATTCGTTGGCCCGCCGCTCGCTTGTCCCTAAGCACCAGGTCTCCTGCCTTGAGCAGCCGCTCCTTAACATGTCTGTTGTGATACCGCACCATTCTTCTTTTGTAGTGCATTGTTTTCAAGAGAGCTTCCTCGTGCGCCTCAGGCAGCATATCAAGGTTAGCTCGTAACCTCTCCTCGTTTAATTCCTCCTTGAAATATTCCACCCTTAAGCTTAGGGTGCCGATTTTGACAGGCGTTACTGCTTCGATACCAAAAGCCATCGCAAAGGGCGTTTCCCCCGTACTAGTTTTGACGGTCATGCGGTAAGCCCACATTACATAGGGTAGCTCATCTGGCCACTTCTTTTTCGACCCCTCAAGATTTTTCTTAATACCGCTCAGGATGCTTCGGTTGGTTACCTCCGCCTGGGCGTTAGTCTGGGGATGCGCCACAGAGGAAAACCTCTATTCGATCTGGAATTCTTCACATTGCTCTTTGAAAAAGCGGCTGGTAAACTGTGCCCCGTTGTCACTGACTAGCACGGGAGGCACCCCGAAACGCATGATAACTTGGTGCTTAAAGAAGTGCCATACCTTCTCCGTCGTAATACTGGCTACCGCTTCCGTTTCTGCCCATTTGGTGAAGTAGTCCACTGCCACAATTACAAATTTCAGTTGGGAACTCGCCTTAGGAAAAGGGCCTAAAATATCGATTCCCCACTTGGCAAAAGGACAAGGTGCCACGATGTGAGATATTTCAGTGGCGGGTCGTCGAGGGATTTTGGCAAATTCTTGACACTTATGGCATGATTGCACAAAGTTGTTACAATCCCTGCGAATAGTGGGCCAATAGAATCCTGACCGGAATACCTGCGCGGCCATGCTACCACCCGACACGTGTATGCATCAGATCCCTTCATGAATCTCACGCAGGGTATGGAGGCCTTCTTGTTTCGTTATACATTTTGCGGCTGGGTGCGAGAAACATCTTCGAATTAACTCCCCTTCATAATAAGTGGACCTTGCCTCTTGCTTCAGTACTTTTTTCTTCTCTGCACTGTCGCTCGGCAACTCGTCGTGCTTCAAACTTTTTATCACAGGGACCCTCCAATCCTTTTCAATCTCCTCCACACATAGCGATAGTTGTTCCTCCATGAAGGACGGTAATGACCTTTCCTCATAGTACACGCCTTCTGGTATGACAACCTCCTGATTGGCTGCAGCTTTGGCAAGATTATCCGCCTCGGTATTGTCCTCCCGCGGAATGTGTTCGAAAGTGACACACACGCCGCTTTGTTCAATTTCTGCCAACTCCCTTTTCACTTTCGAGAGGTATTGTACCATGATCGGTTCTCTAGCTTGGGAGTGTCCCAAGACTTGATCAATTATCAACTTGGAGTCCCCTCATATTTTCAACCGTGGGGCTCCTGCTACCAGGTCGTTCTCAGCTTTGGTGAAGAGATTTCTTCCTACTCTAAGCCCCGCCAATAACGCTTCATACTCTGCTGCGTTGTTGGACAATGGTTATAGGATTCTAATGGCGTGCCGCACTTGCACATCGTGTGGCCCGATCATGTATATGCCAGCTCCTGCCAGCTCTTGATTTTTGGCGCCATCCACATAGATGACCCATAAGTCCGCAGGGGCTTCCGAGGGTAGGATCTTTGCATCACTCTCTTCCTTCTCGAGTGGCTCCAACACCTTGTCCCCAGTAAAAGTACACTCGGCGATAAAATCTGCCAAAACGTGAGCTTTTACGAATGGCCGAGCTTTGTACTGTAATCCATACTGCTACAGCTCAATTGACCAAATCAACATCCTCCCCGAGGATTCTGGTTTCCTAAAAATCCTTCTCAAAGGCTGATCCGTGAGCACGATGACTGGATGGGCCTGAAAGTATCTGTCCATCTTTCGTGTGGACTGTATCTGGGCGAATGCCACCTTCTCAATGTGGGTGTATCGCACCTTGGCATCTTTTAACACATGGCTAACAAAGAAAATGGGTCGGTGGGCGTGATTATCCTCCCGGACCAAAACGACACTGACCACTTCATCCGCGATGCCAAGGTATAAGAATAGGGTGTCGCTCGGTTCCGGTCGTGTTAGCACCAAGTCGGATGACAAGTAAGTTTTCAAACCCACGAACGCCTCTTCGCACTCTTGTGTCCATCCGAAAGGAGCTTTCCTGCGTATGACTTTAAAGAATGGCAAGCACTTCTCGCCCTGCTTAGAGATGAACCGTCCTAGAGCAATGACGCGTCCTGTTAACCTCTGAACTTCCTGGAGGGTTCGCGGCGATACCATATCATGGATAGCCTTAATCTTTGACGGGTTCGGCTGGATGCCCTTTTGGCTTACCACATACCCCAAAAATTTCCCCGTTTGAAATGCAAACGCGCACTTGCGAGGGTTCAATTTTATCTGGTACTTCCTCAATGTGTCAAACACTTCCTGCAAATCGGCCAGATGGTCGCTGAAACTTCTACTTTTGACCAATACATCATCTACGTATGCTTCTATATTTTTCCTGATTTGCTTTTCGAACACTTTGTTGGCCATACGCTGGAAGGTTGCCCCCGCATTCTTTAAACCAAACGGCATTGCCGTGTAGCAATAGGTGGCCTTCGGAGTTATAAATGTCATCTTTTCCTCATCTTCCTTGGCCATAGGAATTTGGTGGTATCCAGAATTGGCGTCCAAGGAACTCAAATACGCGTACCCTGCCGCTTGATCGACCAACTGATCAATCCAGGGAAGCGGATAACAGTCCTTAGGACAAGCGTCATTCAAGTTAGTGAAATCAATGCACATGCGTCAGTCTCCACTGGGCTTGCGGACTAGGACGAGGTTGGCCAACCAAGTGGGGTATTGAACTTCTCGGATGAATCCTGCATCTAACAGTTTCACTACCTCCTTATCAATCACCACCTCCTTTTCCGCGGAGAATGCTCGCCGCTTCTGTTGAACTGGCGTGGCGTGCGGGTCAACGTTGAGTCAATGCTCAGCCACTTCCCTGGACACGCCAGGCATGTCCGTCGGTTTCCACGCGAACTCTCCTTTGCACTTGGTCAACAGCTGGGCTAATTGTGCGCTCTCCTCAGGGGTCAACTTTTCACTGGCCTGGAAACTCGCCTCACCATTGCCCTAGACGGGGATGGGTACCATCGCATCCACTGGCTGGGTTTGCCTTTCATCCCTTTGCTCATAGGGATCCGCTGCCACACACACATATTGATCATAGCTTTTTTGAATCATGAGTGAATAACACTCGACGGCTAGCTTTTGATCGCCCTTGATCGATACTACTCCTTCCCAAGAGGGGTACTTCATCCTGAGATGTTTCTGAGATACCGCTGCCCTAAAGCGATTGAGGAATGACCGCCCTAGAATGGCATTATATGGTAGGATGAGATCCACAACCAAGAACATCAACTCTTCTTATCGTTTCGACGCGTCTTCTCTGAAATACACAGGCAGCGCTGCGATTCGAATTATAGGTATAGGGATGCCGTCCACTCTAATAATTGGTTTCTTACAAGGTGCCAGTTCACCGGCAGGGTATTTCATGAGATTATATGCTTCCAACGAAAATAAATTTACCGCACTGCCGTTATCAATGAGGGTCCTTCGTACCCTATGGCTCCCAATAACCGGTGTGACTACTAGAGCGTCATTATGAGGGAAGACAACACCCTTCTCATCCTCTTCTGAAAAAGATATTACCATTCTGTCCAGTGCATCAATCGCTCCCTTTTTTACAGGCTGGCCTTCCCGTTTCCGCTTCTCTCCTGCCGCGAGTATTGTTGGGGTAATCTTGTCTAGGAACGACGCGCCACCAGCGATAATATTGATGATGGGAATGTCCTCATCATGCATCATTAGTGCTTCTTTCCACCTTGTGCCAGAAGTCCCGCTGCTCCCAGGGGGAGGAGGCAATTGATGGTCACCTGGCGCCCCGTGCGGAGGGTCGCTCCTGGTTTCTTCTCTCATTCGAGTGGCGAATTCTCCAAGATAGCCTTCTTCCAACAGACGCTTTATTGCTAACTTCAATTCCCTACATGCCTCTGTAGAATGCCCCTTGACCTTATGGAATTTACAAAAAACATTTTTCCTTCCTCCCATGACCACCCCTGGCTTCACAGGGGCTGGATAGCGGATTGGCAGGTTCCGCTGCTGAATAATGGCTAAGATTTTCGCTCGGGGGAGTGTAAGGGGAGGAAGGTCGGGATTGTACATTCGACCCTTAGGGGGATCCGCCTGTCGCTGAACATTCAGACCGTCGCCTCTCCCTCTAGAGAAATTACCCTTCTGGCGATTCGACGCCTTGGGGATGTAATCTTTCCGCTGGGCGTATTCATCACCTGGACGGGTATCGTAGGTCATACTGGCTTGAGCCGCGGGAGCAGGAGGGGCATTCTGGGGCGTATCCCGTATCCTGTTTCTATATTCCTCTTCTTCCATTCTCGCATAATTGTGAGCCTTCAATATTAACGCATCTAAAGTCGTTGGGGGCCCACCATTAGCGTATCTCTCAGCTTCCCATATCCACAATTCCGCTTCAAAGCTTGTATAGCAAAATCAATAGTAATACCAGGTGTTAACGACATTTCCATATCAAAGCGACCAAGATAGCTATTCAGAGACTCTTCTGGTTTTCTACATATATCAAACAACGCTACAGCAGACTTCCGAATAGGGATAGCTGTGCTGAAGCGACTCTTAAACTTGGCCTCTAGTTGCGGGAAATTATCAATTGATCGAGCGGGAAGTCCTTCAAACAAGAGGCGAGCTACTCCTGACAATGTCATAACAAATATTTGACACAACGCCGCGTCTTTGTGCGTCTGAAACTGGACGAAGTCCTTCACCTTGTTAAGATATGAAATGGGGTCTTTGGTGTCGTCGTATGACTCCGTGAGGAGCTTAACATGTCGGCTGACCCTGTGGTGCCTTATACGGTGGGTGAAAGGATGACCAGCGGTGTCATCCAAGATCTCACGATCATGACGAGGAGGAGACATGTCCAGGTGTCGCCTGTGCCCTCAAGGCTCCGGGGTACGATGCTGCCTGGGAGACCGGCTACGACTCCTAGGCGAACAGGTTCGACGCCTCCTACTGCCTGATCTTTCACTCCGCTCCATAGATACCTCTCTACCGGCTCCCTCTCTCCTGCCGTCCCAACGCTCTCTGTATTCATCTAGCAGTCGCTCTACTTGAGAGACAGGAATCCGCGGTATCCGCGGTATGTAGTGCTCCTCCGGTCCGTCTGCCAGTTGCGTAAAGCTGAATGGCAAGCTTATCGCAGGTGAGGTCAGAGGGACACTCACTTGGCGTCGAGGCGATACTGGTCGATCGGTGACAATAGACGGAGTGAAAATAATTCGGGAAGACACACCTGATGTCGCAGTGCTAGAAGTGGGGCCTGCAGCCATCCCAATCAAGTAGTCCAAGTGGGCACGAAGACCTAACATCGAGCTTACCGACGGAGTAGTAGGGCCATCCATCTCAGAACCCGCAAGTGGAGGGATGGAGTGACTAGATCCGACCACGTCAGAAAATGGGGCACCCATTGAGGAAATAAGGGAACCCATTTGAAGAAACGGGGTGCCCGTTTGAGAAAATGGCATACCAGCTGTCAGTCCGAAAAGAAATTCTGTCTGCGCAGAGGAAGTTTCACGTGATGTGACAAATGTACTGGATGAAGACGTGGAAAAAAGTTCCCTACGCGCGTGAACACCACGAGTATGATGGGGTGTGGATTCTGAATCTGAAGCCATGATCCTTCAACTCTCAGGAAGAATAGAGCTTGGTTACTAAGGAAACTCACTTAATTAACTAAGGCTCTCAATGAAAGCACCACTTGATAAGAGTCCGGGAGATACTGAGTAGGATCGGCCTGATCTGGCTGGTCGGGAACACTATACTGGGGTCTTCGTCACCTGCAAAGCGCCGGAGGGGGTCTCCGGCGTAAACACTCCGATGCCAAAGTTAGTGTGAGTAGTCAAAATGGTAGGGGTTCAGTACGCTGTCTTAGGCTTACCCTCTTGTCTGAAAAGGTGGGGGTATTTATAGGCAAATGAAGGAGTGTACCGACAGGGGGTAGGAATTATCCCTGGGGTGATAGATGTCGCTGGGGTGGCAGGGAGTGATGTCATGCTGGATGACGTCATGCGGAGTGACATCATAGATGACCTGGGATGGGATGCTGCCGTGCGGATGTCGCATGAGAGCCCCCCACTGATGTCGACCATCCCAGGGTCGGCCGCCAGGCTAAAGGCGGTAAGAACAGGGTCTCGTCTCCCTCGGCGGGTACAGTATGCTGGCCGAGTCATCCAGCGGGGTAGTGGAGATGTCGCTTCTGTGGTATCGATAGTTATCAAGAAGGACCATTTTCTCTTTCCAAAACTTTTGCCCTT
Source organism: Viola odorata (assembly GCA_963691705.1). Taxonomy (NCBI): domain Eukaryota; kingdom Viridiplantae; phylum Streptophyta; class Magnoliopsida; order Malpighiales; family Violaceae; genus Viola; species Viola odorata. Next base: position 35,237,436 of record OY829543.1, on the reverse strand, counting down.
GCTTCGAATTTTTCCCTTCGTCTTCTTCCCCGAATAACCTTCTGGTCGCCTACCGTCGTCCGTCGATTCACCCGTAGGTCTTCCCTTCTAAGGTACCACTTTAATACTCTCAGATTTCCTATTTACTGGTTTATTATGGTTAGGAATAGGCCTCGCTAGGCTATCTGGAAACCCATGGATCCAGAGGTCGCACAATCACCCAGTATTTTTACATACCATGTGGTTCTAAAGGCCAAACTAGAGGAACACGGTATTACCTTTCCTCCCGGATATGAACCTTTTATTCCTGAAAGTCATATGCGGCTTCATAATCCGACGTGGGGTTTCTGTAGGCTACTTTATTTTAAGATGTTCCTTTATGGTTTCTGCTTTCCCGTTCATGAATCAATACTAACGCTGCTACGGGAGTACAACCTTAATCCTGCCCAGATAACTCCTTCTTCCTGGTGTGCGGTTTATGCTTTTCTTCGCGCTTGCGAGTTGAAGAACATTTTCACCCCATCTCTCAATTTATTTTGCAAATTCTTTAGTATGAATTGTCATAATTGTTTAATCAAAATCACTCCTCGATGGGATGACGCATTCGTGCAGTCGTTCTAGCAGCAGTTTCGCAACTTTAAGAAGGGTGTGGCTGATTGGAAAAGTAGTTTCTTCGTTCTCGAGCTACCGTCCCGTTTGTGGAGCATTAATTTCAACCAGGAGCTCATAGGCCCCCTTTGGACGAATCCCGCAATACTGACCAGAGCTGAGCTAGAGCAGGTTAATGCTCTGTTGGATGAGGATACCTGCTATCGTATCCGCGACTTTGCTTTGTTCAAGCCTCTGGAGGAGTGCGTTATGGGTGAGTCTGCCTCTTTTTGCGTTTTCTTTTGCATTTGTCTTAACACGTTTCTTTTACCGAAGATGCTAACGGTCGATCTCCAGGTGACGTTGGTGCTCCTTTGAATGTAACGCCACTCCAAACTTTACCAGCCTCTCCTCCTACCGAAGGCTCCAATCGCCAAAGCGTTTGGCCTCTGAGGAGGAGAACCAAGATGGTTGCCTAGGGAGGGCGAACGCTCGGCAGCTCTACCCGAGCTTCTCGTTTCGTCGAGAATTGGCTACCAGATCATCGCAAGGGAACAGACTCCGGTCGAACCACGACAAGGGTGATTGATAGTAACGACGAGGATATGGATGCTAAACCAGACCTTTCCCATGCTTCTTCCTTGCGTCGGAAAAAACTTCGAGTGGACACAAGTGAACAGGCTACCGGGGTATCTCGAATGTACTTACTGAGGGTTCTTCTTCAACTCCGTCCGTCAATCTTTCCTACGGTGGCCCTAGCGGGACCCCAGCCTATCGTATGAACCTGACAGGGTTCTGCTTTGATGGTCTCCATGCTGTCAGAGTACCACAACCCTTCTCTAGAGATGAGTTTACCGCGCCCTTGATAGGGGAAATGATGAGTTCCCGGGAAGAGAAAGAGAAATTTCTTCAGCTTTCTCCAAAGGCCCGTCACCGGCATGTTATGAATGACTCTCTGGATACCTTCCGATATCTGAACTATCTGTTCGAAATTCACGATCACGAGTCACGAAATTTTTCTAGCGCGATGTGCGCTCAAAAGGTGCAGCTTGACCGAACGGTGGACCATGTGAGGCTGCTAACGCGTCTTTATGACGAGTCACAAAAGGAACTAAACAGAGAGAGGTCCGCCGGGAAAGCGAAAATGGAGGTTCTGGAGGCAGAGTTGGCGTTGGAAAAGAAGAAAAATCTCATTCTCCGCGAAGAGATGTTAGCTCGAGATGAGGAGTTTGCCAGGGTGCCATTGAAGGAGGAGTTGTGGAAAAAGAAGGTCATGGAAGCCTTCACTTCTGGATTTGCAGCCCGCTTTAAGGGTGACTCTTCTAATCCATCCCAAGTTGCCGATTATGTCTCTACCGTAATGGATGAGGTTAGCAAAAGTGGGAATGGTTCATCTACCCCGGAGGGAGAAAGAGGCTGACGATAACGGTGGTGTGCGACTTTTTCCTTCAAGGGGTGTCTCGAGTGCTGCAACGGATTTCTGGATCCCCCCTTTTATTGCTATTCCCATTGCTATCTGTTTTCTTTTATTCTTCCATGAAAATCATTTGACATTATTCCTTCTGTAATAATGTTGACGCTATGTAACCCTTATCGCGCCGTTTGATTCATTGTGATGTTACCGTTATTCGTTCTTCGTTATCCTCTTTGTATTGTCGTGCCATTTGGTGAGGCTAGCACTGCTTTTTAGGTCAGTGAATATCGCAGTCCCCCATTTAATGCGATTTGAAAAGTAATGATGAAGAAAGACACGTGTCCTTTCACGGAGAGGCGTTTGAAGCAGGCGTCTTCTAGGGGGACGCGAATGTTGAAGCGTTTTATCATTGTTTTAAAACTTATACCTTCTCGCGCGTGCCTTACTCTTTGTCACGCTGCTTCGCTATATGTCAGTTGTTAATTGGTCGTGCCCTTTCAGGGTTATATATAATGTTTTCCCTATCTCCTCTTTCTTTTTTAATCTCCTTTCTTGTACGCTGTTGCCTTCTGGAAAAATAACCCGCGCCGCTCCTTCTTTTCTGGTCTGGGACTCCTGGTGCTTTCTTTTGCTAAGGTACACACCCCTTTCTTTTCTCTTCCTTTCTCCTCTGTTAGTCATGGCTAAAACTCATTCTAAAAAATCTGCCGAGGAGGAGGATCCTCAAAGGTCTGTCGAGGAGGGAAAAATTGATAGTACACCCACTTCTCTTTATACACTGCCCTTAATTCATCACAAGTTGGCTGAGTCTAATGCTCGATTCCCCAAAGATTATCCTGTGCATGTTGCTTCTGAATCACTTCGCCTGAACAGTGTTTTACCCGATAATAGTAGAATGTTGTATGCTAAGTTATTTGATTATGGGTTTTGTCTTCCCCTTGACCCGCTTGTGAAATTGTTGTTGGCTGATTCTGACTTGGCTCTGGCTCAGTTGAGCCCTAACACGATTTGCGTTGTTAGCGCCTTTGCCACATTGTGCCGTTTCAAAGGGATTGAATCTCCCACTTTGGCATTGCTTTATGATATTTTCCAGCTGTACTCTCGTAAGGGGGTGATATCAATATCCCCCCATTATGAAGATGGCTCACTAAAGCCCTTTACTTGGAAACTTATGGGCATTGAATCTTCTGTTCCTGGCTGGAAGGAGGGGTTTTTTATCGTTGACCTACCTGAGCCTTTATGGAGGGCCGATTTTAATGAGGAAATTAAAGATGGGGCTTGGGGTAACCGGAAACCCCTTTCTGACCCGGAAGACGGCTGGTTGAAGACGCTGCTTCAGCTAGACTTCAGCGTTGATGCCCGTAAAGTGGCTAACGGGTTGGATATGGAGAAGTGCAAAAAGGGTGAGCGTTTGGCCTTTCCCTTTTATGTTGCAGGGAATTACTAACGCTAACATTTTGTAACTATGCAGTGCCTCCACCCGGTTGGGAGCCTGAGTATTTCCGAAGGAAGAGGAAATGAGAGCAAAAGAAAAAGGCAGAAGCCGAAGCTAGAGCTGCTGCAGTGGCTGCCGCTGCTGAAGGGGAGGCTACTGCTACCGCCCCGGACACTGCCCAAGCGCCGCCTCATCGAACGCGCGCTGCAAAGAAGAAAAGGGCTAGGAAAACGCGTGTTACGCCTCTCATTTCTTCCCAGGCTGCCGCATTTTCGGAGGCCACAGCTGACACGATCCCCTCTAGAATTCCTCTAGTTACTTTGGGTACTCAGGTATTTATTTTCCTTCCCCTACTGTTTTCTTTCTTTTCTCGTAGTTTCCTTATTACGCTCTGTGTTATTTAGGAAACCGTTGCTGTTTCTGCTCATTCGTCCTCCCAGGGTGACATGTCTATCGCGGAATCCCTCCGAGAGCGTCAGAAGAAGGCTCGCTATGAGCTTCAAAATAGTCCCTCGTCGTCTACTGGTAATCCTCTTCTGACAGTCCTTGGGGGCGGGGGTGCACCTGTCGATCAGTCGCAAGGTGCTAGCTTTGGCGGTGATCCTCACATTTTAAGTGATTCCCCGATCTATTCTTCTTCTGCTGCGCAGGCTTTAACCCTAGTGCCCTTAATCTTGGAACGCGAGGGGTTCCAACAGTCGACCTCCTTCTCCTGCTACTCTGCTTTTTGTTCCGATGTCTCCTCCTACTGCCGCGAGAGGTGGCCCTACTCCCAACTTGATGGCTGGCGCCTCTTCGTATGTTCCTCCCCTCCTTGTTACTCACCAGATTGACCTGCGCTCTTTCAGAGATAATGTTTTGCAGTTCCCCGCAGATGCTCATCATGACGCTATCCTCGCGTCTACCTCTTTTCTAGCGGTCGAGATGATGTTTCTTCAAAGAGAAAGGGATGCCTTTGTGGCTAAGAGCCAGCAGGAGCGCATAAACTTTCTTCGCTCTCAAGTGTTTTCTTTGCTCTACCATCTCCATTACATGGATGAGGAAAATGCCAGAGAGATAGTGAACGAGCAGGGAGAGATAAATAGGCTACTGTCTGAGCGTCAGAGCTACCTGGACGCCCTTACCACCGCCAAACAAGAATCAGAGACTGCCAAACAGGAGGCCGCAACTTCTAAGCAGGAGGCAGCGACTGTTAAGCAAGAGGTGGAAGCTGTTAGGCTTTCTTTGGAGGAGGAAAAATAGAAGGGTGTTGCTCTGAATGAACGCCTTTCTCAAGAGGAGATCGAGTTACGTCAGGAGAGACAGAGGAACACTGAGCTATCTACCGAGCTTGCTCTTTCCGCTGAGAAGAGTCGTTGGTATCTGAAGGAAGGTGAAGCAATCATGTCGGACGCTTTTATGTATAACTATGGGGTAGAGAACCTTCGTGTTGAAGTTCTTGCTGACTACTTTGATAAGAGGGTCCCAACCGTCACCGATGAGGGCTTCTATTGCTGGAAATCCGCTCAGCAAGGAGGAGGCAATGCACCAACCGCTCCTTAGGAATCATGCTTTATGCGTTTTTTGATTGTTGTGGCCGATGTGCCCTCCTTTATTTTGTAATATTGACAATATCACTTCTTTTCTTGATTAAGCCGCCGCTTTTGAATGGAATTTCTTTATCTACTTCGTTTCATAATACTGCTTGTGTAATTTTTCACCCATGGCGTTTGCCGCCGTGTTTCTATTTTGGAGATATGTCTGTTCTGCGCTTGTGACTCTCCATACAGGTTCCTCAGCTACATTTTTTATGGCCCTATCATTGTGTCTTCTGGTAGTATTTTCGAGGATGAATCAGCGTTACTTCTACCAGTGTTGCGCTCAAATTCATGCCACCCTTTGTTGTTAGGGGGAACTCTCTAGCCTTGCTAGGACTGCTGCGACAGTGTTGCTGTGACATAGATACCTCTCCAGCTCTTACTTCACCGTGTATCAACCGCTCGGTTACTAGCTGGGGTATCTTTTCTTTCCATGTGTCAAAGATTGGCTTGGGGCGTGCCTCGTCTTAGTGAGTCGTCTGATCAGGACCGGACATCACAAGGATAGGATTTTCACTCCCAAGCGTTGAAACCTCGCGTCTCTAGAGCGTGCCTCGTCTTAATGGGCCGTCTATGTGAGCACGGTTGCCACAAGGATAGGATTTTCACTTCCAAGACGGAGTTGGTCTCTCCTCGGGGCATGCCTCATCTTAATGGACCGTCTATGTGAGCACGGTTACCACAAGGATAGGATTTTCACTCCCAAGGATGCAGGGGCGTGCCTCATCTTAATGGGCCGTCTGTGTGAGCACGGTTGCCAAAAGGATAGGATTTTCACTCCCAGGGGCGTTGGGGGCGTGCCTCGTCTTAATGGGCCGTCTATGTGAGCACAGTTGCCATAAGGATAGGATTTTTACTCCCAACGCTATGCTATGCCAGGGCGTACCTCGTCTTAGTGAGCTGTCTGATCAGGACCAGCCATCACAAGGATAGGATTTTCACTCCTAGCATTCTTCATTTGCCTACATATTTTCAGCCACAAAGTACACAAAGAGTGCTTATGATTCTTTTGTTAGAATAATATTCATATTACTGGATAGTAGGGACTAGGTTCTGGCATGGTATAGCTTCAGCCGAGCTATATTCCAAGAGTTTTGCAGGGGCATTCCATCGAGCGTTTCCAAATGGTAGGCTCCCTTACCTACAACGCGGGTGACACGATACGGCCCATCCCAGTTTGGGCTAAGTTTTCCCATGCATTGTCCTGCTGCTCGTTTGTCTCTGAGCACTAGATCCCCTGCCTTAAGCAATCGTTCTCTCACCTGCCTGTTGTGGTATTGTGCCATTTTCCTTTTGTAATGCAGGGTTTTTAGGAGAGTCTCCTCGTGTGCTTCTGGCAGCGCGTCAAGGTTAGCGCGTAACCTTTCTTCATTGGCTTCTTCCTTGAAATAAGCCACCCGAAGGCTTATGGTGCCAATTTCTACCGGTGTGACGACTTCTATTCCAAAGGCTAACGCGAATGGGGTTTCTCCTATGCTGGCTTTGACGGTCATACGGTAGGCCCACAATACGTATGGTAGTTCGTCTGGCCACTTCTTTTTGGAACCTTCTAGGTTTCTTTTGATGCCGCTAAGAATACTGCGGTTGGTCACTTCAGCCTGGCCATTAGTTTGAGGGTGTGCTACAGAAGAGAACCTTTGTTCGATCTGAAACTCTATGCACTGATTTCTGAAGAATTGGCTCATAAACTGTGTTCCGTTGTCACTAACCAGTATACGCGGTACCCCGAATCGCATAATGACGTGGTGCTTAAATAAATGCCAGATTTTTTCGGTAGTGATGGTGGCTAACGCTTCGGCTTCTGCCCATTTTGTGAAATAGTCTACCGTCACGACCATAAATTTTAATTGAGATCTGGCTTTTGGAAACGGGCCCAAGATGTCGATGCCCCATTTAGCAAACGGGCATGGAGAGACTATCTCTGAAATCTGCACGACCAATTTTCGAGGGATCTTAGCATATTCTTGACATTTCTAGCAGGTTTTCGAAGTTATGGCAATCTCTCCGAATGGTGGGCCAGTAGAACCCTGACCGAAAGACTTGGGATGCCAGAGTGTCGCTGGCGACGTGCATGCCACATATCCCTTCATGAATTTCTCGCAATACATGAAGGCCTTCTTGCTCCGTTATGCACTTAGCGGCTGGATGGGAGAAGCATCTTCGTATCAACTCTCCGTTGTAGTACATACATCGCGCCGCCCATTTCAGGATTTTCCTCCTTTCCACGTTCTCCTCCGGTAGCTTATCATGTTTTAGATATTCTATCACTGGGATTCTCCAGTCGTTTTCTATCTCCTCCACACAAAGCGATGTTTGCTCTTCCATGAAAGAGGGTGTGGATAGTTCTCCGTAGTGCACATCATTGGGTATGGGGGCTTCTAAATTGGCTGCCATCTTGGCGAGGCTGTAAGCCTCCTCGTTATTTTCCCGGGGAATATGTTCAAAGGTGACCTGGGTGCCTTTTACCTGCATTTCCGATAGCTCATGCTTTACTTTGGCCAAGTATTAGATCATGATGGGTTCTCTGGCTTGGGAGTTCCCCAGAACTTCATCCATTATTAGTTTAGAATCCCCGCGTATCTTTAAACGTAGGCCGCGTTCCGGTTCCGAGGCATGCGCAGCTTCAACGGAGAAGTTGTTTCCTATTCTGAGTCCTGCTAGTAATGCTTCGTATTCAACCGCATTGTTGGACAACGGTTGCAGGATTCTGATGGCATATCATATCTCCATGCCATTTGGTCCAACTAGGAAAACGCCTGCGCCTGCTAACTCTTGATTTTTCGCTCCATCCACGTGAATAACCCATGAGTCTGCGTACGTTTCCGGGGACGGGAGGTATAAATCTTCTGATTCTTCTTCTGATGGCATTCCGCGTCTTTTGTGAATGTGCATTCCGCTATGAAGTCTGTTAACACTTGGGCTTTAATAGCTGGTCTAGCTTTGTACTGTAGCCCATATTGTTCGAGTTCGATTGCCCAAATTAACATTCTCCCCGAGGACTCTGGCTTTCTAAAGATTTTTCTCAAAGGCTGATCGGTGAGTACGGTGACAGGGTGGGCTTGGAAGTATCGGTCCATCTTTCGTGTTGCCTGTATTAGGGCAAGCGTTATCTTCTCGATGCGGGCGTATCGTAGCTCAACATCTTTCAATATGTGGCTGACGAAAAATACAGGACGGTGTATATGCCCTTCGCTTCGTACGAGGACAGCACTGACTACCTCGTTAGCTACGCCCAGGTATAGATATAGCTCATCGCCGGATTCAGGCCTTGTTAGCACTAGATCGGATGAGAGATGAGCTTTTAGCCCTACGAACGCTTTCTCACATTCCTCTGTCCATCCGAAAGGGACCTTGTTTTGAATGACTTTAGAGAAGGGTAAGCATCTCTCACCCTGCTTAGAGATGAACCGTCCCAACGCGATGATGCACCCGGTGAGCTTCTGTATTTCTTTGACAGTCCTAAGGGGTATCATATCCTGGATGGCCTTTATCTTCGAAGGGTTAGGCTGGATACCCTTCCGGCTACCCACGTAGCCCAAGAATTTACCCGTTTAGAACGGGAACATGCATTTCCGTGGATTCAGCTTCATTTTGTATTCTTCCATCACACTAAAGACTTCTTCCAAGTCAGTTAGGTGGTCTTTAAAGCTTCGAATTTTGACTAGGATGTCGTCCACGTAAGCCTCCATATTTCTCCCAATTTGCTTTTCGAAAACTTTATTTGCCCTGCGCTGGAACGTTGCCCCGGCATTTTTTAGCCCAAACGGCATTGCAGTGTAGCAGTAAGTAGCCCTCGGGGTGATGAAGGCGGTTTTCTCTTCATCTTCTATGGCCATGGGAATTTGGTGATACCCGTAGTTAGCATCCAGGGAGCTTAGGTAGGCATATCCAGCGGTTTGGTCGACCAACTGATCGATTCGAGGAAGGGGATAGCAATCTTTGGGGCAGGCGTTATTCAGGTCAGTGAAATCGATGCACATGCGCCAATCCCCGTTAGGCTTAGGAACTAACACAGGGTTAGCTAGCCAGGTCGGGTATTGGACTGCTCGGATGAATCCCGCATCCGCGAGCTTAAGTAACTCTTTCTCGATGGCTGCTATCTTTTCTGGTGAGAAAACGCGCGCGCTTTTGCTGAATAGGCTTGGGGTCAAGGCTAACGTGTAACCGGTGTTCCGCAACCTCTCGCGAAATTACGGGCATGTACGCCGGTTTCCACGCGAATTCTCCTTTGCATTTTCTTAGTAGTTGGGTTAATTGCACATTCTCTTCGGGGCTTAGTTTCTCACTGACCAAGAGATTCGCTTCGCTGTCCTCACCGATAGGTATTGACATCATCTTATCCAGTGGCTGAGTGTGCTTTTCTTCTTTATCGTCGAAGGGATCGTCCGTCACGCACACGTAGAGGTCACAACTCCTTTAAGTCATAAGCAGGTAACATTCAGCAGCTAGCTTCTGATCTCCTTTGATCGAGACCACGCCGTCCCATGAGGGGTATTTCATCCGCAGGTGTTTTTGGGATATCACTGCCCCAAAACGATTGAGAAACGGTCGCCCTAGTATGGTATTATAAGGCAGAGTCAAGTCTACGACCAGAAATAATAGTTCTTCAGAGCGTTTGGATGTGTCTTCTCGGAAGTATACTGATAATGACGTGATTCCCGCTACCGGGATCGGTACCCCATCGATCCCAACAATTGGTCTTTTGCAAGGCGCTAGCTCACCGTCAGGGCGCTTCATCAGGTTGTATGCTTCTAGCGAAAATAAATTCACCGTGCTCCCATTATCGACAAGGGTTCTTCTTACTCCGTGACTGCCGATGACGGGTGTTACTACCAACGCGTCGTTATGCGGGGAAATAATGCCTTTTTCGTCTTCTTCTGAGAAGGACAATACCATTCTGTCTAAAGCGCTTATTGCCTTAATTTTTACCTGTGCGCTCTCTCATTTGCGCTTTTCCTCGGGATCGGGCGTTTGTTGTATAGCTTCCTCGAAGTAAGGTGTTCCTCCCGCGATGATATTAATCATAGGCATCTGATCGCTATGAACAATGAGAGCCTCTCTATTTTGTCCGAGGGGAATTGCGTTAGCCCCTGTGGCGTGAGAAGGCGTTTGCCTACGGTCAGTTATCACTTCAGTTGGATTGTTCCTAGCCCCTTCTCTTGCCTTGGTGGTGAATTCTCTGAGGTAGCCTTCTTCAACTAATCATTCTATGGCCAGTTTTAGTTCTCTGCACACATCTGTCGAGTGTCCTTTGACCTTGTAGAACTTGCAGTATGCGTTCTCTCTTCCTCCCATGATTACTCCTGGTTTCATAGAAGCTGGGTAACGGATGGGCTGATTTCGCTGCTAAACTATCGCTAGGATTTCCGCCCTTGGGAGTATGAGGGAAGGAAGGTCAGGGTCATATATCCGGCCCTTTGGCGGATCTGCTTGTTTCCGAATGGGGGACCCTCCGGGTCTCCCTTTCGAAAAACTGCCTCTCTGCCGATTAGAGGCCTTGGCGGTGTGCTCTTTCCATTGGCTATAATCATAATTGGGTCGTGTGTCAGGGGCGTTGCTATGCGGGACGTTAGGGGCCAGGTATGGGTCTGTCGGTATGTCCCGCATCCGTTCTCTATTTTCCTCCTCTTCCATCCTCGCATAATTATGCGCTTTCAGTCTTAACGCATCTAGAGTCAATGGTGGGTCCACCGTTAACGTATCCCTTAATTTCCCATAACGACAGTTACGTTTTAGGGCCTCTACTGCAAAATCAGGGACATTTCGAGATCAAATCGACCTAAAAATTCATTCAATGATTCCTGCGATTTTCGATGAATATCAAATCGACCTAAAAATTCATTCAACCGACTCCTGAACTTATCTTCCAATTGAGGGAAGTTATCAATAGATTCGGCTAGGAGTCCCTCGAACCAGAGACGTGTCACTCCCGACAGTGTCATGACGAAGATTTGGCATAACGCGGCATCACTACGGGTTTGGAATTGCACAAAGTCTTTCACCTTATTAAGGTGAGAGATGGGGTCTTTCGTGCCATCATATGATTCTGCAGGGAGTTTCACATGCCGATGGACCCTGTGATGCCTCACGCGATAACTGAACGGGTGACCCGCATTACCGTCAGGGACTCTACGAGGTCGATGTGGGAGTGGATTTTCAACATCGTATCTAGGGTTCTGAGGGTCATATTCATGATGCCATCTGGGAGATCGGCTGCGGCTTCTTGGAGTTCGGGTTCGTCGCCCCCTGCTACTGGATCTTTCACTGTATCTAGGGGATGGTTCTCTGAACATCTCACCTCGCCTTTCATCCCAGTGTTCTCTATATTCATCACGTCGGCGACCTTCTTCAGGGATAGGGATTTCTCCCCTGTATTGCCCAGAAAATTCAACAGGTCCGTGCGCAAGCGGTGGGACATTCATGGGGGCCGATGGCAAAGGTAGGGAAAATGGAAGCCCTCTAGATTGCCGGGGTGACAACGGCCGTTCGTTGACAGTAGACGGAGTGAAAACCATCTAGGAGGACACACCGGGTCCCGAGGCATGGGGCGTAAATCCAGCAGCCACCTCTGTCAACTGATCCAATTGGGCTCGAAGAGCCGCTATTGAGTTTGCGAGAGGGTTGTCTGCTTCACCTATCACGGATCCCCTCGCTTGGGGGGTAGAATAGCTGGGTCCCGCTATGTGGGAAAAAGGGGAACAAATCTGAAATACAGCTGCTTCTGTCATTTGTCCAGAGGGAGGATTTGATCCCCCTGTAGTGATTTCTAGTACTGTGGTAGAAATATCGGAGGTAGCAAAAGCAAAAAGTCATCGGCCGGTGTTGTACGGGATGCTGGAGGATTGGGATAGCGCGGGATCTGACTCTGAAGCCATAATCCTTCTAGCTTCGGGACGAATGGAGCTTGGTTATTAAGGATGCTCACTTAATAGAACCAAAGCTCTCAACGAGAGCACCAATTTGATAAGAATTTGTCTACTGCCGAAGGGTAGAAGGGGAAAGGGATTCTTCAGTTCAAGATCCACGGTGGTCCGTTGTACCTGCAAGACGTCGGAGGGGGTCTCCGGCGGAAATACTCTGATGCTTAAGTTAGTATTTGTGGTAAAATTGGCAGAGCTTGGGCCAGTAAATTCCGCTTACCTTCCTCCTTCGTGGTGGAGGTATTTATAGATGAAATGAGCATTTCTGCGCGAGTGGGATTATTAGGGGGCAACCGTTCCCATCAGGGGGTCATGGTTTGCCCATGTTATGATATGTGGTCATGGCGGTAAGTGTGGGGGTAGTTGTTACCCAGGCAAGGTAACGGCTAGTGTGTTCCTCCCAACGTGTGGTTTTCAATCCGGTGAGATAGCTCCTCTGGTCATCTAGAAGTTCCGTGTGGGGGCCTCCTATGTGACGTCAACCCTCCAGGTGTCAGTCTCCTGGGGGGAGACGACTGCCTCGACCCTACCGCAGCGGTAGGAACAGTGATCATTTTCTTTCCATACGGGGTAAGAGGCGAAAATGCCCTTGCCGTTAGGCGGATTGTTATCAAAGAGAGACTCGGCTGGTATTTATTTCTCCAACAGTGGAGGTAAGACAGATCTAGGACGTGACATCTCAGTGTGTCAAGCTCGCATCACATACCCTAAATGACTATTTACCCCTAGACGAAAGACCTCTCGCGATGTCCCCACTAGGTGTCTACTTTAACCCAAGGCTTCACGTCAGTTATAACCAAGAGAATGACAACACTCACACAGAAATATTAACAGTTGATCAAGCCCTCAACATTTCTAAATGAGTATGGAAATAAAATGATAAATAATTGAATATGACAAGAGAATATATTAAGCACACTTAAGCTTCTCAACCGAACCTTACAACCCTTGAAACACCCTTTACTAAGAAGATAGAACTTAGCTACTCATAATAAAATATAGACAGTAAGTATAAGATGAAAATAACATGAACAAGATTGAAAGAAATAAAAGGAAAGTGTATTAGAATAAACCGGTAAGGAATTCAATGCTTTCTCCTTTTACAAGCTGGCGGCGTTGCACAAAAAGAGAGAAGGGAGAATCCCTAAAATTTAGGTAAAGTGAGAATATGTCCTGGGACCAGCCGCCCTTACAAAAACACTAAACTATGCTTATATAGCCAACAACTAGCTAAGGGATAAAATACAGCTAAAGGAGAGAGAGTGTCAGCGCTTGAGAGGGTGACAACACATAGGGGGGACGCGCCCAGGGCAGGGAATATTCTGGGATCTTTTGGCAATACCTGACATCTTCTAGAAACGCTTCGAGTCCCACATGGATCTTTGAAGATGCTTTCCTTTGGCTCTTGATCTTTGATCTAATGCGGATATGTCAAGGGCACAAGACTGCTCACCGGTCTGGTTAGCATCGAGGGCGCGATGACGTATCCATTGATAGCACGTTTCATGGTCTAGATTTTGCCTTCTTTTCTAGCCCTTTCGGGGGCTTGATTCTACTATTTGACCCTTATTCCAATCTTTATTGCAGATCAGCGTCAATAGAAGGAAAAGATCGAAAAGAAGCATTTTTGGAGTATTTCTGAGGATTTCAAGCTTCAAGGCCTAGAAGATCAGAATGTCGTCGAGCCCTCGAAAGCTAACCAGACCAGTGAGCATTCTCTAGCCCGCGATATCTCTGCAAAGCCAAATAGACGAATCTTCAAAGATTCTCACGGGATTCCTTGCATATCTAGAAGATTCCAGAATATTCTAGCACGCTCCATGTGCTGTCACCCTCTCCCCTTAGCTGGAATTTGTCTTTTTGTAATCCCTTAGCTGGAATTTATCTTCTTGTGGGCTAGGCCCTATATAAGCCTCTAGTTTTAGGGTTTGGACACACAGCACATCATCTTGTAAATATTTTTCTCTCCTCCCTCTTTTGGGTAGTGGCTGAGGCGTCCATTTCCAGCAGCCATTGAACTCAACCGGAGCTTTGCTCCGGCCGGTAACATTTTAATAGTTTTATTCTTCTTGTTCTTCTTTTATGCAATCTTCCTTTTTTCTATTTTGTTTGTTTGTTTTGTGGTATGAGTAGCTAGATTTCCCCTTCTTAGCAGAGGTATTTTGAGGGTTGCATGGGTAGTTAAGAGGCCTAAATGTGTTTAATATATTCTTATTGTTGTATTCGATTGTTTATCGGTTTCTTGTTAATTCGTCTAGGGCCAGATTAGTAGTCTGGCCAACTAGTATCTAGACCTAGATGATTACCGTCATATTCCAGGGTTATACCTGACGCGAAGCCCTATAATTTTAGCAGACACCTAGGGGAGGCAGCGCGAGAGGTCTCACCTAGGGGTAAACAACCAATTAGGGTATGTGATACGAGTCTGACAAGCTTAGCTGTCGCGCCCTAGATCTGTCTTACCTCCCCTTCATGGGCATTCTGAATTTAGCCTCCCTACTTCGAGCCCGTGACAGGCCGGACGGTCAAGGCTGCCTTTTGATGACAAGAGAGGTAGCTGGGAGGATGGCTGAACGTCAAGGTCACCTCATATGTGGAAACGGGGGGTGACTTTTATCTAAGAAGGTAAGCAGGGGATGCGGTGTGAAAACGCGATCCCTATAGCATATCTATGACATAGGAATAGAATATTTCTGCGTCGATGATTTTCTAGCCCTGGAAGCAACCCGATAATGTCCTTTGCTAAGATATCTTCTCTTCTGACTTTATTTCTTTATTTGATTTCTGTTTGCATGTCGTGCCCTTGATTGTGTTTTACTTTCGTGCCCTCTATGTCTAGTGTATGTCTTCACCTTTCTCTGTGGATCGAACCTCTTGCCACTGTCTTCAATCCGTTTTGTTGCAGGTGATAAGTTGTAATTATTTGATCGTGCCCTCGACAAGCACGCCATCAAATTGGCGCCGTTGCCGGGGACTGGTGTTAATTCGTGCCCTAGAAAATTCCAGATTTTTTATATATTTTATTTTTACTTCTTTTAATTATTTCTTTCTTCAATGTCTTATTTTGATCCTTATTCTTACTCACCCTCATTTCCTCAGTATTACACTCCTAACCCCCCATGGTGGGATCCAGTAAATTTCAACTATGCAGGGTAAGACGAACCTAGCTATCAATATTATCAGCCTCCACAACCTCCACAGAGCTACTACGGAAATCAGGAACAATGGGCAGAACTAGCTACCCTGAGGAGACAACTTGAGGAGATGCAATTAGCCGTGCATGAGCTTGAGATACAGAGACAAATAGATGAATTAGCTGATATGGTGAATCAAGGTCAAGAGGCCATGGTGGAGCTTATAGAGCAGAGACGCCAAGAGGCTATTGAAGGAAACTTTGTATGGTTGCCTATGGGTCTTGCCCCCGACGCTGGACCACCTGAACCTACCCATCTTGCCCTAGACGTTGCCCCTGCACCTGAACCTACCCATCCTACCCTAGACATTGCCCCTGCACCTAGACCAAATTTTTTAGCTCCAACACATCTGCCCAGTCACAGAACAACTCATCCTATCACCCCCATAGAACAACATTTGCAACACTTAGATAGTGACGACTATTTAAGTGAAGAGAATCTATCAACCGCCATTCTATGGGAGTTGCCATCTGAGCGTCATGACCAGGATGATGAGTCTTATGGGTTAGAGGACCTTTTCATGCCCCCGAATGAGCTAAACTTGGAAGGCCTAGAATGTCTTCTTTCAGAGTCAGGAGCCAATGTGGAGTTCAAGGCCAGTGCAGTCACAATGTTGAGCGACGCAAATTTGCCAGATTCCTACGACGAGCATCTAGCCCTCGACGAACGTCGTGCCCTAGACGTAGAATTGGAGGCAGAAATCGTTGTTCAACCAAATTTGCCAAGTCAACTCCAGAACTGTTCTGACACTTTGGTGGGTCAAGAAATTGAGGTTTCTGAGGCTTTTCAGCAGATCAAATCTTGTGAGGAGTTTCATGCCCTCGACAAGTCGGAATGCCAAGCCCTCGACATAGAATTCAAGCTAGGGGAGGTTAAGAAGGAGGATTTGAGAGAGATTGAGGAAGGGATAATCGAGGACTTGAGCTCTAAAGCTGTTAGGTGTGAAAGGGAGATTTCTAAACTTTCTAATTATGTTGATCCTTTTCTTGAATCACCTTTTACACATTACAATTTTTTCCTCTCTATTTTGTGGGAACCCAAATTAACACTTGAATCATATTATGGTTGCTTGCAGGTTGCTTTACTAATGGACCATCCGCTTCAAGCTATAATTCACATCAAACTAAGAGGATGGAAAGCATTTAGTAGGATTGGCTGAAGTTCGAACAACCAATGTCGTGCCCTCGACAATAACAGAGGCGCTTCGTGGGAGGCAACCCACGTTCTTTCCCCTTTTAATTTCCGCTTCACTTTTTATTTTTTAGAACTTTCTTGTGTGTGCCCTTCTCGCATTGAGGACAATGTGAAGCCTAAGTGTGGGGAGGGATTTATCTGTTATGTTTGCACTTGTTATTTTCTTATTGCTTGATTGCATGTTTATTTTTCTGCTTGTTGCATGATTGCTTGTTTTTTTTCGGATTTTTATTTTTAGGATTTTGCTAGCTATTGCAGCACTGCCCAGTTTTTAAAACCTCTATGAATGGACACACTTTTGATCATTCGTGCACAAGTATGAACCACCAACACCTTGTCTAGACCTAGCTGTTCTCATTTTTTCCTACTGAGCCTTATATCCATAGCTAGGCCTCGACATCAGTAGTCACAAAAGCACCCTGTGAGCACTTGAGCCTCCACGACTATTTCTTTTCTTGTGTGATTAGGATGCTTTAGCTAGGCACTGGTTGTTCTTGCATGATATCCCTGGGTATAGTCACTGTTAGGCATGGGAAAGCTTAAATGTGACGAAAAAACTTCGCATCAATGTCTTTTTCTTTCTTTTCTCCCCCTCATTTCTCTTATGTTTTCATGCCCCCAACGTCCCCCTTCTTTTCATATTCTTTCCTGACCATTTGTATTTTCTTGATCTTTTTCCTTGGCAGGTGAGGTAGCAATTATTGAGGGTAACGTCAAGGGCTAGACACCTAAACTGTGCAGACAAGTTCAAGTGTGGGGAAGCAGACGAAAGCAAAAGTCTTCAGAGCAGAAAGATGCAAGTAGAGATCTAGGGCAAGAAAAAGCAAAAGCTCGAAAGAGTTTCGAGCCCTAGATCATTCAAGCGATTTGAGCCCCCGAAACGTTCAAGTGTGGGGAAACGAAAAAGAAGTCACCATCGATGCTGGAAGCAGTTTTGTAACTGCTTTGTGCCCCCTCTCTTTAAAAAAGAAAAAAAAAGAATTAAAGAAAAAAAATATAAGGGAAAACGAGAAAAAGAAAAAAATAGAATAAAAGAATCAGAATAAAAAGGAGAGGGGCATTAATCAAGCAAAAAGAGTATCCGCATCCGAAGCCTCAACAAGAACATTTTCCTGCCCTTGAAAGAAGACCTCTGTCTAGCCCCCGAAACATCTAGTGCCCTCAATGAAAGCTGCCTTGCCACTTTGCCTTTTTCCTATGCCAGGGAATCCATCCAGGTTATATCTGGTCCTTTCTTTTCTTTCCTTCTTTTCTCCCCTCATTTCTCTTCTGTTCATCTCCTACTTCTCTCTTCCACATTTCTAGCTCATTCAATCCCTTTTCTTTCTTTTTGCTGATGCGTTGTTTCTCCGATTGTTGATTGTCCATGCATGTGTTCTACAGTACTCGGATTGATATGCAAGTTTGACTTTGTGCTGTGCTATGTGCATTTAGTTTTGAGCGTAAACACCTAGCCGTGTTTGTGAGTGTCAGTGCCATTTCATATAGGATTTATTAGGAGCCTGATCAACTACTAGTTTTCCTATTTGATTACTTCGTGAGGACTGCTGATTAAGGGCTGGATATGGGAAAGTTTAATCTTTAGGGTCGTTACCCTTCTGATTTAATGCAGGTGTCTTCTAGGTGAAGATGAGTTTGTGCGAAGTCTAGCTCGGTGCCGGTTTGTAATTGTGTGCCGATTAATTGTGTTTGCCTATTTCTTGAGGTGATTTTCAGTTTTGTGAATGCTCGAGGGCGAGCATTAGGGCAGTGTGGGGATGTTTGATAGCACATTTCATGGTCTAGATTTTACCTTCTTTTCTAGCCCTTTCGGGGGCTTGATTCTACTATTTGACCCTTATTCCAATCTTTATTGCAGATCAGCGTCAATAGAAGGAAAAGATCAAAAAGAAGCATTTTTGGAGTATTTCTGAGGATTTCAAGCTTCAAGGCCTAGAAGATCAGAATGTCGTCGAGCCCTCGAAAGCTAACCAGACCAGTGAGCATTCTCTAGCCCG
Source organism: Viola odorata (assembly GCA_963691705.1). Classification (NCBI taxonomy): domain Eukaryota; kingdom Viridiplantae; phylum Streptophyta; class Magnoliopsida; order Malpighiales; family Violaceae; genus Viola; species Viola odorata. The sequence continues at coordinate 35,219,138 of OY829543.1, read as the reverse complement.
CGATATCTCTGCAAAGCCAAAGAAACGAATCTTCAAAGATTCTCACGGGATTCCTTGCATATCTAGAAGATTCCAGAATATTCCAGCACGCTCCATGTGCTGTCACCCTCTCCCCTTAGCTGGAATTTGTCTTTTTGTAATCCCTTAGCTGGAATTTGTCTTCTTGTGGGCTAGGCCCTATATAAGCCTCTAGTTTTAGGGTTTGGACACACAACACATCATCTTGTAAATATTTTTCCACTTTCTTCTTTTGGGAGCTGCCTCCTTTTCTCTCCTCCCTCTTTTGGGTGGTGGCTGAGGCGTCCATTTCCAGCAGCCATTGAACTCAACCGGAGCTTTGCTCCGGCCGGTAACATTTTAATAGTTTTATTCTTCTTATTCTTCTTTTATGCAATCTTCCTTTTTCTATTTTGTTTGTTTGTTTTGTGGTATGAGTAGCTAGATTTCCCCTTCTTAGCAGAGGTATTTTGAGGGTTGCATGGGTAGTTAAGAGGCCTAAATGTGTTTAATATATTCTTATTGTTGTATTCGATTGTTTATCGGTTTCTTGTTAATTCGTCTAGGACCAGATTAGTAGTCTGGCCAACTAGTATCTAGACCTAGATGATTACTGTCATATTCCAGGGTTATACCTGACGCGAAGCCCTGTAATTTTAGCAGACACCTAGGGGAGGCAGCGCGAGAGGTCTCACCTAGGGGTAAACAACCAATTAGGGTATGTGATACGAGTCTGACAAGCTGAGTTGTCGCACCCTAGATCTGTCTTACCTCCCCTTCATGGGCGTTCTGAATTTAGCCTCCCTACTTCGAGCCCGTGACAGGCCGGACGGTCAAGGCTACCTTTTGATGACAAGAGAGGTAGCTGGGAGGATGGCTGAACGTCAAGGTCACCTCATATGTGGAAACGGGGGGTGGCTTTTATCTAAGAAGGTAAGCAGGGGATGCGGTGTGGAAACGCGGTCCCTATAGCGTATCCCCTGCTTACCTTCTTAGATAAAAGTCACCCCCCGTTTCCACATATGAGGTGACCTTGACGTTCAGCCATCCTCCCAACTACCTTCCTTGTCATCAAAAGGTAGCCTTGACCGTCCGGCCTGTCACGGCTCGAAGTAAGGAGGCTAAATTCAGAACGCCCATGAAGGAGAGGTAAGACAGATCTAGGGCGCGATAGCTCAGCTTGTCAGACTCGTATCGCATACCCTAGATAACTATTTACCCCTAGGTGAGGCCTCTCGCGCTGCCTCCCCTAGGTGTCTGCTCCAACTCCAGGGCTTCGCGTCAGTTATAACCCTGGAATATGACATTACTCATGCAGAAATACTAAAAGATGATCAAGCTCTTAACATTTCTAGACAAGCATGTAATTAAATTGGTAAACAGTCATGTGTCACAAAAGAATATATTAAGCATGCATTAGACCTCTTAGCCAAACCCTACAACCCGTGGAACACCCTTCACCAAGAAAGGGGTATTTAGCTACTCATACTATAGTATAAACAGTAGGTATATATAATCATACAATGATGAAACAAGAAAAGTAAAGAGGGAGTAGAGTAAACCGATAGATTAATTAATAATCAAAGAGGAAAGTTGTTGACAATGGCTGCTCTTGGAAGAGGAGATGATTCCCAGAAAATAAGCACTGAATTTAATGTAAGAAATTATCCTTTGGAACCAGCCGTCCTTACAAAACCCTAAAACTATGCTTATATAGCCTAAGTCTAGCTAGGAGACAAAAACAGCTAAGGGGAGAGGACGGATCAATGAGGGCGCGACAGCACACGTCCTTGCAAAAGGAATATTCTGGGATTCCTGGCACGTCTGGTATCTTCTGGAAGCGCCTGGGATTCCGTGCGGATCTCAGAAGATTCTCTTTGGAAGAAGGCTCAGAACTGTCGAGGCCTTGGGACAGCGCAATGGTCTGGTTCGCATCGAGGTCTCGACATCGCTCGATCTTCTAAGCCTTGAAACTGGAAATCCACAGAAATGCTCTCAAATCGCTCCTTTTCGGCCTTTTCCCTCCTTTGATGTTAATCTGCAAATAAAACTGAAATTAAGGTCAAATAGTAACATCGAGCCCCCGAAAGGGCTAGAAAGGAGGGTGAAACCGAGACTATTAAACAGGCTATCAAACATCCCCACACTGCCCCTATGCTCGCCCTCGAGCATAAACAAAATTGGAAAACCACCTCATTCGTAAACATACCCAATCAACTCCCAATACACAAAATCGGCACGTCATCCAAAAAGCTACATCCAAAAACCACCTCAATGCTTTCTCCTTTTACAAGCTGGCGGCGTTGCACAAAAAGAGAGAAGGGAGAATCCCTAAAATTTAGGTAAAGTGAGAATATGTCCTGGGACCAGCCGCCCTTACAAAAACACTAAACTATGCTTATATAGCCAACAACTAGTTAAGGGATAAAATACAGCTAAAGGAGAGAGAGTGTCAGCGCTTGAGAGGGTGACAACACATAGGGGGGACGCGCCCAGGGCAGGGAATATTCTGGGATCTTTTGGCAATACCTGACATCTTCTAGAAACGCTTGGAGTCCCACATGGATCTTTGAAGATGCTTTCCTTTGGCTCTTGATCTTTGATCTAATGCGGATATGTCAAGAGCACAAGACTGCTCACCGGTCTGGTTAGCGTCAAGGGCGCGATGACGTATCCATCTTCTAGGCCTCGATGCTTCAAAACTCTAGAAATCCTTCCAAGATCGCTCACTTTCGCTCTTTTCATCCTTTAAGCACTGATCTGAAAAAACATTGGGAAAAAGGGCAAATCAGAAGTATAATGCCCTCGAAAAGGGCTGAAATAAGGGAGAAAAACCTACAATAAAAACACGAGATCAAACATCCCCACACTGCCCAATGCTCGCCCTCGAGCATTCACAAAACTAGAAATCCTCTCAAGAAACAGACAACATAATTAATCACAAACAAGTACAAACCGGCACCAAGCTAGACTTCGCACAAACATATTCTCACCTAGAAGACACCTGCGTCAAATTAGAGGGATAATGACCCCAAAGATCAAACTTTCCCACATCAGGCCCTCAACCAGAAGTCCTCATCGGATACGTGTTTACACGTACTCTCGCAAGTAAGGCTAAGTGTTTACCGTGCAAAACTAAATGCATAAAGCACAGTACAAAGTCAAACTTGCACATCAATCCTAGTACTGTAGTACACATGCATGGGAAATCATCAATTAGAAAGGACAACGCATCAGCAAGAAGAAAGAAAAAGGATGGGTGAGCTAGAAATGAAGAGGAAAGAAGTAGGAAAAGAGCAGAAGAGAAATGAAGAGAGAAAAGAAAGAAAGAAAAGAAACAACCAGATAGAACCTGGATGGATTCCTTGGCTTAGGAAAAAGGCGAAGTGGCAAGGCAACTTTCGTAGAGGGCACGATGGTGATTCGGGGGCTAGACGAAGGTTTTCTTTTTCGAGGATGTGGAAAATCTTTTGTTCGTGTAATGCCCCCCTTTTATTTTATTTTGATTTTTGATTTTTGATTTTTTTTTTTTTAAAAAAGGAAAGTGAAAAAGGGGCACGAACCAATTCCAAAATCTGATTCTTCTGGGGCTTAAAACTTTTGAATTTTCTTTTCGCTCTTGCCCTAGATTTGCTTCCAGCATCGATGATTGACTTCTTCGGGTTCCCCACACTTGAACTTTTCTAGGGGTCGATTCTTCTTAGAGTGGACTAGGGCTGGCGAATTTCTTTGATTTCTGCTTTTCTTGCCCTAGATCTCTGCTTTCTACACTGAAGTCTTAACTTTCTCTGCTTCCCCACACTTAGTCTTGTTTGCACGTCCTTCGCATATCTAGCCCTCGATGTTACCCTCAACAATCGCTACCGCAACTACTAAGGAAAAAGTTAAATGGTTAGGAAAGAATATGAAAAGAGGGGAATGTTGTGGGCATGAAAAGGGGTGAGAGAAAAAGAAGAGAAAAAGAGAGAGAATAAAAGAAAGAAATGTGACATTGATGCGAAGTTTTTCGTCAAATCGATACTTTCCCAAGTCTAATGGTGCCTATACCCAAGGATATCATGCAAGTTTAACCAGTGCCTAGCTAGAGCATCCTAATCACTCAAGAAAAGAAATAGGCATGGAAGCTCAAAATGCTCACTAGGTGCTATTTGTGACTACTGGTGTCTAGGCCTAGATGAAGTGCTAGTGGTTCATACTTGTGTGCATGCGATCAAAAGTGTGTGTCCATTCAAAGAGGTTTAAACACTGGTAGTGGTAGATATTTGGCAAAAGTTTAAAATCCGAAAAAATTTCACAAAAACACACAGTCATGCAAACAACGGGAAAATTAAACATGCAGTCATACACAACAAACACAAATACAAACACAAATAAATCCCTCCCCAGACTTAGGTAGCGCATTGTCCTCAATGCGGGAAGGGCACACAAAGGAGTTTAACAAAATTAAAAAGAAGTACATTAGAAATAAAATAAAGAGCTGGTGAAAATGGTTTTGGCCCTCCTCGAGGGCATGAAATAGGAATGTTCGGGGGGGAAATCATGAGGGTGGAAGCTTGCTCCTGGCCACTTCAGCCGTCAAAGCCTGAAGTTCCGTGAGCACCGCTTGGAGAAGACGCTTGATCCGGAGAATCGGCTAAAGGGATGGATCAGATGGCTTGCCTGCTTGATTGGCGTTGGGGGTACGATTTGAATCTCCTGCTTGGGCACGAGGGGTTTAGGGAGTCGGGACCTCAAAGGGTCTGGATATTGAAAATCACCTCCATGCTTCGTGCCAAAAACTTTCTCTCCCGAGGGCGTGCTACCTATGGAAAACCTCAAAATGCCATGTGAGATACATAAATGCCCCATCCCATCAAGGGTACGGGGGTCTAAATCTTTGAATGCAAGGGGCTCACTAAGGCTAGAAGAGGTCAAATCAATATTATGCAAGTTCACAGCAAGCAACGCAATGAGAGACCCTAAAATGGGGCCACGAGAGCCGTTTTGAACATGAATGATGGCAACAGCAATCCAAAATCCAAAATTCACCCTACGCTTATTTTTCATGCACCAAAGAATAAAATGCTCTTGCAAAGTTAACTTCCCTGAAGATTGAAATCTAGCAGCAAAAGTTAGGGCAAGAAAATGATGAAGGATTCTAAGTGCAGGATCTATAATTTCATGCGCTTTAGAGAATTTAGGGTTGAATTCAGCACTGGGATTCTCAGTTAATTCACGAAAAGCAACATCAGCATCAAACACGGGAAGGATAATAGTCAAAGCATTCTTATAAGCACTAGATTTTAAACCATCAGGGGAGATAAAATTAAGGAAGCAGTTGAACTCATTTAGTGAAAGCTTAGACCATTGGTTCGCTAAACGAAAATTAATCAGACCAGGGGTAGATAGGGTCGGCCCATGCTTGCCTTTAGGCTTGAAATGGTCTGAAGCTACCCAAAAAGTAGTGAACATCTCAAGTGAGAGCTCAACACAGGTTGGGTGTTCTAAAAAGAACAAGGATTCCCAACCAATGTTCTCGGACTCGAGATTCGAGTCCCATCTTTCTTAAAAATTCCAGGTCCAGGCGCGCACACGGGCTAACGCCTCTGGAGTTCATAGCATGAAATTTATCAAGTGAAGGCTTATCATTAAAGGTCAACCAGGCATGTGGATTAGAAAGGTCAGAGACAACCTAGATAGAAGATGCCCGCGAGGCAGAGGCAGGCACTAGTGTTGAGCCCTCGACTTCTAAATCATTGTCTTGCCCACGACGTGCTTTCTTTAATGTGGTGGGCTTGCTCTGGACCTTTGAGGAAGATGTGGTCTTCCTCTTCCTCTCTGTTGGCTGCTCTACTCCGGCCGGAGCTTTAGACTTCCCTTTTTCAGTCACCTTCTTCGACACGGCTACCTTCTCTTTGGCTTTCTTTTCGCTCTCAGCACTCCCGACTTCTTCTTTCTCAGCCTCCTCCTTGTCCGCTTTCTCTTTCTTCTTCTTCTCTTCCTCCAAATCCTCATCTTTTTCTTCTTCCTCGGTATCATTCTCGCCGGATCCTTCTTCCTCAACCGCGGTGGTCTATTCGACTTCTTCTTCCACCCCAGAAGGTGCCTCATCCTCGAGCTCAGATTCGGATGTCCTTCAAGTCCTCGTCCACCGTGAGTTTTTCTTGGCCGCAGGCGAGGGTTTTTCTACCTTGGGTTTTTTGGGTGTGGGGGTGGAACTTGGCAGTTTCCTGGATACTCGGCCAGACCTGATCATCATAGAGGTCGCTGGAACTGAGTCGGTGACCTCTAGCTCATCCTCTGATGGGCTAGCAGCGGCAGAGCTCGGGACTGGTTCGGCGGTCGGAGGGATGGTTGGAGTTGATGGTTTGGGGATGGGTTCTTTTGTGGACAAGGATGATGGTGCAGGCTCTTGGTTCTTTAGTTTATGTGTGACTTGCTTGATAGTCATAGGGAAGAGTGAGTTTGGTGATGTGTGAGAGAGAGGAGTTGATTCGCTTTGATGGTGACGGGACAGTGGCAAAGTGTTTGTGGGAGAGCAAAGTTTGTGAGAAGGATGTGGGTAATAGCTGGAGGAGAGATGGGAAAGGACGAGGGGGAGCGTGCTGAAAAATGGCTGACGGCTGACAAGGTATTAATTAGGGCTACTTTTTTATCCCTTTTTATGATGTGGCATCTTGGAACCATGAGAGAGAGAGAGAGAGAGTGCACGGGCCCGCGTATCCCAACCGTCTACCTTTTTGAAATTTAAAAAGAGAGTAGTTAGAGTAGAGATAAAGACAAAAGGAGAGAACAAGTGGAAAGAAGATAATTAGAGAGAATAAAATCATTTGGGAAAGGGAAAGGAGAGAGATCAAGGGATAAAAATAAGGAAAAGAAATCCTAACTAATAAAGGGGAAATAAAATAAAATAAAAGCGAAAAGTAAAAAGTTCCAGAATTAAATAGGAGGGAGGAAACAGAGAGAAAAGAATGGGACGACATTTGGAATGCCTCTAGTGTGGCCTTTTTACTCATCGAGGCCTCGACGTCTTCTAGCAATCTAGGTCTCGACAGGTGGAGGGTCCACCATCATTTCTTCAACGGTCGAGGGCTTAAATCCTTCATAGAAGGGTTTCAGCCAGTAGCCGTTGACTTTAAAAATCATTCCTGTTTCTGGATTCTAAATCTCGATTGCACCATGGTCGAAAACTTTCGTGACCACGAAAGGTCCAGACCATTTAGACTTGAGCTTTCCGGCAAACAACCGCAAATGTGAGTTATACAACAATACTTTCTATCCAATGGAAAAAGTTTTAGGACGAAGGTGTCTGTCATGATAAGCTTTAGTCTTGTCCTTGTAGAACAGGGCATTTTCATAAGCGTCGTCTCACAATTCCTCCAACTCCTGGATTTGTAAGCGTCGATTCTGGCCGGCATGCCCTAGATCTGTGTTCACCTTTCGAATGGCCCAAAAAGCCTTGTGCTCTATCTAGACTGGGAGATGGCACGGCTTGCCATATACGAGTGTATAGGGCGTCATACCAATCAGGGTCTTGAAAGCTGTCCGATAAGCCCAAAGGGCGTCATCCAACTTCAAACTCCAATCCTTTCGGTATTGGTTGACCGTTTTCTCTAGGATAGACTTAATCTCACGGTTGGACACTTCGGCTTGGCCATTCGTCTAAGGATGATAAGCTGTAGAGGTTCTGTGATGGACCCCGTACTTGGTCAGAAGAGAGGTCAAGGCACGGTTGTAGAAATGGGTACCCCGATCACTAATGAGGGCACGAGGCATTCCAAACCTATTGAAGACATGGGTGCGTAGGAAGTTCACTGCCACCTTGGAGTCATCTGTCTGAGTTGCCATAGCCTCGACCCACTTTGAAACATAATCAATGGCGAGAATGATGTATATATTGCCGAAGGAATTGGGGAACGGGCCCATGAAATCTATGCCCAGACATCAAAAATCTCACATGGAATGATACTGGTAAGAGGCATCTGGTTCCTGGCCCCAATATTTCCAGTAGCTTGAAATCGAGGGCACGAAGCACAGAAAAGATAACAATCTTTGAAGATGGCCAGTAGAGACCGGCTTCTAAGACCTTGATAGCAGTCTTCTTAGCCGCGAAATATCCTCCTTCAGAATGGTAGAATTTTAGGATCGAGGGCACCTCGTCCATGGTTACACAACGGCGGATAATCTGGTCTGAGCAATGCTTCCATAAATATGGGCTATCCCAAATGTAATATTTGGCTTGCCTTCTGATTCTACTACATTCAGAGGGGGAAGCATCTGCGGGGTAGGTACTAGTAGCACAAAAATTTGCAATGTCTGAGAACCATGGAAACTGAACGGCATGGGCAAGACACAATTGTTCATCTAGGAAGGTATCGCAGATAGGCACTTGTGAGTCATCTTCTTGGGCTGGAAGTCTGCTTAGATGATCCGCTACCAGATTTTCTCTTCCTTTATTGTCCTTGATCAAGATATCAAATTCTTGTAACAACAAGATCCACCGAATTAGTCGAGGCTTTGCATCAGCCTTTGTCAATAAGCATCTAAGGGTCGAATGATCCGAGTATACCTGCTTCGTTGGGGCTTTTGAGGAAGATGCTACCTTCCTCTTCCTGTCCACCGGCATTTCGGGCTCTGGAGGTGGATCCGCTCTGGCCGGAGTTTTGGATTTCCCTTTTTCGGTCGTCTTCTTTACTGTGGCCTTTTTTCCCTTGGCCTTTTTCGCGGCCTCGGCTTTGAGAGTTGCCGCTTCCTTTTTAGCTTTGTCAGCTGCCTCTTTCATAGCTTTCTCCTTCTCAGCTTCTTCCACCGCAGCATTCTCTGCGGCCTCCTTCTCGGCATCTTCATCTTCTTCCTCTTCCTCCTCTTGGTTCTCGCCGGAACCTTCCTCATCGTCAGCGCCAACGGCAGTCTGTTCAACCTCCTCTTCCTCAGCTCCAGCCGCCGGCTCCTCTTCATGCTCAGATTCGGTCACCAAGATGTTCTGCAGGACCTCTTCGACCGTGAACTTCTTCTTAGCCGCAGGGGAGGCTTTTTCAACCTTCGGCTTTTTGGGAGTGGTGGTGGGTGGTTTTCTAGAAATACGACCAGATCTCGTCATTGTGGAGGTCGCTGGAACCGTACCGGTGATTTCTATCTCACCGTCCGACTGGTGAGCGGCGGGGGAAGTGGGTTTTAGCTCGGTGGTTGGAGGGATGGTCGGAGAAGGAGGTTGCTCCTCGTCGAGACCAAGGCTGAGAGATTTGTGAGAGGAGGAGGAACATTCAGGGTCTGAGGTAGCGAGCTTATGGGCCACTTGTTTTACTCTAGGCATGGTGGTATGAGGGAAAATGGTGATTTGAGAGAGAGAAGGAGATGATTCGGTGATGGTGATGGGTCAGTGGAGTGAAGTGTTTTGGTTGTTGGTGAGAGAGACGTGGATGATAGTTGGAAGAGGGGAGGAGAAAAGACGAGGGGAGCGTGCTGCTAAGGCTACTGCGTCTGATAGAGATATTAATGAGGGCCACTTTTTTGTCCCCTCTGATGACGCGGCGTCTTAAATGGAGGAGAGAGAGTATGGCCCGCGGATCCCAACCGCCTTCCTTCTCAAAATTTAAAAAGAGAGTAGTTAGGGAAGGATAGAGACAAAAGGAAGGAATAAGTGGAAAGATAAAATTGACAAGCGAATAAAATCGCTTGGGAAAAGGAAAAAGAGAGAAAATCAGGGGATAAGGAAAATAAATCTTAACTAATAAAGGGAAAATAAAATAGCAAGAAATAAAAAGGAAAAAGTTCTGAATTTAAATAATGAAATAAAAGAGATAGAGTTAGAAAGGAGTGGGACGGCATGTGAAATGCCTCCAGTATGGCCTATTTACTCGTCGAGGCCTCGACGTCCTTCAGAAATCTAGATCTCGACAGGTGGAGTTTCCACCATTGTGTCCTCAACAGTCGAGGGCTTGAATCCCTCGAAAAAAGGTTTCAGCTTGTGACCATTGACTTTGAATATTGTTCATGTGGTAGGATTTTGGATCTCAATTGCCCCATAGTCAAAAACTGTCGTGACCACGAAAGGTCCTGACCATTTAGACTTGAGCTTTCCTGCAAACAGTCGCAAACGTGAGTTATACAACAATACTTTTTGTCCAATGGAAAAGGTTTTGGGACGAAGGTTCTTGTCATGGTAAGTCTTGGTCTTGCCCTTGTAGAGCAAGGCATTCTCATAAGCGTCATCTCTCAATTCTTCCAACTCTTGGATTTGTAAGCGTCTATTTTGGCAAGCCTTTTCAAGGTCCGTATTCACTTTCCTGATGGCCCAGAAATCCTTGTGCTCTATCTCAACTGGGAGATGGCATGGCTTGCCATATACGAGTCTGTAAGGTGTCATGCCAATTGGGGTCTTGAAAGTTGTCCGGTATGCCCAGAGGGCGTCATCCAACTTCAGACTCCAATCCTTTCGGGATTGGTTCACCATTTTCTCTAGAATGGACTTAATTTCACGGTTTGACACTTCGACTTGGCCATTGGTCTGGGGGTGATAGGCAGTAGATGTTCTGTGGTGGACTCCGCACTTGGTCAGAAGCGAGGCCACGACACGGTTGTAGAAATGGGTGCCCCGATCACTTATGAGGGCTCTAGGTACACAAAATCTGTTGAAGATATTAGTGCGTAGAAAGTTCACTACCACCTTGGAGTCATCTGTTCGAGTCGCCTTGGCCTCGACCCATTTGGAAACATAATTGACGGCCAGAAGGATATAGATGTTGCCGAAGGAATTGGGAAATGGGCCTGATAACAATTGATGAAACACCAAGGGTACATTTGTCTTTTGACCTCAAGGCAAGGCCGAATCACTGTAGACCTGGATCAGCGGCAGCCTCTTGGCTACCGCCCCCATTAGCCAGGAAATCCTAGGATGGTCGACATCGCCAGGGGTGGGGGGTGGGGGACCCACGCGGTAGGCGTTTCCGCACGCGGCATCTTCTCATCCCAAACAGCCTTGACATTATCTCACTGGCGATACCTTGTCAGCGATATCCTATCCAGCTGATGCCTGCTGACGTCATCTTAGGCGTTATCTTCTCCCTATAATGCTCAGCCCCGAGGGTAACATTCTTTCTTTTGCCTATAAATACCACTCATTTCCAGATCAAAGGTAAGACCAAAATCACTACCAAAATCTCTGCCAAATTTCACAGCCATACTAACTTAAGTATCAGAGTGTCTACGCTGGAGTCCCCCTCCGGCGCTTTGCAGGTACGACGGACTGCCGCTATAGTGATTCCAGACAGCCATAATCTCTACCCCGCTTCCCAGAAGTCCTAATCTTATCAAACTGGTGCTTTCATTGAGAGCTTTGTAGAAGCGGCCAACTGTTCCTTCGCCTCTCTTACCTCCTCTTTGGCCGCTTCCATGGCCCTTATACATCTTTCTCGCTCTTCCAGCAATCTCTGCTTCTCCTCTTGCTCCTTTGAAAGTTTATCCGCGGAAGCGGCAAGGGCAGCCGTCCTTTGCGACATGCGCTCTGTATAATGGTGAAACCGGAGGAGATCGGTAAAAAGGTTAGAGCGTAGCAAATCAACTTGCTCTCCATCTCCCTCAGCGGCAAAAGTGCTTCATTCTTCGGGAGATGTTAGCATATGAGCGGCCAAGAATGAAGCAGTGACAGTGGAGTTATCGCCCCCGATGGCCACGATTCTTGAACTACACAACGTAGTCAGGTCCACTTGATGAGTAATGGGCCCAGCGGTGTTAAATGAGCTTACATCGGCCAAGAGGTTAGACACTAGCGTTCCCTCCCCAAAGCGTTTAAGCATTAAAGCATCAGAAGGAACAAAGAACACGGCGGCAGGAGAGGGAGGCTGGTTAGTAGAGGAACCCCCCTAGGGCCCGAAAGTGTCATGGGGCTGATAGGAGGAGAAGACTGACAGGTCGTCATTGTAGACCACGTTAGAAGAGAAATGAGGAACCCCCGAACCAAATGAAGGTGGAGAAGTCTCAAAAGGCCTAGGAGCGGCCATATTCCCAAAAATGGTAGTAACCTGGTCTGAGGGGGGTACTGAAGAGTCAAGGACGATTTGAGGCCTCTCCCCGACGTCAACTTGACTCGATGACAGGCTTGGACCTCCTCCATCGGGCCTCTGCCTCTTCCTCGATTGGCCTAGGATATGCCTCAAATCCATATTGCCCGGCGGTAGCTTAGGGGTAGAGGCACCAGAAGTATCCTATGAAGAAAAACAATCACTAGATATGAAAAAACAAAAGAAAATGCAAAAATGCATTGAAACACAACGCAAGAGGTATCGCAGAGCATTTGCAGTTACCGTCTCAGCGATAGGTGCTTCCGAAAAACCGGCTGTGTCCAAAGAAGGCGGGAGGGTGGCAACGCTCCTTGTCTTTCTTTTTTCCTTTAGCGGAAGCCCTAGGAGCGACTGACCGAATAGGAAGAGCAGCAACTGATATGACAGGAATACCAACAGGAATGGTGTCGGTTTCCCCGTCAACTAAAGTAGAAGATGTTTGGGGAGGAATTGAAACGGTAACAGGGTGATACCGAAGGGTGACTTTCAGCTAGGGAAAGAGCTGGGAGCCAAGTTGCGAGGAATGAAAGACTTGGTGGCTACCCGAAGCTTTGGGGACCACTTTGGTCTAGGATACCGGCCGAATAAAGCTGATTTCGACAGGATTGCAAATGAGAAAAAGGAGAAGCAACTGGCCAAGTTATTTGGGCACTCGACGCCGAATGATCAAATGCATATCCCCTATATCAGGGTTACATTCCCTTTCGCGGCCAAAGCATTCTCAGACACCCATATATGTGTTTTGGAAGAAGAAGGGTCATCTAGGAGCTCTCTTAATTTCGTGAAAAAGTCTGAAGGACCTGTGAATAATTGGACAACTGTCATGCTTCCTGATGTCTCTCTGTAATATAAATAAATACTTCTTATTGTTTTCTGAAAAATGATGTTTGCAAAGCTCTTTTAGGAACTCACGTTCCCTTTTGTCACTATATAAAAAGATGCAGTTTTCTTTATCATTTCAAACTTCTTTTATTTTTTGCATTGGTTATTTTCAGGATAACTATTAAATCGGATCATCTTGATAAACCCTATGTCTTTCTGAATGAGGAGGTCACCACCCCAACTGAGGATGAGGTTGAGATTCCGTACGGGTTAGCTCGTTTAGTGGAAAATTCAGAGAAAAGAATAATCCCCCATCAGGAGGAGTTGGAAGAAATAAAATTGGGAGCAAGCAGCGAAAAGCAGAAAATAGTCAAAATCGGCACAACCTTAGACTCTATTCAGAGAGAGAGATTAATCTCTCTTCTCAAAAACTATGTAGATGTGTTCGCATGGTCATACGAGGATATGCCTGGCCTTGATCCTAGTATAGTTGAACACCAGATCCCGCTAAAACCCGAATTTAAGCCGGTAAAATAGAAACTTCGAAGGATACATCCTTTCACCCTTTTGAAAATCAAGGAGGAGGTCGCCAAACAACTAGATGTGGGTTTCCTGAGAGTTGCTGAATATCCAGAATGGGTCGCTAATATTGTACCTGTGCCAAAGAAGGATGGGAAAGTTCGCATGTGTGTGGATTTCCGCGATCTCAATCGAGCAAGTCCCAAAGATGATTTTCCGCTCCCACATATTGATGTCCTGGTAGATAATATCACCTGTAATGATATGTTCTCTTTCATGGATGGATTCTCAGGGTATAATTAGATCAAGATGGCCCCTGAAGACAGTGAGAAAATGACCTTTATCACACCCTGGGGAACCTTTTGCTATAAGGTGATGCCCTTTGGACTAAAAAATGCAGGTGCTACTTATCAACGTGCTGTTGTCACTCTTTTCCATGACATGATGCATAAAGAGGTTGAATATACGTCGACGACATGATAGCTAAATCTCGAGGAACACAGGATCATGTGGACACCCTGAGGAAGGTTTTTGAACGGCTAAGGCAATTCCAGCTACGGTTGAACCCAACCAAATGTACTTTCGGCATAACATCTGGGAAGTTGTTAGGATTCATTGTCAACAGCAAAGGTATAGAGGTAGATCTTGACAAAGTGAAGGCAATTCAAGAGTTGCATTCTCCTAAGACTGAAAAGGAGGTACGAGGTTTCCTGGGGCACATCAATTATATCGCCCGCTTCATCAGCCAGCTGATACTCACTTGTGAGCCAATGTTCAAAATGTTGAGGAAGAATGGAAGTGTTGAATGGGATGGGGATTGTCAAAAAGCTTTTGAGAGGATCAAAGCATACCTACAAACTCCCTTAGTCTTAGTCCCACCTACGCCAGGACGTCCCTTACTAGCATACCTGACGGTCACAACCGGTGCCATGGGATGTGTGTTGGGACAACATGATGAATCAGGGAAACGGGAGCAAGCCATTTCCTATCTGAGTAAAAAGTTCAATGAGTGTGAAATGCGTTACTCCTCGCTAGAACGAACCTGTTGCGCCCTAGCTTGGAGCGCACGGAGACTCAGACAGTACATGTTGTATTACATGACATGGTTAATTTCTCGCATGGACCCTCTGAAGTACATCTTTGAGAAACCTTATTTGTCAAGCCGAATCTGTAGATGGCAAGTCTTACTAGCTAAATATGAGATTATATATGTGACACGGAAGGTAGTTAAAGCAAGCGCCCTTGCAGATCACTTAGCTGACCATGCTTTGGACGAGTATGAGCCTCTAGAGTTTGATTTCCCTGATGAAGATATTGTGATTATCGATACTGAGTACGTAGGAGATACTGAGGATTGGTGGACCATGTTTTTCGATGGCGTAGTGAATCTCTCAGGAAATGGGGTGGGTGCTGTTGTCATAGCCCCAGATGGTCGTCAGTTCCCCATGGCATGCAAATTAAACTTTCCGTGTATAAACAATATCGCTGAATATGAGGCATGCATTGGCGGGTTGATGGTTGCGATTGATATGAAGGTGAAAAAGTTAAAAGTCTTCGGAGACTCGGCCCTCGTCATTTACCAAGCCTAAGACTTGTGACAAACCAGGGATTCAAAACTAATACCTTATCAAAGGTTGCTCACTGAACTCATAGAGGGGTTTGAAGAAACTAAGTTTGATCGGATTGATCGGGAAAAGAATTCTTTCGCGGATGCATTAGCTACTCTGGCCTCAATGTTCAAGTTAGAATGTGGGATATTGTTTCAACCATTGAGAGTGGAATTAAGGGAGACACCGGCATGTTGCGCTGCCTTAAAAGATGAGCCTGATGGGAAACCCTGGTACCACGATTTGGTATGGTTCATCAAGTATCAGGAATACCCACCAGGGGCAAGCCAAAGTGACAAAAAGACCCTTCGGTGCTTGGCTTTAGACTTTTACCTTGATGGTGAGGTCCTGTACAAAAGAAGGGCGGATGGAGTCTTACTTCATTGAGTCACTGCTTCAGAAGCTAGGAAAATTGTAGCAGAAATTCATGACGGAGTTTGCTCCACACACGCTAGTGGGCACATGATGGCAAAACAAATCATGAGACAAGGCTATTTTTGGCTCACCATTGAACGAGATTGCATCGATTACTTCAAAAAGTGTCATAAATTCCAAATTTACGCCGATCATCTCAACGTCCCTCCAGCTCCTCTTTTCAATATGACATCGCCTTGGCCCTTCTCAATATGGGGAATTGATATCATGGGCCAGATTCATCCAAAAGCTTCTAACGGTCACTGCTTTATCCATGTAGCAATTGATTATTTCACTAAGTGGGTAGAAGTTGCCTCTTACTCGAACATTACTGCTAAGACGACCATGCAATTCATTGAGAAGAACATTATCTATTGATATGGGGTCCCCGAGACGATCATTACAAATAATGGCACTAACCTAAATGGGAAGTCGATCAATGATCTTTGCCAGCGATGGAAAATAAAACATCAAAATTCCTCACCGTACCATCCCAAGATGAATGGCGCGGTCGAGGTTGCGAACAAGAATTTGAAAAAGATCATCCAGAAAATGGTAATCGCCCACAAGTATTGGCATGATGTGCTTCCTTTTGCTTTGCATGCTTATCGGATTGCAATTCGCACCTCTACGGGAGTGACTCCTTACTCCCTGGTTTATGGTATGGAGGCGGTGATTCCCCTCGAGGTGGAAATTCCTTCTCTCAGAGTTTTGGCCGAATCCGGAGTAGAAGAGTCCGACTGGGCAAGAATTAGATACGAACAGCTAATCCTAATTTTGGAAAAATGGTTGGCTGCTTTGTGTCATACTCAATTATACCAGAAGAGGATGGCTTATGCCTACAACAAGAAAGTACGACCTCGCGAATTCAGAACCGGGGATTTGGTGCTAAAGAAGATTCTCCCCCATCAGGAGGAAGGTCATGGGAAATGGGCTCCACGGTACGAAGGTCCGTATGTAGTCAAAAATGCATTCTCAGGAGGTGCTCTCATGCTTACCAATATAGATGGCGACGACTTACCAAGTCCAGTGAACACTGATGTTGTCAAGATGTACTTTGCTTAAAGACCAGATCCCAGGCAGTATACTTGTTGTAGTCTCCAACGGACCAAGGTTTCCCCCTCACTCCAAATGATGTTCAAGCCATACTTCTTGAACAAATCATCAGCAATTGGCCACCCCAGCATAGAAGATGTCTCCTCACCAAAAGCAGCTAAGGGGCAAGCCGGGAGATATTTTAAAGATGGTTCTTCATTTGCAAGCAACCAGTCTCAAGCTATGATGGAACCGTTAGAAGGCCGAACAAAAAGAAGAGATGAAGGCCTCAGCCTTAAACCAAAACTGAGGAAAGCCAGCATGAAAACTGTACTTGCTTTGCTTGCTGATGTGTTTGTGTTCGAATAGGAAAAAAGGAAAGAAGAAAAAAGAAAAAAGAAAAAAATAAAAATAAAAAGAAAAAGAGAAAATAAAAGGAAAAAGAAGAATCTTTTTAAAGGTATTCAAAGAATACAACCAATCAAAAGTAGAAGCAAGTATAGTGATATGCATGTGTTTTCTAGATATTTTCTCTCTAATTTTGTATGTTTTCCCCTCCTTGATGCTACTAACTTGCTCTATTTTCAATACTTTTTGCCAGATCCAGCCCTGGAGGAGAAAAAGACAGAAAGCACACGTATTGGGATGGAATTGAGCAGCTTTGGAAGTCTCGAGTAAGGTTCCCGGGACCGAGTGTAGAACGCCCTTTTTGTTTAATTGATAATTACGTGTTAATTTTCTATTTCATGACGCCTCGTTCAGTTTCGTTCAATTTTTGTCGTAAGGACATTTATTTTGAGCGCAAACGTTTTGTCATTTCTGAATAAGAAAATAAATACGTTAAATCAACTTTCGCATTTTGTCACTGTATATTGCTTTTCTCGTCTTATTTTTCTACACATAGTTGTACCCTCGACTCGGAGTTATTTTCACTTTCGTGTGCCCCCGCTCGTACCAAAATATCCCGTTCGAGTGGGAATTAATTCAATTAATGCATGTTTTGTTTTTTCCTTCCTTCTGATTGGCTCTCCCAGGCATGGCAGACACGAATTAAGTTGATATGATTTTAAATGAACAGACAGCAAGAAAGGAGCTTGGAGGACCACGTACGGAGACTGCTTTCGTTTCGACCCACGGCACGACCGAAGCTCGTGCAGACGACCGACTCAACTCCTCAACCTCACTTCTTGTCCAATAAATAGCAAGCTATTCACGTCTGTGCGGGTCACGGGTTGTCGCACCTACTCATCATCAACTTCAAACCAGAGCAAAGGAAAGCGTTTAAGGTAAGTGTTCGAAGCTCTCTCTCTCTAACTTCTCTCTTCGCAAACGTTTGTTTATGCATGTTTTAATTAAATCAGTGGCTTAAACTTGTTTTAAATGATTGATTGTCGAGTTATATGGTCTGTTCTTGCTCCAATTTAAACGTCCATTGCTTGAATTAATTAATTGTGAATTATGGACAATAATGCGTATTAAAATTCCATGTTGAAATTACTCTTCGTTTATGGACGGATTGGTCTAATGTCTGCTGGATTGTGGTCGTAGAATAGTTGTGCTTCCTATCTGAGTGTTGCGACGCATTTTTCCTTGACCATTCGGGGCTGTTTTGGTTCACTTTGTTTGTCCACCTCACGTACGAACGCATGCTGTTTTTCTTCTGTTTTGCTTGCTATTTACCTACTATTTTTGGTTGGTTTTACTGCTGATGTGTGGTAGTTAATTTCTGGGCTGGTTGCGCTAGTATTGGAGTCGGTTTTGGAGCTTGAGTCGCCGGCCATGGTAGCCGGCGACATGAAGAACAAGAACAACCGTTGCTGTTCTTGCGAAAGGAGGAAGACGAAGGTGACGGGCTTCAGCCCGTCCCTTCCCTTTCTGTTTTAATTAATAGCTGATGGGCTTGGCTTGGCCAAGCCCATATGTCATTTAATTGGTTTTATTTTAGTTTTTTGTACAATCCCTTTCGATTTAATTTTCGTTAACTTGTTCAAATTGCCTGTATGTTTTTCGACATGTTTAATTTTGTTTGGGAATTAATTGTATGACATGTGTGCTGTTTTATTTATTTTTATACCATGTATGAGGTTTTATTTAATTTATACCATGTAATTTACCTTGAATTTAAAATCGCATGTTTTACATGATGTTTTATTAGCTGTGTTTTGCCAATTTGTAGTAAAAATAGTGAGCTGCCCACATGATATATTTATTTATTTTCATGGCTGCTTGTATGAAATAAATGGTGCATGTGCTTTTTATTATTTATTATTTATTATCTTTAAGTTCGTACTAATACTCTCACTTTGTAGGTTAAGTTTCGAACCTTCAATCGAAAAGTACGTTTTTACCTTTCTTTCATTTAATTTAATTGATTTCCGTAAGATGTTTGCATGCATTGTGTCCCAAAAATTAGGAATCCAAGTGTGGGCCTAGCCCGGCCCATTAGAACGGTAAGCATTATTTTCATGTATTCGTATGTGATAATCAACTGTCTACTACCTTTAATTGTACTTGTTGTAATAAGTTAATAACTCATTATCAACTCGTTTGCTTTTAGTTATCCACCTCAATCGTTGTAATAATTAGTGAGAGCTTTAATTAATTATTTCACTTGGTGTAATAGTTTAATTATTCAGACCTCCAATTTGTAATAATTACATAAGTAGTTTTATTATGAATTGTGGTTTGTAATAATTACTTAAGTAGTTTTATTATGAATTTTGTGGTTTGTAATAATTAGATTAAGTAGTTAAAAATTGTGTATGTTTGTTATATCTACCTAGTTATGTCAATTGTCATTAACATTGGTTTTGAAGAGATGGATCGATCCGGGTTCGTCCAAAAGGTAAGCTTACCTTAAACGTTTCCTTGTATGATCACACAAAGGTCCAAAGCCTTGATCATATCGAAAGCATGATACCCTAGTAGGCGTTAGAACCACCCTACGCGTAGGCATGACATATAGAATTGCTATTAAGAAAAATCAATCTCACATGCTTACATGTTTACAACACTTGTCTTTTATACCGTGAGATAAATTGTTTTTCTTTACTAAATGCTATGCATGATGGCTCCAAAGGCCATAACAACCATACGTGCATTCATAAATATGTACCTTGCTAGTTTCAACCATGATAGATCACGTAGCAACTAAGTCATGCATGGCTCAATGATAAGGGGAGCGTCCGTTCTAGCATCGAGACAAAATGGTAACCCCATCCCTCGAACCCCCAAACGGAAATAACATGACCCAAATGCTAAGATGTAACGTCTCCTTAGAGGGCCAATTACATGTTCAAAACATTTTAAAACACCTCGCATACCGGTAACCTTTTTTAAGGATGTGACTTGGGTGCCTAACACCTTCCCAAGTCCATAATACGACCTCGAACCATCGTTCTTTGGTTTAGACCATTGTGCCTTAGTTTGTTTATTTTATGCCATCGATTAGGTTCCCTAAACCTTACAAAATTAGGGTGGCGACTTCATTTACAGGATGTTAAGACAAGTCCAACGCTTGTCTATCATTATGGCCCGTCCCGATCCTTAAACTCGTTTTCAACGAAAAAGGGGGTGCGACAGTATCGAATCTATTTATATTTATGTTATTATGAGTATGAGTAGCTAGATCCTTTTGTCTTAGCAAAGGTTTTTCCAAGGGTTGCAAGGGTAGTTGTGAAGCCTTAATGTTCTTCATAAACTCTTATGTTTGTATTTAATCTGTTGCCATTTTACTGTCATATTGCACTGGATCTATAGAAGCCTGATCAACTGCTGTATTTTCCTTTGTAATTACTGCCATTTCGTTAGAATCAGTAGGCACCTAGCCCGGAGTCATCAGGTTGCTGGTCCAATCCGGTTAGGGCTGGAAGTTAACTAGGGTGGATCTGACAACGTCTTGCCCTAGACGTGTCTTCCTCCACTTCATGGGCCTCTGGATCTCCCCATAAACGAACCTTGGGGAAGGACGGAGTGTCAAGGTCTCTCCCATAAGCGTACCTTGGGCGAGACTTCTCTTACGAAGGTAGACAGGAGTCCTAAGCGTACCTGTCCTCTATAGCACGTCTGCACCGTGAGAGTGGAATATCCTTGAGCTGATGATCAACTAGGCCTAGACGCAACCCGCGGAAACCCTTTGCTAAGACTCTTTCCTATTATCTGATTTACCCCTCTTGTGATACTGTTTTATTGCCGTTAGATAATATTTACTTTATTTAGTCCACTTGTTAGCTTTAGTCTCCAGATGTCGCTGGTTAATTTCATTAGCCAGCCCAAACCCCCCTAGTGTTACTTGTCACTGTGTAGGCCTGGACATACACTATGAACAAAATATTACCCTTAATCCTTGTGGTTCGACTCTGATTTGCCCTATACACATTTATTGTGCATATTGCTAGCACAAAATATTACTTTTGAGTGACGATCATATAGAAAATGATCCAGTGCCCTCAAAGTAATCAAGAAGGTTCTTGTCAATATCCCTTTGATTCAAGCAATCAAAAATGTGCCCCGTTATGCCAAGTTCCTCAAAACTCTTTGCACCAACAAATGTCATTTGGACGGGGTTAACAAGATAAGTGTGGGAGCAAATGCTACTGCCCATATACAACAGAAATTGCCTCCAAAATGTAAAGATCAGGGTATGTGTTGTTATTCCATGTAAGATTGGATCGATCGAACTTGGAAAAGCTATGTGCGATCTAGGCGCAGGCATAAACGTTATGCCTTTGACAATTTATAACAGTCTAGGCCTGGGTCCATTGAAGGAAACCCACCTTGTTATCCAGTTGGCCGACCGATCCATTGTCTACCCTGAAGGTATTCTAGAAGATGTCCTCGTGCAAGTAGGAGATTTTCTATACCCTGCTGATTTTTATGTTATTGCCATGGCTGAAGGAGAATCAACCAAGCCCTCGGATGTTCTCCTTAGACGCTCGTTTCTTGCCACAGCGCATGCCAAGATTGATGTTCATGATGCATCGATTACTCTCAAATTTGATGGTGAGATCATCAAATTTAATATGATTGAAGTTATGTGACATCCTACTAATTTTGCCAACGTTAACTTCGTCGATATTATTGACTCCTGTGTTGAGGATGTTTCCGATCCAGCCCTGGACAACCCCCTCCAACTTGCCCTCGAGAAAATTATTACTTCGGAAGCACTTGAAGGGATTGCCATCGCGCAAGTTACCACTCCAAAACTTCATTCTGTTGTCGCATCCCTTGATGCTCTACCTATTGATCATTCGACATCTCCAGCCCTCGCTCCCTATAGTGCTGAGCATGTCAAGCTTCCTTCTTCTATCATTCAAGCTCCCACCCTGGACTTGAAAGAACTACCTTCACACCTGAAGTATGCCTATCTTGGTGACAACAAGACCCTTCCAGTGATTGTCCCGAACAAATTAAGTGAGAAGGAAGAAACGGAATTGATCGATCTATTGAAAGAATACAAGCAAGCTATCGGTTGGACTATTGCCGATATCAAGGGCCTATCTCCAGCCCTGTGCACCCACCGAATCTATCTTGATGATACCAATAAAACAGTTCGTCAGCCTCAACGTCGGTTGAACCCTCCCATGATGGAAGTAGTGAAGATAGAAGTGCTGAAATTATTAGATGCTGGTGTCATCTACCCCATATCTGACAGCCCCTGGGTCAGCCCTATCCAGGTCGTGCCAAAGAAATCTGGAATTACAATCACTCTAGGCCAAGATGGTGAATCCATCCCTATCCGAATCCAAAATAGCTGGAGAGTGTGTATTGACTATCGGCGTCTCAACGCCGCTACAAGAAAGGATCATTTCCATCTTCCATTCATCGACCAAATGTTAGAACGTCTCACGGGCAAGACACACTACTGTTGTCTAGACGGCTACTCCAGATTCCATCAGATTATAGTTGCTCTGGAGGACCAGGAAAAGACCACCTTTACCTGCCCTTTTGGGACCATCGTGTATCATCGGATGCCCTTTGGTCTTTGTAACGCCCTCGCTACTTTCTAGCGTTGTATAATGAGTATCTTCTCAGAATTCATCGAGGATGGTATCGAGGTCTTTATGGATGACTTCACGGTCTATGGGAATTCTTTCCACGAATGCATCTCCAATTTGAGAAAAGTCTTGCGCCGATGTGTTGAGACCAATCTAGTCCTGAACTTCGAAAAATGCCACTTCATGGTCGATCGAGGTCTCATCCTTGGCCACATTGTATCCAGCACGGGAATCGAAGTTGATAAGGCCAAAGTCGAGGTGGTTGAATCCCTTCCATACCCATCCAGTGTGCGGGATATTCGCTCCTTCCTCGGACATGCTGGGTTCTATCGATGCTTCATTAAGGACTTCTTAAAAATCATCAGGCCCGTGTGCCGACTATTGCAAAAAGATGTGGAGTTTCTATCCGATGAAGAATGCAACGCTGCGTTTGATTTGCTGAAAAGCAAACTCATTTCTGCTCCTATCATTCCAGCCCCCGACTGGACCCTTCCATTTAAAATTATGTGTGATGCAAGTAACCAGGCCCTGGGCGCCGTTTTGGGTCAGAAGAAAGACAAAGAAACCTATGTTATCTATTATGCGTCTAAACTTCTGGATCCAGCCCAACAGAATTACACCACTACTGAAAAAGAGCTCCTGGCAGTTGTCTATACCCTTGACAAGTTCCGCCAATATCTCCTTGGGACTCATGTTATAGTGTATTCTGATCATTCTGCTCTCCGGTGCTTGTTGACCAAGGCTGATGCCAAGCCACGTCTCATAAGATGGATCTTCTTGCTCCAAGAATTTGATATTTTAATCAAGGATAAGAAAGGATACGAGAATCTTGTGGCCGACCATCTCAGCAGGCTTCCAGCCCAAGACGACAATTCCAAGGAACCCATCCGAGACACCTTTCCGGATGAGTACCTTTGTCTAGCCCAAGCTGTTCAGTATCCATGGTTCTCAGATATAGCTAACTTTTGTTCCACTGGATCTTTTCCAGCAGATGCTTCAGCTTCAGAGCGAACTCGTATTCAGAAGCAGTCCAAGTATTACATATGGGATAGCCCATATCTTTGGAAGCATTGTTCAGACCAGATTGTTAGGCGGTGTGTTACACGTGATGAAGTGCCCTCGATCCTAAAATTCTGTCATTTCTCAACGGAAGGAGGCCACTTTGCAGCAAAGAAGACGGCCCTCGAGGTGTTGGAGGTTGGATTCTATTGGCCATCAATCTTTAAGGATAGCTACATGTATTGTGCGTCCTGCCCTAGATGCCAGCTCACGGGTAATATAGGTGCACAGAACCAGATGCCCTTGACGAGCTTTATCTCTTGCGAAATCTTTGACCTATGGGGCATCGACTTCATGGGCCCGTTCCCGAACTCCCATGGTAACACGTATATCCTCCTTGCTGTGGACTATGTCTCGAAATGGATTGAGGCCAAGGCCACTAGGACTGATGATTCCAAAGTGGTAGTTGAGTTCTTGCGCACTAATATCCTTAGCCAGTTCGGAGTCCCTAGAGCACTCATTAGCGACCGCGGCACTCATTTCTATAACCGTGTTGTATCATCTCTATTGACCAGGTATGGAGTCACCCATCGGGTTTCTACAGCTTACCACCCCAGACAAATGGTCAGGCAGAGGTGTCTAACCGGGAGATTAAAGCAATCTTGGAAAAGACGGTCAACCAGTCCTGAAAGGATTGGAGTCTGAAGCTAGACGATACGCTTTAGGCATACCGTACTTCCTACAAGACCCCGATTGGGATGACCCCTTATCGCCATGTCTATAGCAAGCCATGCCACTTACCCGTCGAGATTGAACACAAAGCTTTTTGGGCAATTCGCAAGGCTAACATGGATCTAGGCCAGGCCGGACTGCAACGCCGCTTACAAATTCAAGAGCTCGAGGAGCTCCGAAGTGGTGCCTATGAGAATGCCTGATTTACAAGGGTAAGACCAAGGACTACCATGACAAGATGCTGACACCAAAGTTTTTCGAAATTGGCTAGCAAATTCTGCTCTACAACTCCCGTTTGAGGCTCTTCGCGGGCAAGCTGAAATCCAAATAGACTGGTCCCACCTAGTCACTACTGTTCTTGATCAAGGTGCTGTCGAGATCCAGAGCATGGATACCAGAGTTCTATTCAAAGTCAATGGCCACAGACTCAAGCCCTACTACGAAGGATTTCGTCCCTTCACCATCGACAAGATGGGGTTAGAGGATCCTCTCATCTCGCCCTAGACTCCGTTGAGAATGTCCAGGCCTGGACGTCAACGCCAAGGCCAACTGAACGGGCATTCCGCATGCCGTTCCCCTCTCTTTCCCTTCTCTTTATTCTCTTGCCCTGAACATGCATTTAATTTCTTGTCTGATTGTCTATTTTATGTCCACGCATGCGCTCTCTTTTAATTAATGAGGATTTGATTTGTTTCTCTTTTTACCACACATGCAATTACTTTCCTTGTTTCCTTCCCATGTTTATCCCTTTATTTCCTTTTTTTTTCGTCTTCATGTGCATTTGAAATTTGAATCCACTTACCTTTTGTAGGAGGACGCTGACATGGAGCCCGCTACACCAAACCCCAGCGCACCAGGTCCACGCCATGTCAGACGCGGATCGCGTCTGACAGCGTGATTCTCTCCATTCGTCTCTATCTCTTCCCATCTCTTTCCCTTGTGCACGCCTGGATATGGGTTATCTTGAAAAGATGCATGTAGGGTCGAAAATTAAGGAGTATGTTGCCAATATTGGGTGGGAAGCGTTGTTCTTCCTCGAGCACCCAAATTTTGTTGAGCTCTCCCTAGAGTTCTTTACTTCGCTTTGGACTGTCTCTGAGCATTTTAAGTCCAGGGGCAAGTCTGCCCCTGATTTGTCTGCCCAGAATGCTATTAGTTTTAGGTTGATGAATGAATGTTCCACCATGTCTATTGATGCATTTAACTGTGCCTCGGGTTTTGTTACTGCTTCTGATTTGAGCTCTGATACATATACATTTGCTTTAACAAATTATCCTGATGCCTTTGATGGTAATTTGGCATTTCGGGAGCTAACTGGCAATTCCCATGCCAATTTTAACCCAAAATCGTCCAAAGCTCATGAAATCAGTGATCCTTGCCTGCGCATCTTGCACCGATATCTGGCCTTTACCTTTGCAGGTAAGCATACTTCTTCAGGCCAGCTGTCATTGCAAGAATTGTTCTTTTTATGGTGCATGTATAAAAAACGTAGAGTTAACTTAGGCTTTTGGGTTGCCACCACTGTCACTAGAATTCAAAACAATAGTCGAGGCCCCGCCTTTGGTTCTCTTATCACTCTGCTTGCCATTACTTTGCATAGTCTCGATCTTAATAAGCATAACTCTTTAACCCCTATCCCAGCCAAGCTTCTGGACCTCAGAACCCTTGACGGGATGGGGCACCTTTGTCTCTCATGCAAAGTTTTGACTTTCAGTACAGTTTGCACCAGCCAGAGAGAACAGGTTCATGGAGCAAAGCACGGTGGCAAGTTTATTTGGCCTTCAGGAGCGCAATCTTCTACTCAGCCCCCTCCAGACCTAGCTACTAGCTCCCGCCCAGCAGAGACTCCAGTCCCCGCTGTCACTCCTATGACCATCAATGCTCCAACCCTTGAACGGCTCCTCCACGCAATCCTTACTGAACTCCGAGGTCTGACTACTGAAGTCACGCGCCACAATCTCCCACCCAATTAATCCCGCCCTGAACAATCGTTTCACCCTAGTGGAGGGTTTTAAATTTCTGTTTTGTACTTTTCTTTAAATTTGAACTTCTGTGTTTGTGTGCCTTTCTCACATTGAGGACAATGCGAAGCCTAAGTGTGGGGAGGGACTTTATCTTTCCTTGCTTTTTAATTTTTATGTGTGAACGCATGTTTATTTTCATGTTTGTTGCATGACTGCATGATGCGGATTTTCTCGGATTTTTTCTCGGATTTTTCCAGCTATCTTTTTGCACTGCCTGTTTTGTTTTAAAACCCCCAAGGCATGGACACACACTTCTAGCTTGCGCACATGAAAAAGGTCCTTTTTATCAGTCTAGGCCTAGTCACGCAGTCTTTGCCTGTTGCCCCTTATGTCCACATCTAGGTCTGGATAGTTGCAATCAAAATTATACCTTGTGAGCATGATTGAGCCTCAACGATATATTTTTGTTCATGTGTGAATAGTTGCATGGCTTAGCAAAGCACTAAATTTGCATGATATCCCTGGGTGCGGACACCATTAGTCGTAGGAAAGCGTCGAAAGGACAAAAGACTTTGTAAAAATTTCTTTTTGCTTCTCTTCTCCTTTGTTTTTCACCTCTACTCTCCATCTCTAGACCCCGACATCCCCTTCTGACCCTATCTTCTTAACCATTTGAGCTGATTCATTCATCTTTTCCTTGGCAGGTGAGGTAGAGTTCGAAGAGGGCAATGTAGAGGGCTAGACAACACAGCAAAGCCAAGGTGTGGGGAAGATACATCGTAGTCGTAGTGCTGAAAGCAGGAAAAAGGGCCAGCAGCAACAGAATGAAGAAATGAAAGCAATAGCAAAAATGTCTCGCCCTAGCCATGAGAAATCCAAGCACCCAAGGTACATGGCCTCGATATATTTATGTTAAAAAAATTTTAAAATAAATAAATAAATAAAAAGAGCAATAAAGAATCGAGGCACGAGCATAAGCGAACAAAGAACTTGAGCAAAGAAGCTGCTAGTACATTATCGAAGAAAGGAACTTCCCTCTCTAGAGGAAGTACCAGTTGTCTAGCCCTCATCCTCCGTCGAGCCCTCGACGAGCGTTACCTAGCCACTTTGCTTCTTTCAGCCAAGGAAACATTCCAGGTTTCATTTCATCTCTCATCTCTTCCTTAGCCACCTCTTTCACTGTTCTTTCTTTCCCCCTATTGCAAAGTATTTTAGATCTAATGATTGCCTATTCGTGTGGATCACTACTCGGATTGATGTGCAAATTGTGTGTTCTGTTGTGTCATTGTATTAGTTTGAGTGATTTAAACACATGACCCCTGCTTATGAGAGCGAGTGTAAACACGACCAGTGAGGATTGCTTCTGTTTGGGCCTGGATGTGGAAAAGTTTAATCTCTAGGGTCGTTATCCTTTTGGTTTAACGCAGGTGTGCATCTAGGCAAGGTCTGTTATGTCACAGCTTGGTCTGATCCAAAGGATCCTTGCTCTTGTGTCTCGTTGGATGTGTGTCATGTGTGACTTGGGGTGGTTTTAAGTTTTGATTGATGCTCGAGGGCGAGCATTGGGCAGTGTGGGGATGTTTGATATGCGTGTGTTTTCTAGATATTTTCTCTCTAATTTTGTATGTTTTCCCCTCCTTGATGCTACTAACTTGCTATGTTTTCAATACTTTTTGCTAGATCCAGCCCTGGAGGAGAAAAAGACAGAAAGTACACGTATTGGGATGGAATTGAGCAGCTTTGGAAGTCTCCCAGTCTTTGTCGCGGCCTAGACGTATTTCCTTAGTCGAGCCCTAGATGCGCGCATTCGTGTCCAGCCCTAGACTATCTGTGAAGCCGAAAGGTGCTGCATTTTGCCCTCGATCAGAAGTCGCACGTGCTTGCAATCTTCCTTGGGGCGCACGAAGAGAGACGCCAGCAAGATTCCTCTCTGATCCCTTTTGAGCGTCCTAGGAATATTCTTCCTAGTTACAGTCCAGCTGTCCCTTTCCTCCCATTTTGTCTTCTTCCCTTAGCTGGATATGTCCTCTAGTTAGCTTAGGGTTGTATATAAACAATAACTTTAGGATTTTTAGGGTAAGCAACATTGGTTGGAGGTAGAAATTAGCATACTTTCTATTTTTCAGTCTTCTTTGGGGATTTGTTCCTCCATCTTCAAGTTGTAGCCGCCGGCTAGCCTTACTCTTTCACTGGAGCTTTTTAGCTCCGGCTGGTATTTAATAGTTTTCTTCCCATTTTCTCATTTTCCTTTTATGCTTGCTATGGAATCTATTTATATTTATGTTATTATGAGTATGAGTAGCTAGATCCTTTTGTCTTAGCGAAGGTTTTTCCAAGGGTTGCAAGGGTAGTTGTGAAGCCTTAATGTTCTTCATAAACTCTTATGTTTGTATTTAATCTGTTGCCATTTTACTGTCATATTGCACTGGATCTATAGAAGCCTGATCAACTGCTGTATTTTCCTTTGTAATTACTGCCATTTTGTTAGAATCAGTAGGCACCTAGCCCGGAGTCATCAGGTTGCTGGTCCAATCCGGTTAGGGCTGGAAGTTAACTAGGGTGGATCTGACAACGTCTTGCCCTAGACGTGTCTTCCTCCACTTCATGGGCCTCTGGATCTCCCCATAAACGAACCTTGGGGAAGGACGGAGTGTCAAGGTCTCTCCCATAAGCATACCTTGGGTAAGACTTCTCTTACGAAGGTAGACAGGAGACCTAAGCGTACCTGGCCTCTATAGCACGTCTGCACCGTGAGAGTGGAATATCCTTGAGCTGATGACCAACTAGGCCTAGACGCAACCCGCGGAAACCCTTTGCAAAGACTCTTTCCTATTATCTGATTTACCCCTCTTGTCATACTGTTTTATTGCCTTTAGATAATTTTTACTTTATTTAGTCCACTTGTTAGCTTTAGTCTCCAGATCTCGCTGGTTAATTTCATTAGCCAGCCCAAACCCCCCAGTATTACTTGTCACTGTGTAGGCCTAGACATACACTATGAACATAATATTACCCTTAATCCTTGTGGTTTGACTCTGATTTGCCCTATACACATTTATTGTGCATATTGCTAGCAAAAAATATTACTTTTGAGTAACGATCAAATTTTGGCGCCGTTGCCGGGGATTGACGGTTCTAATATTTTGTTTTTCCTTGTATGACCAGGAGATCTGCTTTAGATCTACTGCCTTACGATCCGGAGCTCAGTAGGACAGAAAGAGAACTCCGAAGGCAAGCCAGAGGATCATCTCCTCTCCGGAGTAGAGCTCCTGTCCCTCTTCTCGACAGAGACCTTTCAGATCTTGATACTCTTCAAAGCCTGTTTCAGGAAGAAATCGCATCTTTACATCGAGCCCTCGACAGCATTGAGTCTATCCAGCCCCCGACACCTGAAATGGAAGATCCACCACCACCTCCTCCTGGAGGAAATGAGGACGTAGTTCCTCCTGTTGCTCAGACCATCGATGATCTTAATACCGCCCCAGAAGCGCCCAGCAACTGCATCGATTGGCCTGAAGTACCTCACGACTGGACACTCAAGTCCGCTGTCATGCACCATCTCCCCATTTTCTGAGGTGCTACCAAGGAAAATCCTCATCGCCATCTTCAACAACTCCATTCTATTTGCGAGGCAATGAAACCTACGAATGTCAGTATCGAGCAGGCCAAGCTCTGAGCTTTCATGTGGTCACTCAAAGATTCAGCCCTCGACTGGTTTTATGATCTCCCTCCACATTCGATTCACTCATGGGCTGAGATGACAAAGGCTTTCACGGATAAGTACTACCCTGTATCCAGGGCGATGGTGACAGTCAAGCAACTTGTATCTATTCTTCAGAAAGAAGACGAGACCCTTGACTAGTACTATGAACGCTTCAAGCGTATGCAAGCCTTGTGTCCCTCTCATAACCTGACCGAGCACGGTCTTATTCAGTACTTCGCCGAAGGACTGAGACCCCATGATAAAGCCTTGTTGCATGCAACAGCTAATGGATCCCTTAGTGCTCTCACTCCAGCTACCGTCAAGGCCATAATTGAGCTCATGGCCAAAAATGCCATTCTATTGGGAGGGGCAAGTAGCGACCAGAGTGCTCAGGTAGCTGCTATGTAAGGGTAATTGACTTCTATCCAGGGCATGCTACATACCATGACATCTCAACAACCGATCCAGGTCAAGGCATGCCAAATTTGCAATTACACGGATCATCCCACGGATGCTTGTCCTCATATCCCAGACGAGATCCAAGTGAATGCCGCTGGCTATTACAATTGACCCCCGGGCCAGAACTACAACCAGGGCTGGAAACAACCAAGCCCAGGGTGGGTACCCAGCCCTCAACAGCCAAACTCTAATCAACAGCAACATCATTATGGAAACCACCCCCCTCCTCTCAACATGCAGTACTTTAAACCTCGACCACCGTACCCTAACCAGCAATACCAACCCTCACCACAAATAAGTCAACCTTTCCCTTCACCTCCACCACCCGAAGATTGCACTAAATACAAAGACATCATCACGGAAATGCAAAAGCAGATGGGTACCATGGCAGCCGAAATGAAAGAATTAAAGAACAGAGGCAGGCTCCCTGGACAAACCGAAGCAAACCCCAAGCACGAGGCTTGCGCTGTCACTCTCCGCAATGTGCGTGAATTACCATCCAGAGTTAGTCCAGATCTCGACGCCGAATAGACAGTCGAGCCCGGGCTTAAGCCAAGAAAAAATGAGACAATTCCAGATGTCATAATGGACAGAATCCGATCTCCTAGAGGTTCTCCGAGGAATGACAAGAAGCCCCCATAATTCACTCAAGAATATATCCATAAGATCCTTGAGCCTCCATTTCCCCAACGGTTGGTCAAATCGAAAAAGGAGAAGGATGACCGAGAGATATTTGATATGTTCAGTAAGGTTCTTGTCAATATCCCTTTGATTCAAGCAATCAAAAATGTGCCCCGTTATGCCAAGTTCCTCAAAAATCTTTGCACCAACAAATGTCATTTGGCCGGGGTTAACAAGATAAGTGTGGGAGCAAATGCTACTGCCCATATCCAACAGAAATTGCCTCCGAAATGTAAAGATCAGGGTATGTTTGTTATTCCATGTAAGATTGGATCGATCGAACTTGGAAAAGCTATGTGCGATCTAAGCGCAGGCATAAACGTTATGCCTTTGACAATTTATAACAATCTAGGCTTGGGTCCATTGAAGGAAACCCGCCTTGTTATCTAGTTGGCCGACCGATCCATTGTCTACCCTGAAGGTATTCTAGAAGATGTCCTCTTACAAGTAGGAGATTTTCTATACTCTGCTGATTTTTATGTTATTGCCATGGCTGAAGGAGAATCAACTAAGCCCTCGGATGTTCTCCTTGGACGCCCGTTTCTTGCCACAGCGCATGCCAAGATTGATGTACATGATGCATCGATTACTCTCAAATTTAATGGTGAGATCATCAAATTTAATATGATTGAAGCTATGCGACATCCTACTGATTTTGCCAGCGTTAACTTCGTCGATATTATTGACTCCTGTGTTGAGGATGTTTCCGATCCAGCCCTGGACAACCCCCTCCAACTTGCCCTCGAGAAAACTATTACTTCGAAAGCACTCGAAGGGATTGCCATCGCGCAAGTTACCACTCCAGAACTTCATTCTGTTGTCACATCCCTTGATGCTCTACCTATTGATCATTCGACATCTCCAGCCCTCGCTCCCTATAGTGTTGAGCATGTCAAGCTTCCTTCTTCTATCATTCAAGCTCTCGCCCTGGACTTGAAAGAACTACCTTCACACCTGAAGTATGCCTATATTGGTGACAATAAGACCCTTCCAGTGATTGTCCCGAACAAATTAAGTAAGAAGGAAGAAACGGAATTGATCGATCTATTGAAAGAATACAAGCAAGCTATCGGCTGGACTATTGCCGATATCAAGGGCCTGTCTCCAGCCCTATGTACCCACCGAATCTATCTTGATGATACCAACAAAACAGTTCGTCAGCCTCAACGTCGGTTGAACCCTCCCATGATGGAAGTAGTGAAGAAAGAAGTGCTGAAATTATTAGATGCTGGTGTCATCTACGCCATATCTGACAGCCCCTAGGTCAGCCCTATCTAGGTCGTGCCAAAGAAATCTAGCATTACAATCACTCTAGGCCAAGATGGTGAATCCATCCCTATCTGAATCAAAAATAGCTGGAGAGTGTGTATTGACTATCGGCGTCTCAACGCCGCTACAAGAAAAGATCATTTTCCGCTTCCATTCATCGACCAAATGTTGGAACATCTTGCGGGCAAGACACACTACTGTTGTCTATACGGCTACTCCAAATTCTATCAGATTCCGATTTCTCTGGAGGACCAGGAAAAGACCACCTTTACTTGCCCTTTTGGGACCTTCGCGTATCGCTGGATGCCCTTTGGTCTTTGTAACGCCCTCGCTAATTTCCAGCGCTGTATGATGAGTATCTTCTCAGAATTCGTCGAGGATGGTATCGAGGTCTTTATGGATGACTTCACGGTCTATGGGAATTCTTTCCACGAATGCATCTCCAATTTGAGAAAAGTCCTACGCCGATGTGTTGAGACCAATCTAGTCCTGAACTTCGAAAAATGCCACTTCATGGTCGATCGAGGTCTCGTCCTTGGTCACATTGTATCCAGCAAGGGAATCGAAGTTGATAAGGCCAAAGTCGAGGTGATTGAATCCCTTCCATACCCATCTAGTGTGCGGGATATTCGCTCCTTCCTCGGACATGCTGGGTTCTATCGATGCTTCATTAAGGACTTCTCAAAAATCACCAAGCCCGTGTGCCGACTATTGCAAAAAGATGTGGAGTTTCTATTCGATGAAGAATGCAAGGCTGCGTTTGATTTGCTGAAAAGAAAACTCAGTTCTACTCCTATCATTCCAGCCCCCGACTAGACCCTTCCATTTGAAATTATGTGTGATCCAAGTAACCAGGCCCTGGGCACCGTTTTGGGTCAGAAGAAAGACAAAGAAACCTATGTTATCTATTATGCGTCTAAGCTTCTGGATCCAGCCAAACAGAATTACACCACTACTGAAAAAGAGCTCATGGTAGTTGTCTATGCCCTTGACAAGTTCCGCCAATATCTCCTTGGGACTCATGTTATAGTGTATTCTGATCATTCTGCTCTCCGGTGCTTGTTGACCAAGGCTGATGCCAAGCCACGTCTCATAAGATGGATCCTCTTGCTCCAAGAATCTGATATTTTAATGAAGGATAAGAAAGGATGCGAGAATCTTGTGGCCGACCATCTCAGTAGGCTTCCAGCCCAAGACGACAATTCCAAGGAACCCATCCGAGACACCTTTCCGGAAGAGTACCTTTGTCTAGCCCAAGCTGTTCAGTATCCATGGTTCTCAGATATAGCTAACTTTTATGCCACTGGATCTTTTCCAGCAGATGCTTCAGCTTCAGAGCGAACTCGCATTCAGAAGCAGTCCAAGTATTACATATGGGATAGCCCATATCTTTGGAAGCATTGTTCAGACCAGATTGTTAGACGGTGTGTTACACTTGATGAAGTGCCCTCGATCCTAAAATTCTGTCATTTCTCAATGGAAAGAGGCCACTTTGTAGCAAAGAAGACGGCCCTCAAGGTGTTGGAGGTTGGATTCTATTGGCCATCAATCTTTAAGGATAGCTACATGTATTGTGCGTCCTGCCCTAGATGCCAGCTCACGGGTAATATAGGTGCACGGAACCAGATGCCCTTGATGAGCATTATCTCTTGCGAAATCTTTGACCTATGGGGCATCGACTTCATGGGCCCGTTCCCGAACTCCCATGGTAACACGTATATCCTCCTTGCTGTGGACTATGTCTCAAAATGGATTGAGGCCAAGACCACTAGGACTGATGATTCCAAAGTGGTAGTTGAGTTCTTGCGCACTAATATCTTTAGCCAGTTCGGAGTCCCTAGAGCACTCATTAGCGACCGCGGCACTCATTTCTATAACCGTGTTGTATCATCTCTATTGACCAGGTATGAAGTCACCCATCGGGTTTCTACAGCTTACCACCCCAGACAAATAGTCAGGCAGAGGTGTCTAACC
Organism: Viola odorata; assembly: GCA_963691705.1. Taxonomy (NCBI): domain Eukaryota; kingdom Viridiplantae; phylum Streptophyta; class Magnoliopsida; order Malpighiales; family Violaceae; genus Viola; species Viola odorata. The sequence goes on along the minus strand of OY829543.1, from coordinate 35,184,929 downwards.
GGGAGATTAAAGCAATCTTGGAAAAGACGGTCAACCAGTCCTGAAAGGATTGGAGTCTGAAGCTAGACGATACTCTTTGGGCATACCGTACTTCCTACAAGACCCCGATTGGGATGACCCCTTATCGCCATATCTATGGCAAGCCATGCCACTTACCCGTCAAGATTGAACACAAAGCTTTTTGGGCAATTCGCAAGGCTAACATGGATCTAGGCCAGGCCGGACTGCAACGCCGCTTAAAAATTCAAGAGCTCGAGGAGCTCTGAAGCGATGCCTATGAGAATGCCCTGATTTACAAGGGTAAGACCAAGGACTACCATGACAAGATGCTGACACCAAAGTTTTTCGAAATTGGCCAGAAAGTTCTGCTCTACAACTCCCGTTTGAGGCTCTTCGCGGGCAAGCTAAAATCCAAATAGACTGGTCCCTACCTATTCACTACTGTTCTTGATCATGGTGCTGTCGAGATTCAGAGCATGGATACCGGAGTTCTATTCAAAGTCAATGGCCACAGACTCAAGCCCTACTATGAAGGATTTCGTCCCTTCACCATCGATAAGATGGGGTTGGAGGATCCTCCCATCTCGCCCTAGACTCTGTTGAGAACGTCCAGGCCTGGACGTCAACGCCAAGGCCAACTGAACGGGCATTACGCATGTCGTTCCCCTCTCTTTCCCTTCTCTTTATTCTCTTGCCCTGAACATGTATTTAATTTCTTGTCTGATTGTCTATTTTATGTCCACGCATGTGCTCTCTTTTAATTAATGAGGATTTGATTTGTTTCTCTTTTTACCACACATGCAATTACTTTCCTTGTTTCCTTCCCATGTTTATCCCTTTTATTTCCCTTTTTTTTTCCGTCTTCATGTGCATTTGAAATTTGAATCCACTTACCTTTTGTAGGAGGACGCTGACAAGGAGCCCGCTACACCAAACCCCAGCGCGCCACGTCCACGCCATGTCAGACGTGGATCGCGTCTGACAGCGTGATTTTCTTCATCCGTCTCTATCTCTTCCCATCTCTTTCCCCTGTGCACGTCTGGATATGGGTTTTCTTGAAAAGGTGCATGTAGGGTCAAAAATTAAGGAGTATGTTGCCAATATTGGGTGGGAAGCGTTGTTCTTCCTCGAGCACCTGAATTTTGTTGAGCTCTCCCTAGAGTTCTTTACTTCGTTTTGGACTGTCTCTGAGCATTTTAAGTCCAAGGGCAAGTCTGCCCCTAATTTGTCTGCCTAGAATGCTATTAGTTTTAGGTTGATGAATGAATGGTCCACCATGTCTATTGATGCATTTAACTGTGCCTTGGGTTTTGTTACTGCTTCTGATTTGAGCTCTGATACATATACATCTGCTTTAACAAATTATCTTGATGACTTTGATGGTAATTTGGCATTTCGGGAGCTAACTGGCAATTCCCATGCCAATTTTAGCCCGAAATCGGCCAAAGCTCATAAATCAGTGATCCTTGCCTGCACATCTTGCACCGATATCTGGCCCTTACCTTTGCAGGTAAGCATACTTCTTCAAGCCAGCTGTCATTGCAAGAATTGTTCTTTTAATAGTGCATGTATAAAAAACGTAGAGTTAACTTAGGCTTTTGGGTTGCCACCACTGTCACTGGTAATCAAAATAATAGTCGAGGCCCCGCCTTTGGTTCTCTTATCACTCTGCTTGCCATTACTTTGCATGGTCTCGATATTGATAAGCATAACTCTTTAACCCCTGTCCCGGCCAAGCTTCTGGACCTCAGAACCCTTGACGGGATGGGGCACCTTTGTCTCTTACGCAAAGTTTTGACTTTCAATACAGTTTGCACCAGCCAGAGAGAACAGGTTCATAGAGCAAAGCACGGTGGCAAGTTTATTTGGCCTTCAAGAGCGCAATCTTCTACTCAGCCCCCTTCAGACCCAGCTAGTAGCTCCCGCCCAGCAGAGACTCCAGCCCCCGCTGTCACTCCTATGACCATCAATGCTCCAACCCTTGAACGGCTCCTCCGCGCAATCCTTACTGAACTCCGAGGTCTGACTACTGAAGTCGCGCGCCGCAATCTCCCACCCAATTAATCCCGCCCTGAACAATCGTTTCACCCTAGCGGAGGGTTTTAAATTTCTATTTTGAACTTTTCTTTAAATTTGAACTTCTGTGTTTGTGTGCCCTTCTCATATTGAGGACAATGCGAAGCCTAAGTGTGGGGAGGGACTTTATCTTTGCTTGCTTTTAAATTTTTGTGTGTGAACGCATGTTTATTTTCATGTTTGTTGCATGACTGCATGATGCGGATTTTCTCAGATTTTTCCAGCTATCTTTTTGCACTGCCAGTTTTGTTTTAAAACCCACAAGGCATGGACACACACTTCTAGCTTGCGCACATGAAAAAGGTCCTTTTTATCAGTCTAGGCCTAGTCAACCAGTCTTTGCCTGTTGCCCCTTATGTCCACATCTAGGTCTGGATAGTTGCAATCAAAATTATACCTTGTGAGCATGATTGAGCCTCAGCGATATATTTTTGTTCATGTGTGAATAGTTGCATGGCTTAGCAAAGCACTAAATTTGCATGATATCCCTGGGTACGGACACTATTAGTCGTAGGAAAGTGTCGAAAGGACAAAAGACTTTGTAAAAATTTCTTTTTGCTTCTCTTCTCCTTTGTTTTTCGCCTCTACTCTCCATCTCTAGACCCCGACATCCCCTTCTCACCCTATCTTCTTAACCATTTGAGCTGATTCATTCATCTTAACCTTGGCAGGTGAGGTAGAGTTCGAAGAGGGCAATGTCGATGGCTAGACAACACAGCAAAGCCGAAGTGTGGGGAAGATACATCATAATCGTAGTGCTGAAAGCTGGAAAAAGGGCCAGCAACAACAGAATGAAGAAATGAAAGCAATATCAAAAATGTCTCGCCCTAGCCATGAGAAATCCAAGCATCCAAGGTTCGTGGCCTCGATATATTTATGTTAAAAGAAATTAAAAAAAATTAAAAAAATATATAAAAAAAGAGCAATAAAGAATCGAGGCATGAGCATAAGCGAACAAAGAACCTGAGCAAAGAACCTGCCAGCACATTATCGAAGAAAGGAACTTCCCTCTCTAGAGAAAGTACCAGTTGTCTAGCCCTCATCCTCCGTCGAGCCCTCGACGAGCGTTACCTCGCCACTTTGCTTCTTTCAGCCAAGGAAACATTCCGGGTTTCATTTCATCTCTCATCTTTTCCTTAGCCACCTCTTTCACTGTTCTTTCTTTCCCCCTATTGCAAAGTCTTTTAGATCGAATGATTGCCTATGCGTGTGGATCACTACTCGGATTGATGTGCAAATTGTGTGTTCTGTTGTGTCATTGCATTAGTTTGAGTGATTTAAACACATGACCCCTGCTTATGAGAGCGAGTGTAAACACGACCAGTGAGGATTGCTTCTGTTTGGGCCTGGATATGGAAAAGTTTAATCTCTAGGGTCGTTATCCTTTTGGTTTAACGCAGGTGTGTATCTAGGCAAGGTCTGTTGTGTCACAGCTTGGTCTGATCCTAAGGATCCTTGCTCTTGTGTCTCGTTGGATGTGTGTCGTGTGTGACTTGGGGTGGTTTTAAGTTTTGATTGATGCTCGAGGGCGAGCATTGGGCAGTGTGGGGATGTTTGATATGCGTGTGTTTTCTAGATATTTTCTCTCTAATTTTGTATGTTTTCCCCTCCTTGATGCTACTAACTTGCTCTGTTTTCAATACTTTTTGCCAGATCCAACCTTGGAGGAGAAAAAGACAGAAAGCACACGTATTGGGATGGAATTGAGCAGCTTTGGAAGTCTCCCAGTCTTTGTCGCGGCCTAGACGTATTTCCTCAGTCGAGCCCTAGATGCGCGCATTCGTGTCCAGCCCTGGACTATCTGTGAAGCTGAAAGGTGTTGCGTTTTGCCCTCGATCAGAAGCCGCACGTGCTTGCAATATTCCTTGGGGCGCACGAAGAGAGACGCCAGCAAGATTCCTCTCTGATCCCTTTTGAGCGTCCTAGGAATATTCTTCCTAGTTACAATCCAGCTGTCCCTTTCCTCCCATTTTGTCTTCTTCCCTTAGCTGGATATGTCCTCTAGTTAGCTTAGGGTTGTATATAAATAATAACTTTAGGATTTTTCGGGTAAGCAACATTGGTTGGAGGCAGAAATTAGCATACTTTCTATTTTTCAGTCTTCTTTGGGGATTTGTTCCTCCATCTTCAAGTGGTAGTCGCCGGCCAGCCTTACTCTTTCACCGGAGCTTTTTAGCTCCAGCTGGTATTTAATAGTTTTCTTCCCATTTTCTCATTTTCCTTTTATGCTTACTATCGAATCTATTTATATTTATGTTATTATGAGTATGAGTAGCTAGATCCTTTTGTCTTAGCGAAGGTTTTTCCAAGGGTTGCAAGGGTAGTTGTGAAGCCTTAATGTTCTTCATAAACTCTTATGTTTGTATTTAATCTGTTGCCATTTTACTGTCATATTGCACTGGATCTATAGAAGCCTCAATATTCATTTATTAGAATAACTTTGATGTTACCCGATTAGCTCCTGGCGTGGTATAGCCTCAACCGAGCGATGTTCCAAGTGTTCTGCAGGGGCGTTCCCTCGAGCGTTTCCAGATGGTATGCTCCTTTTCCCACAATGCGGGTGACACAATACGGTCCATCCCAGTTTGGACTGAGTTTTCCCATTCGTTGTCCTGCTGCCCGTCTGTCTCTGAGCACTAAATCTCCGGTTTTGAGCAATTGCTCCCTCACTTGCCGGTTGTGATATTGTGCCATTTTCCTCTTGTAGTGCAGGGTTTTCAGGAGGGTTTCCTCGTGTGTTTCTGGTAGAGTATCGAGGTTAGCTCGTAACCTTTCTTCGTTGTTTTATTCTTTGAAGTGAGCCACCCGGAGGCTCATCATGCCAATCTCGACTGGTGTGACAGCCTCGGTTCCGAATGCTAACGTGAACGGGGTTTCTCCCGTGCTGGCCTTAACATTCATGCGGTAGGCCCATAGTACATATGGCAATTCGTCTGGCCATTTCTTCTTGGACCCTTCCAAGTTTCTTTTGATGCCACTAAGGATGCTGCGGTTAGTTACTTCCGCCTGGCCGTTGGTTTAGGGATGTGCCACAGAGGAGAATCTTTGCTCTATCTGGAACTCTGCACATTGATCCCTGAAGAACTTGCTTGTAAATTGTGTCCCGTTGTCGCTAACTAGCACGCGTGGTACTCCAAATCGCATGATGACTTGGTGTTTGAAGAAACGCCAAATTTTTTCGGTGGTGATGGTAGCTAACGCCTCATCTTCGGCCCACTTTATAAAGTAGTCTACCGCTACGACCACAAATTTTAACTGAGATCTAGCCTTTGGAAACGGGCCCAGGATTTCAATTCCCCATTTTGCAAACGGGCACGGTACTACTATTTCTGAAATTGGCACAGCAGGTTTTCGAGGAATCTTAGCATATTCCTGGCATTTCGGACAGGTTCTCACGAAGTTATGACAATCTCGTCGAATGGTGGGCCAGTAAAATCCCGACCGAAAGACTTGGGTTGCCAGAGTACCGCTAGCAATGTGCATGCCACATATCCCTTCGTGAATTTCTCGTAACACATGTAAGCCTTCTTGCTCCGTTATGCATTTAGCGGCCGGATGGGAGAAATATCTTCGTATTAACTCTCCGTTATAATATGTGCATCGTGCTGCCCGTTTTAGGACTTTCTTTTTCTCTGTCAGGTCTCCTGGTAGTTTATCATGTTTCAGATATTCTATCACTGGGATCCTCCAATCATTTTCCATTTCTTCCACACAGAGCGATGCCTGCTCTTCCATGAAAGAAGGTGTAGGCAATTCTCCATAACGCACGTCACTGGGTATTGAGGCTTTCGGATTGGCTGCCATCTTGGCGAGGCTATCGGCCTCTTCATTGTTTTCTCTAGGAATGTGCTCAAAGGTGACCAGGGTGCCTTTTACTTGTATCTTTGACAGCTCATGCTTCACTTTGGCTAAGTATTGGGCCATGATGGGTTCTCTGGCTTGGGAGTTCCCCAGAACCTGATCCATTATTAGTTTGGAATCTCCTCGGATCTTTAAACGTGTTCTGTCTTCCTTCTCCCCACCGGGAGTGGCTCCGATAGAGAAACTGTTTCCAATTCTGAGTCCTGCCAGCAGCGCTTCGTATTCAGTCGCATTGTTGGACAATGGCTGCAGGATTCTGATGGCGTATCGCATCTCCAGGCCGTTTGGTCCAACTAAGAAAACTCCTGCGCCAGCTAATTCTTGATTTTTTGCTCCATCTACATGGATGACCCACGTATCTGTATATGTCTCCGGAGACGGTAGGCATGGACTTTCTGCTTCTTCCTCCAACAGATCTATCTTTATGTCCCTTGTGAATGTGCACTCAGCTATGAAGTCAGCTAACGCTTGGGCTTTAACAGCCGGTCTAGCTTTGTATTGCAGCCCGTATTGTTCGAGCTCGATAGCCCAAATTAGCATTCTTCCTGAAGATTCAGGTTTTCTGAAGATTCTTCTCAACGGCTGATCCGTGAGTACAATGACGGGGTGGGCTTGGAAGTATCGATCCATCTTTCGCGTGGCCTGTACTAGAGCGAGTGTTATCTTCTCGATAGGAGCGTATCGCAGTTCGGCATCTTTCAATATATGACTTACGAAGAATACAGGACGGTGCACGTGCCCTTCACTTCGCACAAGGACGGCGCTGACTACCTCGTCAGCTATTCCCAAATATAGATATAGTTCATCGCCGGGCTCGGGCCTCGTCAGCACTAAATCTGATGATAGGTAAGCTTTTAGTCCTGCAAACGCTTTCTCACATTCCTCTGTCCATCCGAAGGGAGCCTTGTTGCGGATAACTTTGAAGAAAGGCAAACATCTCTCGCCTTGCTTAGATATGAATCGCCCCAACGCAATGATGTGCCCGGTTAATTTCTGTATCTCTTTGACAGTTCGCGGGGATATCATATCCTGGATGGCTTTTATCTTTGACGGGTTGGGTTGGATGCCCTTCTGGCTGACCACATAGCCCAGGAATTTTCCCGTTTGGAATGCGAACATGCACTTCCGCGGGTTTAACTTCATTTTGTGCTTTCTCATCACATTGAAAACTTCTTCCAAGTCAGCGAGGTGTTCTCTGAAACTCCGACTTTTGATCAGGATGTCGTCTACGTAGGCCTCTACATTTCTCCCAATTTGATTTTCAAAAACTTTGTTTGCCATACGCTGAAATGTTGCACCGGCATTCTTTAGCCCAAACGGCATTGCAGTATAGCAGTATGTAGCCCTAGGAGTGATGAAGGCAGCTTTTTCTTCGTCCTCTACGGCCATAGGGATTTGGTGATATCTGGAATTCGCATCTAGGGAGCTTAGATAAGCATACCCAACGGTTTGATCGACTAACTGATCTATTCGCGGAAGGGGATAGCAGTCCTTGGGACAGGCATTATTTAGGTCAGTGAAGTCGATGCACATGCGCCAGTCCCCGTTAGGCTTTGGGACTAACACAGGATTAGCTAGCCATGTCGGGTACTGGACTTCTCGAATGAACCCCGCCTCTGTGAGCTTTAGCAACTCCTTTTCGATGGCGGCTATCTTTTTCGATGAAAAAGCACGTCGCCTTTGTTGAACAGGCTTGGCGTTAGGACTAACGTTCAGCCGGTGTTCTGCGACCTCCCGAGAGATTATGGGCATGTCTGCTGGTTTCCACGCAAACTCTCCCTTGCATTTCCTCAACAGCCGGATTAATTGCGCGTTCTCTTCAAGGCTTAGTTTCTCACTGGCTAAGAGATTCGTTTCACTATCCTTACCGATAGGGATTGATACCATCTGATCTAGCGGCTGAGTGCATTTTTCTTCTTTATCATCGAAAGGGTCGTCTGCCACGCAAACATAGCGGTCACAACTCCTTTGAGTCATAAGTAAGTAGCATTCGGCTGCCAGCTTTTGGTCCCCTTTGATTGAGACCACGCCGTCCCATGAGGGATATTTCATCCGCAGGTGTTTTTGAGATATGGCCACTCCAAAATGATTAAGGAATGGTCGCCCCAAAATGGCGTTATACGGTAACGTTAGGTCTACGACCAGAAATAGTAGCTCTTCGGAGCGTTTGGATGTGTCTTCTCGGAAGTACACCGGTAGGGATGTTATTCCGGCTATCGGAATCGGTACTCCATCAATCCCAATAATTGGCCTCGTGCAAGACGATAGCTCACCGTCAGGTCGTTTCATCAAGTTGTACGCTTCCAATGAAAATAGATTCACTGCACTCCCGTTATCGACAAGGGTCCTTCTTACCCCATGACTTCCAATGACGGGCGTTACAACCATCGCGTCATTATGCGGGAAGACGATGCCTTTTTTGTCCTCCTCTGAGAAAGACAATATCATTCTGTCTAAGGCGCTTATCACCTCGATTTTCATTTGCGCGCTCTCCCGTTTGCGCTTTTCTCCAGGGTTGGGCGTTTGCGACATAATTTCCTCGCAATAGGGTGCTCCCCCTGCAATGATATTTATCATGGGCATTTGGTCGCTATCGATAGCGAGCGCTTCTCTATTTGGCCCGAGGGGAACTGCGTTAGCCCTTGTAGCGTGCGAGGGCGCTTGCCTCTGCTCAGTTGTATTTCCAGTTGGGTTATTTCTGGCTTCCTCCCTTGCCTTTGTGGCAAATTCCCCAAGGTAGCCCTCTTCGACCAATCGCTCTATAGCCGATTTTAACTCTCTGCATACATCTGTTGAGTGTCCCTTGACCTTATGGAATTTGCAGAATGCATTTTCTCTTCCTCCCATGATTACTCCTGGTTTCACGGGAGCCGGGTAACGGATAGGCAAATTTCTCTGTTGGACTATTGCTAAGATCTCCGCCCTTGGGAGTATGAGAGATGGGAGGTCAGGATCATATATCCGGCCCTTTGGCGGGTCCGTTTGCTTCCGAGTGGGGGACCCTCCAGGTCTTCCTTTTGAGAAATTGCCTCTCTGCCGGTTAGAGGTCTTAGCATTATGTTCTTTCCGCTGCCCGGGATCCTCGGTGGGTTTAGCGTCAGGGGCATTGCTGTTCAAGACGTTAGGGGCCACATATGGGTCCGCCGGCATGCCTCGGATCCATTCTCTATTTTCTTCCTCTTCCATTCTCGCATAATTATGCGCTTTCAGCCTCAACGCATCCAGGGTCGTTGGGGGGTCCACCGTTCACGTATCATTCAGTTTACTGTATCGACAATTGCGTTTCAGGGCCTCAATCGCGAAATCGATAGTGACCCCTGGCGTTAGGGACATTTCAAGATCAAATCGACCTAAGAAGTCGTTCAATGATTCCTGTGGTTTTCGATGGATATCGAACAGCGCAGCTGCTGACTTTCTGATAGGAATAGCCGTGCTAAACCGACTTTTGAATTTTTCTTCCAACTGAGAAAAATTATCGATAGACCCGGCGGGGAGCCCCTCGAACCATAGACGTGCCACTCCTGACAACGTCATTATGAAAATTTGACACAATGCTGCATCACTGCGCGTTTGGAATTGCACGAAATCCTTCACCTTATTGAGGTGAGAAATGGGATCTTTTGTGCCATCATATGATTCTGCTGGGAGTTTCACATGTCGATGGACTCTGTGGTGCCTGACACGGTAGCTGAACGGATGACCCACGTTAGCATCGGGGATCCTACGAGGAGGACGCGGATGTGGAATTTCAACGTCGTATCTGGGATTTTGAGGGTCATATTCTTGATGTCTCCTAGGAGAACGGCTACGGCTCCTTGGAGTTCGAGCTCGTCGACTTCTGCTGCTAGATCTCTCGCTGTATCTAGGAGATGGATCTCTCACTATATCCCCCCGTCGATCATCCCAGGGCTCTCTATACTCGTCACGCTGGCGGACTGCTTCGGGGATAGAGATTCCTCCCCTGTATTGTCCAGAATGGTCGGCAGGTCCACGCGTGAATGGTGGGACGTTTATGGGGGCCAAGGGGAAAGGTAAGGAGGACGGGAGTGCCCTAGACTGTTGGGGCGATAAGGGTCGTTCGTTGAGAATGGACGGGGTGAAAATTACTTGGGAGGACACACCAGGTCTTGAGGCATGAGGAGTAAATCCAGCAGCCATCTCTGTCAGTTGATCTAGTTGAGCTTGGAGAGCTGCTAGTGAATTCACGAAAGGGTTGTCCGCTTCTCCTATCATAGATCTTCCCGCCTGGGGGTAGGATGGCTGGTTCCTGCTATATGGGAGAAGGGAGAGCAGATCTGGAATGTAACTTCTTCTGAACTTGACCCAGGAGGAAGATCTAATTCTCCTGCAGTGACGTCCTACCCTGGGGTGGGGGCATCAGAGGTAGCGAAGGGAAACAAGCGTCTGCGGGTGTTGTATGGGATGTTGGAAGTTCGGGACAGCGCCGGATCTAACTCTGAGGCCATAATCCTTCTAGCTTCGGGGAGGAGGAGCTTGGTTATTAAGGATGCTCACTTAATAGAACCAAAGCTCTCAATGAAAGCACCAATTTGATAATAATTTGTCTTCTGTCGAAGGATGTATGGCGGAGCAGCTCTTCTCAGATCAGTGTGCGCGACGGTCCACAGTACCTGCAATGCGCCGGAGGGGGTCTCTGGCGGAAACACTCCGATGCTTAAGTCAGTATGTGTACTGAAATTGGCAGAGTTTTGGCCAGTCAAGTCCGCTTACCTGCCTCCTTTGTGGGGGAGGTATTTATAGAAGAAAGGGGGCGTTCCCGCCCGAGTAAACGGGTACGGAGCTATCGCTCACGTTAGGGTCTGTGATTCGCCCTTATCGTGATACGCTACCTCGGTGGTAGGTGTTTTAGGTAGATATTGCCGCGGTAGGATAATGGCCGGAGCGTTAATCCTGACGCGTGGTTTCCTCTGGGGGTGAGATAACTCCTTGAGCCAAGCAGGAGGTCCGTGAGAGGAGCCGGTAGGGCCCCGTTAGCCTCTATAGCGTTAGCCTTTGGGGAAGGTAGCAATCTTGTCCCTACCGTGGTGGTGCGAAACAGTAGCTATGCCTCTTCCCACCGGGTGATAGATGAAAATACCCTTTCTTTTAGGTGGATTGTTATCACTAGTATACAGTAAATAAATAAAAAGTTTGATTTAACGCATTTATTTTCTCGTTTAAAAATGTCAAACTTTCGGACGCAAAATAAATGTCTTTACGATAAAAATTGAACAAAACCAAGCTCGGTGGCGTGAAAGAGAAAAATAGTACGTAATTATCAATTAAAGAAATAGCGCGTTCGACCCACGGTCCCGGGAAACTTACTCGGGACCGATAGAAGTTCGCGCAAAGACAGTCGAAAATACGAAAAACTTAAGAAGACACGAAATGACACGAAATTTTAAACAAACTACCCTAGGACCAAGAATCGTCAGAAATTTGACCTAGACGAGCTATTAAATGCGGTAAATGCTAAATATGCAAAATTATGACGAGAGAAATCAAAAATCGGGTAGCAACAGTACGGACAACTAAATCTTTGAGTGCAAGGGGCTCAGAAAGGTTGCTGTCATACAGGTTAATATTATACAATTTTACAGCAATCAGAGAGATAGGGATCCTAAAATAGGACCTCGGGCGCCATTTAGAACATGAAGGATACCCGAGGCGACCCAAAAACCAAGATTAACCCTACGCTTATCCTTCATGCACCATAAAAAGAAAAGCTCCTGCACAGATAACTATCCCAAGGATCCAAACCGACCCGAGAAGGTGAGGGCTAAATATCTATGCAGGATGCGTAATGCAGGGTCAGCAATTTCATGGGCTTTACTTAACTTACAAATTTAGCATTAGGGTTATTGGTAAACTCACGAAACGCAACAGAAGAATCAAAAATATGGGGTATAACAGTCAAAGCATTTTTATACGCAGCAGAATCTAACTCATCAGGCTGAACAAAACCAAGCAGACAATTGAATTCGTTAAGGGACAATGGGGTCCATTTGTTTACCAACCTAAAGTTGATTAGACCAGGGGTGGAGAGATGGGGACCAAACTTGCCTTTCGGCCTGAAATTATCAGAGGCAACCCAAAAGGTAGTAAAGAACTCGAGCGAGAGTTCAATAAAGGTGGGGTGTTCTAAAAAGAACAGGGCTTCCCAGCCAATATTAGCCACTAACTCTTGGACTTGAGATTCTATGCCCATCTTAGCCAAAAAGTTCATGTCCAGGCGCGCACAGGATCTAACGCCTTTAGAATTCAATTGGTGCAGTTTATCAAGCGAGGGTTTATCATTAAATACCAACCACTCATGCAACACAAAAAGGTTAGAAGTGACCTGGGTGGAAGTCGTTCGAGATGCAGAAGGGGGAACTAGCGTCGGGGTCTCGGCATCTGAAACCTCATCGGGACCTCGAGACTTCTTGGTTGTCGAGGCCTTGACTTTGCTTCTGCCGGCTGCTCCGCTCTGGCTGGAGCTTTTGACTTGCCTTTCTTTGCCGCTGATTTAGCTGCGGCATCCCTCTCTCTCTTCTCTTTCTTCTTCTTCCTCCTCGACTTCACCGCTCTCACCAGAACCTTCCGCCAGGGTTTCATCTGCTTGCTCCGGCTCAGCCTCTTCCTCTTGCTCTTGATCTTCTGGCAGCTCCTCCTCGAGGGCTGCTTCGGGGGCCAGAAATTGGTCTACGGCAGCATCGATTGGGAGCTTTCTGGCGGTAGGAGATACCTTTTTGGGCTTGGATGTGGGCTTTGATTTTGCGGTTGAAGATCCTGGAGGGAGCTTAACCACGCGGCCATATCTGGTTGTGGTCGAGGTGGGAGGGAAGGAACCAGTAATCTCCAGGTCGTCTTAGACCGGAGTGAACTCTCGTCCTTGTTCTTCGGAAGGTGGTGAGGTCACTGGAGGAGAAGGAATGAGGACTGGCTGGACAGAGGGTGGAGTGGTTGTTTTGAATGAGCTAGGAGAGGAGGTTTGGGATCTTGACCATGAAGGAACTGGGCTGCCAGGGTCGTCCACTAGGTGGGGCCCTGAAGTATTTTTGCGTATGGGTTACTTTGCTCGCGGCACCATTGATGGTGATGTGGGAGAACAACTGGTGATGGAGATATTTTGGGAGGTGGAAGATGAGGTTTGAGTGTGTTGATAGAGAGAGATGAAAGTGATGTGTTTTGGGCTGAGAGGAGAGTGAGGACGAAGTAGGAGCATGGGAAAGAGAAATGTAGCTGACGCCTGTAATTAATAGCGCAACTTTTTCTTTAATTAGGGCTACCTTTCTGTCCCTAGCAGTCTACTTGGCGTCTTGGGCTTTGAGAACAACGGCCCGTGCGTATCCCAACCACCTATAAAGGAAAACAACTTTTTAAATTTCAAAAAGGGACAGTTGGGTAGGATAATGACAAAAAGAGAGAATAAAGGGTTAACAGAAATAAAGGGAATAAAATCTCCTAGGAAAGGGAAAGGTCAGAGATTAAGGGAGATAAACAAGGGATAAAAACAAGGAAATAAAATCAGAGAGAAAATGAAAATAAAATCAGGGAATTTGAAAAGATTCGGAAAAGATAAGGGAGAGAGAAAGGATGGACGGCACATCAAATGCCTCTAGTGTGGTCTGTTTACTTGTCGAGACCTCGACGTGCTATGTCAATCTAGGTCTGGATAGGTGGAGATTCCACCATAGCCTCCTCAACGGTCAAGGGCTTGAATCCTTCATAAAAGGGTTTCAGCCTATGGCCATTGACTTTGAAGATTGTTCCTGTTTTGGGGTTCTGAATCTCGACCGCTCCATGGTTATAGACTGTTGTGACCACGAAAGGTCCGGACCATTTGGACTTGAGTTTTCCTGCAAACAATCGCAAGCGTGAGTTATACAATAATACTCTTTGTCCAATGGAAAAAGTTTTGGGACGAAGGTGCCTGTCATGATAAGCTTTGGTCTTGCCCTTGTAGAGCATGGCATTCTCATAAGCATCATCTCTCAGCTCCTCAAGCTCCTGTATTTGCAAACGTCGGTTTTAGCCAGCATGCCCTAGATCTGTATTCACTTTCCTGATGGCCCAAAAAGCCTTGTGCTCTATCTCCACTGGGAGATGGCACGGCTTGCCATTTATGAGTCTATAGGGCGTCATACCAATCGGGGTCTTGAAAGCTGTCCGATAAGCCCAAAGTGCGTCATCCAACTTCAGACTCCAATCCTTTCGGGACTGGTTCACTGTTTTGTCAAGAATGGACTTAATCTCACGATTTGACACTTCAGCTTGGCCATTTGTCTGCGGATGATAGGTTGTAGATGTTCTGTGATGGACGTCATACTTGGCCAAAAGTGAGGCCACGACACGGTTGCAGAAGTGTGTACCCCGATCACTGATGAGAGCTCGAGGCGTACCAAACCGATTGAAAATATTGGTGCGTAGAAAGTTTACCACTACCTTGGAGTCGTCAGTCCGAGTTGCCTTGGCTTTGACCCATTTGGAAACATCGACTGCGAGGAGGATGTAGATATTGCCGGAGGAATTAGGGAACGGGCCCATGAAATCTATACCCCAGATATCGAAGATCTCACATAGGATAATATTCGTTAAGGGCATCTAATTCCTGGCCCCGATATTTCCAGTGGCTTGGCATCGGGGGAACAATGCGCAGTACATGTAGTTGTCCTTGAAAATGGTGGGCTAGTAGAGGTCGGCTTCTAGAACTTTGAGGCCAGTTTTCTTGGTCGCGAAGTTTCCTCCTTCAGAATGGCAGAATTTGAGGATCGAGGGCACTTCGTCCATAGTTACACAGCGGCGAATTATCTGGTCCGAACAATGCTTCCATAGATAAGGGTTATCCCAAATATAGTATTTGGCTTGCCGTCTGATTTTGTTGCATTCGGATGGGGAAGCATCAGCGGGGTAGGTGCCAGTAGCACAAAAATTTGCAATATCTGTAAACCATGGGGAATAAACAGCCTGGACTAGACACAATTGTTCGTCTGGAAGGTATCGCGGATAGGCACGAGTGAGTCATTTTCTTGGGCTGGAAGTCTGCTCAGATGATCCGCCACCAAATTTTCTCTTCCTGCCTTGTCCTTGATCGAGATGTTAAATTCCTGTAGCAACAATATCCACCGAATAAGTCGAGGTTTGGCATCTGCCTTTGTCAATAAGCATCTAAAGGCTGAGTGATCCGAGTAAACGGGAACATGAGTGCCCAAAAGGTATTGCCTGAACTTGTCTAGGGCATAAACCACTGCCAAGAGTTCTTTTTCTATGGTTGTATAGTTCTGCTGGGCTGGATCTAATAGCTTGGAAGCATAGTAGATGACGTAGGTTTCCTTGTCTTTCTTTTGACCCAGAACGGTGCCTAGGGCTTGATTGCTGGCATCGCAAGTGACCTCGAAAGGCAATATCCAATCGGGGGCACGAATGATCGGTGTTGAGATAAGCTTGTTTTTTAGGAGTTCAAAGGCAGCTTTGCAACTTTCATCGAAATCAAATGGTACTTCCTTCTAGAGCAAGCGACACATAGGTTGGGCAGTTTTGGAAAAATCTTTAATGAACCGTTTGTAGAAACCAGCGTGCCCTAGAAAAGATCGCACATCGCGAATACACGCTGGATAGGGTAGGGATGTTATCACCTCAATCTTGGCCTTGTCGACTTCGATTCCCCTGACCGAGATGATATGACCTAGAACGAGGGCTCGATCCACCATGAAGTGGTATTTCTCAAAATTCAGGACAAGATTTGTCTCTATGCAGTGCTCTAAACATTTCTTCAAGTTGCCCATGCATTCTTGAAAGGAATTCCCATAGACCGTGAAGTCATCCATGAAGACCTCGATTCCATTTTCAACCAATTCGGAGAAAATACTCACCATACAGCGCTGAAAGGTGGCGGGG
This sequence comes from Viola odorata, assembly GCA_963691705.1. Lineage (NCBI taxonomy): Eukaryota > Viridiplantae > Streptophyta > Magnoliopsida > Malpighiales > Violaceae > Viola > Viola odorata. Next base: position 35,169,113 of record OY829543.1, on the reverse strand, counting down.
GCATTACACAAACTGAAGGGCATGCGTCTATAAGCAAAGGTACCGAAAAGGCATGTGAAGGTGGTCTTCTCCTGGTCTTCGAGGGCAACTGGGATCTGATGGAAATCGGAGTAACTGTCTAGACAGTAATAGTGAGTCTTGCCCACGAGACATTCCAATATCTGATCAATGAAGGGTAGGGGAAAGTGGTCTTTCCTAGTGGCAGCATTCAATCGGTGATAGTCAATGCATACTCGCCACCCATTCTGGATTCGGGTGGGAATGGATTCGCCGTCTTGCCCAATGGTGATGGTGATACTAGTTTTCTTGGGCACGACCTGTATAGGGATGACCCATGGGTTACCGGAGATGGGGTAGATAACTCCTGCATCTAACAACTTCAGAATTTCTCTCCTGACCACTTCCATCATGGGTGGGTTCAATCGGCGTTGGGGCTGGCGTATAGTTTTGCTAGCATCTTCCAAGTGGATACGATGAGTGCATAGGGCTGGTGACAAGCCCTTGATATCTGCGATGGTCCACCCTATGGCTTGTCTAAATTCCTTCAACAAGGAAATCAACTCAGACTCTTCAGGATGTTTGAGCTTGTTGGAGATAATGACGGGCAGAGAGTCGTCGGGGCCTAGATAAGCATATTTCAAGTAGGAAGGCAGAGGCTTTAGATCGAGGGCTGGAGCCTGATCAATAGAGGGAAACAACTTAACATGGCCTGGGCAGTCTGGAGACATCTTTGGGGATTCATACTAGGCCACAACGCATTCTTCTAGGGCAGCGACAACGGACCGTAGTTCAAGGGGTACGAAAAGCGTCGAGGCTACGACATCTAGAAGAGCTGGTGTCAGACCCCTGTCAAGGGCAAACTGCAAAGGGTCAGTAAAATAAATTTCAGCGACTTCCTTTATAGCGGGATCAATAACATCAATATAGTTAACACTTGAGAATTCTGATGGGTATCGCATGGCTTCTAGCATATTGAATTTGATGATTTCCCCATCGAATTCGAGGGAGATTGTCGCATCATGAACATCAATCTTTGCCCGGGCGATGGCCAGAAATGGACGGCCTAGAAGAACATTAGTAGACTTGGTAGAATTTCCATTCTCCATTGCAATAACATAGAAGTCTGCTGGGAATAAGAATTCTCCCACTTGGACCAAGACATCCTTGATGATCCCCTCGGGGTAGATGATAGAATGGTCTGCAAGCTGAATCTCAAGGTCTGTAGGTACGAGAGGTTCGAGGCCTAGACAGTTGTAGATGATCAATGGCATGACGTTTATTCCTGCCCCTAGATCACGCATGGCTTTCCCGATGTCGACTGTACCAATCCGGCAGGGAATGATGAACATTCCTTGGTCCTTGCACTTTGGAGGGATCCTCCGTTGGATATGGGCAAAAGCGTTAGCTCCTACACTGATCTTGTTAACTTCAGCGAACTTGCTCTTGTTTGTGCATAGTTGTTTTAGAAATTTGGCGTAGTGAGGGACATTCTTTACTACTTAGAGAAGAGGGATGTTGATGACCACTTTGCTGAACATTTCAAAGATATCGCAGTCCTCCTTATCTTTCTTAGTCTTGACCAATTTGTGAGGGAACGGGGGCTCGAGAATCTTGTGAATGTACTCTTGGGTGAATTCAGGTGGATTGGGGTCATTCCTTAGGGAGCCTCTAAGAGAGCGGACTCTGTCCTCCATGACCTCGATAAATCTAGGAACCTTTGGGAGTTTTGCTCTGCATTTTGGCTTAAGTTTAGACTCTGGAGAGCTCTCAATGTCGGGGGTCGGATGTGTAGGAGGTTTCAAGGTCGTTCCACTTCGCAGAGTCATTGCACAAATATTGTGTTTTGGATTTGTTTCAGTATGAGGTGGAAATCTTCCTTGATTTGTCGATTTCCTTCTATTGCTCGGGATTCCAAGGTATCTCAGTATTCGGGGGCACGATAAAAGTCTGATCTTGGGGAGGCTGACATTGATACTAATTCTGATGATAAGTGGATCGAGGTCTGTGGTTCTACATGTTGGGAGGTGGAGGGTGATTCCCATATGGATTGTGTTGATGCTATTGATGGCTAGGTCCCGAAGGCTGAGGGTTTGGAACCCATCCTGGATTTGGCTGTTTCTAGCCCTGATTATAGTTTTGGCCATAAGGAGCCAGGACATACTGACCAACAGCATTAACTTGAATTTCGTCCGGAATGTAGGGGCATGCATCAGTAGAGTGGTCTACAAAATTGCAGATTTGGCAGGTCTTGATAGGTGCGGATTGCCCTGTCATGAAATTCTGGAACATCCCTGTGAGGGAGGATAGCTGATTTTACAAGGCAGCCACTTGGACATCTTGGCCTTGATTGTTGGCAGGGTCGGACGAAGCATTTTTGGACATGAGCTCTATTGTTGCCTCAGCAGCTACTGGGGTGAGAGCAGTTAGAGATCCGCTGGCAACAGCGTTGACCAAAGCCTTATCGTGGGCTTTGAGGCCTTCACAAAAATACTAAACACGGGCATGCTCCGTAAGGTTGTGAGAGGGACAGCTAGATTGCATCTTCTAGAACCTCTCATAATACTGAGCTAGAGTCTCCTCCTTCTTTTGGACTATAGAGACAAGTTGTTTGCGCATGGTGTTGGAAATAGAAGTCCGATAATACTTCTCGGTGAAGATCTTAGACATATCCGCCCAAGAGTGAATTGATCTTGGCGGGAGGTCGTAATACCAGTTGAGGGAATCATCTTTTAGAGACCACTGGAAGGCACGCAGCTTGGCTTGTTCGATGCTAACGTTGGTAGGTTGCATAGCCTCACAAATAGAGTGGAGCTATTGAAGATGGCGGAGTGCATTTTCCTTGGCAACCCCCCGAAAGGTTGGGAGGTGATGCAACATGGCTAACTTCAGGGTCCAGTCATAAGGGACGTTGGGCCAGTCAATGCAGCTACTTGACATGTCGGCGGTTGCATGGAAGTTATCAATGGTTTGTTGTGCTGGAGGAGGTGGTAGTGGTGGTTCCTCGTGATGCATGTGGTTGTCATGTTCTTCCATTGCTGGAAAATTAAAATGAGCGGCTACTGGGTTTTTGAGACTACTGTGGAGGTAGACTAGGTCTTGGAAAAACTGACGATCCTGGTCGGCCAGATTGGAGGGAGATCCATCAAGGGCAGGATGTGGGATTACTCTACGCTGAGTAGATGTTCCTCTGGCTTGCCTTCGAAGTCCTCTTTCCATTTTGGTCAATTCGAGGTCTAGAGGGAGTAGATCTGGAGCAGATCTCCTGGTCATACAAAAATAAAAACAAAGTTAGTACCGTTCAATCCCCGGCAACGGCGCCAAAATTTGATCGTCAGTCAAATGTACTTAAAATTTATCTTGATGCCTAAATGCACAAATAAATGTGTATAGGGCAAGATAGGGTCGAACCACAGAGATTGAAGGATTAAAATGTTAATAAAAATGTATGACGGGGAGAAAGTGCGACAGAGAAGGAACAAGTAGCATAGGGGGAGGGGTTTATGTTGATTAGTGAACTAATCAACTCAGGATCTAGAGTTAAGAAGACAAATAAGTAAAACTATTATCTAGGGCACGAAATGAAATCACAATCCAGGGCTAGATAACAAAACGCATTCAGGGGTGAGAAAGCAAGAAAAGCAATTAGAGAGATATAAATCAGATAGGAAGGAATCTTAGCAAAAGGTTTTTTCGGGTTGCTTTCTAGGTCAGTTAGTCATTGGCACAAAAATATTCCAGACTCAAGTACAGACCTGCTATAGGGACCGCGTTTCCACACCGCATCCCCTACTTACCTTCTTAGATAAAAGTCACCCCTCGTTTCCACATATGAGGTGGCCTTGATTTTCCGCCGTCCTCCCAGGCACGAATACGGGGAGGCACTACTCAGAACGCCCATGAATGGGAGGTAAGACAGATCTAGGGCGCGATAGCTCAGCTTGTCAAACTCGTATCGCATACCCTAAATGGTTATTTACCCCTAGACAGAGAGAGACCTCTCGCGCTGCCTCTACTAGGTGTCTACTCTAACTCAAGGATTCACGTCAGTTATAACCAAGAGAATGACATTACTCATGCAGAAATATCAAGAGTTAATCAAGCCCTTAACACTCCTAAATGAGCATGGGATTAAAACGGTAAACAATCATATGTCACAAGAGAATATATTAAGCATGCATTAGACCTCTTAACCGAACCCTACAACCCTCGAAACACCCTTTACTAAGAGGATGGAACTTAGCTACTCATACTAGAATATGAATAGTGGATGATGATAAACATACAATAAACAAAAAGAACAAAAGAGAAGGGTTATAAGAAACAGAAAAGATGAAATATTATTAATAAAAAGCTTCCACTTTACAAAGTTGGCGGCTGCTCTAGAATGCTAAGAGGAGATGATCCCCAGATATTAGGGTAAAAGAGAGTGATGTATTAATGTCCTAAGATAGCCGTCCTTACAAAATAAAACCCTAAAGCTAAGCTTATAAAGGCTAAAACTAACTAGGGCACAAAAAAGCTAAGAGGAAGGAGGAGCAATGGGGGTGTGACAGCACATGTCCTTCAGGGGAATATCCTAGAATCCTGGCGCGCCTGACAGCTTCTGGAAGCTCATGGAATCCCGTGTGGATCTTTGAAGATGCTTCTCTTTCGTTTCGATTGAGAGAAGATGCAGAATTGTCGCGGCCGAGAGACTGCTCACTGGTCTGGTTTGCGTCGAGGCCTCGACGACAATCTGGACTTCTAGGCCTTGAAGCTAAAAATCCTCAGGAATACTCCAAAAATGCTTCTTTTCGATCTTTTCCTTCTATTGACTCTGATCTGCAATAAAGATAGAAATAAGGATCAAATGGCAGAATCAAGCCCCCGAAAGGGCTAGAAAAGAAGGTAAAATCATGCCCATGAGACATGTTATCACCTGACATCTTCTAGAAACGCTTGGAGTCCCACATGGATCTTTGAAGATGCTTTCCTTTAGCTCTTGATCTTTGATCTGATGCGGATATGTCAAGGGTACAAGACTGCTCACCGGTCTGGTTAGCGTCTAGGGCGCGATGACGTATCCATCTTCTAGGCCTCGATGCTTCAAAACTCCAGAAATCTTTCCAAGATCGCTCACTTTCACTTTTTTCATCCTTTAAGCACTGATCTGCAAAAACATTGGGGAAAAGGGCAAATCAGAAGTATCATGCCCTCGAAAAGGGCTGAAATAAGGGAGAAAAACCTACATTAAAAACACGAGATCAACCTTCATAGCAGTTTTCTTAGCTGCAAAGTGGCCTCCTTCAGTGGAAGAGTGGCAAAAATGGAGGATGGATGGTACCTCATCAGCAGTCACACATCGGCGTATAATCTAGTCCGAACAAAACTTCCAAAGGTAAGGGTTGTCCCATATATAACTTGCCACATGATACGCTTCTGTTCTGAGGGGGATGAATCCGCGGGGAAGTGACCTATGGCACAAAAGTTAGCAATATCAGTAAACCAAGGGAATTGAACTGCTTAGGCAAGACAGAGTTGTTCATCTGGAAATGTATCGCGAATAGGAATCAATAAGTCATCTACTTGGGCAGATAGGTGGCTCAGATGATCGGCCACAGAGTTCTCTATTCCCTTATTGACTTTGATCTCAAGGTTGAACTCTTGAAGCAAAAGTATCCACCGAATAAGGCGAGGCTTAGCGTCAAGTTTTGTCAAGAGGTATTTGAGGGTTGTGTGGTCTGAATAGACAGTGACCTTTGTTCCCAAAAGGTACTGGTAGAATTTATCCAATGCAAAGACAACGGCGAGTTCTTTCTCTATAGTTGTGTAGTTTCGTTGGGTAGGATCCACGAGTTTGGAGGCATTGTAGATGACGTATACCTCTCGGTCTTTCTTCTGTCCCAACACGACTCCTAGGGCGTTGGTACTTGCGCCACACATTATTTCGAACGGGATGGTCCAATATGGTGCGCGGATAATAGGGGCTGAGATGAGTTTCTGTTTGAGGAGATCGAACGCGGCTTTGCAGTTTGCGTCAAATATGAACTCAACGTCTTTTTGGAGTAGCTGGCACATTGGTTGTGTGATCTTGGAGAAATCCTTGATAAATCTCCTGTAGAATCCTACATGACCAAGAAAAGAGCAAACTTCCCGTACACGAGTAGGATAGGGTAAAGATTCGATTACCTCAATTTTCACCTTGTCCACCTCAATGCCTTTGTAGGACACGATGTGACCTAAAATTAAACCCTGATCTATCATGAAATGACACTTCTCAAAATTGAGGACAAGGTTAGTTTCGATACATCTCTGTAAAACTTTTCAATGCCATGTTCGACGAGCTCGGAGAAGATACTAACCATGCAACGCTGGAAAGTGGCAGGTGCATTGCAAAGACCAAAAGGCATCCTTCTGTAGGCGAAAGTACCGAAGGGGAAAGTGAAGGTGGTCTTGTCTTGATCATCTAGGGCAACCGGTATCTGGTGAAATCTAGAGTAGCCATCGAGGCAGCAGTAATGTGTCTTACCAACAAGGCGCTCCAACATCTAGTCAATGAATGGCAAGGGGAAGTGGTTTTTCCTCGTGGCTGCGTTCAATCGGCAGTAATCGATGCAGACGCGTCATCCGCTCTGTATACGAGTGGGAATCTATTAGCCATTTTGTCCAGTGGTGATCGTGATACCTGTCTTCTTCGGGACAACTTGAACCGGGATGACCCACATGCTGTCCGAAATAGGATAGATAACACTAGCGTTGAGTAGCTTCAATATTTCCTTCTTAACAACCTCCATCATTAGAGGGTTAAGACGGTGCTGCGGTTGGCGAACAGACTTGCTAGCATCGTCTAGGTGGATCCGATGAGTGCACAGGGTTGGGGAAAACCCTTTGATGTCTGCAATGGTCTACCCAATAGCCCATTTAAATTCTTTCAGTAAGGTGACGACTGCACCTTCCTCTTTGGTGTCAAGTTTGCTGGAGATGATCACGGGTAGGGAGTCGTTGGCTCCTAGATATGCGTACTTCAGGTGCGAGGGTAAGACCTTCAGTTCCAGATTCGAAGCCTGTATAATAGAAGGTGGTATCTTAGTATACTCAGAGGGTAGAGAAGTGAGCACCAGATTGAAAGGAGTGAGAGGAGTTGTCTCTAGAGCAGCGACGATTTCACGCAATTCGGGTGGAGTGAAGAATTTAGCATCCAAAAGATCCATGGCTGTGGTGGTGATACTGTTGGCTAGGGCAAGCTGCAAAGGGTCAACAGAAAATAAATCAGCAATTTCTTCGACATCAGGATCTATGATATCAATAAAATTAACGCTAGAAAATTCAGAAGGGAAATGCATAGCGTCGAGCATGCTAAATCGGATGATATCTCCATTAAACTCAAGAGTAATGGACGCATCATAGACGTCTATCTTGGCTCGAGCGGTTCTGAGGAATGGTCGACCCAGCAGAACATCGGATGGTTTAGTGCCCTGTTCATCTTCCATGTTGATCACGTAGAAATCGGTAGAGAAGAGGAGGTTGCCAACTTGGACGAGGACGACCTCAATAACACCTTCCGGATAGATCACAGACCAGTTTGCTAGTTGAATGACGACTCGAGTCAGTTTGAGTGGCCCAAGGCCCAAGCTGTTGTAGATCGACAGGGGCAAGACGTTAATACCTGCACCTAAATCACACATAGCTTTCCCAATGTCAGTATTCTCGATTTTACAAGGGATGATGAACATCCCAGGATCCGTGCACTTCGGTGGGATTTTTCTCTGGATAACAGCTGAGACATTAACTCCCACGCTAATTTTGTTCACGCCTGTCAGTTTATATTTGTTAATGCATAAAGATTTCAGAAACTTAGCATAACGCGGAACATTTTTGATAGCCTACAAAAGTGGAATGTTAATTTGAACCTTACTGAATAAGTCAAAATTTTCTTTCTCCTCTTTATCCTTCTCATCATTCTTAATGGGCGTACCTGGTTTCCTGGAGGTGTAGTCTTTTCCTTCTCTGCAGTGATCTCAACATCTTCAGTTGTGGGCGTTCAGCTTCTTGGGCAAGCTGCTCACGGTCGGGTAGTTGCGTACCACTATGGAGTGTGATGGCGCATGCTCCATGTTTAGGGTTAGCTTCTGGTTGTGGCGGCAATCATCCTCCGTTCTTTAGTTCTTTTACCTCTGCAGATAAGACACTCAACTATTTTTGAAGATCAAGGAAAATACTATAAATATTAGGTACCTCAACAATCGTAGACGTGGGTGGCACGGTTCCTTGTGGGACTTGATACTGATATTGTTGATTGTTGGGATAGTTGGGTCGAGGCTTGAAGTTCTGGAGGTTGAAAAGTGGTTGCTGCTGATTCTGGAATGGGTGTTGGGGTTGTGGTTGAATCGGTCCAAGTTATGGTTAGTTGTTGCCGTAGCTCAGGTTCGAGTGGCGCCAACCATTGTTGTAATTTTGAGTGTAGGGTTCATACTTCCTAGGGGCGCCATTATAATTCCCTATGACATTCACTTCTATCTCGTCCGAGATGTGGGGACAAGCGCTTGTGGGGTGATCGGTGAAATTGCAAAAGCCACACGCCTTAATCTGTACGGGCTTCCCGACAGACATGTTCTGAAGCATTCCAGTGATGGTGGAAAGCTAGTTTTTCATAGCGGCAGACCGAGCATCATGGACATAGGGAGTTACTTGCTCTAACGGCACGGCGTTCTTGGCCATGAGTTCTAGAAGAGCTTTCGCATCGGCAGGGGTTAGAGCAAGTAAGGAACCACGGTTGGCGGCATCTTCGAGTGACCACATAAATGCTCTCAGTTTGGCCTGATTGATGTCCACTTCTGCTGGTTTCAGAGCTTCACAAACATAGTATAGTTTCTGGAGGTGTCAGAGTGCACTCTCCTTGGGGATGCCATGGAACTTGGGCAAATAGTGGAGGACCAAGGACTTAATATCCAATCGTGGGCCACAGTAGGCCAAGCAATGCAACCAGCGGTGGATTCTATAGTGGCGTTCAGGTCCTCTATGGTCGGATGGTTAACGACTTCTCCGTTTTCAGCCATGAATGGTTGTTTGGGAGGTATGTTGACGTCAGCGTCTAGATTGAGTTGCTCGATGTAGTCAGGGTTTTCCAGGTGATGTGGGGGGATCAAGTGGATTTGGTATAGGAGCTTTAGTAGGACGTTGCTTGGCTAGTTTGCGAGCTAATCGTTCTATTCTTCAGATTTCTAGGTCATAAGGTACTAGAGTTGTGTTGGAAGACCTGGTCATAAAAAAAGAAAAGAGATTTAATATCGTTAATCCCCGGCAACGGCGCCAAAATTTGATCGGTTGTCGAAACCGTCAAAAATAATAATAAAAACCTGTAGTCAAGTTCACAATAAATTGTGTATAGTGGCAATAGGATCGAACACAGGGATTAAGGGATAATACTCAATTCGATTTGACAAACAAAGAAGTCCACACAAAGAAGTAACAATGGGGGGGTTTTGAAGAGTTGTTTGACTAACGACTAACTAAAACAGTAATAAATAAAATCAAAGTGAATGAGAAATCAATAAGAGGAAGGTTCTCAATAAGAATCTATATCCGGTTGCAATTATGGTCAGCTGGTCATTGGTGCAAGCATCGTCTAGCCCTAGCTGATAGACATGTTATGGGGACCAAGTACGTTTAGATCCCCTGCTTACCTTCGTAAGAGAAGCTACCCCAAGGTACGTTCTGTCCTCTAAGGTACGCTTATGGAGATAATACTCGGATACCTATGAAGAGGAGGCAAGACACGTCTAGGGTGAGACACTCAGTACGTTCGAGGCTCTACCCTAACGATCTGTTTAATCCAGCTGGATGAGACCAGGAACCCGATTACTTCCAGACTGGTAGTCTACTTTACCCTGCAGCTTCGCGTTAGTTATAACCACAGAGATGACTATAATGCCCTAATTTAATTACTAGTTGATCAGGCTTGCAATTAATCCTAGACAAATTGACAAGAAATTATTAAACGAGATAGATACCAACCAAAGATGTGTTAAGTACAAATCGACCTCACGGCTTCCCTAGCAACCTTCAACGATTCTTACCATGAACAAGGAGTTTAGCCGCTCATGTTAAAGGTAGCAAGAAATAAATAAATAAATTGCATAATTAAAAAGAAGTAAAGATGAAAGAAATCCTGATTATTACCGGCCGGAGGAAAGCTCCAGTTTATTGAAAGTAAAGACAAGTCGCGCCGAAGGCGGAAGTAGAGAGAATATGGCAGCGCCAAAAGTCGAGGGAAGGAGAGTCGAAAACCTAAATTACTAAAAGTATTTATATCTATTACAAAAATAAAGTCCTAATCCGATTGGAGTAATATTCCTCAACTAGTCTTCTACTGAGATCGGGATTCTTGGGGAATTAATGAGCAAATCCGAAATTTCCTTCTTTGCGATAGTTTCCTTTTCTCGCTAGGACTCTACTGCCTTCTGCGAGCATACAGCTGCATGGCCTAGCTACTCGATTCCATTCCAGAAAATGATGAAAAGTGCATCTTTTTGTATTCTCCTCCTAAAAGGCCCAGATTTGTAAAAAGTGAAGAAATACAGCACCATTAGTAGCATCAAGATCTATAAAGGCCTATAAAATGAGGTGAAATAATGAATTTAAAGTGCTCTATCAAGTCTCAAGAATAATGCTAGTTCTTACTATTCATATGTTATGATATGTATATACCACACCAATTTATTATGTATGGATGATGAGATTTCGTTGATACAGAGCCAATTCCAATAGACTTATTAGAGGGTCCCATTGGCGTGCATCCAGTAGGAATTGAACCTACGAATTCACCAATTATGAGTTGGGCACTTTAACCATTCAGCCATGGATGCTTAGCGGGGATCCTCGCACATGGTGAATAATCAAATTCCAATTGAAATGAAATCTTTAGGATAAATCAATGCAATTTAGGAGGAATCAATGAAAAGACATCAATTCAAATCCTAGATTTTTGAATTGAGAGAGATATTGAAAGAGATCAAGAATTCTCACTATTTCTTAGATTCATGGACCCAATTCAATTCAACGAGATCTTTCATTTATATTTTTTCCATCAAGAATGTTTTATAAAACTCTTGGACTCTCGAATTTGGAGTATCCTACTTTCACGCAATTCACAGGGTTCAACAAGCAATCGATATTTCACAATCAAAGGTGTAGTACTATTTATATTAGTGGTCCTTATATATTGTATTAATAATCGAAAGATGGTCGAAAGAAAAAATCTCTATTTGACAGAGCTTTTTCCTATACCTATGAATTCCATTGGACCCAGAAATGATAGATTGGAAGAATCGTTTGGGTCTTCCAATATCAATAGGTTGATTGTTTCGCTCTTGTATCTTCCAAAAGGAAAAAATATCTCTGAGAACCACTTCCTGGATCCGAAAGAGAGTACTTGGGTTCTCGCAATAACTCAAAGGTGTATCATGTCTGAATCTAACTAGGGTTAGAGGTTGTGGCGGAACTGGATCAAAAAAAATAGGGATTCTAGTTGTAAGATATCTAATGAAACCATTGTTGGAATGGAGATCTCATTCAAAGAGAAAGATCTCAAATATCTAGAGTTTCCTTTTGTATACTATATGGATGATCCGATCCGCAAGGACCATGATTGAGAAATGTTTGATCATCTTTCTCCGAGGAAGGGACGAAACATAATAAACTTAAATTCGGGACAACTATTTGAAATCTTAGTGAAAGACTGGATTTGTTATCTCATGTTTGCTTTTCGTGAAAAAAGACCAATTGAAGTGGAGCGTTTCTTCAAACAACAAAGAGCAGGGTCAACTATTCAATCAAATGATATTGAGCATTTTTCCCATCTCTTCTCGAGAAAAAATGGGCCATTTCTTTGCAAATTTGTGCTCAATTTCATATGTGGCAATTTGGCCAAGATCCCTTCGTTAGTTGGGAGAATAATCCGCACGAATCAGATTTTTTTAGGAACATATCGAGAGAGAATTGGATTTGGTTAGACAATGTATGGTTGGTAAACAAGGATCGGTTCTTTAGCAAGGCACGAAATATATCGTCAAATATTCAATATGATTCCACAAGATCTAGTTTCGTTCAAGGAAGGGATTTTAGCCAATTGAACTGATCTTCTGATCAATCCAGAGATTATTTTGATTTCGTTAGTAATGAGGATTCGAAATATCACACATTGATCAATCAAAGAGAGATTCAACAACTAAAAGAAAGTCTTTTGACTCCTCTCTTTCTTCAAACGGAACGAACAGAGATAGAATCAGACTGATTTCCTAAATGTCTTTCTAGATATTCCTCAATATCCTGTCTATTCACGGAAGGTGAGAAAGAGATGAATAATCATCTGCTTCTGGAAGAAATTGAAGAATTTCTTGGGAATCCTACAAGATCCATTAGTTTTTTTTTCTCTGACAGATGGTCAGAACTTCATCTGGTTTCAAATCCTATTGAGAGGTTCACTAGAAATCAGAAATTGCTGAAGAAAGAACAAGATGTTTCTTTTGTCCCTTCTAGGCGATTGGAAAATAAAGAAATAGTTAATATATTCAAGACAATTACGTATTTATAAAATACCATTTCAATTCATCCTATTTCATCATATCCGGGATGTGATATGGTTCTGAAGGATAAACTAGATATGGATAGTTCCAATAAGATTTCTTTCTTGAACAAAAATCCATTTTTTTTATTTATTTCATCTATTCTATGATCAAAACGGGGGGATACACGTTACACCACGATTTTGAATCAGAAGAGAAATTGCAAGAAATGACAGATCTATTCACTCTATCAATAACCGAGCCGAATCTAGTGTATCATAAGGGATTTGCTTCTTTTTTTATTGATTCCTACCGATTAGATCAAAAACAATTTGTGAATGAAGTATTCAACTCCAGGGATGAATTGAAAAAGATATCTTTTATTGGTTCTACCTCCTATTTTTATGAGGAGAATGAATCTTTTTATCGAAGGATTAGAACAAAATGGGTCAAGAGCTCCTGCGGGAATGATTTGGAAGATCCAAAATAAAAAATAGTGGTATTTGTTAGCAACAACATAATGGAGGCAGTCAATCAATATGAATTGATCCAAAATCTGATTCAAATCCAATATAGCCCCCATGGGTACATAAGAAATGTATTGAATCAATTCTTTTTAATGAATAGATCCGACCGCAACTTCGAATACAAAATTCAAAGGGATCAAATAGGAAATGATACTCTGAATGATAGAACTATAATGAAATATACAATCAACCAACATTTATCGAATTTGAAACAAAGTTAGAAGAAATGGTTTGATCCTCTTATTTTTCTTTCTCGAACAGAGAGATCCATGAATTGGGATCCTAAAGCATATAGATACAAATGGTCTAATGGGAGCAAGAATTTCCAGGAAAATTTGGAACATTTCATTTCTGAGCAGAAGAGCCGTTTTCTTTTTCAAATAGTGTTCGATCGATTACGTATTAATCTATATTCGATTGATTGGTCTAAGGTTATCGACAAAAAAGATTTGTCTAAGTCACTTCCTTTCTTTTTATCCAAGTTACTTTTTTTTTGTCCAAGTTTCTTCTTTTTTTGTCTAACTCACTTCCTTTTTTATTTGTGAGTTTCAAGAACATCCCCATTCATAGGTCCGAGATCCATATCTATGAATTTAAAGGTTCGAATGATCAAATCTGCAATCAGCTGTTAGAACCAATAGGTCTTCAAATCGTTCATTTGAAAAAATTGAAACCCTTCTTATTGGATGATCATGATACTTCCCAAAAATCGAAATTTTTGATCAACGGAGGAACAATATCACCGTTCAATTAGATACAAAAGTGGATGATTGACCCATGCCATACTAGAAATAATCGTAGGAAATCTTTTGATAACACGGATTCCTATTTCTCAACAATATCCCACGATCAAGACAATTGGTTGAATCCCGTGAAACTATTTCATAGAAGTTCATTGATATCTTCTTTTTATAAAGAAAATCGACTTTTATTCTTGAATAATCTACATCACTTCTGCTTCTATTGTAGCAAAAGATTCCCCTTTTATGTGGAAAAGGCCCGTATCAAGAATTCTAATTTTACGTATGGACAATTCCTCAATATCTTATTCATTCGCAACAAAATATTTTCTTTGTGCGGCGGTAAAAAAAACATGTTTCTTTGGAGAGAGATACTATTTCACCAATCGAGTCATAGGTATCTAACATATTCATACCTAATGACTTTCCATAAAGTGGTGACGAAAGGTATAACTTGTACAAATCTTTCCATTTTCCAATTCGATCTGATCAATTCGTTTGTAGAACTATTTATTCGATCGCAAACATTTCTGGAGCACCTTTAATAGGGGGACAAATAGTCAATTTTGAAAGAACTTATTGTCAACCCCTTTCGGATATGAATCTATTTAATTCAGAAGGGATGTACTTGCATCAGTATCTCAGTTTCAATTCAAACGTTGGTTTGATTCACTCTGAGAAATATTTACCATCCGAAAATAGGAAAAACGGAGTGTTTGTCTAAAGAAATGTGTTGAAAAAGAGCGGATGTATAGAACATTTCAACGAGATAGTACTTTTTCAACTCTCTCAAAATGGAATCTATTCCAAACATATATGCCATGGTTCCTTACTTCGATAGGGTACAAATATCTAAATTTGATATTTTTAGATACCTTTTCAGTTAAAGAATCACTTTTTAGTTGCTCTGGAACAATTAAGAGATTTTCTAGAAGAAATACGGGGTTTTGCTTCTAGCGGCAATGTGTTATGGGGTGGTGGTCCCGCTTATGTGGTCAAATCAATATGTTCTAAGAAGAAATTTTGGAATACTAATCTCATCGATCTCATATGTATCATATCAAACCCCATCAATCGAATCACTTTTTTGAGAAATACGAGACATCTAAGTCATACAAGTAAAGAGATTTATTCATTAATAAGAAAGAAAAAAAGGTGAACGGTGATTGGATTGATGATAAAATAGAAACCTTGGTCGCGAACAGTGATTCGATTGATGATAAAGAAAGAGAATTCTTGGTTTAGTTCTCCACCTTAACGACAAAAAATAGGATTGATCAAATTCTATTAAGTTTGACTTATAGTGATCATTTATCAAAGAATGATTCTGGTTATCAAATGATTACGATACTTAGTTGACATTCATAAAAAGTATCTAATGAATTATGAGTTCAATACAGCCTGTTTTGCAGAAAGACGGATATTCCTTGCTCATTATCAAACAATCACTTATTCACAAACCTCGTGTGGGGTGAATAGTTTTCATTTCCCATCTCATGGAAAATCCTTTTTGCTCCGCTTAGCCCTATCCCCTCTAGGGGTATTTTAGTGATAGGTTTTATAGGAACTGGAAGATCCTATTTGGTCAAATACCTAGCGACAAACTCCTATGTTCCTTTCATTACAGTATTTCTGAACAAGTTTTTGGATAACAAGTGTAAGGGTTTTCTTATTGATGATAGTGACGGTATTGATGCTAGTTACGATGCGAATGACGATCTCGACTGTGACCTTGATACGAAGTTGGAGCTTCTAACTAGGATGAATGCGCTAACTATAAATATGATGCCGGAAATAGACCGATTTTATACCACCCTTCAATTCGAATTAGCAAAAGCAATGTCTCCTTGCATAATATGGATTCCAAACCTTCATGATCTAGATGTGAATGAGTCGAATTACTTATCCCTTGATCTATTAGTGAACTATCTCTCTAGGGATTGTGAAAGATATTCCACTAGAAATATTCTTGTTATTGCTTCCACTCATATTCCAAAAAATGTGAATCCCGCTCTAATAGCTTCGAATAAACTAAATACATGCATTAAGATACGGAGGCTTCTTTTCCACAACAAAGAAAGCACTCTTTCCACTTTTTCATATATTAGGGGATTTCACTTGGAAAAGAAAATTTTATGGAACTAAAAAAAAAAAAAAAAGAAGAAGGAGAAAACCTATTCAACTATCACTAGTTGTAACTATCCATTATTGTAATTGTTAGCAGAGTATAAGCTATGACCTGAAGTGAATCATCAGTTTCTCTTTTCTTTACTATTATTATTACTTTTATTTTTGCTAAAAACTTTTTCCTGTACGGCGCCAATTTCACTTTCTTTAGCAAGGGAAGAGCTAAAAAGAGGACTCTACAAAAACTTTTCTGCTGCAAAATTTAATCTTGTCTAATTTCTCATGGCACCATATCAATTGATCCGTCCTTAGTCTTGACATGTTCAGCACTCTCGAAATCAATCGGAGTTCCACCTGAGCGATGAACAACGAAGGATGCCTTCGATTATCTTGATGTTTTCGGAACTTCTTCACTATGCAGTTCCCACTTTTCAGGATGTCTTTTAGCCTTTTCTCCTTCTGCATTGTCAGAAAAATAACTACACTGTTACTAGTCCCAATTTGTAGTACTCAAAATAACCGAGTTTAAATTAAAGAACAAACCTTTAGAAGATCATTTCGAAGATCGATAAAGAACTGTAAATCTACAGAATCTTTGAGGTTAACAAGAGTGTACATATGACCTTGCAGTGTCACGTTACTCTCATCTTTATCCGCGCGAAGAAATTCCCAGAATGTCCGCATAGAATCCTCAAGGGTTTCTGTCAGCAATTGACTTGTAATTGCATTCTCAACATCTCCTCTTTGTAGCTTATCCTTTGCAATATCATCTGCAATACAATAAGGATATGTTATCTGCTTTAAATTGTACAAATCCGCAGTTGACTACACTTGTTAAGTACGAGTGCTATTGCATTACCCTTAATTACCGGGACTTGAAGTAGATTGTGAACAACACATCGATTCTTGACGTAACTTTGGATCCTGGGGCCTTGAAATGGCTCGTTCTCTATGAACCTTTGGAGTAAGACTTGAAATAGCTGAAATTCGCCCGCGACTATGTTATACTGATGGGATGCTGCAGACTTAAGTTTTTGCACATCCTGCAATTTTCGGTACTGCCAATGTAGTACTTCCCAGGAAAGGCAAAGCTGTCCAACATAAACCATCTCAAAATCATAGTTCATATCTGCGAAGATTTTCTTTGTAGGTTCAACTACCGCAGCCTTTTGTTTACAAGAAGACCAAATGTTCTGCGAAAGAAGAGACTTTATTGCTGGGCCTGAGAATTTGTGCACCGTCTTGGATGGGAATGTGTCTGTCAGCTGAAGCAAACCTAGCGAGCGAGCACAAAGCATTACCGATGAGTTAGTGTACATCTTTTAAAACTTGCATCATTCAAGTAAAGCAGAAATCTTAACATTAAAGAAGCAGATAAGAAATCCAGGTCAGTTGACAGCAATGTTCTAACATGCATTTAATACATTAGCAGGTATGATTAAGAGCAAAGTAAAGCGAAAAAAGACAGACTTTACAACAATAAGGACTGGATGTCGACTTCCACCTAATTGTGGGATCAAGAATTCAAAGAGAAGGGTACCTTTGCTGTTTCATGGGACAGTACTAATGTGGGGTTACCATGTAAAGTGTGGTAAAAGATGAAAAACAAATTAAAGAACAGAAAATAAAGTACAGATGAGATCTGTTGGTACCAATAATTGCTTAATCAGGGGCATTTGCTAACAAAAGAAAAACATAACTCAAAAAGAAACATCATTGATTAGTATGCTAATCGTCTTCGAAGATCTAATCATCCAAAAACATAAATGATAGCTTACCTAGTGCATGCATGGTCTGGAAGTTCAAGATGTCCAATTTTCGCATTTTTTCGGAGTAGCTCTTGTAGACCTTTTGAATCTCCTCCATGACATCTGTGTGATCAATTTTTTTATCAATCTTGAGGGATTTCAGCTTTTGCTCCAGCTTTGGAGTCTCTAATTCTTCAGACTCAGGTTCTTCAAGAATAGTTGGAAGACCACCAGTTCTTCCTTGTTTTAGTTCCAATTTAAGCTGTTCTATGATGTCCTGGTGTTCAAACATGAAATCTGTATCATCTTTGGCATCAGAATTTGACAAGAACTTCTTCTCCTGCAAGATGGGATCTTCAGATTTTTCTAAACTGTCTGCCTTTGGTTTCGGATCACCATCATCATGCACTGAATCTTCTTGCTCTTGCCGGTCATCAACTTTGCTTAATTCATCTGAATTCTGCTTCTGGAGTACCAATTCTATGTATTCATCATCATCATCAGTGCATTGATCTTCTTTAAAACCTTCTTCTACCTCCTCCCCACGCGTAAAGACAGGACTTTTCGATCCAAATGCTTCACTAACAACAGTTCTGTTAGCCCAAACTTCATTTGAACAAACAGATTCTTCTTCTGCAACAATTTGAACATCATCTGATGAACTGTGCTCACCCTCACATTTATCAGAATCAGTTTCCCCAGTGAATATCTCCTGTTCTTGCTTCTTCAAGACCTCGTTCTCCTTATCCGAAACGTCATCTGATGAACTGTGCTCACCCTCAGATTTATCAGAACCAAATTCACCAGTGAATATTTCCTGTTCTTGCTTATCGGAAACCTCGCTCTCCTCCGCTAAAGCCTCTGAATCCGTTTCATTATTTCCGAAATCCTCATCTACATATAACCCAGGATCAGGAACTACTACCTCTTCCTCACCACAATTCTTTTCCTCTGTTAAAAATTCCTGCTCTTGTTGTTGTTCATGTTCATGTTCCTCCCATGCTTTCTCTTCCACAAAATCATCATTTTCGCACTCAACTTCTTTTAAACTACTAAAATCAACACTTCCGGGATCAAGAATCGAAGTATAATCATCAGTTTTATCACTCTCTGCATCCAAGAAGACTTCATGAACAGTAAAGCTTAAAGCTTTTGGTTCTTCAATAAATCCACTGATACCTTTCCCGCACAGAAACTCAAACTTACTACAGCTAACTGATGACGATGAGACATCCTCCTCCCTTTCTTCATTGCTTTGATGATAAACCTTACTGGGATTGGACTCAAACTTGTCATCTCTCTTATATTGTCGAAATCTGCCAGAAAATACAAACAACCCATTTCATGCCACCAATTAAAGAAAACAAACTCAACCCATATAAGAAAACAACCATACCTGGTCAGCACAAGCCTGAAAAAAGATCCAAACAAAAAAAACAGGTAGCTACAAACAAGAACCCAAAAAGAACTGGCAATCCTGTACATGGTATGATTGACCCACCGCAGACTTATTGACACCACTTTTAATTACAAAATCGAGATGGGTTTTTGTTGTAGAAAAGAATTCTGGTACCCATCAGCTCATTAATCAATAATCAATCACTCATTTGCATTGTTTTCATTTCCAAGCAAAGTTAACAATGACCTAGGGAGCTACAAGATTACAAATAAAAATTTCCCATCAAGCTCATGGACTGATAGTGGACTACCCACTTGTAATAAATAGAAAGCGAGATACGTGGAGAATAAATTCAGGCATCTGTGTGTGACCAAATGGGCATAATTTAGGGGAGGAGATGCATCAACAGAAAGCTACATCTTTTAAAAGAGAAAGTAAAGTGTTGTGGTTGGGTCCATCTTTTTGGCATAGGATCATTAATTTTACCTGATTTTTTTTCTGAAATAAGGAGTTTTTTCTATTTCAAATTTTAGAGGATTGTCGTCTCTGCTACTAGGCGACACGTTTCAAAGGTCAACATCTTAGTTTAAAATTGGGTAGTAGTATTTTGGCATTTTTCATGCCATGTTTCATGTTTGTGTATGTAACGGGAAGCTTTCTTTGGTCGGCGGAGTTTGGACCCGATACGGAAATCTACCAACTACCTATCCATCATCCCCTGTTTTTTATATTGCCAGAAATGAGGAGTTCAAGAAATCGGAAATGGATATGTTTAAAAAGAAGGGAAAAAAAGATTGAGAAAAAAAAGAGAAAAAAAAACGTGTGTTTTTTTAATCATATCCCTATGTCTTCTAAAAAGAAGAAAAATAGTTTCAAGTCACTTTTTTTCTTTGAATTTTCATCATTTCCTCTACAAATAAAAATTAATATCGATTGACTATATTTACTAAAATTATTGAAAGTAATTTAGCTAATTATGTATTGAAAATATGAATAAATTATTTTCTTAATTTTTGTGGAAGTAATTTTGGTATTATTTATTTGAGAACGGATGGAGTACCATGTATCACCAATATCTCACCAAAAAGACACAATGGAGTTAGTTTAGAACTCACGCTGATACTCTAAAATCTCGTGTTCGAACTTTGAACTAAAATCGTTACTTTAAAATTCCTTAGAAGGTACCGCTTAGGCTTCAGACTCTAACACAGTTGGATGTATATTAATCTAGTGCCAAAAAAAATTTAGCACACCATATTATATACAAAAGTCACCAACATTTTAAATTAGATCAAATATTTGTTATACATTTCTAATTTTTTTTCAAATTATTATTTTTCAGACTCAAAAGTATTTTCCTAGATGACTTGCCAAAATTATTTTAATATTTTTTTTTGAAACCCATTTTGACAACACACGTTAAAGTTAACTGGACTGTATAAATCAGTTTTAAAAACTGGACCGACCCGACAGTCGAACTGACCCAAGAAGAATTTCGGATCGGTTCAGCTTTTGGACCGGACCTACAATCGAACTAGAAAAAACCAGTAGACCCGGCCGGTTTTTACCAAACCGGCGAACCGATCGACCCGCTATCAACCCGGCTGGGTCGATATCAAACCAACCAAAACGGCGTTGTTTTATTTTTTATTATTATTAATTTTTTTATTAATTTTTTTTATTTTTTAATTTTTTTTATTTTTTATTTTTTTATTTTTTTCAACATGGAAATTTTGATGGCCCGACCCATTTCAAGCATGGGTCGGTCCATTATAGACACCGGTTCAATCCAGTTCAATCATCTAAGCTCGAACGGTTCAAACTGTACCAACGGGTCAATTCGGTCGAATCTCGATCTAACCCTGATTGAATCCGGTTGAATCCTATTCAACAGGTCAGCCGGGTCGGTTTTTAAAACTATGGTATAAATTGGGTAAATTTGTGAGGACACTAGCTGAGTAACTGACATGACAATTTATGCCTACTTTAACGGTGACGGTTAAAGTAGGTTTACATTAAAAAAAATGTAAAGATTTTTTTATACGGTTATGTAAGGAAAATATATTTTTTAGTTTGAAATTATTAATTCTGAAAAAAAATTAAAAAATAGGGTAAATTGAGAAAAACTAGACAAACATGAAATACAATTTAAAATATTGATGATACATTATGTTTTTTTGGTGGACTTTCAAGCAAACGCATGAGCAAAGAACGTTATCTTATTAAAGAAAAGAGTTGGAAAATCCGTCCGTAACAAAAAAAAAGATTGTCTTTTTCCTTTTTAATTTTTTTTAAAAAAATATTCTTTGATTGATTTAGTCCTTGTGTGTTTAGAAGTTATCCAATCAAACCTAAATAATCAATTTAGTAAAAAAAATTCAATTAAACTTTTAAGTGATTAATTTTTTCTCGTATTTGTAAAATATTTCTACTCAAATTCTAAATAATTAATTTAGTCTCCGTGTTATTTTCTTAAATAATTAATTTAATTCTCGTGTTCGTAGAAGATTTCCAATCAAATCCAAACCCTTACATGATTAATTTAGTTTCCGTATTCATAAAGTTAATTTAACACGCTCTACATAACCGGGATATATATATATATATAACTAAATAGAATAAAAGGCCACAAAATGAAGATTTTCAATATAATTAATTTTTAATTTAGTCTCTATCCCATATTTGTAAATTTAGTCAAAATAAATATAATTTAATATGCTGAGCATAACCAAAATATATTATATAATCGTTTTCTTTAGTTGTGAATTTAAATAAATTAATAAATACAATGTTTAAGACCGGAAAAAAATATATAACTGTTTAAAATAGAATGAAAAAAATTTGGGAGTGTACTGTGTATTAACCCGAAATATTCTTGGTTTATCTAGGAATTTTGGCTTTTTAAATCAAATAAAAGAGTTATAGGCCTTTTGAATTCCGATTTCAATTTTTTCCGTTTTAATTTCTAGCTAGTTTTACGAAGCGCCGCTAACTCTCTCTCCTAAAACATAAACCTCAAAAACCACAGCAACTCCCTCTCACAGTCTCACTAGCTCAACCCGAAACAAGAAGGAAAAATGGGATTCGATGACGATATGGATAGGGATGGGGACACGATTGCGATGGAATGCCAATTGTGCGGCCACGTCGGCCTTCAAGAATCCGATGGCTTCTACTACTGCCAGGAATGCGGCGCGCAGGCTGAGGGCCTGATGGATACAGGCGTCGCCGACGAGGACTTCGTTGACAAGGGCGGTGAAGGCGGAGGCGGCGCTCTATACAACAGAGCTCACAGTCGTCGCGTAATCCCCAGGCCTACCCCTATCGCCACCGTCGACAAACCTTCCCTTATTTGGCCCAGCACCCAAGAACAAAAAGATGCAGCAACAGCAGCTAACAACAACTACAACAATAGCGGTAATCACAATAGTATTAGGAGAGAACCGGATTATAATTATGGCAGTTATAATGATGGCCGATTGGGTCCCGCGGAGCCAGAGGATTTTGGGTCAGCTGCGGTGGCGAAGTTGGGGTACGAGGACTATTATAACGAGGTTAGGATAAAGTATGTGATGGGGATGCAGTGGATGATTGAATTGCAATGTGAGGCTTTGGTTCGTGAGTTTCACGTGAGTCCCTTGATTTGCGGGGTTGCTTCCACAGTGTGGTTAAGGTTCTTGGCTGGAACTGGGGTTTTCAAAGATGATTGGGCCGATCGCGTTATTTTGGAATCAGAGCTAGAGTCTCAATTGCCTGGTATTGATTAGATTGATTATTTTAATTATAATACCAAAGTGTGCTAGTTGATTGATTCAATAGTATACATAATTTGCTTAGGTTTAATGCTGTTGCTTTTTTATGTATAGAAGATACATGTCAATGAGTTCTTTTGTTATTGTGCTTGTGTTTGTATTGATCTTACTGGACGGTTCATTGATGTTGGTGTTCGTGTTGTCAGTTGATTGATATGATGCTCTTGTTGCGACATGTATGCTTGCTCTCAAATGGATTCTGTTCTTGAGTTGACTGTGACCAATACTTTTGCATGACCTTTATTCTCTTTGTTTCAGACAGACTACAAGAGTGCAAGCTGGAGCCCGTATGCTTTGATGAATCTCAAGGTGCTGACAGTCAGAATGGGCTTCATTCTCTATCCATGGAAGAACCTCATGCTCTATCTGCGAATGAGCCTCATGCTCTATCCACAAATGAACCTCATGCTCTATCCATGGAAGAACCTGGATATGACGATCTTCTGAAGGATTCTCGTATTAGATACCCCAATGAACCTTACAATTCTAGTGGTCAGCGTGCAGTGATGATATGGTTTAGGTGTTTGAGGAAGGCAATTCCATTATCTTCTTCTTTAGCCATTGTGTTTTTAGCCTGTCATGTTGCTAGAGAAGCAGTTTTGCCAACTGACATCATCAAATGGTCTATTGAAGGGAAAGTGCCATTTTTTGCTGCTCATGTGGAAATTGGAAAACAGTTTGAACGGCCATCAGCTGCCTGTCCTATTAGTGCTAGCCTGATGTTTAGGCCATATCAATCAGTTCCTCTACAGAAGTTGGAGTCCATGGCAGCTACTGTTTCCGAGTCCATAGGATTGCATTTACCTCCTGTGAATTTCTATGAAATTGCCTCTCGCTATCTCAAGCAGTTGTCTCTTCCAGTTGAAAAGATTCTTCCACATGCATGTCGCATATACGAGTGGTCAATGCCTCCGGATTTGTGGTTATCAACTAATGAGACCAAGCTTCCTACTCGTGTCTATGTATTATCTATGCTGATTGTTGCGATAAGGATTCTCTATGACATAAATGGTTTTGGGGTATGGGAGCGTAGTTTATCAACTCATATTGGTATGGATCCTGAAAAAGGTTCTTGCTTTCCTCCACAAAAGTTAGATGATTTTGGTGGAAAGTGTGCTGGGAATGCATCAAATATTCAGAAGTTAGGGTTGGCTGCTGAAGAGCTGTTGTTCAACTTAGAAAAGAAGTATCATGAGCTCAGTGATGCCTGTGGTATTTACTAGCATGCAGTCTAAGATTTTTATATGATCATTAAATTGTTTAAAGGATCCATGTGCTAGGCAGCATTTTTTTTACTCCACTCAACTAATTTTTTTTCTCATGTGCTTTGTAGACTTTGCAAAGGACTTACCTTCTTACCTCCAACATTGTAAGGATATGATATTTGCTGGAGCAAGATCACATTTGGATCCTGTAGAAGAAGAGTTAATAGAAAAATTAAGTGATTTCTACCAGAATGAAAAGGTAATATGTAACCTGTGCTTTCTTGTGGTCTATTAGTTTCAGATGTATGCTTGTATTAGATTTTTGTACATATTAGGGTGTTTCGGACTCAATGGTACAGTCTCTGGTAGCTAGTATTAGTTTTCTTAGGGATCTCCTTTATGGTTTCAGTCCACTAGTTTACTAAATTTTACAATCAGTCCATGTGATTGTTATTTTTTTGAAATCCCACATGTTATTGTTTTATTGTACTTGGAAATTGAAAATTTCAAGACATTTTTCAATTGTGGTTTTATTCTTCTAAGCATTTTGTGGTACAAACTATGTGTTACCTCAAGTTCTATGCTTTCAATATCTTTAAATGTGTCTAAGGAAGAATATAACCCTGGCTTGCCCATGGTTGCAATGTCAAGTCTTAAGTTGAGGATGAATTTGTTCTTTGCTATTCCATATCATGGACTGTGTAAGGGATAGCCTCACCTTAGAACAAGTCAAAACTTGTGTCGAATACATTTGTTCTTGTTAGTTTTTATGTTAAATGGGGTTTATTTGTCTATTTATATGCAATTATTTTCCTAGCCTTTCTGGTGCAGGACAGCCCTGCAGCAGTCTTGGTCTTGTCTGTTTTGAAAGGAAATTTGTCATTATTAGGATCAATTTAAGGTTAAGGTTTGATGTAGGTGGAATTGGGTTAACTTGTGGAAGATCTAGTGGCTTTGGGCTCGTTTTCATGGCTGTTTGATGGGCTGTAAACATTGTGTTAGTTAATGTAGCAAAGGGTTTGAAGCAAACTAGAGAACAAATTCAATGTCATGTGTCTTTCATGTACTGCTGCATCTTAATTCTCAACCCATCCTTCGTAAGTTGGCTCGTAATTGAAATTCAAGATATAGTAAGCCCCCTTGTGATCCATAATTGAAATGGTAGGAGTGGCTTTATACTCCTTACTTTTTATAAAGAGAGTCGTCTCTTGGCTAGCATGCTTCATGGTTTGGATACGAATTCTGCATGTTTGTGTTAGTGGAACTTGAGAATGGTGTTAAGAAGTTGACAAGGATGTTCATATTAACTCGTTGATTTTTTTTGCTGATGTCAGTACTCTGAGGCCGAAGGAGACACTGAATCACAGCGTAATAGTGTTTGTAATGAGAAAAGGTCAAGAAATGATGATGGATATGTCCAAAATCAGTTGGGAAAGAAGAGGACTAAAAAATATGGTTTTGAAAGCATATTTGCTGATAGCAGCACATGGCAAATTGAAGAAGAGAGTTATGAGAGCCCATCTCCTGATACAAGCACCAACGATGCAGATATCGGCTCACAGCATGAGCTTGATGGTGATCAAGATTCCGATACTTCATCGAGGGAAAGAAATTTGGAACATCTTAAAGAAGTTTCACCCATGTCTTGCAAAGATGAGGCCTTGAGACGGTTGAAATTAAACATGGAAGAGAACAGATTCAGTTACATTCCACCAAGGGTCAACATTAAGAGACGTGATTATCTTCATTATGTAAGGAAGAAAGATGTGGGTTTCTTATCTTACGTTGCACATGCCGATTACTACATTTTGCTTCGTGCTTGTGCGAAAGTTGCTCAGGTTGATATCCGGATTATGCACATTGGGGTATTGAGTTTCGAGAGGAGATTAGCTTGGCTGGAAGAAAGAATTGATTACTGTGTGCATTTGACACCTTCTAGTATTACTTGTGAGTTCTGTTCTGGTGCGCCAGATGCTGATGATGATGATGATTTGGTCGGACTTTTGCAGTTAGATATTTGAAACTGTAAACGAATGTATCATTTGACGTTGTGATCTTTCAATAATAGAAACTTGATTTACTCAACAAAATAAGAAATTTGGCTGTATCCATGCCTTCTGGAAAGGAAAATAGTGTTGCAGTTCTGCAGATTTAGTTTCTGCCAGTCATTTTGCTACACTACTTTCAATTTGGCGTTTTTGTCATGTTTCTTGGATTCATAGTAGTGTTATCAGAACCGGACAGCGAACCAGAAATGAAAATTTGGTGATTCAATCTGGTTAAACCGGGTTCGACCGGATTGTAGATGCTGGTCCGTCCGGAACTGTTCACACGTTAAACCGTTCAATCTTAGACGATTAAATCAGATTAAACCGGATTGAATCGGCTGGTTTTTACTGTAGCATTTTATAATATATCAAAATTTATTATTAAAATTGAAAAAGAAGTAAAACAGCGTCGTTTTGGGATGTGTCAAAACAACACCGTTTTGGAAAATTTATTATTAAAATAAAAAGAAGCAAAACGGCGTCGTTTTGGGCCGTGTTAAAACGGCGCTGTTTTGTTGGCTCTGATCTGGGCTCGTGGGCCGTGTCAAAACGGCGTCATTTTGACACGTCATCGAACCAACCGGTTTGATTAAAAACTGACCGGTTCGTCCGGTCCGATCCGAGTCAGAGGCAATCCGGTCTGATAGCTGAATCGGACCGAAAAGGTGAAAATACCCAGTTGAACCGGCCGGTCCGATCCGATTCTGATAATCAGGATTCATGGGTCTTTTTTTAGGCTCAAGCATCTTTAAATTTATTTATCTAAACTAATCATTGTAGTATCAAGTTGATTAATTAAAAAGTATTGCATATAATTTCAATTCTAAGTAAATTTCTAATTTTTCGTTTGAGGGACTGAAATTGAATACATATATGCTTGTGCCGAAAACTGTTTTTGTTCATTAAATTTATAATAGAAAAGAAGTGAATGCAATTCCAAACAGGCTCTATAATATGAAGGGGCATGATAAGCTTAACATACTTAATGCAACATGTAGCATGCTTTAAAGGCATCCAGTTTGTTTATCATGCTGTTAAGTGTTAGCAGCACTTTTTAATTTTATTTTTTAAAATTAGAAAGGGAAAGAAACAAGGGTCGCCGCATTAATCAGCCCATCAAATGAGGAAAGCTGGCAGTTGCTCATTTTGGCACTTAATTAAATTCAATTACTTGCCTTCAAAGCCTCATATAATAACAGAGATAAGTATTCACTAATCCAAACACGTCACAAATCTTTTGGAGTATTTTATAATTTTATTAGAATATATATATAGGCTTACCGAATGAGGACGGCACCGCTAGCAGATCTAAGAACATCCATAGAGATGTTTAAAAAGAAATCCTGCCTTTTTCAATTGTTACCAATAAATCTGCAATCTTAAGATTAGTAGAGGAAGAAGAAAATCAAGGTTCATCGATAATGCAAAATAAAAGTAAAATGACCCTTTGAAAAGGTAAAATGAATCCAAAAAAAACTTATCAACAACCCATTTTAGTGGCAATGAAGTTAAAAAGTTAGTAGAACAATGACATTTCATTAGGTAATTGATGTCAATCAAAATGAAACGAAACAAACTGGAGTGGCCAAGTCAAGGTGCACCAAACCCCATCAGAGCGCCATTAATATCTCCTGTAAGGTAATGGTGCATAATCCGCAAAATATAAAAGAGTAGTTCCGCCCCAGAAATTGAATACAGACATTATTGCAGATGACTTGTCATAACAAATTGCACCCAAAAAATGAAATTGAATATTGATATCGATAAGCTCCTGCTTCCAATAAGCATGGCGTCTACTGTTTTGTTTTCTTCCCCATTTTTGTTGAATTTTGCCTTGCACTACTAAATAGCAAAAAGATGATATTATCCTTTATCCATGCTCCTGCTTGCTTGGTAATCATGTTTTTGGATTATGGGTCTGATGAATGAAATCATACACAACATTCAAACATGAAAGACATTAAACCAGGAAACACAGCAGTAATTAATGAAACAGATGATTAACATCAGTCAAACACAGAAAACATGCAAGAAAAAAGTTGTCTTTCTGGATCCATTCAATTGTCATACTCTATGATCACGTTCTTCTCTAATATCATCCACCATTAAATGGTAATTAACAGTCACTAATCACTGGTCAACATAGCAAGAAAACCAAAATGACAAAAACGAACCAAAACCTAATTACCTAGCCTCTGCCTCTGCTCTGTTCCTTTCTTTGACTCTCTAGCCCATCTTCTTTTCACTATTCAGATCAGCAAGAGGGAGAAGACCCTTCATTGCAGCCAAGAACATGGACTTTACTCTCAATCTGGAATCTATCATAGCTGTCATAGGTGTTGTTGGTGTTGGTGTTTAAAACATTACTGTCAGAAGTTATAACTCTACCCTCAAAATTATGACCAGAATCAGAATTCCCAACATTGCTGTTGAAGTCATAGCTGATATGCCTGGTAGTGGTATTACCATTATCAGTATTACCCCTTTCCCTTTCTCTCCTTGCTTTGTTGTTGTGCATCCAAACCTTGAAAACATCCCTCCTGACACCAATTTCAAGGCAGAATTGCTCCAACAGCTTCTCCTCAGCCCCTCTGGCCATCTTCCAACCCAGCTTTTCAGCAAAAGAAGACATCTTTTCTTTCTGTTCTACTGTAAACTTGGTCCTAGCTCTCTTTCTCCCAGATGGATGCACGGAAATTGGGCTGAAAATTGGATTTTGGCAATGGGTTTCATCCAATGGCGGCGGCGGCACAGACTGGCTGGTGCTCAGGGCAAGCAGCACGTGGGGTGCGGATGAGTAGAAAGATTGTGGGGAAGGAGAGGCTGGTGGTGAGGCAGGGGATGGACTTGGGCTACTTGTGGAGCCGCCAGGACTGGCGCTTGAAGTCCACTGGATTTGTGGTGGTGGCTGTGGATGAGGTGCCATGACGGCGGAGGCAGGGATGCACTCACGGCGGTGGAAATTGCGGTGGCAGCCACAAGCGGCGCATTTGAGGGAGGTGGGGCTAATTGTGGAGGAAGCGTGGCGCAGTGGAGGAGGCATGAACTCTCCACACCCATCAAGAGCTAAACCACCAAGAGTACAAGCATGGTTTTTTAGGCATTCTTTGTAGGAAACCAGCACCATTTGTGGTGGTTGTTGTTGTGGAGGCGGAGAAGGGTGGATACGGTGGTGGTGGGGTTTGAGGGAACCATTGCTGGTAAGAGATAAGGCCTTGGAGAGGTGGGTCTGGAGTGGGGTTTCAGTATCTGTATCTGTCTCAGGAGATTTGGGGCTATGAATGCCTCCTGATGGGGTTAAGTCCATTTTTACAAAGCTCTTAAATGGACGAGAACTGAAAAAATGGCACCAAACCCAAAAATGAAAAACAAATGCAGGAGGAAATTGCTGATGAAGATGATGATGGGGAGATAAAGATGTAGTAGTAGTCTTGTAGATATAGAGGGATCCAACTGTGCAAAATGTGGTTACCACAACAAGAAGTCCCAACAAACCTTGCTGTTAAGCTTAGCTTAGCTTAACTTGTCTGATTATAAGGGTTTAGGCCCTAATCTAATCTTATAGGGCAGTTGTCTGATATGATCTTATCTTTTGGGGTCTGTTTTAACCATTGTTGGGTCAATAAAGTTTTGGCCTGTATAGGGTAGAAAGAGAACATATTCTGATATGGGGGAAAAATGAAAGAAATTCACCACCCTGTGGTGTGGTGTGGTGGTGAAAGTGTCCTACACAGAAACAAGACTGTCCTAAAGGGACACGTGGCAGAGAGGGAGGAGAGGGAGAGTAGGAAAGGACAGTTTTGGACAGCTCATCATCATCATCTGCTGCTGCAAAATGCAAAATGCAAAATGAAAAAAAAATGGAATAGGATGAATGATTTTGCACGACAAGGCATGTTATAGGTCTCTGCCTACACAAATTGTCTCCACTATCTGCACTGTTTGCAGTTGCACTTCCCTGCACATATATTCCAAAAGATTGCATTTTTATTCCAGGAAAAAACTTGTGATAGGTTGGGGAAACAGACCACCTTTACATTTTTATATGTTAACAATTTCTAGACCTGAATTAGATTCTTCTGTCAACTGGGGCAAAAAATTACCCTACCTTGTACATCATTCATGTTTTTTTTTTTACCTTTTTATCCAGTGGGTGTACATTCCTTCATGCCCCTAGTGGATTTTTTTAAAATATATGTTCAATTATAATTTTTTACCATTTATCCCCATTCCAATTAAAAAATTAGCTATGAGTCATTTTTTTTAAACAAACAACACCAAAATACCTACTTTCAAATGACCAAAACCAACATATTTAGAATTAAAAGACGACCTCCTGGAGGCATATTTTAGTCAAAATTAAGCTAAGTAAATGGAAGACGTGAGTTTGTATAATTCATAATCTTGATCAGAAATCGGTCTTAAGTAAAATTTGAATTTTAAATAGTGACAATTTTAAGAGACTTGTAGTTGTAACGTAAAACTGAAGTAGACTGTAACTATGTTATTGATTACTGTTGGTTGGGTTAAAAAGTCGGTCGTCCGCATACGTGGACGAGTCCGTGGCCCTTGGATATACTAATATGGGGATTTAACATGTTTATACCGCAGTAGCCTTTTGTTCTTTTATTACTCCCTCCGGTCTTTTTTATTTGTCATTTTGCTGCGGATTGTTATTATTTGGAGTATTTGTCATTTTATCTTTTTTGAAGCATATATTTTATGCAAATGATAATTTTTTTTTAATCAATCCAATTTGATGATGGTGTGGTAATTCAAGTAAAAATTAGAAGAAAAAAATGAAACAATGAGGAATAAAATAAGTCCGTAAATCAACGACTTACGATTTTATACTATTCTAAAGTGTCAAGTAAAAAAGAACGGAGGGAGTATTTCTTGCCCAAAAATAAACTTTATAAAAGTTACTTTTTTTACTTATCTATAAATAAATGCATTAAGTTGGTTTGTTTTTGGTAATTGCTAGTTAAAACCTTATGTACAAAATTAGAGAAAATTACTTATGTGGTAATATTTGGTTACAATCCTTCTTTTTTTTTTTAAAAAAAAATCTATCTATTTACTTGATATTAATTTATTTAAATAAAAAAATTAATGATAAGATCATGGCCGAGCATGTCACTTTCGGAACATCCACCAGTGCCCAAGCCAACAACGAGCATGTATCCAACGACGAGGCCCCGATATGTCACGGGCCGATAACTAGAAGTCGGACCAAGAAGCTAACACTTTGGCTTGAGACCGAAATGGGAAAACCTATGCATACAGCCAGAGAAAGGACATTGATGGTCATTGCTCACTACCTGGAACATGAGCTGCCGGGAACATGGAAGCAAACAGTGTCCGACAATATGGAATCAAACGGGAGCCGGTAACATACCAATTGACGGGAGCGCGTTCAAGTGGGAGCACACTCCGAGTGGGCTTGCCCAGCCCACTGCGCTGCAGTCTTGGGCCTACTCAGCCCAGTTTACTATTTTACCTTCTGTGTGTATAAATACTAAACTTAAGCATTTTAGTAGTTAGTTTAGTTGGCGTGAGAATTTGTTGAGTGAGATTACTCCTCCCATTTTCACCATAGACTCTTATTTCCCTAAGAAAGCTTGTTTTAGTTGAGAATACTCCTCACTAAGCTTTCTTTGGAAAATCCACTTGTAATCTGAGTACTGTTCAATCGTTGTTGTTCCGAGTAATATCAAGAATCAAGTTTGTTTCGATCATCTTTGCTGTGTCCAGGCCTCTGTTCCTTCCCCGACCTCTAGTAACATCTCTTCATGTTCCTCGATTCACCTTCTTTCCATTCCGCTGCACCTGCCATTCCGTTTGTTCTCATTCTTTTTCCCAATTCAGTTGTAGTTTGTGTGTGCGACTCAAAGATAGATCCTATTGCCCTAACAATACCATCTGAACCGTTCCACATACGACCCATGATCGTATCAATTAACTTAATAAAATATAGATAAATTCCAATAAGGGTTGTAAATGAGTTGAGTTGTTCGTAAACCACTCGAATTTTGGCTTAAAATAGTTCATTAAATCATGTTCTATGAGGCTGGTGAACTAAGCTCAAACACATTTTATAAGGCTCTCCCTGATGCGATTCGGCCTCATTTTAATGAGTCAGATAGGTCAATAGATCTAGCTTTAGTTGCCCGACAAAAACCAATCAAAATTGAACAAGAAAACACAAGGAAAATGGAGAATCGGAGTTGGAAAAGATGGAGGAAAGTGCAGCAAAATTTGGTGAATTTCTGGGCAATTTTAGGAATGATTTGTGGTTAAAATTCAATTAGAAACAATCAATCAACAAGAGAACAATCAATTCAACTTATATTAATCATCCTACAAGTGAGAATCCAAGATATTCAAGCAATCAAATATTCCCAAGTATTCATTCAATCCA
Source organism: Viola odorata (assembly GCA_963691705.1). NCBI lineage: Eukaryota > Viridiplantae > Streptophyta > Magnoliopsida > Malpighiales > Violaceae > Viola > Viola odorata. The sequence continues at coordinate 35,136,544 of OY829543.1, read as the reverse complement.
ATACAAAAGGAAATTAAAAAGATAGAGATTAAAAGGAGTTTTACTTGTAATGGATCAAGAAATCTCTAATGCTTGATCCTCACAAGTTGAGTTCTTGGTGTTTAGAGGGAGGAGTGCTCTCAACTCTAGTAATAAACACTTGACAAAAACTAAGGAAGAAAAATGAACGAGAAAGCTATTTATAGGTGATGGGAAAAGCTTTAAAACAAGCTTTCTCGGAAGTTGGAGGCGCCTCTAGCGACATACCGTTAGAGGCTTAACGGTATGTCGCTAGCCTCGCTTCAGAAGACATTTTTTTTGTCTTCTCCTAGCGGTATATCGCCGGTGCCACTAGTTTCTAGCAGTATGTCGCCAGGGACTTTTCCAAGGGGTAATCGCGCGATCGTTCCGAAATGATGGGCGAGCATCGTCATGGTCCTTGAAACACCATCTTGCTCATCTTCTCCTCAATCCATAGGGTGATCTTCTTGGTCATACTCCTCGTGATTGGTCCTCTTGGCGCCACATATTGTTCATCAAGGTTTAATGTAGGCTTGATCGCATCACTCCTATGTAATAATTCAAGCTTAAACTTAGGTTAGTTAGACTCATGGACTAGCTCATTGAAGCTCCTTTATTATAATGTCTTATGTCTTAAATTTTTCTTTCTTGTCTTACAAATTAATCAAATGATATAATTAATCTTATTTAATAAATAAACATATGTAACTTCGTTAAATTTAACGAGTCAACTCTTGTTTAAGCTCATTTAAAAAATTAACAAATTATACTAGAGTTGAGCTCGACCCTAAAGTCCTATTGACTACCTCCGTTTGTCCATCCGTTTATGGGTGGCATATAGTGGAAAATAGGAGTTTAGTGCCTAGGTGAGACCACAATGTGAGCCAAAAATGACTCAAGAACTTAGTGTCGCGATCACTAACAATGGTCCTAGGCATACCATGCAATCATACGACATGTTGAAAGAATAAGTGAGTAATGCGTATGGTATCATGAGTTTCCGCGCATGGAATGAAATGGGCCATTTTAGAAAAACGGTCTACAACAACAAAAATATAATCATTTCCATGCTTAGACCTAGGCAATCCCAAAACAAAATCCATTGATAAATCAACCCAAGGGTGGCTAGCTACGGGTAATGGCATGTAAGATGCATGATTCATGGATGTTGATTTGGCCTTTTGCATGCAAGACACCGAGTGATTATTTTGGACACATTAACTTTCATTTTCGGCCAAAAAAAATGCACCTTCAATGCATGTAAAGTCTTTGTAACACCAAAATGACCATTTAATCCACCCCCATGGGCTTCCAACACAAACAACCCATGAATACTAGACTTAGGAATGCAAAGACGCTTATGCTTAAATAAAAATTTATCATGCTTCACAAAGTGCAAATATGGTCCATTATCACATGCCACATAAATGTCACATAATTGCTCATCATGCTCATAAAGATCCACTAAATGTGCAAACCCAAAAATTTTAACATCAAGAGAAGAGATTAGCATATACCTCCTTAAGAGTGCATCGACGACCACATTCTCTTTACCCTTCTCGTACTTGATAGTGTAAGGGAAAGCTTCGATGAACTCCATCTACTTAGCGTGTTGCTTGTTGAGCTTTGCTTATCCTTGTAGAAACTTGAGGCTCAAGTGGTCGGTGTGGATGACGAATTGTCTTGGGAGAAGGTAATGCTCTCACACCATCAAAGACCTCACAAGTGCATACAACTCCCGGTCATATGTAGAGTAGTTAAGTTGTGCACCGTTGAGTTTCTTACTAAAGTACGCGATGGGGTGTCCTTCTCGGGTGAGTACGACCCCGATGCCAATGCCACTAGCATCACACTCAAGCTCAAAAGCTTTGTTGAAGTCGGGGAGAGTAAGAATAGGACTCCGCATGAGGCGTTCCTTGAGCTCTTGGAATGCCTCCTCTTGTCTTGTATTCCACACAAATGGCACATTCTTCTTGGTTAGCTCATTGAGGGGTGCGGCGATGGTGGAGAAGTTGGGAACGAAACGTCGGTAGAAACTAGCTAGGCCATGGAATGACCTCACTTCACTGCATTCTTGGGTTGTGGCCACTCCCTAATGGCCTTCACTTTCTCTTCATCCAATTGGATGCCACCTACACTTACCACAAAGCTAAGAAAATGCACTCTATCCAAACAAAACTCACACTTAGCCAATTTTGCATATAATTTGTGAAGCCTAAGTGTATGAAGTATGAAGCGCAAGTGATTAGCATGTGCATCAATTGAAGGAATATAGATAAGTATATCATCAAAGTATACTACAACAAATTGTCCAATAAATTCACGCCACATGATTCATCAAACGCATAAACATACTAGGTGTATTAGAAAGACCAAATGGCATCACCATCCATTCATATAATCCATACTTGGTCTTAAATGCAGTTTTCCATTCACCCCTCTCATGCATACGAATTTGGTGGTACCCACTCATTAAATATATCTTAGAATACACTTGGCTACCACTCAACTCATCCAACATATCATCAAGGCGAGGGATAGGATGACGATACCTTACGGTGATCTTGTTAATGGCTCGACAATTCACGCACATGCGCCATGTTTCATCCTTCTTAGGTACTAGTAGCACGGGAATGACACATGGTGACATACTCTCTCGGATATACCCCTTGATCAAGAGTTCTTCAACTTGACTTTAGAGTTCCTTGGTCTCCTCCGAATTGCACCGATACACGGGTCGGTTGGGTAATGATGAACCCCAATAAGGTCGATCTTGTGCTCAATACCGCGGATTGGAGGTAATCCTTGTGGTATTTCCTTTGGAAACACGTCATTAAACTCCTACAAAAGTGAAACAATTGGACTAGGTAGAGAAGAAAGGATAGTGTCAACATTTAAGCAATGTGTTTTGTACCTAAGTACAAGGCACATTTTGTTGGAATGCAATGCATGCCTCACATCCCTCCCTTTTGCAAGTATACTCAATGATTTGGTGTTTCCCTCACTTCCATGCTTTCTCTTTTCATGGGGTGTATTTTGCTCACCACCTCTCTTTTTCTCTCCACTCTTTTCCCCTCACATTCGCTCTTACTCACACCCAATACCATGCTTACTCTTTTCATGGTGTGTTTTGAGCTCTCTACTTACTTTCTTCTCTCCACTCTTATCTCTCAAGCTCCTCACAATATGGAATTTAGCGCTAGCCTTTTCCATTTATTTTTGATCCTCATGGACTTGAGATGGAGAAAGAGGTGGAATCATGAACTTCTTATTGCGGTAGGTGAGATGAGTTTTATTGGTGTGCCCATCATGGATCACCTTCCTATCAAATTGCCATAGATGCCCAAAAGAAGATGACTCACATCCATTGACACCACATCACATAATCGCTCATCCTCATACCCTCCCATCTTGAAGTTCACAAGCACTTGCTCCTTGACCTTAACCTCTCCATCTTCATTAAACCAATGAAGGGAATAAGGCTTTGGATGGGGTGTAGTTGGTAAACTCAACTTGTGCACTAGAATGTGACTTGCGGCATCAACAACACTACCATTATCAACAATCATGGAGATGATCTTACCATTCATCTCACATCTAGAATGAAAGAGGTTCTCCCTTTGCTCAACACATGCATCTTCCAACTTGGCATATGCACTCAAACTCCTCCTCACAACCAAGGTCATGGACGAAGCCGGGTTAATTTCTTCCCCATCACTACTCATTACTTCTTCCTCTTCCCTACAAAACTCCTCATTAGGGTTGTCCATCGGACGGTAGATCGGTATACCGTCCAAAATATTTCGATATTCGGTATACCGAATGCCCAAAATTAAATACCATACTGTACCGAACTAAATTTCGGTACCGTCTGAAATACCGAAATTAGTTTGGTACGGTATTTCGGTATACCGAAATACCGAAATTAGTTCTTTATTAAGAAATTCAAAATTAAATCCATTACTGTAATTGTCGATTCTCTTGGCATTGTAATTGCATTTTAGAAAAGGTTGCATAGAACAGAAACAAAAGAACAAAAACAACGAGAAACAGAAACAGAAACAGCCAGACACTCTTAGGATTCGAATGTAATCAGATTCATCAATGCTTTCCAATTTCCATAACCCAAAAAGAAGTTGCATAGAACAGAAACATAAGAACAGAAACGGAAGAACAGAAATAGGAACTGGAAAGTGGAAAGGCAGTAAGTAGCAGAGTAGCTTTCTTTAACCTTTTCCTTTATACAACAGAAACAGAAGAACATAAGAAGTGACAACATCTACAAATGAAATAGAAAAGGAGAAACATGATCATCGACAACAAAAGGTAAGTTTAAATTGTATTAACAACTATCCATATCCCCTCACCCACCATTCCAACCCTTAATAAATTGGTACAACGTTAATTGATAGACTACAAAGCCGATATGGTTAACATGCAAATGGTGGTTAAAGAATATTATCCTTTCCAAACCTACCAGTACACAAACGTCTACCATGTTGAAATGTTTTCAGTAAGTGGGGGATCAATATTTATTTTTGAAATGCTCCCAGGTTCCAGAACAGAACACAAATCCATAAACCTGTATCTACAGATAAGATAAAATCTCTTCCATAAAAAATGCATTCATCCTAGTTCAACACATTTGCAACTTTGACCCATACAAAACCTAGCCCAATACAAATATCCTAAAAATGAAATTCACGACATAAATCAAAATAGAAAAATCTAACAGAGCACCATCCACACCTATCATTCAACTTCTCCCGAAGTGGAGGTGGGTGCGGTTGAGGACAGTGGTAGAGGAGGTCGGCCGAGGGAGATGATAATTGGCAGCGATTGATGGAGAGCGAGTGATGGGTTTATGTTATCGGCGACGATTGATGACGGATGAGATGAGTTGAGGGAGAGGGAGATAGTGAGCTTCTGCCGGCGACTATGGAGGAGGATGAGAGTGAGATTGATAGTGATGGTTGGTGACGGTAGCGATGGGTTTGACAGGAGAAGCGGGTGTGTCGATGGTGATGGGTTTGAGAGGAGAGGTGGGTGTGTCGACGACGATGGAGGAGGGTGAGGCTGTGGCGGTGATGAGTTTGAGAGAGGAGAGGTGGGTGTGAGTGATTGGATTTTTTTGCTCTGTTGCGATTTAGGGATTGAGACTTGAGAGTGAGAGTGAAGAAGAAGAGATGAGATGCGAAGGAAGAACAGAAATTGAAGGAAGGAGTAATTAAAAGTGAAATTTTGGTACGGTAGGTTCGGTAATACCAAACCTACCAAAATCCATATCGTACCGTACCGAAATACCGAACAGTAAATTCGGTCGGAAAAATACCGTCCGAATTTGCGTAATTTCGGTACGGTACCACGGTATTTTCGGTACGGTATTTCGGTGGACACCCCTACTCCTCATCAATAACCTCATATCCTTCACTATCCATCTCATACACTCCCTCTCTAATGACAATCACCCTCCGATTTGGGCATTCGGAAGAGATGTGCCCTCTCCCACGACACTTGAAACATTCAATGTTGGAAGCGTATTTTCTAGGTGGTGCATTGGAAGTGTTTTGGTTGTTTGGTGTTGTAGTAGGAGGTGACTTGGTGTAAGGTGTGTAAGGCTTTAGTGTTGGGGAATTTGGTTTGGTATACGGTGGGTTTTTAGGTTGGTTTTTTTGGTATAGTTTCCATGGTGTCTTGGAAGGATTTGAGTATGTGTTAGTAGTGTTGGTGTTTCGGCTAGGGAAATTCTTCCTTTTGGTGGCCTCATGTGCTTCTACCTTGAGTGCATAGTGTAACATAGGTTACAAATTCACAAAATCACGCAATTCAAGTTTATATCTAATTTTCTCATGCACACCATTCAAAAAGTGGGTCATGGTTACCTCTTCGTCTTCTTGGGTGTTGGTTTGGGTGAGAAGAGCCTCAAGCTCGTTGTAGTAGTCGCCCACAGACTTGGTTCCTTGTTTGAGTTCTTGCAACCGGTTTTGTAAGTCCCTTTTGTAGAAAGATGGCACAAATCTCTCCCGCATGAATTATTTCATCTCTTCCCATGTCCGGATAGCCATTGCCCCATACCTCTCCCTAGAAACCTTCTCCCACCAACTCACCGCATATCCATCAAATTCCATTGCGACAAGCTTCACCTTCTTGCTTTCCGAATATTGGTGGCAATTGAAAATGCGTTGGATCGTTCCTTCCCACTTGATGTACTCCGAAGGGTCTGTAGTACCCTCAAAGATAGGAATTTGAACCGTGATGCTATTTAAATTGGTATCAACCTGGGGTTCTTGAAACCTTCCCCTCCTCACTCTATTCATCCGCACTCTCTCCTCATTATCATCAAAATAATCATTTTCTTCTTCATGAACTTACTCATAAAACTCCCTATCATGATGAGGCATAGTACGACATTGTAGGTGAGGAACCAAGGCTTGGTGAGGTACTCATTGACCCCTAGGAAGTGGCACACTAGGAAATGTTGGAGGTTAACCACTTGTGGTCGGATGGTTGGGGTGGAAAACATTGTGGCCGCTATGATGTTGGGCAAGATGGCCTTAAGCTTGGAGATCCTTGAGCACATAAGCATGTATTTCGGCATTGACAAGACCTCTTCCTCTAGGACCTGTCGTAAGGGTGTGTGGAAAGCCTCGGTTAGCCTCCCTCATACTCCTTCCATACTCATCACCACTCTCATGTCCTTCCGACTCCGTTTCACACGCCCCTTCCTTGTATGGCTCTTCTCGTGACTTAGCTTTCATGGTGCTAGGGATTATGGCGGACTTCCCTTATGCCAGCACAAAGTTCTGGAGCAACTCTTTCAACTCATGATGCCCCCGCTCTATAGCGTCAAATCTAGCCGATAAAGAAGGATCGACCTCATTGGACTTGATGTCATTGTTTCCCATGACACTTTTGGCAGACTTAATAGAAAATTTGGTACCTACACAAGTAGCAAACGTTAGTGAAAATTCTCTCTCTCGCGTGTTTACTCTCGTGTTTAAGCACTCGAAAAGTTGTTCTCACAAAATCTCTCATTCTTGGTTCCCGAATTGGAGCTACAAGTTAAGCACTTGAGGTCGCACGAATTGAAAATCCACTTATCAATCAATCCTTTCACCTTGAACAATCACCACAAGACCCGACAAGAAAAGTACACAATTATGAGACTCAAAGAGGCAAAAGAAGGAAAACCGAATGCAAATGAAACTCGAGAATTGAAAAGCTAGTTTTGGTGTTTTAACAAGTGACAACAATCAACTCATCTTCCTCCCTTTTCCTTTTTTGTTTTGAATCTTCACTTCTTACTCACAAGGAATTTGTTTCTTTTCTTTTCCTTTTCTTTTTTTTTTTTAATTGTAAAATTCAACTTACTTTACAAGTCAAAGTTGTAGAAAAAATTCTAGAATATCTACAACTATGTGTTTCTCTTCTTCTTTTTTTATGTAAGTGAACGAGTGAGTGAATGTAAGTTCTAAGTAATAAAGGATAATTAATGCATACTGATTTTAAACACAAGGTACAAGAATTTTGACGACAAGAATGGATTAAACACAAATTTTCTTCAATTTGTTGATGGTGTTCTTGGCGGGAAAATTTCAATTTTGCTTCCGAGAAAGAAAAAAAAGTACGAATTACACTATGCTTGACTCTAAACACTTTGTATGACTTAGCACAACAAGATTCAACCAAGAAAGAAGAAGAAATTCGGTTGAATTTACAAAGAAAATTTGACAGCTATGAACATGAAGAACACCAAATGCTGGAAAATGGAAATTCTCAAATTCGTTAATCAAGTGATGTAATTTCTTCACCAAAAGTTCAGCAAACTCAAGATAATCATAAATGACACAATGCCCGAAGGTTTCATCCAACAATTTTGACTCAATTTTGAATAAATGCAAAAATTAAAAATCTGAAATTTGAAAATCTAGAAAACTCAAGCAACTAGCTCCGCTATCACTTGATGAGATTCGGCCTCATTTTAATGAGTCGGATCGGTCAATAGATCTATCTTGAGTTTCCCGACAAAAACCAATCAAAATTGAACAAGAAAACACAAGGAAAATGGAGAATCGGAGTTGGAAAAGATGGAGAAAAGTGCAGCGGAATTTGTTGAATTTCTGGGCAATTTTAGGAATGATTTGTGGTTAAAATTTAATTAGAAACAATCAATCAACAAGAGAACAATCAATTCAACTTATATTAATCATCCTCCAAGTGGGAATCTAACATATTGAAGCAATCAAATATTCCCAAGTATTCATTCAATCCAATACAAAAGAAAATTAAAAGGATAGAGATTAAAAGGAGTTTTACTTGTAATGGATCAAGAAATCTCCAATGATTGATCCTTACAAGTTGAGTTCTTGGTGTTTTGAGGGAGGAGTGCTCTCAACTCTAGCAATAAACACTTGACAAAAACTAAGGAAGAAAAATGAAGGAGAAAGTTATTTATAGGTAATGGGAAAAGCCTTAAAATAAGTTTTCTCGGAAGTTGGAGCCGCGTCTAGCGACATACCGTTAGAGGCTTAACGGTATGTTTCTAGCCTCGCTTCAGAAGAAATTGTTTTTGTCTTTTCCTAGCGGTATGTCGCCAGGTGCCACTAGTTTCTGGCTGTATGTCGCTAGGGACTTTTCCAAGGGGTAATCGCGCGATCGTTCTGGAATGATGGGCGAGCATCGTCAAGGTCCGGCCCTCTTCTTGAAACACCTCCTTGCTCATCTTCTCCTCAATCCATATGATGATCTTCTTGGTCATGCTCCTCATGATTAGTCCTCTTGGTGCCTAGTACAATCTCGGATTCTCTTGAGGCGTGCACAGATCTAGTCCTCTTTGAGAGGTTGGAGGGTGACTTGAAGATGGACGAATTGAGGATAATGATGGACGGATTGGATGGAGGAAAGATGGAGTAATGATGTAGTGGATTATATGGAAGAAAGGTAGAAGATGTATTGATGATAAACTAAATAGGAACTTTCAATCACAAGTGATTGAAAGGATCTCAAATTTACAAACTCAACCCTTTCACTCTCTAATTGTGAAAAATACTTGAATTTGCAGAATTGATAAGTGTTTTGGTTCTAGGAACCCTAAGTTAACTAACCCTAAAATTGGTCTAAGAAGGAGAATGCTCACAAGTTCAAAGACAAGCATAAAAGAGTAAGTTTAAGCCTATTTATATGGAGGCTATTTACATAGGGGAAAATCCTAAATCGCCCTTGGACAAAGGGGCTTGAATCTCCTATCAGCTGGCTAAAAGATGACGTGGATATGTAATGGTTGAAGTATGGTGGTATAGCGCTAGGGTGAGGCGCTATGCCGCTAGAGACTCTTGCTCCAAAATGTGTCCAAGTCGAGGCTAGTGCTATAGCGCTAGGGGTTAGGCGCTATGCTACCAGAGACACTTGCGCCACAATACGTCCAGGTCAAAGCTAGCACCATAACGCTAGGGATGAGGCGGTATGACGCCAGAAACTGAGTCTTGGGCTTTTGGAGAAGCTCTTCCATGGCTCGTGGGGAATGTCTGTAGGGGTCCAAGAGTGAGCACGTTGGCTTGCACACAAGTCACCCAACCGTCTCGGGTCTTCATGGCACTCTCCTCGTCCCTTAGAGTCTTCAAGAGTAAGGCCACAGTACCCTTGCTCCTAGTGAGATAGTGATGCGAGGTCGTGCTCGTATCATCCCCTCCCCCTTTGAAGAGAATTGTCCTTGAATCCACGAGGTCATTATCAGCAAGATCCTTGTCTGCCTGCTCGTCATCATCACCTACAAAATAAGGGGACAAATCAGTAACATTGAAGGTAGTGCTAACGTTGCCAAAAGAAGAAGGGATATCAAGGCGATAAGCATTGTCGTTAATCTTCTCTACGATCAAAAATGGGCCATCGCTTCGAAGGCTAAGCTTGCCCTTGCGTTGGGTTGGGAATCTCTCCTTCCGGAGGTGAAGCCATACCCAATCTCCCACTTCAAATGTCCTAATGCGGCGGTTGGAGTTTCACTTTTGCACTAGTCTTGCATTCACAATCTCCATGCGGTCCTTGGCTTGCTCATGCAACTTCCTCACCGAGGCTGCCTTCGTGTCTCCATCTAGGCTAGCAACATCAACCAAAAGTAAATGCAGCAAGTCTATGGGGGTGAGGGGGTTAAACCTATAGACAAGCTCAAAAGGAGAGAAACGAGTAAAGGAATGCATAGTACGATTATAAGCGAACTCAATGAATGGAATGCACTCGTCCCAAGACTTAGCATACTCTTACACCATGACACGCAATATTATTCCTATTGTACGATTAACAACTTCAGTTTGACCATCCGTTTGAGGATGACAAGAGGTAGAGAACAATATTTTTGTGCCGAGTTTAGCCCACAAGACACGCAAAAAATGACTAAGAAACTTCGAATCTCTATCACTAACTATAGTCTTAGGCATGCCATGAAGTCTAACAATTTCTCAAAAGAAAAGTTGTGCAATGTGAGATGCATCATGTGTAGTGTGACATGGAATAAAATGAGCCATTTTTGAAAATCTGTCAACAACTACAAACAAGGAATCCTGACCACTTTTTGATCGAGGAAGGCCAATGATAAAATCCATGGAAATGTCACACCAAGTGATACGAGCACGGCAACACCTCGCTACTTCACTAGGAGCAAGGGCTTGGTGCTCCAACTCTTGAAGGCCTTAAGGGATGAGGAAGCTGACTTGAAGACCCATGAAGGCTGGGTGATGTGCCTTCATACCGTCGCTCACACCGCAACGCCTTCGAAGGCCGTGGAACATGAGATTAGCCGTACCGCAGAACCTCACGGGTTGGTCGGCTAAGGCATGAGGAACGCCCACACAAACTCTAGCATCCCATGGCGTGCGCCCGCACAATCCCTAGTATCCCATGAGGACACCCGCGCCTGCTCGCCCACGCCCTCGGCCACGTGCCAGCTCGCCCATGTGTTAGGCCTATCCGCACGCTCGCCTTAGACCATCCGAGAGCCCAACTCTAAGACACGGTACAACCCCTTTGTCCAAGGGTGTGAGGGTACTTTCCCTTTGTAAATAGCTCTAGGTATTTAAAGAAGGAGATAGACTAATTTTAGGTTTGTCTTTGTTTTTGTGATAATCTCCAATCTTAGACCAAACACTCTAGTTTAGCTAAATAGGATTCTTCAAACCTTCTTCCTCCTCTTCTTCAAGCCGAGTGGTTTGCCTAAGAAATGCCCTTAGGAGGGCCACTCTTGAAGTTGAGATCCTTGTTAGTCTTGTGGCTAGGTTGTCTAGGAATCATCCCTAGAAGGGTTAGTCGTGACCTTTAAGTTCATTTACTTGTATTTCTCTTTCAATCAATACATCTCCTTCTTCTTTTCCATTGTTCTTCCAAGGCTTCTGCAAATCATTACTCCCTCTAAACAAGTAACGCACGCTCAAAATCAAGCTGGTCTCCTAAAGTGAGATAGATCCATCTCTCGGCCACTTCCAAGGCCGAATCATCAAGGATCCCCAAGGAGGCTCGTATCAAGTGGTAGCGGAGCTCCAGCTACTCACTAGACAGACCCTTTTCCAAGATTTTCCTCATTTTCACGGTTAGAAATCCCTTCAGTAGTCACAGTTTCATTTTGGAAATTTTTGACATTGATTTTTTTTGTTCAAAATTTTTCTTGTCTTCTAGCAAATATTAAATCGGAATATTTTTGTGTTTGCAAGCATCTTACCCAAACATTAAATTGGAATATTTTTGTGTTTCCAAGCATCTAACGCGTTCATTTCTTCTTCTCCCCCTTTGAACGTGTTGGTTGTTCATGTTTTAGTCCAAATGTTCATACTCATGCAAGAAAAAAGAGCCAAGTGTCTTGTGTGCCATGTGGCCTTGTGGTCCAACTTTTGTTTGCTAGCATAGTTGTCATCCACCACACTTGTTGCACAGCCGGCCACATCTCTCTTTGTGAGTCTAGTATTCTAAACTTGCTCATTACTCAAAACAGCCACCTTACTTGCACAATTCAGCACACACGATGGCACATCTTTGCCTTGTCATCCATCCAATGTGTGACACATCATCTTGACTTGCCACATCATATATTTTGGCATTTAGTGAAATTTTTTTACTTTGGCTAAGCTACTTGTCTTTCATTTCCTTTCAAAAAAATGACTACAAGTCATTCAAGTGGATTCCCTTGCAGTCAATTCAAAAAAAAAAAAACTCAAAACATTGATCAAAATTATAAAAAAAAAAAGTGATCGAGTTCATACTTCAGGAAAACAAAATACCATTGAGTCAAAAGCAAGGAATTACTTGTGCGTTTTCATTTTTGAAGTGATTTACATGCTCAAAGCCACGGCTGTTTACCCCTTTTCTTGTGTAAGCAATTTCGACTCTCTTTTCCTCACCGTACGTCTTTTACCATTGCACACCTTTCCTTATACACACCTCTTGAGTTGTCCTTCTAGCTAGCTTTTCTAAGTGTCTTGAGTTTTCTTTCCCTTACCTCTATACATCTTTCTACTCCAAATCAATTCGGTGTGCACTTCACATACACTTCGTGCACATCCTTTGATTTTCCTCACCTTTACTTCTTAGCTAGTTTTCATTATACTCCTTGTGCTCCTATAAGTCTTAGAGTCTTGTGCTAGGCTTGAGTATTTGGTTTGTTTTGGGAGATTTGAGTGGGTGAGTCAGTGGGTGAGTCAGTGAGTGAAATTGAGTGTTGTGTGACACACGAGCGCCCAAACACGTGAGGGAGTGACTAACATTTTATCAAGACTTGCGTTTGTTCATTTTGTAGGTACACTCCATTATGTCCAACGAAAATCTCTAAGGGTTTGGCTCCGATGGATCATCCAATGTGGGTTTACTAAGGGAAGGGAGCCCCGATGGCGTAGCCGGGCCTAACCCCACTTTAGCTACCCTCTCTACCCAAATGACTGAATTGCAAGGGCATTGGGTGACACAATCTCAAACCAACAAGGCCATTTTGGATACGATAGCCGCCATCACTCCTCGGCCAGCCCAACCCACACCACCACCACCACCCCCACCGCTGGACCCTACCCCACCACAACTTCCACACCCTACTATCCATTACCACCAAACTACACAACCAAATGACCCCACACATGTCACTTACTATGGCTTGCACCGCCAAGTATACAACCAAACCCAAATTACCCTTCACTTCTTCTTCTACCTCTACAAAACCCCCATGGACTCCTTCGATAAACTCCAACAAGCCACCCCTAGACACTCTTAAACCCCCACTCTCTCATAAACCAAACACCTACACACCGAGACCTCCTCAAGCACCAAATACTACAAGACCACCTACAAACTCAACCCCTAACCAACGCACACCTTCTCGCTCCATTGAGTGTTTCAAGTGTAGCGGCAAAGAGCACATGAAAGCCGAGTGCCCTAGTAGGAGACTCATTTTAATCCGTGAGAGTGGTGAACTTAGTAGTGATGAGGACGATGTGGAGAATCTTCCACATCACCTTTCGGATACACCACAAAGTGACAAGGAGGACACGGATGAGTATGATCATGTTGAGGTGCCTACTTGCCTAGTGGTGTGCCGAAACTTAAGCTTGATCCCTAAAGAGGATGACTTGGTACGGGAACAACGCGAGAATCCCTTCCACACTCGTGGCGTCTCCCATGGAATGACTATATCCATTATTGTGGACAACGGCAGCTGCACCGACGTGGCAAGCACTCTCCTAGTGCATTCTCTAGCCCTTTCCACCACTAGACACCCTCGTCCTTACACCCTCAATTGGTTTAATGATGGCAACTCTGTCAAAGTCACTCGCCAAGTCCTTGTGCCTTTCACAATCGGCATATATGTAGATGAACGTAATTGTGATGTTGCACCAATGCAATCTAGCCATCTCCTACTTGGTATACCTTGGCAATTTGATAGGCATGCCCTCCATGACGGCTTTCGAAACACCTACAAATTGACTCACGGTGACCGCAAGTTTCTAATCCCTCATTTGCCACCACATCAAGTCTACGAAGACCAATTGAAGCTAGAAAAGGTGTGTGCCACCTTGGACATTACGTCAAAATTGAAAAAGAAAAATGAGTGGTGTGGAGTGAAAAATGTGAGTAGTGTGAGTGCTGAAAAATCTGGGTATGAAAAAAGTGAGCATACCCTGAGTGGAGTGAAAAGTGAGTGCCAAGAGCAAGAGGAAAACAACCGGCAAGAAAAAAGTGAGCTTGCCAAGAGAGGAAAAACAAAACTTGACATCCAAAAGCAAGTTAGTGAGGCAAAAAATGACACTAGAGTGAAAAGTAAGGCAAATGTGTGGTAGTTTACTTTGATGACATCTTGGTCTATAATTTATCTACACATGATCACATGAACCATTTGTGTCAAGTTTTCCTAACCTTGCGTGCTCATCAACTTTATGCCAAAATGTCTAAGTGTGATTTTTGCCTAGAAGAAGTGTATTTCCTTGGTTTTATTGTAGGTGCATTCGACCTTAAGGTTGACCCGACCAAGATCAAAGCAATCACCGAATGGCCGAGACTCTCCAATGTCCCCGAGGTCCGCTCCTTCCTTGGCCTCGCGGGATTCTATCGCCGCTTTGTCCAAGATTTTTCTACAATCGCGGCACCTCTTCATGCTCTAACCAAATCCAATGTGCCCTTTGTTTGGGGTCCAGCCCATGACGTGGCCTTCACTGCCTTGAAGAGCAAGCTCTCCTCTAGCCCCGTTCTCGCGCTCCCCAACTTTGAGAAGACCTTCGAGGTCCAATGTGATGCTAGCGGCGTTGGTATTGGTGCGGTCTTGTTACAAGATAAGCGCCCGGTGGCCTATTTTAGTGAGAAATTGAGTGGTGCATAGCTCAATTATTGCACCTATGATGTTGATTTCTACGCCTTAGTAAGGGCCTTGGACGTGTGGGAGCATTACCTTTTGCCCCGAGAGTTCATTGTCCACACGGACCACCTAAGTTTGAAATACTTGAAGGGCCAAGGGAAATTGAACAAGCGCCACGCGACTTGGATGGAGTTTCTGGAACGTTTCACTTACCACATCAAGTACATGAAGGGAAAGGACAACATCGTGGCCGATGCCCTTTCCTGAAGGTACGCCCTCCTTAACTCCCTTCACACTCGTTTTCTTGGTTTCTCACATTTGCCATCTTTGTATGCCCATGGATTTCAAACAATTGTATGATACTTGTCATCTTGGTTCGGTTCCTAAATATATGAGGCATGATGGATTTTTATTCCGAAAGGGCAAATTGTGTGTACCAAAGTGCGATACTAGGGAGTTACTTGTTAGAGAAGCCCATGGTGGGGATTAATGGGCCATTTTGGCATTGATAAAACTCTTAGCACTCTTCATGAGCATTTCTTTTGGCCTAAAATGAAACGTGATGTTGCGCACTTTGTCTCCACTTGCATTGCTTGTAAACGTGCTAAATCTACATCTCTCGGTCATGGTCAGTATATGCATTTGCCAATTGGTGCGACCTTTCTATGGATTTTGTTGTTGGTCTACCGCGAACCAAACGAGGTAAAGACTCATTGTTTGTAGTTGTGGACCGTTTCTCTAAGATGGCCCACTTCATCCCATGCCACACCACACATGATGCTTCACACATTGCACATCTTTTCTTCAATGACATCGCTAGACTACATGGCATGCCTAGGAGCATTGTTAGTGATAGAGATCCAAAATTTCTTAGCCACTTTTGGCGTGTCTTGTGGGCAAACCTCATAACTAAACTCTTATTTTCCACTTCTTGCCATCCTCAAACGGATGGCCAAACCGAAGTAGTAAATAGAACTCTTGGAATAATGTTGCGCATTATGGTACATGAGTATGCTAAATCATGGGATGATTGTATTGCTTTTATTGAGTTTGCCTATAATCGAACAATGCATTCGGCCACTCGTTTCACTCCTTTTGAACTTGTCTATGGGTTCAACCCTCTCACCCCCATAGACTTGTTACCTTTACCATTACATGATCTTACTAGCCTAGATGGTGACAAGAAGGCAGCCACGATCCAAAAGATCCATGAGAAGGCCAAGGCACGCATGGAAAAGATCACGGCCCGTTTGGTGGAAAAAAGGAACGCCAGTCACCATCTACAATCCTTCGAGGTTGGGGATTGGGTGTGGCTTCACTTGTGCAAGGATAGGTTCCCACAACAACGAAAGGGCAAGCTAAGCCTCTGCGGAGATGACTCTTTCCTTATCCTAGAAAAGTTCAACAGCAACACCTATCGCCTTGACCTCCCTCTTTCATTTGGCAACGCCCATCCTACCTTTAATGTGACTGAGTTATCTAAATTTTTTGTAGATAATGAGGATGTGCAAGCTGACTTGGACCTTGCTAATAGCACCCCTCTTGATTCGAGGCCGAATCCCCTCAAAGGAGGAGGGAATGATACGAGCACGACACCACCTCACTACTTCACTAGGAGCAAGGGCTTGGTGCTCCAACTCTTGAAGGCCTTAAGGGATGAGGAAGCTGACTTGAAGACCCATGAAGGCTGGGTGATGTGCCTTCATGTCGTCACTCACACCGCAACGCCTTTGAAGGCCTTGGAACATGAGATTAGCCGCACCGCGGAACCTCACGGGTTGGTCGGCCAAGGCATGAGGAACGCCCGCGCAAACCCTAGCATCCCATGGCATGCGCCCGCACAATCCCTAGCATCCCATGAGGACACCCGCGCCTGCTCGCCCACGCCCTCGACCACGCGCCAGCTCGCCCATGTGCTAGGCCCATCCGCACGCTCGTCTTAGACCGTCTGAGAGCCCAACTCCAAGACACGGTGCAACCCCTTTGTCCAAGGGTGTGAGGGTACTTTCCCCTTGTAAATAGCTCTAGGTATTTAAAGAAGGAGATAGAATAATTTTAGGTTTGTCTTTATTTTTGTGATAATCTCCAATCTTAGACCAAACACTTTAGTTTAGCTAAATAGGGTTCTTCAAACCTTCTTCCTCCTCTTCTTCAAGCCGAGTGGTTTGCCTAAGAATTGCCCTTAAGAGGGTCACTCTTGAAGTTGAGATCCTTGTTAGTCTTGTGGTTAGGTTGTCTAGGAATCATCCCTAGAAGGGTTAACCGTGACCTTCAAGTTCATTTACTTGTATTTCTCTTTCAATCAATACATCTCCTTCTTCTTTTCCATTGTTCTTCCAAGGCTTCCGCAAATCATTACTCCCTCTAAACAAGTAACGCACGCTCAAAATCAAGCTGATCTCCTAAAGTGAGCTAGATCCATCCCTCGGCCACTTCCAAGGCCGAATCATCAAGGATCCCCAAGGAGGCTCGTATCACCAAGGATGTGATGCAACAAGTAAGGGCATGTAAATACAATGATCCACACATTTAGATTTAGCACGTTTGCAAGCAAGGCATATATCAACAAAATATGCAACATCACGTTACATTTTTGGCCAAAATAAATTCTCCTTAAGTGTGCTAAGTGTTTTATCAATGCCAAAGTGTCCCATTAAACCCCCTCCATGTGCCTCTTTAACTAGAAGTTCCCGAGTACTACACTTAGGTATGCATAATTTACCCTTGTGGAGTAAAAACTCATCATGTACCTTAAATTTGTCAACAGACCCATGAAAACAAGCATCATACACATTCTTAAAGTTATCATCATGAGTATACAAAGAGGGTAAATGAGCAAAACCAAGTAAGCCGCGTGTGAAGGGAGTTAAAGAGAGTGTACCGTCGAGATAGAGCATCAACTACCACATTTTCTTTACCCTTCATGTATTTGATGTGGTAGGAAAAACGCTCTATGAATTCCATCCAAGAGGCATGGAGCTTGTTGAGCTTCTCTTGGCCCTTCAAATACTTGAGACTAAGATGTTCCATGTGGACTATGAATTCCTTGGGCAAGAGATAATGCTCCCACACATCAAGCGCATGGACTAGGATATTGAGCTCACGGTCGTAGGTGCAATAGTTGAGTTGTGGCCCCTTCAATTTCTCACTAAAATATGCCACTGGCCTCTTGTCCTGCATCAACACCGCTCCAATCCCAATTCCACTAGCATCACATTGCACCTCAAAGGTCTTGTCAAAGTTAGCCAAGGCTAGTACGAGGATAGATGAAAGCTTTTGTTTGAGGGTGTTGAAGGCTAACTCTTGTGCTTCACCCCACACGAAAGGGACATTTGAAACACTCAATGGTTCTAGTAACGGTATAGGTGTTTGGGGTTATGTTTGGGGTTCTAGGTAGGTTTATAATTTAGGTACGTGTTTGGTTTAGGTGTGAATATAGGATTTTTGGTGTCTAATTTTTATTTAGGGTGAAAGGAAGAGGATTGCCACGAAGGCTTGACTTGAGTAGAAGAAGAATTGAAAGGAAATCTTGGTTTAGAATTGACTTGCCTCTCAATTTTCAAGGCTAAGTGGAACATGTCATCCAAGGTGTTGTACGTTTGGAAGTCCAGCGGGTTTGCTATGTCTTTATGCAATCCGCCCATAAATCTAGCCATTGTAGCCTCCACACTTTCAGTCACATTGGCACGAATAAGACATGTTTGCATCTCATGGAAGTAGTCACTCACACTTTTAGCACCTTGAGTCAAACGTTGCAACCTTTAGTGAAGATCCCGAATGTGGTAACTTGGCACAAATCTCCTCATCATCTCATACTTTAATTCCTCCCAAGTTGCCACGGGTGGAATTCCTTCAATCCGCCTATTGGCCACCACTCTATCCCACCATTGGGTTGTCATTCCCGAAAATTCCACAATAGGAACCTTGACCTTCTTCTCTTCGGCATATTTGTAACAAGCAAAAATTCTCTCAACTTTGCCCTCCCACTCATAATAAGCATCCGGGTCATCCTTACCCTCAAAGGAAGGAATTGAAATCTTGAGATTAGAGAGGTTGTGGTAGGGGTGGTCTTGGCCTCGCATTCACCGGAGGTACATAAGCATTGGCTCGGTGTAGGGGAACGACAAGATGGTTGGCCATTTGGTTTTGTGTGGGAATATGTGGTTGTCTAGGTGCATGTGGTTGGGCTATCGGCCGAGGATGGTGGAATTGAGGGTGTCTTGGCTCGAAATGATGTGTAACGGGTTGAGGGATTGGTATTTGTGGCTGGCTATTCTCACGGGCAAACACTACACCATTGTTGTCCATAAGAAGAGTGCCACGGTTGTGATCAAGTACCGGTGGAGCACTATGGTGAGAAGGATTGCCTTGTACTTCTTCATTACTGTGGTGTCTTGAAGCTCTCCCACCATGTGCATACACACTCGTGCGTGATAAACCATAATATTCAAGGTTGTGAGGGTCATTTGGCCGTGTGGTTTGGTGGTAGTTTTGGGCGGGTGGATAGTGTGATGTGGGTGGGTAATTTTGGGGTGGGGGTGGGGGTGGGGTGTAGAAACCTTTGTCGTCAAGGCAGCAAGGGCAGCCAAGATGTCCTTATTGGCTTGCTCTTATTGCACAATGTGGCGTTGCATATCAGCCACTTGAACCATTAGAGATGCCATGGCGGGGTTGAGTGTGGAGGACTCATCCGAGCCATCACCCGGGGGTATGTCTTGGTTAGACATAGAGAAAAGTACCTGCAAAATGAACAAAGTCAAGTGGTATAAATAAAGGTTAGTCTCTCCCTCACGTGTTTCTCTTGTGTTTCGCTCAATCACTCTATTAAGCTCACCACCTTACCCTCTCAAATTCTCCAAGCATAAACCAACACTCAAGCTAGCAAAGACTCTAAGAATTAAGAAGGCACAAGGAAGGCAATGAAAACAAGAGCTAGAAAGAAAGGTAAAGAAAGCCAACTAGTGATCAAATGCAAGATGCTAGACAAATGAGCATTAATAGACTTGGATTCGAAAGGTGATGTAGGGAAACAAAGAAGAAAACACAAGACTCAAAAGAAAGAAAGGCACAAATAAGAGAAAGTGTTTAAGGAAGGAGAAAAGAAATTTTGAAACCGAAAATGCAATCACTTCAAATGCACCTTAGTAGACTAAATACACACATTAATGATCACACACAATGGAACTCTTGCCTTTTGACTCACCCTCTGCTTTTATTTTTTTAAATTTTTTTATAAGTGTCTAGCTGAAACTAGCGCTATAGCGCTAGGAGTGAGACGCTATGGCACTAGGCTCGTTTCTTCTTTTCCTTGTTTCTTTTGTTTTTGTTTTTTTATTTTTTTTAATTAGTGCAAGAGTTCACAAGCAAAGTGTGGATGACAAGTATTTCAATTTTAAAAGTGTGTGACAAGTAGTTTAAAACAAGAGAAATATTTTCACTAAGTGCCAAAAATTGATGAGGTGGCAAAGTGATGATGTGGCAAGTGATTGTGTAGTGAAATGGCAAGTGATGTGGTAGGTGTGTGCTGAGCAAATTTGCCTCAAATATCTAAAGGAATATCCTATGATGATGCTAAAAGAAATACTAGGTGGAGAATGTGAGATGTGGACAGATTTGGAGGCTAGGAGGTAATGCAAGACAGCTGCACAAACAAACAAGGTTGGACCACTTACACACTTGTCTCCTTGTTCATGCAAAAATAAGAAAATTTGAAGGCCATGAAGGAAATGAAGAATACATGAACGTTTTTGGAGGTAGGAGATGAAGATTAGAAGCTTGATGAACAATTTAAACACAACTTTGCCCAGATTTTTGGTTTAAGCAAGATCAAAACACAAAAAGATGATTTTTTTTGCCCAAAATCAAAATTTTCCAAAATCTCAAAAAATGAAAGAGGACGTGGGGAGATGATTTTTTACCACAAAAATGATCAAAAACATGAGATTACCAACCTAGAGGACAACCTTTGCTTCGCTACCACATGGTACGATCCTAGATTCTCTTGAGGCGTGCACGGATCTAGTCCTCTTTGGGAGGTTGGAGGGTGACTTGAAGATGGAGGAATTGAGGATGATGATGGATGGATTGGATGGAGGAAAGATGGAGTAATGATGCAATGGATTATATGGAAGAAAGGTAGAAGATGTATTTGATAAGATTCGGGGTTCTGAAGAGGGGTAGGTGAGGAAGATGGCCGCTCAGAATCACTGTGCCTGCCGTCCGGTGTATCTGCAAAGCGCCGGAGGGGGTCTTCGGCGTAGACACTCCGATGCTTAAGTCAATATGGTTATTCCAAATGGCAGGGGTTCGACTAGCAATCGTAGGCTTACCTTTTGTCTTGAATGGTGGGGTATTTATAGGCAAAATGAGGGTGTTATCTCTAGGGGGTGAGCGTTATCGAGGGAAGATAACGCCCACGTCCCTCAAGTGATGTCACGTCTTATTTGGTATGGGATAACGTGTAGCTGGATAACGCGTGAGACCCCCCCCCCCCCCTCCCCCCCCCCCCCCCTCCCCCCCCCCCCCCCGCGCCGCGCTGATGTCGACCATCCCAGAGTTCCTCGTTGTGTGGGGGGCGATAACCTCGATGGTGCACGCCCGATAGGGGCTACAGTGTTCCAGCCTTAACGCTAGGTCTACGAACGAAAATGCCCATAAAGTTACGTCTATAGTTATCATAAGCCCAACCGAAAATGAGCCCGAGTGTTCACCAAGGGTTTCATTTTTAGCCTTGTCTGCTCAACGGTCTTCAAGGTAACGGGGTGGGTCGATTACTGAGAGACGCACCCTTTTAACCGTCATTCCTCGAGGCCTATAAATTGATTTATTCATTGCGCTAATTTTTTCACATTGTTTCTACATTTCTCTTGGCATCTTCACCATAGATGAACTTACTAGGAACTTCTTGATCTCCAAGGCTCACACTCTGAACAATCTCACCCAGGCCAACGTTGGCTTTCTGGAAACCATGATGACCAAGACCTCTGAGGATATTCTGGAACTTCAGGGGATGATGACCCCTCTGCTATCCAGGCAAGGTGCGGCTTCTATGGAGGACTTTAGTCCTCTGGAGAGTGTGTCAAAGTTAGTCGCCGCTGTCTCCCACATCCAGGTGGTTATCACCATGTTGTAGCACAGAAAGGACCTGTTGGGGTGCTGCTTGAAGGGCATGAGGGTTTGCTCCTCCGAACTGACCTCCATTGCGGATGCTCTGAGAGAGATTCCCTCCCTGCCTGGGGATGACGACGCCGGGTCCAATGCTTGACCGTATGCAGCCGCCTTTATGTTTGCGTGTCTTTTCTTTTCTCCTTTTGTAAGTACACGTCGGTACTTTCAGGCCATTTAGGCCATAAATAAAATGTCTTCCCGTTATCTCGCTTGTGACTTTCTTCTTTTCATGGTGTGAGAATAACGTGCCAACCAGGACTAACCTTAGCCCAACTGAAAATGAATCTGCCGTTAGTTGGATCTAATTTTATAATTATGATCATTCTTCTCAAGGCGTATTAATTATCCTCATAGGGCGTGAGAAAAGGTAAGAATGCCCTTTCGCCACGACTATTTAATGGGATTTTTATTTCCTTTCCTGTTCATCTTCATTTTGTTTCTCTGTTGAGATTGCTTGCAATTTCATGGCCGACTCATATTCCATGGACGCGGACGAGCGTGACTCTCCACCAACTCCTCCAACTTCTCCCAATTCTAACGATCCCTCTCCGCCACACTGGAAAAGGCGATTCTCTCGACATGGGGATCATAAGGGGTCGAAGAGGAAGACCTCCGACTTCTATGTCCCTACTGTAAGGAGGGGCGATTAACTGTTTCCTCACATCAGTCATTTCATGGAAGGAATCCTTGTTAGCAACGTTAGTTCTGAAATTACGGCTTCTGCCATCAAGGGGGACTCATGCACGACTCCTTCGAAGATGAAAAAAGCCTTCAGAGGACCCTCGGTCAGGGCTTGGCAAAGAGAAAAAGACTGATGATCCTTTCCCTTTACTTGACGCAGAACTGCCGTCTTCGGATGGAGATGATTTCTACTGGCCTTCTTACTGGCTCGACGAGGACTGACTTTGCCCTTTACGCATATTGTAGATGTCGTATGGTTTTTTCATGAATAAAGTAGCATTCTCCATTTTCTTTCCTTTGTTGTTGTGTTCTTGCGTTAACTCTATGATCATTGGGTAGTTAACGCCAAGCGGTTGGTTACTGCTCCGCGCAACCGTCTTTTTAACTTCTTGTTGTTAACTGCCTTCTTCTTCTAAAGATATAAATGCTTGGCTTTAAATGTTCTTCTGATACCTTTCCACGTGTCATTTTCGATTTTACGTGTGTTTCGTTCTGATTGGCCAATTAGTCGCCTTCTCCAGGTTTAGCCTTTAAAAGGAAACAACTTCTTTCTTCTCAAACTTTTACTCGTATTTCGAATTTTTCCTACTATTCTCTGCTCTTCTTCTTTTCTTGAACAAAATTTTCCCCAACTGCTCGTCGACTCAAGCGATCCGTCTGTTCTGCTGTTCTTCTTTCTAAGGTACCCTATTTCACCTTCTTCTGGTTTTCCTTTTTACTACCTCTTCATTATGCGTCGCACGAGATCTCAAACTGGCCCTCGGGAGCCTATAGATTCTGAGATCGAGAATACTACAAGTGTTTTTACTTGTGAGACCGTTCTGCGGCTCGAGTTAGAGAGTCATTGTATCTCTTTCCCCAGCGGTTATACCGTTATGCTTCCAGAGAGGCATATGAGACTTCACGACGTCCTGTGGGGAACTCGTAAGATGTTGTATTTTAAGATGTTTCTTTATGGTTTCCGCTTTCCTGTTCATACTTCGATAGAGGATATACTGTGTCAATGTAAGATTAACCCGGCACAGATAATGCCCTCATCATGTTGTGGTATCTATGCTTTCATCCGCGCCTGCGAAATGAAGAATATTCTTGCCCTTTCTGTCGATTTGTTTCATAAATTCTTCAGCCTCACTTGTCGCAATGGTCTAGTGAGCGTTACTCCAAGATGGAATGACGCATATGCTTTCCAGAGCTCCACCTGACTGTAGCGTCCTGTTAAAGAAAAGAAGAACTTCGGGGGCGGCCCTTCACAGAGGGCGTGTTTCTACTCGCGCTTCTCGCTTTGTGGAGAATTGGTTGCCCGTTCGGGGGATAAGGTCTAGCTTAGGTCTTGCAACAGTCGAGACAGAGGTTTATTCATACGAAGGTGCGGGTGAGGGTGAAGATATGGACACAGAGTCTTGCCTTCGTCAGGTTTCTAAGGCTCAGCGAAAGAGACTCAAGGAAGAGAAGGAAAATCAGGTGACTAAGACTGCCATGCGTCCTCCTTTGTCGCCACTGACGGTCCGTGCTTTCTCTGATATTGCCACTTCGTATGGCACCGCCAAAGATTTCCCTTCGATTAGTGGGTGAGATGTTCAGTTTGCCTGAAGATGAAGAGAAATTGCTACAGCTTCCCCCCGATATTCAACGCGCGTGTTCTGAATGATTCTTTAGCCAGCTTCCGCAAAATACATTATGCTTTCATGTTTCTTTATGGTTTCCGCTTTCCTGTTCATGCTTCGATAGAGGATATACTGTGTCAATGTAAGATTAACCCGGCACAGATAATGCCCTCATCATGTTGTGGTATCTATGCTTTCATCCGCGCCTGCGAAATGAAGAATATTCTTGCCCTTTCTGTCTATTTGTTTCGTAAATTCTTCAGCCTCACTTGTCGCAATGGTCTAGTGAGCGTTACTCCAAGATGGAATGACGCATATGCTTTCCAGAGCTCCACCTGACTGTAGCGTCCTGTTAAAGAAAAGAAGAACTTCGGGGGTGGCCCTTCAAAGAGGGCGCGTTTCTACTCGCACTTCTCGCTTTGTGGAGAATTGGTTGCCCGTTCGGGGGATAAGGTCTCAGGTCCACCAACAGTCGAGATAGAGGTTTTTTCATACGAAGGTGCGGGTGAGGGTAAAGATATGGACATAGAGTCTTGCCTTCGTCAGGTTTCTAAGGCTCAGCGAAAGAGATTCAAGGAAGAGAAGGAAAATCAGGTGACTGAGACTGCCATGCATCCTCCTTTGTCGCCACTGACTGGTCGTGCTTTCTCTGATATTGCCACTTCTTCTGGTACCGCCAAAGATTTCCCTTCGATGAGTGTTGATGTTCTACCACTAACGCCCTCTTCCTCTGCTGCCAACGTTCTTTCGCCGTCAACTGAGGTTCCCCCAATAGCGAGACCCTCCCCCGTTATTGAGGTTTATGTGGTATCAACGGAAACGCCGTTGACGACAAACTCTTCCCTTGCCGCTGAGGCCCCACATTCTCCTATCTCTTCTTGTATTCCTGATGTAGTGGTGCCAGCTCCGAGCTCGAGCGTACTTCCTGATCCACCGGTAAGGGTTCCTCAACCGTTGTTCTTTACTTCCATTTCCTGTGTTAGCAATTCTACCGATGGTTCCACTCCTTCTGTCGTTGCCAATCTTTCTTCTCAAGGGCCTCAAGGGGCTCTTTCTTATCAGTTGGATATGTCAAACTTTGGAATTGACGGTCTTCGCGCCCTAGGGGTATCGGACCCCTTATCGCCAGATCAACCAATGACGATTTTAGTGGGTGAGATGTTCAGTTTGCCTGAAGATGAAGAGAAGTTGCTACAGCTCCCCCCCCCCCGATATTCAACGCGTGCGCGTTCTGAATGATTCTTTGGCCAGCTTCCGCAAAATGT
The DNA here is from genome assembly GCA_963691705.1 of Viola odorata. Lineage (NCBI taxonomy): Eukaryota > Viridiplantae > Streptophyta > Magnoliopsida > Malpighiales > Violaceae > Viola > Viola odorata. Next base: position 35,111,012 of record OY829543.1, on the reverse strand, counting down.
ATTATTTTCTCAAGGCTCACGGTAGCAAACTTCAAGGTTCATCTGGCTCGACGAAACAGCTCGACCATGCCTTGGCCAAAGTGAGGAAATTAACGCGACTTCAGAATCGTACTCGGGCGGAGCTAGATGATTGCCGCGCTGAACTTGCCAGGTAAAGATCCAAGGGGAAAGCCAAAGTTAAAGCCTTAAAGGCAGAGTTGGTGGTTGCTGACAAGAAAAACTCCCTTCTTCGTGAAGAGATATTGGCCTGTAACGCGGATTTAGCCAAGGTTCCGTCAAAGATAAGCTAGTGGAAGAAAAAAGCTATGTGGGCCTTTACCGCCGGATTCACGGACTATTATCGCAGTAGGACTTTCGATCCTACTAAGATAGTCGACTATGCCTCTGCAAAAATGAGTGAGATTGACGAGAGCAAGGAAGGTTTTGTTTCCTCAGAGGAGGAAGAAGTAGGCGACGACGGAGGTATCTAGGTGCTCCTGTTATCGGATGATTCAGATGCCGCGGAGGACGTAAGAGGCTCCACCCGTCCCCGTTAATTGTTGTTTCTTTCTCGATCTGAACATTGATGTCATTCTCTTTGTAATAATAACACCCAAACTTCTTTTAAATAATAATAGTTAATCTCTGTTGCGTTATCTTCTTCTTTTGTGTTATCTTGGCGACTGCCGACTGAATTAACACTGCATAACGTTATCTTGATCATCACGTTATTGCGCCTGTCTTGGTTTGAAAATTGATTCCACTTTTTCAGAGCATTTAATGCTTGAGAATACCTCATTAATGCGGGAGAAAAAGTCATGATAGCCAGACCACAAGTGTCAATTCACAGAAGCGCTAGGGGTTGGTGCCCCCTAGGGAATGGTAAAATCGAAGCGTCTTCTCACTTCTCTAAAAATGTACTCATTGCTCGTATCTTTTCCTCCTGACGTGTCCCACACAACAACCATTACAACAGTCATTTTGATTAACCGCTAGGGTTATAAAACCTGCCACATGCTTCTTTTCCTCTTTTTGTTATTTTATTTTCTCCATAACATCTCAAGCCGGCTTGCATTTCTTCTTTCCACCGTCTGGGCACTCTGAGTCTCTCTCTTAGAAAGGTACTTTTGTTCTTTTCTATCACTTTCTTCATCTTTTTACTTTTGCTATGGCTAGAACTCGTCGTCGTCCTCAACCCAAATCTGTTGGGAGGAAAAGATTGAAAACATTGTTACCACTATAACTTATCCGACTGTGCTTCAGCGAAAGTTAACTAAACACAATGCCCACATTCTTGAGGGTTATTCGGTTGAAGTTGCCCCCAATTCGCTACGCCTTAATAGTGAATTGCCCGGCAACCGTAGGCTTTTGTATGCCAAGATGTTCGGCTATGGTTTCCAGTTTCCTCTTGATCCTTTAGTGGAACAGTTATTTGCCACTCTTGATTTAAATCCTATCCAGTTGACCCCTAATACGTACTGTTGCATTTACGCATTCATAAAACTCTGTAAATATAAAGAGATTGCCTCTCCTTCCCTTTTACTGCTTCAATCACTTTTTCAATTGTATAGTTGTAGGGGTGTGATAGCGATATCGCCACATTATGATGATGAATCGCTAAAACCTTTTACCTGGAAGCTTCTGTACCTTGAATCTTCCATTGATAATTGGAAAAATGAGTTCTTTATTATTAATCTGCCTGGCCCCTAGTGGAGGACCGGTTTTAATCACGATATCAGGGATGGGGCCTGGGGTCAGCGGAGGCCTCTCCCTTCACCGAATCAAGGTTGGTTAGACAAACTGCTCGAGCTGAACTTTAGCGTTCATACTTGCAAACTGGCGTGCAGGATCGACATTCGAGCCTGTGTTGAGAGTGAGTATTTTGCCATTTTCCTTGTTATTTCGAGAGGTACTAACGCTAACATTTTCTCATGATTGTGCAGCTCCTGAGCCTGGTTGGAAGCCCGAGGTGTCTTCTTCTCAGATTGTCGAGGGATCCATCACTGTTCCCGTTTCTGTTCTGACTACTGCGTCTGTCGCTGTTACTTCTGCATCTGTCGTTGTTACTCCTGCCGAAGTGTCTTCTTCGAGGGTTCCCATCGGAGGGAAAAAGAAGAAGAAGAGAAAACGCGTTGCCGCCCTTACCCCTTCTTCAGGCGTGGTAATCTCTTCAGAGGTGCCTGTTAGCGAAATTGTGGTTGTACGCGTTTCTTCCCTTCCCTCGTTATCTCACACATTGTTCTAACGTTCTCTTTTCTTTTCTTATCTTTCTCAATATTTCTCTTTGTAGGATACTGCTGCTGCCTCTGCTCACCCGTCGCCAGAAGATAACATGAACTTGTCCCATGTATTCCAACAGCGTCGCAAGAAGCCGCGACATAACGGGGAGGCTGTGAGCTCACCGGGGGGTCCCGTTATTAATCAGGAGAGGGATACTGGGGATGTTGCTGCCTTTGTTTCTGATGTGCCTTCTGGGGGTCAAGCTTCTGATCCTTTGAGGACTGCGGGCGTTTCCGGGCCCTTTCATATTTTGCCCAATTCCTTCAGCACGTCGCCTCCTCCTTCCCTTTCCCAAGTCATGGGTTTCACTGCAGACTTAACGGAGTCCGATTTTCCAACCTTCCACTCTCACGATTCCTTTGGGCTTGCCATGGGTACTTCTTCTCGTCAACCTCTATCCCCAAATACTTTATTTTTTGTTCCCTCAAATGCTCCAATGTGCCCACCTTCCGAGGGGGAGATTGTCGCTCCCCATCTTATGGCTGATTGAGTTCGATAGCCGATGTCGGGCCTGTTACTCATCAAATTGACTTGGGTAGCTTGCGTAGGACTGGGTTCGCGACTGCAGGGGGTGATAATTCCACCGCGACTTCTTCTTTCCTGGCCTCTCATGTGTTATCACTTCAGGAAGAGGAGGAGGCATTTCTTTCTCAGACTCCTAAGGAGCAAGTGCGTTCAGTACGCTCCAATATATTTTCTGCCTTCTATAACTTTCACTACTGGGCCAAGCATATGTCAGGAAAGGTTGCTTCTATTACTTCTTCCTCCAATGAGTTGTATGCTTCCCACCACCAGATCTCGAGAGAGCTTGCTAAGAAACGAGAAGAAGTGGTGAAGTTATCAGGGGAGCGCCAAGACCTGGCGACAGCCTTGGCGGTTGTTAAGAAAGAGTTGAAAGATGCTACCGAGTGGGAAGCTGCTAGGGTAGCTGCACTTAACGTCACGTTGGCTGCAGAGAAGAATAAGAATGTTGTGCTGGAAGAGGAGAAGGGGGCACTGAGAGAGGAGAAGGCCGCACTGGAGAAAGATTCGGCGAAAAAATGCAAGTGGTATTGCGAGGGGACCGCAGGCGTCATGTCCGACTGCTTCGTGCAGCTTTATGGGGAGGAGACGTTTCGCGATGAGGACCTTACTCAAGTCTTTCTAGAGAAGTCTGTGGTCCTTACAGATGACAATTTTTACAGGACAAAGGCGAAGAATCGTGAGGGGCAAGGAGAGCGGGACGGCAGTGCCGTAGGCATTTTGCTACCCTTCTTGAAATTTAGGCATCGTCCCGTTTTTGTTCTTGCTCTTTGGAGCTTTTGTCTTTTGTAACCCCTAGGGGTTTTTAAACAATCATATATGAATTTTGCTTGCTATTTGCCTTTGTGGTTGATCTTCTTTACACTGTTTCTTTTTCTCCGAACTCCCATGATAAGATAGCGATGTCAATATTAAGATGATGAGGTTGATAAAAGGCCTGAGCATTGCCTGCAGGGCTGCCATAACGCAGCAAAACCATAGAATTCTAGTAGAGATAGTATAACCGTAGAATTGCCATGTAATCAGTAGGATCATAGACATGTGATAACGAGTATTTTGCAAGATATCGCGAAATGACTAGGCATGTGCATTTCCATGTCAGGATAGAATAACGCTACTTATTAGATAGTAGATAACAGATAGCTTTAGAAATAGGACTCACGAGGGAGTTTGCAAGATATCGCGACATGGCTAGGCATGTGCATTTTCATGACAGCATAGAATAACGCCGTGATGTGTAGCATATAATCTGTGGTTGCAAGAGAATATATTATGGCGTTATCGCCGTATACGTCTTCAAATTGAGAGTACCATTTCGGAGGCGTTACTGCCTCGGATATTACTATCATTCCCTTGAAGAGATAATTTAATCGACGAGATGACTTTTGGATCGGGAGTTTTCATAACGACACTGTGTTGATGTAGATATTTCGAAACAGCGGCAGAAAATGCCATATAAATAGATGTTGATGTATCCTTCTCTTGCAGTGTTTCTTGAATCAGGGTGGCAGAACATTTGTCGTTAATGGTACACATGCCATGTGAATCATGATCATAGACTGTGTGATATTACTGCCTGCACGGGCGTTGGTCTCTTCGTTATTTCAACGGTTCCGTGATTTTCCTGCACATTCTCAATTATTACTTTACTCTTAGAAAGTGACAAAACAGAACAGAAGTACCTTTCTAAGAGAGAAACTCAGAGTGCCCAGATGGTGGAAAGAAGAAACGCAAGTCGGCTTGAGATGTTATGGAAAAAATAAAATAACAAAAGGAGGAAAAGAAGCATGTGGTAGGTTTTATAACCCTAGCGGTTAATCAAAACGACTGTTGTAACGGTCGTTGCGTGGGACGCGTCAGGAGGAAAAGACACGAGCAATGAGTACATTTTTAGAGAAGCGAGAAGACGCTTCGATTTTACCATTCCCTAGGGGGCACCAACCCTTAGCGCTTCTGCGAATTGACACGTGTGGTCTGGCTATCATGACTTTTTCTCCCGCATTACTGAGGGATTCTCAAGCATTAAATTCTCTGAAAAAGTGGAATCGATTTTCAAACCAAGACAGGCGCAATAACATGATGATCAAGATAACGTGATGCAGCGTTAATTCAGTCGGCAGTCGCCAAGATAACACAAAAGAAGAAGATAACTTAATAGAGATTAACTATTATTATTTAAAAGAAGTTTGGGCGTTATTGTTACAAAGCGAATGACATCAATTTTCAGATCGAGAAAGAAACAACAATTAACGGGGACGGGTGGAGCCTCTTGCGTCCTCCGCGGTATCCGAATCATCCGATAATGGGAGCGCCTCGATATCGCTGCCATCGCCTACTTCTTCCTCCTCTGAGGAAAGAAAACCTTCCTTGCTCCCGTCAATATCACTCATTTTCGCAGAGGCATAGTCGACTATCTTAGCAGGATCGAAAGTCCTACTGCGATAATAGTCCACGAATCTGGCGGTAAAGGCCCACATAGCTTTTTTCTTCCACCAGCTTATCTTTGACGGAACCTTGGCTAAATCCACATTACAGACCAATATCTCTTCACGAAGAAGAGAGTTTTTCTTGTCAGCAGCCACTAACTCTGCCTCTAAGGGTTCAACTTTGGCTTTCCCCTTGGATCTTTCCTTGGCAAGTTCAGCGCGGCAATCATCTAGCTCCGCCCGAGTACGATTATGAAGTCGTGTTAATTTCCTCACTTTGGCCAAGGCATGGTCGAGCTATTCCGTCGATCCAGATAAACCTTGAAGTTTGCTGCCGTGAGCCTTGAAAAAATAATGTATTTTGCGGAAGCTGGCTAAAGAATCATTCAGAACACGCGCGTTGAATATCGGGGGGAAGCTGTAGCAACTTCTCTTCATCTTCAGGCAAACTGAACATCTCACCCACTAATCGAAGGGAAATCTTTGGCGGTACCAGAAGAAGTGGCAATATCAGAGAAAGCACGGCCCATCAGTGGCGACAAAGGAGGACGCATGGCAGTCTCAGTCACCTGATTTTCCTTCTCTTCCTTGAGTCTCTTTCGCTGAGCCTTAGAAACCTGACGAAGGTAAGACTCTGTGTCCATATCTTCACCCTCACCCGCACCTTCGTATGAAAAAACCTCTGTCTCGACTGTTGCAAGACCTAAGCTAGACCTTATCCCCCGAACGGGCAACCAATTCTCCACAAAGCGAGAAGCGCGAGTAGAAACGCGCCCTCTGTGAAGGGCTGCCCCCGAAGTTCTTCTTTTCTTTAACAGGACGCTACAGTCAGGTGGAGCTCTGGAAAGCATAGAAGAAGACGTTGATGGAATGCAATGATAAACAATAGTTGCCTCTAGGGGCCTTCACCCGCATGTACCGGGGTGTTGTTGATATTGCTTTTTCCTTCAGCCCTGTTGAATCTGGCCTTGTCAGGGCATTGCTTGTGTCATTTTCTCAACCAGCCAACTTCACCGAGTATGTGTCGTCCGATTACTCGCTGGGATATCATGACTTGTTTCGAATTTCCGTGATTGGCCTGGAGCGTGCCTCGTCTTAGTGAGTCGTCTGATCAGATCGGCCATCACAAGGATAGGATTTTCACTTCCAGGCATTGAAACCTCGCATCCCTGGAGCATGCCTCGTCTTAGTGAGACACCTGTGTTAGCACAGTCGTCACAAGGATAGGATTTTCACTTCCAGGGTGGAGTTTTTGCTTCCCTAGGGTGTGCCTCGTCTTAGTGAGCCGCCTATGTTAGTGCGGTTGTCACAAGGATAGTATTTTCACTCCCAGCACTGAATCTTTAAGTATGTCAGGGCGTGCCTCGTCTTAGTGAGTCGTCTGATCAGGAGCGGCCATCACAAGGATAGGATTTTCACTCCTAGCACCCTTCATTATCTGCACGTAATCAATCACAAGAATGCACTAAGAATATTTCTAATTTGAGTGTTAACGCATGTTATTGCTAACGTTATCCAAACGTGTAGAGATATATCAAATTCTAGCATGATATAATTTCAAACGAGCTATGTTCCAAGAGTTTGGTAAGGGAGTACCGTCAAGTGTTTCCAAATGGTATGCTCCTTTTTCGATAACGAGGGTAACGCGATATGGACCGTCCCAGTTTGGATTGAGTTTCCACATGCGTTGTTCGGCTGCTCGTTTGTCTCTAAGTACCAAGTCTCCTGCTTTTAACAATCATTCTTTAACGCGCCTGTTGTGATAACGCGCCATTTTTCTCTTATAATACAACATTTTCAGAAGGGTTTCTTCATGCAGTTCTGGCAATGCATCGAGGTTTGCTCATAACCTCTCTTCATTTATTTCTTCCTTGAAGTACGCCACTCGCAGGCTTAGAGTACCGATTTCTACCGGTGTGACGGCCTCAGTGCAGAAAACCAGGGTGAAGGGCATTTCTCCTGTACTGGTTTTAACGGTCATGCGGTATGCCCACATCACATACGGCAGCTCGTCTGCCCATTTATTTTTGGATCCTTCTAAGTTTTTCTTGATACCACTGAGAATACTTCGATTGGTTACCTCCGCCTGACCGTTAGTCTACGGATGAGCTACGGAAGAGAATCTTTGTTCGATTTAGAATTTCGCGCACTGGTCTCTAAAGAATTGACTTGTGAATTGTGTCCCGTTATCGCTGACTAGCACACGGGGTATACCAAATCGCATAATAACTTGGTGTTTAAAAAAATGCCATATCTTTTCTGTTGTAATGTTGGCCACTGCTTCCGCCCATTTCGTGAAGTAGTTCACTGCCACGACTACAAATTTCAGCTGAGATCTTACTTTTGGAAACGGGCCCAGGATGTCAATTCCCCATTTGGCAAAAGGACAGGGGGGCACAATTTCAAAGATTTCCGTAGCAGGTCGTCGGGGAATTTTGGAGAACTCCTGACATTTCTGACAGGTTCGTATAAAGTTATTGCAATCCCTGCGAATGGTAGGCCAATAAAATCCTGACCTAAAGACTTGCACGGCCAGGGTACCGCCAGACACATGCATACCGCATATTCCTTCATGGATTTCTCGTAAAGTGTGGAGTCCCTCTTCTTCCGTTATACACTTGGCCGCTGGATGAGAGAAACATCTCCGAACCAGTTCCCCATCGTAATATATACATCGTGCCGCCTGTTTCAACACTTTTTTTCGGTGTTATCTTCGGGAAATTCATCGTTCTTTAAGTATTTTATTACAGGGATTCGCCAGTCATATTCAATTTCTTCGATACAGAGCGACACTTGTTCCTCCATGAAGGAAGGCACAAATATTTCTTCAAAATACACGTCCGCGGGTATGGATGCTTCTGGGCTGGCTGCCATTTTGGTGAGATTGTCTGCTTCAGTGTTATCCTCTCGAGGGACGTGCTCAATGCTGACTTGTATGCCCCTTTTTCTTATTTCCATCAACTCGTGTTTCACTTTAGAGAGATATTGAATCATGATGGGTTCTCTGGCTTGAGAGTTGCCCAAGACTTGGTCTATCACTAGCTTGGAGTCACCGTATATCTTTAGTCGCAAGTCTCCTATTACTCCGGCGTCATGTATGGCTTTCGTGGACAGATTTTTTCCTATTTTAAGCCCGGCCAACAGTGCCTCATATTCTGGCGCGTTATTGGATAACGGCTGTAGGATCCTGATGGCGTAACATATCTGTATGCCTAGTGGTCCCATTACTAGGATTCCGGCTCTAGCTAGTTCTTGATTTTTTGCTCCATCCACGTGGACAACCCACAAGTCAGTGTAGGTTCCAGGGAATGGGTGATCTAAGTCATCTCTTTCTTCCTCGGGTAAATCCGTCAATGGATCCTGCGTGAACGTGCACTCAGCTATAAAATTTGCTAGGACTTGGGATTTTATGGATGGTCGGGCTTTATACTGTAGCCCAAACTGCTCGAGTTCAATGGCCCAAATCAGCATCCTTCCTGAGGACTCAGGTTTTCTAAAAATCCTTTTTAGGGGTTGGTCCGTGAGCACGATGACGGGGTGGGCTTGGAAATATCGGTCCATTTTACGCGTGGCCTATATCAACACAAACGCTACTTTTTCTATGCGAGCATACCGCAACTCGGCATCTCTCAAAGCATGGCTGACAAAATACACGGGGTGGTGGACGTGGTTGTCGTCTCGTACGAGGACGGCACTGACCACTTCATCAGCCACACCGAGGTATAGGTATAGAGTATCCCCCGGCTTGGGTCGTGTCAACACCAGGTTAGATGAAAGATAAGCTTTCAGGCCTGTAAACGCCTCTTCGCATTCTTTTGTCCAGCCAAAAGGAGCCTTTTTGCGTATAACCTTGAAGAAGGGCAGGCATCTCTCGCCTTGCTTAGAAATAAACCGTCTTAGGGTGATAACGCGCCCTGTGAGCTTTTGCACTTCTTTGATGGTTCGGGGGGATATCATATCGTGAATGGCTTTGACCTTCGAGGGATTGGGCTGGATGCCTTTCTGGCTAACCACGTAACCCAAGAACTTACCCGTTTGAAACGCAAACATGCATTTACGGGGGTTCAATTTCATTTGGTGCTCTCTCATCACGTCGAAAACTTCTTTCAAGTCTGCTAGGTGATCTTCAAAGCTTCGACTCTTGACTAGTAAATCATCCACATAGGCTTCTACTTTCTTCCCAATTTGTTTCTCGAACACCTTGTTTTCCATGCGCTGGAAAGTTGCCCCAGCATTTTTCAGCCCGAACGACATCTCCGTATAGCAGTAAGTGGCCTTCGGGGTGATGAAGGCGGTCTTTTCTTCATCTTTAATGGCCATGGGAATTTACTGGTATCCGGAGTCGACGTCTAAAGAGCTCAAATAAGCATACCCGACAGTCTGGTCGACTAACTGGTCGATTCGAGGGAGCGGGTAGCAATCTTTGGGACAGGCCTCGTTTAAATCAGTGAAGTTAATGCACATGCACCACTCTCCGTTAGGCTTTGGAACAAGGACAGGGTTAGCTAGCCAAGTCAGATATTGAACTTCTCGGATGAAACCCGCGTCTAGGAGTTTTGACACCTCCTTGTCGATGGTTGTTGCTTTTTGTATAGAAAATGCTCGCCGCTTCTGCTGGATCGGTTTGACGCTGGGATCAACGTTAAGTCGATGCTCCGCCACCTCTCGTAAGATATCGGGCATAACTGCGGGCTTCCAGGCGAATTCTCCTTTGCATTTGTTTAATAATCGAGCTAATTGCACGTTCTCTTCCTAGCTCAGCTTTTCGCTGACTAGAAAATTTGCCTCACTGACCCCACTAACAGGGACTGGCACCATCTTATCCACTGGCTGGGTACGTCTTTCGTCTTTCTGTGCGAAGGGATCCACCGTCACGCACACGTATCTATTACAACTCTTTTGAGTCATGAGTAGATAACACTCAGCTGCCAACTTTTGATCACCTTTGACTGTGACCACTCCATCCCAAGAGGAATACTTTAACCTCAAATATTTTTGAGATATCGCTGCACTAAAGTGATTGAGAAACGAACGCCCAAGTATGGCGTTATAGGGCAAGGTAAGATCCACGACCAAGAACAACAATTTCTTTGATCTTTTGGACGTGTCTTCTCTAAAGTACACAGGCAGTAAGGTGACTCCAATCACTGGGATAGGAACTCCATCCACCCCAATTATCGGCTTTTTGCAAGGTGTCACTCACTGGCGGGACGCTTCATGAGGTTGTAAGCCTCAAATGAAAATAAATTTACCGCACTTCTGTTATCAACGAGGGTTCTTCTGACTTCATGATTGCCAATGACGGGTGTGACTACTAACGCATCGTTATGTGAAAAAATGACGCACTTCTCGTCTTCCTCAGAGAAGGATAACACCATTCGATCTAACACACTTATAGCTTCATTTTTTTATTAACGCACCTTCTCTTTTCCGCTTGTCCCCTATAGTGGGTGTTAACACCACAGGCTCGTCGCTGCCCAGCTATAATGTTGATGATGGGAATGTCATCGTCATGGATTGTCAGCATTTCCCTGACTCTCTCACTAGGGGCAGCGTCGTCTCCTGGAGTGTGAGGAGGTGTTTGTTTGTTGTCTGATGCTCTACTTACCAGGTTACTCCTGGCTTCTTCTCTTACCTTAGTGGCAAATTCCCCGAGATAGCCTTCTTCTACTAAATATTGTATAGCCAACTTTAACTCTCTACACACGTCTGTGGAGTGTCCCTTGACTTTATAGAATTTGCAAAAGGCATTTTCTCTTCCTCCCATGATTACCCCCGGCTTCACAGGGGCTGGATAACAGATAGGTAGATTATGTTGCTCCACAATTGCTAAAATTTCTGCTCTCGGAAGTATGAGGGAAGGAAGATCTGGGTCATAGACTCGGCCCTTGGGTGGATCCACTTGTCGTTGAATGGGGAAGTTACCGAGTCTTCCCCTTAAAAAGTTACCTTTTTGCCAGTTGGAGGTTTGAGGGATGTGGTCTTTTTGTTGGGCGTAATCGTCAATAGAACGATCATTAGGGGTCGCGCTGGTAGGAACGTTAGAAGCATGGGGTATATTTTGTGGTACGTTTCGAGTTCTGTCTCTATTCTCTTCCTCTTCCATCCTTGCGTAATTATAGGCTTTCATCCTCAGCGCATCCAAAGTCGTCGGGGGGTCCACCATCAACGTGTCTCATAATTTTCCATAATAACAGTTTCATTTCAAAGCTTCCACAGTGAAATCGATGGTAATGCCTGGCGTTAACGACATTTCCATATCGAAACGACTAAGGAACTCTTTCAGAGATTCTTGAGGTTTTCTGTGTATATCGAACAAAGCTGCAGCAAACTTCTTGATGGGAACAGCTGTGCTGAACCGGCTTCAAAACTTAGCTTCCAACTGCGAGAAATTATCAATGGATCCGGCCGGAGTCCTTCAAACCAAAGGCGCGCGACTCCTAACAACGTCATGACAAAGATCTGACACAAGATCGCGTCACTGTGAGTTTGGAATTGCACGAAGTCTTTCACCTTGTTAAGGTGGGAGATGGGATCCTTTGTGTCGTCATAAGACTCCGTGGGGAGTTTTACGTGTCGATTGACTCTGTGATGCCTTATGCGATAGCTGAACGGATGACTTGCGTTATCATCAAGGGTTTCACGAGGACGACGGGAGGAGAAGTTTCCCTACGATGCCTCTGGTCCCTAGGATCAGGTGCATGATGTCACCTAGGGGATCGACTATGACTCCTTGGTGAATGGGTTTGATATCTTCTGCTACTCGATCTTTCGCTGTGTCTAGGGGATACGTCCCTGACCATTTCCTCTCGCCTACCATCCCAACGATCTCTATACTCGTCATGCCATCGTTTCTCTTGGGAAATGGGGATTTCTCGCATGTGCTGCACGGAGGGTTCTACTCACCCATGTGCGAGTTGCATAAAGTTGACAGGGGTTGTCGTCACGGGCAAGGTCAGCGAAGTGCTCCCATGTTGCCGAGGTGATAACGGCCGATCAGTAACAATGGATGGGGTGAAAGTGAATATCAAATGAGGATAAATAGTGGATCCTGGGGCATTGGGAGTCGGTCCTGCAGCTAATGCAGTTAACTGATCCACTTGGGCACGCAGAGCTAATAAAGAGTTCTCCCAAAGGTTGTTCGCGCTATCCATTACAGACCCCGTTGGAGGGGGAGTGGAAAAGCTAGATCCTGCCATTTGGGAAGAGGGAGTACTCGTCTGGGAGAATGACGTTCCCGTTGTGGGTCCGAAAAGAAAATCCGTTTGCCCGGAATGAGTCCCCTGTACGGTGGAAAAAATATCGACAGAAGTAGAAGGAAAAAGTTCTCTACGAGGAGCGAAAAGAGTATCATGAGGCTGAGGAGGTGTAGATTCTGAATCGGAAGCCATGATCCTTTAGTTTTCAGAAAAAACAGAGCTTGGCTATCAAGGATGCTCACTTGATCAAACCAAAGCTCTCAATGAAAGCACCAATTTGATAAGATTCGGGGTTCTGGAGAGGGGTAGGTGAGGAAGATGGCCGCTCAGAATCACTGTGCCTGCCGTCTGTTGTACCTGCAAAGCGCCAGAGGGGGTCTCCGGCGTAGACACTCCGATGCTTAAGTCAGTATGGTTGTTCTAAATGGCAGGGGTTCGACTAGCGATCGTAGGCTTACCTTTTGTCTTGAATGGTGGGGTATTTATAGGCAAAATGAGGGTGTTATCTCTAGGGGGTAAGCTTTATCGAGGGAAAATAACGCCTGCGTCCCTCAAGTGACGTCACGTCTTATTTGGGATGGGATAACGCCGTGCGTGTAGCTGGATAACGCATGAGACCCCCCCTTGGATAAAGGGGCTTGAATTTCCTATCAGCTGGCTGAAAGATGACGTGGACATGTAATGGTTGAAGTCTGGCGGTATAGCGCTAGGGTGAGGCGCTATGCCGCCAGAGACTCTTGCTCCAAAATGTGTCCAAGTCGAGGCTAGCGCTATAACGCTAGGGGTGAGGCGTTATGCTGCTAGAGACACTTGTGCCACAATGCATCCAGGTCGAAGCTAGCGCTATAGCGCTAGGGATGAGGCGCTATGATGCCAGAAACTGAGTCTTGGACTTTTGGAGAAGCTCATCCATGGCTCGTAGGGAATATCCGTAGGGGTCCAAGAGTGAGCACGTTGGCGTGCACACAAGTCACCCAACCATCTTGGGTCTTCATGGCACTCTCCTCGTCCCTTAGAGTCTTCAAGAGTAAGGCCACCGTACCCTTGCTTCTAGTGAGATAGCGATGCGAGGTCGTGATCGTATCAGCGCCACATCTTGTTCTTCAAGGTTTAATGTAGGCTTGATCACATCACTCCCATGTAATAATTCAAGCTTAAACTTAGGTTAGTTAGACTCATGAACTAGCTCATTGAAGCTCCTTTATTATAATGTCTTATGTCTATAATTTTTCTTTCTTGTCCTACGAATTAATCAAATGATATAGTTAATCTTATTTAATAAATAAACATATGTAACTTTGTTAAATTTAACGAGTCAACACTTATTTAAGCTCATTTAAAAAATTAACAAATTAGGCTAGAGCTGAGCTCGAGCTAATTAAGCCTAAACTTAGAGAAAAATAAATGAGCAGCTTAAGCCTTGTTGTTTAGGTTCATGAGCTTCAGTCGAGTTAAAATCTTCTTAAAATGAGTCAGCCTAAGCCCACTCAAGCTTGGCTCATTTACAGTCCTAACCACAGTCATCTTTCGTAGGGGTGTACAAGAACCGGCCCGAATTGGACCGAACCGGCGGTTTTTTTATTTTATTTTTAAAAAAAAACTGAACCGGTCCGAACCGTATTGTTCCGGTTCGGTCCGGTTCTTCGGCTCTAAAAAATCCGATCCGAACCGTAGAACCGTTAGAACCGGAAATATATATATATATATATATATATATATATATATATATATCTGCAAAACATATCAATAAGACACTTTGCTCCAGTGGCAAGGCATTGGCTAAACTTGCAAAGGGGAAGGAGTTCGAATCCCTTCCTAGGCAGATTTTATTTTGCAAAGTGGAAGGGCTGGTGGGCTTGGAGGGCTATTATTAATTAATATGCAAATTTAATTTAATTTGATTTGTAGAAATGAAAATTTTAATTTTTAGCTATAATTACTGAATTTATAGTTTTTAAAATTAGATGATAATAAAACAAAAAAAAGATTCAATTCACTTACATTTATAAATAGAGTATAGATGAATAAAAGTTTGAAATTGTTTTACAATTAAAAAGAAGAATTCAAAGTTACTCTTTCTAGTATTTAAGATGATAATAAAACAAAACAAATGATTCAATTAACTTACATTTATAAATAGAGTATAGATGAATAAAAGTTTGAAATTGTTTTACAATTAACAAGAAGAATTCAAAGTTACTCTTTCTAGTATTTAAGATGATAATAAAACAAAACAAATGATTCAATTAACTTACATTTATAAATAGAGTATAGATGAATAAAAGTTTGAAATTGTTTTACAATTAACAAGAAGAATTCAAAGTTACTCTTTCTAGTATTTGAGATGATAATAAAACAAAACAAATGATTCAATTAACTTACATTTATAAATAGAGTATAGATGAATAAAAGTTTGAAATTGTTTTACAATTAACAAGAAGAATTCAAAGTTACTCTTTCTAGTATTTCCATTTTTAATGGACGCGAGGGAGTGAATCACGGTATTTTAGGGGAGTGACAGAGGCGTCAGCACGGTCGGCCACGTGTCAGCACGTCATTGGCTGCTTCTGCCTTTTCCCTCTCTCTTCTTTCTCTCTTTCTTTTTTTTCTTTCTTTCTCCTTCTGATCGAAAAATACTCCCTCTATAAGCGTTTTCTGTTCTCACCTCCGCCACATAAAGGAGCGCAAGGACGAGACGAGCAAAACCCAGGTGGAACGGTACCAATCGGAGGCCGGACGCTCCGCCAAAAGCGGCCGAAGCCGTCGCGCGCTCCGGCCACGCGCCGCCACGCGCCGGCGCGTCCGGCCTCCGATCGGTCCGCCGCCACCTGCGTTTTGTTCGTCTCGTCATTTCCGTCACGAATCTATGGTCACCTTCGTGATATTGTCGTCCTAACATGTTTTATTGTCCATTTAAAATTGGAGGAGGAAAGATGAAGGACTGAAATGGCAGCAGCTTTTTCTAACACTGTCGTGTTCAGGTCTGCTGTCAAATGTCAAATTTCATCCTTCAATTTTTTCGTTTTCCTTTTTTGCCCTGTATGACGCGTAGCTCAGCATGAAAACGACGGGTCGTTTGAGGGCATTTTTGTCAGAATAATAACAAAGTGGACTGAAATGACAAACGCGTCAGTTAAAAATGGACAAGGTTTTTAGGCTAAAACGTCCAATAATAATGGACGGAGGGAGTAGATGACTAAAAGTTTGAAATTGTTCCAGTGGCAAAAGAAATTTAAAACCGGAAATATATATATATATATATAAATATATTTATCTGCAAAAGAAATCTATAAGACACTTTGCTCCAGTGGCAAGGCATTGGCTAAACTTGCAAAGTGGAAGGGTTGGTGGGCTTGGCGGGATGGTTAATGGGCTGGTCCAAGGGAAAATAATGGATTGGGCCAAACCAAAAAATATCCGGATTGGAACCGGAACCGCACCAATCCGAACCGGAAAAAATGGAACCGCACCGGTCCGGACCGTATTGATCTGGTGCGGTCCGGTTCCATACAAATGAAAACCGTATATTACGGTTCGGACCGGTTCTAGGCCTAAAACCGGTCCGAACCGGACCGTGTACACCCCTAATCTTTCGTGACATCATTTAGTAAAAATATGGATATTAAAAAGTTAACATCTTTAATAAAAATATATCACTATTAAATGCTCACTCTATCCTTAAAAAAAGTGTGTCTTAACTCACTTCACAACAATTAAGGTAATGATTGATTACTATTTTTAGTTTTTCTAGTCAATTGTGCTAAATCGTTTTATTAATTACGCTCAATCAACATTAATTTTGATTTCTCAATACATTAGAAATGATGGAAATGATATTTTTTTTGGACAAAAAAAATATAATTGTCATTTTTTTTTTAGAATTTAGGGAGTACTAATATCTGACTAGATTTATATCAAAAAGTTAATATCTCCGGTTATGTAATTTTCTACGCTTTATACATAAAAATTAACTAGCAATTACCAAAAGCAAACCGGCTTAACCGAAATTAATAGATATTAACACACATGTTATCTTCCATTTATATCATTAATCAAACTCAATCATGTCTTTTTTGTAGAATCCAAGAGGAAAACAAACGGATAATGTACACACTATAAGACCCAAGAATGATTTGAGAATTATGGGCTTATAAGTAGATTTTTTGTTTTGCAAAATAATAGAGCATGCTTCTCACGAGGACTTAATTATGTTTTTTCATCATCAACCTATTAGCTAAACCTTACATTCTCTTGTTCTAACGATTAATTATTGTTAATAGAGATAATTCCCTAGTATAAAGTTATAAACTATAAACCATCTCTTTTGCAAAATAAAAAGAAAAAAAGAATGGCGGCATATCCTCGTCAGGACAAACCAAATCTTTTTATTTATTTTTCAACTAAAAGAATCTTTAAATAGTTAGAGTTTATTTGCAATTATGTTATATTTGTCTTTAGATCCAATAATAAAAATCCCCTACACCGTAAGCACACAAATCCTTATAAAACATGACAGATTAAGGGCAGCAGAAGCGATAGCATCTGATTAACACCACCTATCTATCTATCTATCTATCCTCTAGAAATTCATGGGCTAAAATGGTCAAAAAGCCTCTTAATGAAAGTTTTGATGAGAAATGTTGTTCTTCTGACAATCATGTCATCATCCATGAAGCACGCGTAGTGTGCAAAATATCGTGCACAGCCCTTCCATTTCAGGGAAAATGAAATAAAAGTCCAAACCATAACTTCTTAATAAAACTTGAGCATAGTATTCCATATGTATTTTTTCACATCCAAGTATTCCTTTAAATAGCCTCATCTTGTTTGGAAAATAGAGTTTGATGCATCACTTTGATAAGAAATCATACCCAATAGTTAGGCTAAAAGAGAACTAAAAATAATATTTGAAGGGATAATAAACTGTTGATGTAATATACATTTGTTAATATGAATGATTCGACAGTTTGAACATATTACTAGTTCGATCTTTATCTATGTATATATAGACTATTATAAATATTTTATTTCTTAATATATTGATGATCTGGTATGAATAAAATTAGTTCTAATTCTCAGTAATGTAAAACCTAAAAAAAAAAACATTGTTGAAAAAAGGACAAGGGAATATAGTGGCACCTAAAATTAGTTCATGGTTGGTCGGTTAGAGGGGGCAAAATAAATAAGATGCAAAGAGGAGTTTCAAACTTTAAATTCCCTAAACCAAACCCTATTACTCACGCTCAAGGTCAACCAAACAAACAACACGGCATTAAGTGCAATAATTAGTTAGTAAAGAAAATGAATTAGTAGTGTTAGGGACTCAAAGGGCCCGAATACAATTAATGGTTGAAAAGTCAAGAAAACACAACAAAAGAGAATAAGAAATGGATAGTTTAATATGAATAGCAACAATCTCAAATTCAGATTCGAATTTTATATTTATACGTATATTATAAAAAAGTAATTTTAAAAATCACCCATCGCTCGTTTAGTAATGTGGGCCTATATAGTGGACAAAAAACCCCTAATTATAGAGTGAAGGGAGATTTTGTGAAGTAATTAATAAGTGAAATCAATATCACTGAAAAAAAACTCCCATCAAAACCCATTTTGTTGAAACTATTTAATGGGTGGATAAGCATCAACCTACAAGCATTGATGTTGTGGTTTACAGTTTACACACCAATCTTGTGATAAGAAGATAAGATTAAGTGAACCGGCCAAATCATTAATCAATCAATTGGAATTAAATTTACTTTTTTGTTTTCCTAATTGCTCACAAGACTACAAATCTACTGGAGAAGGACAAAAATAATAATGACAAATCAGAGGGACCATTTTGTATCATTGTTTTGGACTGTAAGGACAACTGCCTGTGGCGTTTTGGAAAATTTGATTTCAGCCCAATGTTCTGTACAATGAAGTGGGTTTTCGGAAATCAGCCCATTAACTATTTGTGTGAAATTGTAGACGTCGTAGAGTTGTTTAAAGTGAGAAAAAGTTTAGCAGAGCCAGGTTTCGATCCTGTAATCTATGGGTTATGGGCCCAACACGCTTCTGCTGCGTCGATCTAACATAAACTATATTCTGTAAATGACCCTTTGCTAAAGAGTAAAGACTCGATCGGATTTTCATGGTGATTGTTTTTTTATGGATGCACACTGGAGAAAGTATTGATGTTGATAAACGGGTAATAATTGGAATACTCCGGTTCACCTATTTGGTTAATGAATTTGAATGGGCATAAAATATTTTTTTTAATCATATTTTATGAAAATTATTCAAACCTTTTACTCGAGTCTTTATAAAAACCATATGCTAAATTAACTAAATCAACCAAACAATGCCATAGAAATCTTTTAACAAAACCAAAACCACTCCTCTCTTTTCACTCTAAACAAAAAGAAAAGAAAAAAGAGAGAAGAAAAGCTTGCTCTTGTGTGATATGTGTGTGGTCAATCCATAAGGAAAAGAGAGGTTGAAATCCAAGCATAATCAAGATTAGAAACTTCCGAATATTATTCTAATTGTTCAATTCTTCTTTTAGCATTATTGTCTTGTGTTGATTATTTCTTGATCTTCAAATTGAACCAGGGAAATGCATAAATGATGATTGATGGTGAAATTAATGTCATGATTTCAACTAATTGTGGTTAGATTGATAGATTCTAAAAAAAAAAAAAAAAAAAAGATACATGTAACTTGATTCTTCATAAGAATGATGTTTTAAACTTCATCATCATATTTTGAAATGGTAAATTGAGAATTTGAATTTCTTAAATTAGTTGTTTGATTTCCGGGTAATGGTAGAAATTTGGAGGAAAATGGTAATAAAATGAGTTGATGATGATTAGTGTAGAAAAATGGTTGGTTTGTGTGTTTGAAATGCCAAAATGCTTGAGGGTATTTTCGTCAATTTTTCACGGTTGAGATCATGGTTTATTGAATTTAACCATGAAGTCACCTATGAATCCTTTGCTTTTAATTATTGATAATTTTGCTGTTTTTCATGACTTCATACATGTCATACTGTAATATATCATGACACAACCCATAACACTTTTACGTGAGGTAATACTCTTACGTGTTGTTTGACAAGGATCGTCAGGTGTTCACATGAGTCTTACGCGCGGTAGTTGTGTCTTTTGTCGTTATCAAGGTGAGTAAATGATGCGAATCCACGCATCCAACTACCGTTACCGCCAGCTGGTCCAATGACTCGAGCCAGAGCTAGAAAGCTTCAAGACCTTTTGTCATCTCTCATTCACAAGAAGCTGGAATGTGAGAGGACAAGTGAGGAAGCTGCACTTAGAGAGAAGACACCAAGAGTTGTGAATCTCCTTACATTCACAATGCCCGAAGATGATTCTGCCAGAAACGGCACTTGACCGTCTGTCACCAAAACGGCTCTTGTCCGATTCGTTCAAAACGGCTCTTGTCCGTTTCGCTTAAATCGGCACCTGACCGTTTCACTCAGCCATTGCCGTTTCACTAATCTGTCTCGCGTGCCGATTGCTCAAAACGGCTCCTGCCCGTTTCACGTGTCCAGAAGCGCGCGTTGACTGAAGTTTAAGTTGTTGACTTTAATTATTTTAGCTTAATTAGTTAAATAGACAGTTTTAAATTAGTTAAGTTATCTTCCTATTTTAGAAGTCCTATTTCTATTCCTATTTGGTTTGCTATTAGGGTTTGTTTGTAACCTATATAAGGAACCACTTGGCCACTTTATTAAGTTGGCTGTTATTTGATAAATTGAGTTAATCTCTTCAATCTCCGCCCCTTGTTCAAGTTGGTTGAACCTTGTTCTTCTTGAGTCCGCAATACTTGAGTCGTATACAAGTAAATCTTGGAATTGCATCCTACTTGTTGTTTATCTTCTTGTTCGGACTTTGGTTGGCTGGAGCTTAGCGTTCAGCAGGTCTTAGTTGTGCAAGTTTATCATTCACAAGGACCCTCTCTTGTTCGGATTTTGGTTGGCTGGAGCTTAGCGTTCAGCAGGTCTTAATTGTGCAAGTGAGTTCTATCTATTCTATCTATTCCGCAGGAAATCCATCTTTGAACAAAGATCAAATTTGGTGCTACGCATCCTAAGGAACCAGGATCGTATCAGTTGGTAGCGGAGCTTAGCGTTCAGCAGGTCTTAATTGTGCAAGTGAGTTCTATCTATTCTATCTATTCCGCAGGAAATCCATCTTTGAACAAAGATCAAATTTGGTGCTACGCATCCTAAGGAACCAGGATCGTATCAGTTGGTAGCGGAGCTTAAGGCGTTCAAAGATTGGTAAGTATCTTAATTGTTTTCAAGTTTTCATCGTTGAAATCGGTATTTCTTTCTACTCCATTCAAAACTGATTTCTTGTTGTGCTTGGTTAGTTACTTGAATACAATTGGTTGTGTTTCGTTCCAGTTTGTTGTGTTGAAATTCGCTAAATTACTTGCGTTTTCTACCCACAAGAAGGTCACAAAATACAAGAGAAAATTCTGTTCAGTATCAGTAACTTCAGTTGTCGAATTTGTATTCATATATATAGCAACTGAAGTCCGATTTTAGTAATTGTGGTTTCGTTGGAAAGTTGAATCTGTTGGGCTTCCGAATCAAAAAGAATCGGTCGATTCGGAGTTCAGAGTAAAAAGTTCTGATCAAAACACTGAATTGTGTTTTGCTGTCAAAAAAAATAAAAATAATAAAAAAAAAAAAAACAACAACAGGGAAATTTCCCAAAGAAAAGAAAGGGATTCGATCCTACAAATACGAAAATATATAGAAGTATTTGCTCCATAAAAACCAGATTTATCAAGGAATTAAATTGCACTGCGATTGGGTATTACAATCATAACTGAAATTGAACTTGTTTGAGTCCTTTCGAGTCGATTTTGAGCTTTCTTTGATTCCTTGAAATTGCCTTCTACTCTACTTGCTATTTGTTTGATTGGTCGTTCTTACAATTACTCAAATATCAAGTGTCACCATTCTTTTCAGTGCTAGTTTTCTTTGAGAGTCTTCTTGGAAGCTTTTCTTTGGATTCTTGAGTCTCACTAACTCTTGAACTTTGCAGGGAATTTTGGGAGATTTTGTGAGATTATTAGAGTGATTAAACACGAGAGTAAACACGTGAGGGAGTGCTAGGTTAGTGCAATTTTACATTTTCTTTGGTGTTGTGACTTTCAGGAAAGGTAAAAGATGTCTCAAGAGGGAGTACAACAACCCGATCTATCGGCTATACTAGCCATAATGACGGAACAGCTCCGAACATTGAATGAACGGCAATTAACTGCAAATGAGCGGCAGCTAACTGCCGATGCAAGGCTAGCTAAGGTGGAAGCGTTAGGTACCATTAATCCAGTTCCTATAGCCGCGAATAACCAACGTGATGGCCGTTTGACTGATCTGTCCGAAGAAGATGACAACGCCCGTCGACCACGTGATGTGAATCATCGGCGTAATCTTGCTTTGGTCCCTCCTAGGCGGCTTGCCAGACGTGGTCCACAATTACCATATTCTGATTTGGAAGGAGAACCTGATGGGGGAGAAGGCTGGATAAATACAAGGGATGGACAGAGGAGAGAGAGACGAGACCGTCGTGATGGTAGGAGAGAACGGGAGGATGACCGTTTGGATGCTAATCTCAGCAGCATCAAAATAAAAATACCTCCGTTTGAGGGTACTGACGATCCTGATGCATTCTTGACATGGGAACGAAAGGTCGATGCCATCTTCGTATGTCACAATTATTCGGAGAGTAAAAAGGTTCAGCTCGCCGCAGTCGAATTCTGTGGGTATGCTAGTCATTGGTGGGAGCAGTTCAATCTGAAAAGGGCAGCTGTCTTAGCTGGTCCGATTGCTAATTGGGAAGAGATGAAGCAGGCGATGAGACAACGGTTTGTCCCTGCCCACTTTCACCGTGAGCTTCATCAACGGCTTCAAACCTTGAAGCAAGGCAGCAAGGGAGTTGGAGCATATTTTAATGAGATGGAAATTGCTTTGGCTCAAGCGAAGATTACTGAAGAAACTGAGGTAACGATGGCTCGGTTTCTTGCTGGTTTGAATGCAGACGTTGCCGATGCATTGGAGCTGACTCAATATAACACTATTGAGGAGATGCTTCATATGGCTCAAAAGATTGAGAAACATAGGAAAGCTAGGAGTTCCTATAAGTCTACTAGGTCGACACCTTGGAAGAAGACGTCTTGGAATAAGGATGACAAAACGGCCCCTGCCATTTTAAAGGGATCTGCCAGTGCTGTTGTTCCTTCTAAAACGGCAACTACCAAACCTTATACTCCACCAGTGGATCGGCCAGCTACTAAGGAGATTGTTTGTTTTAAGTGTAACGGCCGAGGGCATAAGAAATCGGAATGCCCTAACAAAAGAGTCTTCATCATCAGGCCGAATGGAGAGGAGGAATCGGATGATGAGCGGGAGGAATCAGAATCGGAAAATGCCGATGCCGATTCAGATGTGGACCGACAGGAAGGAGAGCAGGTGAACTTGCTTGTTGTGCGTCGGAACCTCAACGTACAAACCACAGAAGAAGTTTGTGATGAGGAGCAACGGACCAATCTGTTTCATACCCGAGGCATGATAGACAAGAAAGGTTGTTCCATTATCATTGATAACGGCAGTTGCACCAACTGTGCGAGTTGGTTGATGGTTGATAAACTGGATTTACCAACGGTAAAGCATCCGAAACCATATCTTCTACATTGGATGACGGATGACAACGGTATTAAGGTAACCAAACAGGTACTTGCAAAGTTCAGAATCGGCAAGTACTATGATGAAGTTCTCTGTGATGTTGTGCCGATGCAAGCGAGCCATATCATCCTTGGGCGACCGTGGCAGTTTGACCGAGCGGCAAATCATGAGGGAAGGAGAAATCTTTACAAGATAGAAAAGGATGGTCAAAAATTCACCTTGGCACCGTTAACACAAGCTGAAGTGTTTAAGGATCAGCAATGGCTTGCTAAGTCACATGCTGAATATGAAATCGCGAAACAGCTTGAGAGAGAAAAAGAAGGTTTGAGTGTGAATAAAATTGAGAGCCAAACTGAGAGTGTGAGCTTTCAACATTCGCATGAAAAGAGTAAGCATGCAGAGGGTGAGTGTGAGCGAGAAAAACATTCGCATGAAAACAACAAGCATGCAGAGGGAGAGAGTAAACATTCGCACGAAAATAGTAAGCGTGCTGAGAGTGGCATTGAGAGAAAAGGAGAGGCAAATAAAAAGAAATTGAGTGTATATGCCAAAGGGAGTGCAGTGAGGAAAGCACTGATTTCGTACAAACACGGTTTTGGCGAAAGCCGTCCCTTCCTTCTAATCCGTTTTCGCTCTTACTGTTTGCTATCTGATGAAAGGATCGTGCACATGCCGTTCCGATTGGAATTTCTTCTCTCTTGCAGGAATTTGCCGATGTTCTACCCGAAGAGATGCCGCCTGGCCTACCTCCGTTTCGAGGCATAGAACATCAGATTGACTTTGTCCCTGGATCTGCAATTCCACATCGGCCAGCTTACCGATCCAATCCTGAGGAGACAAAGGAACTGCAACGGCAAGTGGACGATTTGCTTGCGCGTGGGTACGTTCGGGAGAGCCTGTCTCCATGTGCCGTTCCTGTCATTCTAGTCCCAAAGAAAGACGGCACTTGGAGAATGTGCGTTGATTGCCGAGCAGTCAACAAAATCACTGTAAAGTATCGCCACCCTATTCCTCGATTAGATGACATGTTAGATGAATTAAGTGGTAGTAAATTATTTTCTAAAATTGATTTAATGAGTGGTTACCACCAAATTCGCATGAAAGAAGGGGATGAGTGGAAAACTGCTTTCAAAACTAAGTATGGTTTGTATGAGTGGATGGTTATGCCGTTTGGTTTAACTAATGCCCCTAGCACCTTTATGAGGTTAATGAACCATGTACTTCGGCACTTAATTGGCAGATTTGTTGTAGTTTATTTTGATGACATTTTAGTCTATAGCAAATCTTTTGATGAGCATGTTTTACATCTTAGGGAGGTTTTTCTAACACTTCGTGAACAGGTATTATATGCTAAACCTAGTAAGTGTTCATTCGCAATGGAACAAGTTGGTTTTCTTGGTTTTATTGTGAGTGCAGATGGCGTTAAAGTGGATGAAGAGAAAATCCGCGCGATTCAGGAGTGGCCGACGCCGAAGTCCGTTAGTGATGTGCGATCATTCCATGGCTTGGCGAGCTTCTATCGGCGATTTGTCAAAGACTTTAGCACCATCGTTGTTCCTCTGAATGAATTAACTAAGAAGAATGTTATTTTCAGGTGGGATCAGCAACAAGAAGAGGCGTTTGCTACCCTCAAGGATCGGCTCTGTACCGCTCCCGTCCTAGCACTGCCCGACTTCAGCAAGGCGTTTGAGATAGAGTGTGACGCCAGCGGGTTAGGAATCGGCGCCGTTCTGATGCAAGAGAAACGTCCGATTGCCTATTTCAGTGAAAAGCTCAAGGATGCTCAACTCCGATATCCTACCTATGACAAGGAGTTCTATGCTCTTGTCAGAGCGTTGGAAACATGGCAACACTACTTAATGCCGAGAGAGTTTATCATCCACACAGACCATTTGAGCTTGAAATACCTAAAGGGTCAAGGGAAGCTGAATCGGCGACATGCCGTTTGGATGGAATTCATTGAAGCCTTCCCTTACCACATTCAGTACAAGCAAGGTAAAGAGAATGTTGTTGCCGATGCACTATCTCGAAGGTACGTGCTCATTACTTCTCTAAATGCCAAATTACTTGGATTTTCACATATTATAGAACTCTATGCTGCCGATTCTGATTTTGGTGATATTTATATGCATGGCGTTTCTATTTCTGGTTCTAAATTCTTTAAACAAGAGGGATATTTATTTAAAGGTAAACACTTGTGTATTCCTCATTGTTCTCTTCGTGAATTACTGGTGCATGAAGCCCATAGTGGTGGTTTAATGGGTCACTTTGGCGTGACTAAAACTTTGGATGTATTGCATGATCATTTTTACTGGCCTCACATGAAGCGTGATGTTGAGCGCATTATTGCTAGATGTTTAATATGTCGTAGAGCCAAGTCTAAATCGGCTGGTCATGGAGAATACATGCCGTTACCTGTTCCTTCTCACCCTTGGACCGATTTATCTATGGATTTTGTGGTAGGATTGCCTAGGTCTAAGAACGGAAAGGATAGTATTTTTGTTGTAGTGGACAGATTTTCGAAGATGTCCCACTTTATACCATGTTCTACTACTTCTGATGCTACTCAGATTGCTGATTTATTCTTTCGTGAAGTAGTTCGTTTGCATGGTATCCCTTTGACGATTGTGAGTGATAGAGATACTAAGTTTCTTAGTCATTTTTGGCGTGTCTTATGGAAGAAGCTTGGTACTAAGTTATTGTATTCTACATCTTATCACCCACAAACGGATGGTCAAACAGAGGTGGTAAATCGGACTCTTGGCTCCCTTTTACGCACCCTAGTTCGTAAGCATGTTTCTACTTGGGTTGATCATTTACCGTTTATTGAATTTGCTTACAACCGTGCTGTTCATTCTACTACTCATTACTCGCCGTTTGAACTAGTGTATGGATTTAATCCTAGAACTGTTTTGGATTTAACTCCTTTTCCTTTAAGTGATGTTGTGAGTTTAGATGGTGCCCAGAAGGCTGATTTTGTCAAGCAATTGCATGCTAAGGCAAAGCAGAACATTGAGCGCATGAATGAGAAGCTGATGCTGAAACGGAACGATGGCCGACGGCTAGTAACGTTCCAGGTTGGCGATTGGGTTTGGTTGCATATGCGCAAGGAGCGTTTTCCTGCCCAACGCCGCGGCAAGCTATCTCCTAGAGGCGATGGACCGTTCCAGATTGTCGAGAAGATCAACAACAATGCCTATAAACTGGCGTTGCCGAGTGAGTATGGTGCCGTTAGCTCTACCTTTAATGTTTCTGACATAGAATTGTTTGATGCAGATGACGAGTATGGACTTTCAGCTGATGCCGATTCGGATTCGAGGGCGAATCCTTCCGAAGGGGGAGGGAATGATGCGAATCCACGCATCCAACTACCATTACCGCCAGCTGGTCCAATGACTCGAGCCAGAGCTAGAAAGCTTCAAGACCGTTTGTCATCTCTCATTCACAAGGAGCTGGAATGTGAGAGGACAAGTGAGGAAGCTGCACTTAGAGAGAAGACACCAAGAGTTGTGAATCTCCTTACATTCACAATGCCCGAAGATGATTCTGCCAGAAACGGCACTTGACCGTTTGTCACCAAAACGGCTCTTGTCCGATTCGTTCAAAACGGCTCTTGTCAGTTTCGCTTAAATCGGCACCTGACCGTTTCACTCAGCCATTGCCGTTTCACTCATCTGTCTCGCGTGCCGATTGCTCAAAACGGCTCCTGCCAGTTTCACGTGTCCAGAAGCGCGCGTTGACTGAAGTTTAAGTTGTTGACTTTAATTATTTTAGCTTAATTAGTTAAATAGACAGTTTTAAATTAGTTAAGTTATCTTCCTATTTTAGAAGTCCTATTTCTATTCCTATTTGGTTTGCTATTAGGGTTTGTTTGTAACCTATATAAGGAACCACTTGGCCACTTTATTAAGTTGGCTGTTATTTGATAAATTGAGTTAATCTCTTCAATCTCCGCCCCTTGTTCAAGTTGGTTGAACCTTGTTCTTCTTGAGTTCGCAATACTTGAGTCGTATACAAGTAAATCTTGGAATTGCATCCTACTTGTTGTTTATCTTCTTGTTCGGACTTTGGTTGGCTGGAGCTTAGCGTTCAGCAGGTCTTAGTTGTGCAAGTTTATCATTCACAAGGACCCTCTCTTGTTCGGATTTTGGTTGGCTGGAGCTTAGCGTTCAGCAGGTCTTAATTGTGCAAGTGAGTTCTATCTATTCTATCTATTCCGCAGGAAATCCATCTTTGAACAAAGATCAAATTTGGTGCTACGCATCCTAAGGAACCAGGATCGTATCAGTAAATTATTTATGTTGCTTATTATTTTGTTGTACACCATTCCCTTCGATATTCTTTAGGGTGTACAACGATATCATTTGTTGGTTATCATGTGGAATGAAAAGCACTATGGTGCGATAAAATGGGATGATAATTTTTTTGTTATATATATTATTTGATTATGCTGGTAACCGTGGTTGGGAATAGTCGAATGTTTACTAATGTTGTGATTTATTCAAGGTTTTAAAGTGCACACTATTATTTGTTTTAAAAAATGCTAGCATCCTATATAGATAGAAGGGCAGGCGGGTCGTCCGACAGTACGGGGTCATGAGCCGTACTGGTCTGAATAGTGAGACTGGTCGTCACTTGGAGTGTGAGACAGCTCATCGTGGATTCGCTTCAGCGAAGTTTTCTGATTTTATGAATTCGACCATGTCAACCAGTGTGATGTGAATGTGGAATATATATATTGTATTATACTTGTGAACTTCGTTTTATATATAATATTGTGTATATAAGTCGGTATAATTTTTCTACTCATTGGTTCCCTCATAGTGGATTTGTTGTCTTTTCAGGTAATGAGGAGATCGAGGAGAACCATGTTAGGGCATCTTCCTCGTAGGACTCCGCGTATGCATGTTAGGACACCCCTGTTTGATTTTGTTGCTAGGACGGATGTCATTTCATGGATCTTTTTTTCTTTGTATTTATTTTGGGCCTTTTACCATGATATGTCTGATGTGTGTTGTGGTGATAATACTTGTGGCATGTCTCATACGTATCTTGGTGTGACTACTCTGTGTTCGCCAGTGATGTTTTGTTATATGTGTGGACTATGATCGTAGTGCGGTGTACTGTTGTGTATATGTTGTTGACTAGCTGTGATTGCTAGGGAGTACGTTCGGTGTGTGTAGTACACAGGTTATAGTATGTTGTGTTTAGGTGCAGTTCGTGGGAAACCGGGTGTTTTGATATGGATTCCTAATATGGTTGTGATGTATGTGAATACCTTGTGTTTAAGATGATCTATCTGATGTTTGATACTTGCGACCTTGATTACTTTGTTGGTTTGTTTTGGCTCTCGTTGCACGTGATTTAAGTGCTATATCGGGATATGAGATTGGCTTGAGTCGTAAGGTAGCGTAGCAGACAGGTGGGTCTGTGCGCTACATGAATTGTTTCATAAGTTGTTCTCGTTCTTCTTTGATATTTGGCTTTAGTTCTTAGCTCCTGTGA
Organism: Viola odorata; assembly: GCA_963691705.1. Classification (NCBI taxonomy): domain Eukaryota; kingdom Viridiplantae; phylum Streptophyta; class Magnoliopsida; order Malpighiales; family Violaceae; genus Viola; species Viola odorata. The sequence goes on along the minus strand of OY829543.1, from coordinate 35,082,402 downwards.
TATCAAAAATTCGAAGTTTTTCAACGAATGAATCATGTTTGATTCATTGAAATCTTGCATTCTCTTCTTTCCTGCTCAAGACCCAATTTCCCAGTTTCTCCGATTATGCTCCGGTGACAAATATTTCTTCCAATAGTTTGTCGGATGGTCGCATATATTCAACCTTAGCTTCCCAACAGTTCCTTTGATCATGAAGCGATGAGCCCTATAGTGCTTGAAATTGGCTTATCTTATGTCCTGTATGTTAAAACTTGCATATATTCTCTCTTTTTGGAGAGATTTTGATGATAAATTCACATTTTTTGGTGGGAAGTGGGAATATATGTACCAATAAATAGTCTTGTAAGTGGAAAGGTAATATGCCACAGCTAGGATTATGGAATAAACAAGTATCTCATTCCCAATCCCAGGTGCTTCAAGCCAAGTGAAACAGAAAGATGTATTAGAAAAAATACGTCTATGCCAAGAATTCATGCTTATCAGTTATCAGTATCAGTAAGCAGTAATACTGTTTTCTTCAGTCTCACTGTCTCAGTAGGCAAAGCTATGGGTTGGGGTTTTCTTTTAATGTTTATAGCTGACAATTGGGAGGCATCTGCTCGTTGAGTGAGTCCAACAAGTCTGTTTCATTTGGATCTTTCAGGCATTATATTTGTCGGATGAGAAAGAAGGGTATTGCTTGCTTTTACAAGATTGACATAATGTAAATTTGGCACTTTGTCACAAGAATGTATTAATTAGAGGGAGTATGAAAGAAATTTTGACATAGTTGCTATGATCAGCAACCAAGTATATCACTTCCGCAAACATATGCAATTTTTTTGCTAAAGATAGAAGAAAAAATCTCTGTTCCTTTTCTGCCAGACCAGACCATCATCTATCATCTTATCTTGCTGCATAGAGATGGTGGATTCAGGGTGCAATATCTGTTATCTTTACTATACACCTCTTCTATATATAAAATGTGGGGGAAAAGAAACTTCAAACAAAATAAGCCAACAAAATCACCCTCTTCAAAGTTACAAATATAATTCACTCTGCTTTGCTAAGAGCTACTTCTTGCTTTAGATGTCAACTTACTTGTTTTTCCTCATGTGGTTGATGAAGCAACTTAAAAGTCTCGAATGCATTATGTCCTGTTGTGGATAGGATCCGATCCTTTTCGTACTCTTCTTTTGCTTGATCGATTTGGATCATGTGTCTTGTTTAAATTTTCTGACTTTTGCTTTGTGTTCATCCCCTGCACGCTGACATCTTTTAGTATTCGTTGATTGTGTGGCGTCATCCCTTGAGCTCCTCTGCTGTCTCTGAGGACCAGGCCTATACTTTTCAAGCTGTAAGCTTTATCAGATTGAATTGCCATGAACCCAATACAGATGACAAGTATAAGTCTGCTAGCCTTTAAAACCATTGTTTTCTGCTGTGAAATAATTAAGAAGAAACAGATGTATTGCAGTTTTTTTTGGAAGTAATGAGAGAATAACTAGGCCTTAAACTAATGAGGGGATAAGCATTACTGTTCCAATGTTCCATTCATGTAGACATATGCTTGCTATTTATCCCTGATTGCATTTGGAGGGGTTATAAAGCAATAAGGGACCCAGTACTCAGCTGAGGAATTGTAGAGATTCTTCAAATCATAAGCCTCCATTCTAAACATATTAAGGCTGTTATCAGAAGAATTTGACAAAAATAACTACCCTTGAGAAGCCAAGTATCTTTTAACATACTTACATCTATCATTTATTCTGCTTTTGTCTGATAAATTCTGCCTGTTTATTGAAACAGGCCCAGCAACCTCTTGTTGTCCTGCCACGTCACCAGACAGTGCTTGTGTGGACATCCGCCATGCTGACTGGTATTCTTTCTTAGCCTTTGGTCCGCCCAGCTGGTCTTGCATAGCTGAGGACTCAGCTCATGTGGATGCCCTGAAGTGTACTTTTGGGCCTTAGCTTTCTGGAATAACAGGTTTGGTGTTAGCACTAATTATCTAGGGGCCTTGTGGGAAATTGTGATTCCTTTGTTGGTAAGGAAAGAGGGTTTTTGTATTTTTAAGTAGGGCCACATTAGATTGATAGAACTACTAGATGGCTACAGTGGCAAGCAAGCTAGTCATATAAAGAATAAAAAAAAAATTGGGGGCAAAGAATGTGGAATAGAACACCACCTCTAAAAGAAACAATTAAGCAATTGTTTTATCCAATTCTAAGATCTCTTCATCCTTACTTTAACATTCCAAGCTCATTTCTCTATGCTGCTAAAACAACAGGACTTGGTTTCTTGTGCAAAATGTGCTTCTTTATGCTTTTCTTTTAGTTGCCAAGTTGTTAACTCCCCCGTTCAATGATTCAACGAAGACTCAACTTCAATCCCTTCTCCCCTTTCTTTCTCTTACTTTGGAAAATCTTTAAATCATTTTTCGGTCTTCTCAAGTGTCGTTGTTATTGCCGCATTCGAGCATTCTCGGTTCTAAAATATTTCTCTTTTATTTACCAAGACAACTCTTTTCCTTTATTTCTCTTCTCCTTTACTGTTGTTTGCTGTTGTTTTTGCTGCTGTGGATATAATAATATAAAATCACATGCAACTTGGATCATTCTAAAGCACATATTCTTGCACTTTATCAAAATTGGGTGATGATTTCTTGGTGGGTTATGATGAAGGGTGTGTGGTCATTGTCCAATTAACTGAAGCTCTAGTTCTAACATGTGGTAATTAGTATGCTGATTCTCTACTTTCTATCCTCCATATAATGGAAATGCTTGCCAATAAGAACTTATGCATTTATCTGAACAGTTAACACATATTTCTTGTGATATTCCCTCTGCTTCCCTCCCTGCATTGCTAGATTTGTGCTAGGTATCGATATCTGATTTGTTTCAATAAAACTCACCACTTAATAGAGAAAAATGTTAGACTGGACTGCAGATACGCAGTTTAGAATTTAGACACAGCATTTAAAATCATATTGGATTGTACTTTGGCCAGATGCTATTGTTACTTTACCTTAATTTTGGTGGAGGGTTCATTATTAATCGGAGGATCCAACGAGTAAAAAGGACATGTCTACTACTAACTTAGGTCTCGAGATAGAGTAACAATTTCCGAAATGTAAGTGAATGTTCAACATTTAAGAATGCCATTGCCAACCTAAGGCTTTTTTTCTTTTATGTTTGTTTTGTACTCCCTCCGTCCTCCAAAGCAGTGTTTTTGAAACCGGACCGGACCGGCCGGTTCGGTCCAGTTCAACCGGATTTTTTGGGTTTTCGGTCTGATTCTGCCTATCGGACAGAAATGCATATTACCCTGGTTGGACCGGCCGAACCGGTCGGTTTTTTGACAACCGGCGAACCGGCTGGTTCGATAGCAACCCGGCTGGTTCAATGCAAAACGACGCCGTTTTGATTTTTAATTTTTTTTTATTTTTTTAATTTTTAAGTTTTAAAAAAAAATGGAAAAAATTATGTGCCTAACCAAAACGGCGCCGTTTTGGTTTGGCCAAAATGACGTCGTTTTGGTTTTGGTTATTTTTTTTATTTTTTTTTTGAAAATTTGATGGGCCGGCCCATTACAAGCATGGGTCAGCCCATCAGAATTTAAAAACCAGCCGGTTCAATCCGGTTTAATCCGGTTAAATTATCTAAGATTGAACGGTTCGATGTGTCCGGTTCAAAACGGTCCAATGGTTCAATCCGGTTTTTTCCGGTTGAACCCGGTCGAACCATGAAATTTTCATTTCCGGTTCGCTGTCCGGTCCGGTTCCAAAAACACTGCTCCAAAGTATGTCGTTTGGAGGACAGGCACACATATTAAGACAGTCAGTTCAATGACCAGCGTACCCTTTTGTTTTTGAGTTATTAACCGCCACTATCTCATCTCGTCTTCTTCCTCACAATCTTTCCTTATTCATTTTTCCTCTTTTCTGCTTCATGGCTTCACCTCTTCACTGTCAAAACAACCCAGCAATTGCTTCATCTCTTCACTGTTAAAACAACCCACCAATTAATCAATTAACCACTACCGAGAATCAATTAACCACCACAAAAAATCAATTATTTCATTTCAAAGCTCCGGTTTCCAATTCTATGAAATTATTCACCATGATCACATAGGAGAGACTAAGATAGAGGGAGATAAGAAATAAAAGAGATTTGGATTGTACTGCATTTATGTGGATTGTACTGTGTTTATGTGAGGAAATTGAAAGATGATGGCAGGATTGGAAAGTAGACAATAAAATTACATTGGAAAAGGAAAACGATATCATTTTTTAGTCAGAGGAAAAAAGTTTAAAACGACATACATTACGGGATGGAGGAGGGAGTAGCTTTCAAATGGGTACTATTCTCCGGTCAAATGCTGCAAATGACAACAAAAGGACCCTTTTTCTTTTTCTTTTCCTGTATTTGTTTCTTTTTTTGGGGATCTGGGATTCTGGGAACAAGCACACCCACGTAGATATATATATTTGCTCATCGTCCTTTACTTTCCTTTGGAGGAAAATTACATTATTTTCCTGTTATGATTTATTCTCTATCAATATCCCATCTTGTTTTAAAGCTTTATCTGGCAGAGATTTCAAATGTTTTTCTTGCCATGGTACTCGAGTTTGAGATTAGAAATTCAAATTAATCAAGTTGTCATTATATCCAAGTTTAAAGAGTAAAAAATGAAAAAATTGATGACACAATTGTCTGATTTTATTAAATAAACCGCAACCAATATATATACAAATAACACATATACAATATATGCCTATTACTGTAAATAATTAGAATATCGAATAATATCTACCCAATAAGGTAATGAATGTTGTGTTACATTAAGAATCAGAAATCCTCTAATAGAGAACAAACTCGACACAATGAAAAATGTCGTTATAATTAATTTTTTTATTATAACATTTTGGATTGTGTGGTACGGATACGTACCGTGTTAATGATAATGCTCACATTCATTACACATTATGTTAAACTTACTTGCGATTGGAATTGCAGAATGTTTGTAGACAATGCCCACTTTGGAATATTATGAGCAATGATAGTACCGTTCTTTTGAAATCTTGTTAACAAATCGATCGTAAGAAAAAAGGAAACAATTTTATTTTAAACGTTTTAAAGTGAAACCCTACAGCTACATGATAGTTGCTTTATTGATTTTGGACAATTGCTGTTAAAGTTGTTACTTTCCTTTTAACTCGGTGTCCAAATTTGTAATTCAATTATACTTCCGGTTAAATACGCCACACTTTCGGGATCTGTTTGGCAGGGTCGACAAAAAGTTCAGCTGCAAGTAGAATGTTACCAAAACGTAAGTAAAAAGGAGATGCTTCCTTGTTCTGCTTTTGAGCTTAGTTTTTGCCGATCGTAATCATGTGGCCGGTATGATCTTAGTTTTTTCCGGTCGTAATCATGCCACCGGTATATGCTTGCTGCTTAGCAGCAATTCTAAATGAGCATAAAATGATCCAACAACATTCAGAATCCACAATACGAAACAAGCAATCAAGACAGCATAAAACGAGCCCTAGAATTAGGCCGATGGTCACGGGTTAGAAGCTCCTAATAGGTCAGATGTTCAAAACAACTAGTTAGAAGAAAAAGAGAAAATAGCAGCAAAACAGACACAACTTGAGGTCAATTTTTCCACCCAAATTCCGACTAATTCCACTATTTATTCTTAATCAATCTCAACTCCAGCAATTATTGATCCATCATGCATGGGAAGTAAGTGTGTATGAAGTTACAAGCTTATGCCAACCCACAACACAAAAGATAAAGCACAACAATAACATTTGAAATTAACGTACTAAACAACAGTGCATTGCAGTGGAAGAATTACAAAATACAGATGGAGATTGCTCATACACAACAACAGAAATCCCATATCAACCAAATTCCTTAAGTTCCTCGTGGCGAGATATACATATATACACACACAAATAGAACAGGACACAGTACTGATTTCGCTTTTCTTTCAACATGCCACCACAGGCAGAGTGTTTCTGATTTTTAAACTCACTTTATTCGTCGGCTATTCTCTTTCCCTTCCCGTACTTTTACATACTCACTTTCCTCATAAGGCACAGCATACGAGAGTTCACGCTACCCATTGACTACACAGGTTCCTGCTGCTGTGGAGTTACAGGAGATCCAGAAGCGATTGTGAACTGCAGACCCCTCTGTTGTCCAGATTGTAGCACAAAAGCGACTTGTGTCGCAGCCAGTGCTGCAGCCTCCTGTTTCACCGAATTACAGAACAAACTTCAAATTGAGGTCAAGAAAGGGATAAGCAAAGACATCACAAAATCAACAAACCTGTCTTTGTCGCCGGCGCTGCAGTATGCTGATGGCCCAAGCCATAATATAACAGGGCAAAAGGAAACCAGCTGCTCGTAGCAAGAAAAGCTGTATAGGACATAAGCTGACCGCTAAGCAATTGGAAAAGATTGAGGCAACTCAATAGCTATAATACTATCCTAACTCCACTTACAGAGAAAAAAGTAGACACATCATCTTCTCCATCAGCTTCTGTAACATCTAATGCATGCCGCAGAAGGAGCAGGGCCATTAACTACAAAAGATGTAAGTGAGGTCACTAAGAGCCAGAACCCACATAACAAACAGACATTGAAATATCTGCAAGAAAAATTGTAGATGTGTGCAACTACAGGTCTAGAAGCTAGAGACATGTACAGATGCCTTTCTATGTGATCTGGAATAAAGTAAGAACATCATGATGTTTAAGCTTCCAAAGGATAGTCAATTACGTTTTCTCTAATGGCAATACATCTCCAATAATTTAGCAAAAACAATTATATGACAGCAGTACAACTTTTTAGTTAAGGGAAAACACATAATGGTTGGTGCTTAGCACCACTTACATTAGAATTTTTTCTCAGAAACGTCAGCATAAGAAATGACCTTTTTTTTCGAAGAGAAATATTTTTTCTATATCGGTTATAGAACTTACAACAAGAGCAACTGAGCGGCAAAATGCTGCTCCACTGGCATTTGAAGCAGCATACTCATCATACTCAACTTCCGCAAAATGACGTTCTGCCTCAGCGATGGCCAAAAGGCGAGGGTCACGCAGGTCCAGATGAGTACCAGAGATTGTCCAGCCTCCGCTGCAAAAGGATCATAAAATGTAAGAGACTGGAAAGCCACATTAATAAGCCACTTCCAATCCTAATGGTCCATAGCCAGGCTTCATGACCATCAAATATTCACGCAAGGGAAAAAACATGTAGTCCAATAACATCCACATTCCTGAAGGATTTAGAAACAAGTAATTTTGACAACTTTTGGAAACACAAGAAAATTGCACCTACCCAATATCAATAGCAGTATCGTCTGAGTTAGGTGGACGGGTCGGAGCAGTATAACCGGGTTGGTAGGGCTGGAAACATAAAACATCATCAATACAATCAAGTGAGGGATAAATTCATCAATGAGCAAATCCACACAATAATGTTGATTGATACATGGTATGGCAAATCAATCACAGATAAAGAAGAGATGTACCCGATGACAGATTTCGCAGGTGATGTCTCCTTTCTCATTGCACCAATGTTGAACACACTTCCTATGCGCATACTGGGTTGAATAAATAACACCCATTAATACTAATCTCAACATCAACATGTAATATACACCTATTATCTGCAAAATGATGTTACATGAATTTGAAGAACAATTTATACCTTGAGGCTGCCGCTGCAGCCACAGGGATTCTCCAAATTGCTAACGGAATCCTCCTCCTGGCAAATGCGGCACTCCGCAGCCTGAATCAGGGGGTCCTCTTCTGAATCCCCTTCCACCTCCACATCCTTCTCCTTTCCAATTTCGGCACTGCTGTAGCCTCCTTCATTAGCACTTGAACTCGAAGAGCCCACATCTGGGTTCTTCGCAACCTGCTCCCGATCAGCATCCGCCTTCTCACCCTCCTCCGCCGCCGATGACGACGATGACGAAGAGGAGGGCGTCCGGTTCATCAAGCGGTCCACATACAACACCACGTGATCGCTCATTTTTTATCCTCTGCACGAAATTGAAAGGAAGAGAAAAACATCACAACACAAGAAAAAAACAAACGAAAAAAGAAGGAAAAATGTAACAGAAACCCACATGGAATATCACGGATCTCTGAGGTTTTCTCAGAGATTCCACGAAAAGGAGCGATTCAAACAATCTAACTTTCTTACCGGGGATTTTTATTTTTATTTTGGAAATGGATTGCTTTTATCTTGTTTTGGTTTGTTTTTTTTTTCTGCTTTTCTTGTTCGAGAGAGGAAAGAGCAAAATACTTCAAAAGGAAAAACGGAACAACAGAAAAATGGTCTCTTTTAATTTTTTAATATAATTTCTGTTAAAACCGCGTTTTTTCTGGAAAAAAAACGAAGAGGGAAGTAAGCTTAGGATTTTACGATTAAGGAAAATAAAAATAAAAAAGAGTTTCTTTTTATAGGAAGTGCTTTGCCGTGGACGGGACTTTTGGGTTGGCATTGGATTTAACGGCGTCAAGAACAAGAAGGGCTTGTGAAGTTGTGACAATGTGACTTGTGAGTTTCCGTCTAACGGTCGTAAGGGTAGTTCTGGAATTTACGGAGGTTATTTCTACCGCGTTATGTGACCTGGTCTTACGGTCTTACCATCAGGTTCATCACCACCAAACCTACATCTGCTACTAATTTTTTATTTTTTTTCAAAAAAAAATGCAACTAAACTTTATTCCCTCCGGTTTTTTTTAAATAACTCTTACTATTTGGGCACGTATATCGAAAAAAATTGAATGATTCACTATTTGACTCAAAAAAAAATCGTACTTTTTTTCAAACGTACGTTAAGGATTAATGTACGTCCGAGAAAAAATTCGGGGCAAAATTGTCTCAAATAGTGAGTCATCCGGCATCCTTAATATGTGTGCCCAAATAGTAAAAGTCGTTTAAAGAAAACCAGAAGGAGTAATAAATAATTAACTAATTTATTTAAGGATGATAATTTATCTTTTCTTAATAAACGTTAGATTTAAACCCCAAACTTAACCATAATAATACTTAATAAGTTACTAAAATCAAATTGAATCTATATTGGATTGTTGGTCCATTAAAAGTACAATATTTTTTTGATCAAACGAGTAACTTTTTAATCAAGGGACTAGAGATCACACTAATAATTAAATTTTATTTTAGATAAGTTGGGTATTATAAAAGAAGGAGATATGAAGTGATCGACTTAAAAAAAACCAAAGTTAACTTTAAAAAATAAACTCAAGGATCACAAATCGATCCAAGTCGACTAAGACCGACCTAGAGAGCAATCCGTAGGATGAAATCACTCCTTTTTAAGGAAAACATAAATCATACTAGTTGCCTCTAAATTGAAGCAAATCAATATTATGGAACCAAGCCAACTAATAATAATTTAATTAGTAATTAGTCTCAAACTTGTGCATTGCACGGTTGTATTAAATTATTGATAAAAATATAAAAAATAAAATACATTCATTTTCATATATATAATACAAAAAAAAAATACACTATAAATAATTATTCACAGCTAAATATAATTTAATCAAATGAAAAATGAAACTAACATAAGTTTTCATTAGCATCTATAAACACTACCTAATGAATATTTGTGAACAAAATGAGACACTTGTGAGCACTTATATATAGAATTACGTGACTTTTCATATGATTGAAATTCAACCATTTCAAATACCATAACTTATATCATAATTTATAATTAATTTAATTAATTAATTATATAAATTAATTTAATTTAATAATGAAACCCAAAGTTTTTAAACTTATCTAATCAATAAGTTTGATAAAAAATAATATAAAATTATTAATTATATGACACATGTCAATTTATAAAATATGCAAGGATTCCTCGTGATATCACATGTTAATTTTTCTCAAGCCTCTATGAGAGTTTCATGACATCATTCTATAATTTATATAAATATAGATATAAATTATTGGTACAATTTTGAACCGATCTTTTTGGTTTTAATATATATGAGAATTACTACTTTTTTTTCTCTTTTTTTGGTTTGTAGAAGAAGACTGATGAGTGTCGAATCCGTAAAAAATAATTATAAAATACAACTCACTACTAAGAACAAGTTTAATTGTAAATAGGAAGCAAGAGGTTCGATCCACAGAGAGTACTAGTGTGATTTTCATGTGTGCTTGCAAAAACCAGTGATAACACTTAGGTGAAATTGGGGGGTTGTTTTAAACTAAAGACTGAAAAGTAAATAAAGCAAGTAAACAATCTAGATGAAACAATCAGATGAGAGAGATTCCTAGTAGAAGTTTAGCAAGCGATGAGATATGAGCAGCAATCATTGACTCATGGGTATTCATCTTCAATCTGCAGAGTTGCTATAAGATCAAGGTACACTTATGACCCCTGCTTCCCTCCTGTATCAAAACCACCTTAGGTACACTTAGAGATGATTCCTAACCATCTACAGAGTTGCTATAAGATCAAGGTACACTTATGACCCCTACTTCCCTCCTGTATCAAAACCACCTCAGGTACACTTAGAGATGATTTCTAACCAAACTAGCACATTGCTGGTTAAAAGGGTTTACTAGATTGGCCGATGATCGATTAAAGAAAGACAACTCTAAACCTAGTATCATCGGTTGTCAATCGGGACTAAATCAGGTTAACCTTTCACACTAGCAGTACTCAGGGCTAGTTCGCGGTAGATCTTTCAGCTCTAGTTTGTCTACTTCGATCCTCTTGGCCCGTAAATGGCCCAAGACGGGTTACCGTAACCAAGAAGAATGATGGTTGTGAAAATCAACTTAACTCTAGACTGGCCAGATCTAACATCAAAAAGAAAACACAATACAATTATTATGAGATTAGTTAAATGCAAATTAGAAGATTAAGAACGTCGATTAGGCCTCATGCGCACTCATGTTCATGCTTTAATGCTTCTACTAAGAAGGGTTTGCTTAGCTACTCATACTCATGTTGAAAGCAAATAAATATGTATTGAGATATTAAAAATCCTTCGTTTCCGAATGAGCAAAGTTGAAATCGGCGGTAGAGATGAAAACAGAGAGGGGACCAAATTCTGGGCGGAGTCCCCTTCTCAAATAACCTAGGGAGAGTATATATAGTTTCCTCTCCCAATAAAATCTCTAAAAGGAAATAATTAATTAAATCATAATTAAACTCTAAATTAATCACTCTTCCTTTCCAATTTGAAGTCTACAGGGCCATGATAAAGAAGGTAGGACGTAGCTCCAATGCTTATGTGGATAAGACCAACAATCGTTATCACTATAGAACTCTTCTACAAGTATCACTCGGTAAGGCTGAATTCTTCTGCTACCCAGATGGCTCTTCTTGGTTGAAAGGGTGGCCAAGAAGGTGGTCTAAAGAAATGTCTGTCTCATTATGCTAAAAAATGATTCTTTTTCGCTCTTTACTCTATTTGCTCTTCATAATTATTTTCTGCAAAAAAAACATGAAAACCATACTGAAATTAATAAAATTAGCATTCAAAATGCATGAAAACAGGTGGTAAAATTAACACAAATTAAACTGAATCAAAGACTTCACTCTTTTTAATTTTTATAGAGACAATTCAACTAACTCTTTGTTCCAGTCCATTTTTTTAATGTCGTTATTAATTAGTACTATATTCATTTAAAATTTATAATCGGATTAGGATATTTGTCAACGTATGTTATATTGGAGGACAGTGGACATCCGGCATCAATCTACATATTTATGGTTGGTTAATTACTTGGTTATGCTATTTTAAGGGTTGCAGGAAGCCCCTATACTTTAAAAAAAAATACAGCTTCCTCCTCTCAACTTTAAAAATTCAAAAACTGTTCCCTGAACTCAAAGTCAATTGCAAAGTGTGATACCTCCATAAATCAACGCTGATGTCTGCATTTTTCTTTCTGGTTGCCATTTCAATTAATTTTTGGATCCTCCTCTGACATGTTTCTGACATATTTTTCCTTTTTTTTGCAGCATTTTCATTTCTTGTTTTCTTACTTAATTTCTTTCTTTCTTTCTTTTTCTTTTCCAAACCTTTTTTTCTTTTATTCTCTTTCTTTTCTTTTTTTTTTTCTTTTTCTTTTTCTTTTCCCTTTCTCCCTTCCCTTCATTGTCCTCTTCTTTTCTTTCTTTTTTTCTTATTTCTTATTTTCTTATCATTATTTTCTTTCATTTCCAGCATTTAATCAACTCAAAAAATCTAGAAAAAAAATGCAGGAATTCCATAAAAAACGCAGGACAAACCATTTCATTTCTAGCATTTCAGTTTATTTTTGGATCATTAATTTTCAAGATGAGTCAAACAAACAAATGGAACAAAATTAGTAATTAATTAATTAATGGGACCACTTGAAAAAATTCACTTGATTTAATTAAGCAGGAATTCCATCAAATGCAGAAAAAACCATTTAATCTGTGCGAATAAAGACGAGGATGACGCATCTAACATCAAGTTTGACCACAGGAATTCCATCAAACACTTTGTGCTCATTACACCCCGAGTCAAAATACTGCAACCCAACTCCATCTTGTGGCTGGTTTGGAAACCCAATAGCAGGATTTTCGACATCCGCACCCAGAAATCCGACCTCCATCATCATCCTCACCACCAGATCCAGATCGTCATCATCATCATCTCCACCAGATCCAGATCTGCCACCAGATCCAGATCTGCCACCAGATCATCATCATCATCATAACCAGGAGAAGTAGGAGTATAATAAAAAGGATAATACGAGGTAGAATACACGGGAGAACGAGTAGACCACTACTTAGAAAACTGGAATTTCCAATTTCTACCCGTTTCAGCTTCTACAACCTTCAATGAATCATATATTGGATAAAAACTCCAGCTTGAACTTTCCTTCTCATATTTCTGCTTCCACAGATCCAGATCTTGAAGACAAAGACCGCATCTCTTTACAAACGCATTCCATCTTAGCAATATCAAACCCAGGTCTGCTGTATAGGTGGGGGTAACGCGGTTGTCTGTGGTGGTCTGTTGTTGTCGTGGTGTCGTGCGTGGGGTATGGGGTGAGGGGTAGCTAGCTGCATGTGTTGGCAGCTTGTGGCTGTGTTCGTGCCTAGGCTTCAGATCTGCTGGAAGAGCCATCAAACAAGATGGAAGAGCCAAACCAGGGAAGAGAATAAAAGAAGAGGATGATGAAGGGAAGGGATACGGGGAAAAGGAAAAGCAAATGAAAAGAAAGAGTATAAAAGAAAAAAAGGTTGGAAAAAGAAAACGAAATAAATAAATAAATTAAGGAGTAAGAAAATTAATTGAAATGGCAACCGGGAAGGAAAATGCAACCTGGAGTGACAAGTCATTTGGACGTACAGGAACCAGCATTTGCAATTGACTTTGAGTTTAGGGAGCAGTATTTGAATTTTTAGAGTTGAGGGAGGAAACTGTTTTTTTTTTAAGTACAGAGAGTCTTCATGCAATAAACCATTTTTTTAATTTTGCGCATCGATCGGTCGGCTATTGCAACGTCAAAATTATATAATACATTAGATATTCCAATTGAGTGTGTATCTAATATAATAAGATAATTATCTAATATAATAAAGTAATTATATATAGGCGAGTCCTTTTGAAATTTATCTCATCATTATCTAAGTTTAATATTTTCAGTATTTAAAATTTTTAAAACCGTCTAATTTATAACCATCAATTACCTTCCTTATGACATACTGAGTATATACTTATTCAGTGCAATGACCTTTAATTTACTTGGATTCCATCATTTCATTCAATTTTTTTGAACAAATTAACCACCTACTTAAATTCTGCCAAGACCATTGAATTGTTTATTTTTTCCAATCCATAAATTCAAAATATAGGTCTTTTTTTGTAGGCCTAATTAATTTGGATCTATCATAAAAAAAGTATTCATCAGCTCTTTATTCAAACCTAATTAAATTAAAATATTAGTAATAGTGCATGGTTTTAAAATAATTATACTAAAATTCGAACCAAACGGCAAAACCTTAATACCAGCCAAACCTTTGGTCAATTAATTCTTTACGTTTTTAATTAACTTTCAAGTTTCAATCATCCATATGCCAATAAAATAAATAAATACTTACGAGCATTTTGTTTTAATAAAAGCATACCTTTCTTCCACAGTAAATGTAAAATGGTATTTAATCATCTCGCATTTGTTAATATATTCCTTTTTCCTTTTTTTATATATGAACTTTTTAGTCATACAGTTACACCGACCGAGATAATTATTAATTTTTGAAAATATACATTTTATTAATTATTTTTTTATTATATTATTTTTTTACTTTAAATTAATCAATCCAATTAATTTATTTTAAATTGATTGAATTAAATTTTATAATTTATAAAAAAGATAAAAAAATATAATTATGAAGAAAATAAATGAGATAACTAATTAGAAGGATTTTTTTTTACGAAAATGGACAAGCTTTAAAAAAAAAGGGAGTATATGTTAACTATTATTGTAAAAAAAATGTAAATGATAACATTAATAAGAATGTTAGTTATAACTCATATTTCGAATTTAAGTATGTAAAGTGAAGCAAAATTACGTTGAAAAAAATCATTTATTTATTTAATAATAATCGAACAAATTTGATTTATCTATTACCTGAAAAGAATAGAGAAAGAAAGTAAAATTATGTAAAATAATAACAGATTCTTAGCAAATTCTGCTGCTTCTAAAATTTATCTAAGAATCAAAATAGTTTTTCACAAAAACATCAAATTTGAAGATTTTACGTGAATCAATTTTGACCATTAGATTAACTATAAAGTAAAATCTGTTTGGAAAGTAATCTCATATGATTTAACTTATCTATTCTTTGATAGTTGCAAATTCATTTTATCTAACCTAAGCTAACTTAATTGGTTGGACGAAAACGAAATTGATGAAATCTGATCTCCTCGTCCCAAGTAGAGCTGTCAATCCGGGTCCGCGGACCCGGACCCGGCCCGGACCCGGACAGACCCGAGAAATTAGGGTCTGGACTCGACCGGTCCCGTATAAAAACGGGACCAATTTTTGGTCCCGGTCCCGGCCCGGCTAAATCGTCCGGGTCCGGGACCAGACCCGGACCCGATTTTTTTACTGTTTTCTTTTCCTTTTTTTTGCTTTTTTTTTAATAAATTAATCCTTTTTCTTTTCCTTTCTTCTTTCCTTTTTACTCTCCTTTTCCACGACCACTCACTCCCATTTTCTTTCATCTTATTTCTTTTCTTCTCTGTACAACAACAAACAACAAACCAAATCTCTTTTTTTTTCTCTTTCCTATTTTCCTTCTTTTCTATTTCTTCTCTTTACTCTCTTCTACGCCTTCCCTCTTCTCACTCTCTTTCTTTCTTTTTTGTTTTCCTCGGAACAACAATAGCATAAAAACAGATCCAAGTAAAGTATAAAGGAAACAGATCCAAGTAAAGAGGATCTGGTGTGGAGGCAAGATGAGTTTTTTGGTTGATTCACAATAATGGATTTTGTGGGTTTGGTGTTTTGGCAGTGGAGGCAAGATGAGTTTTTTGGTTGATTGTGGTGACTGTTTTGGCGGTGGTTGGTGGTTTGGCCGGCGGTGAGGAGGCTGAGGGAGATACGGGTTATTGGATGGGGTGGATATGGTGACGGGATGTGGTGGTTTTGGTGGTTGGGCTGTTCGGATGAGGTGGATCGGGCTGGATTTTTGGTGATGGGATGTAATTGGATGTAAAATTAGGTTAGCAATTTAAAAAAAAAAAAAAAGATTAGCAAAATGCGGGTCTCGGGTCCAGACCCGAGACCCGATGGGTCTGGCCCGGATGGACCCGGAATTTTTCGGGTCGGGACCAGACCCAGCCCGACTCAAAACGGGACCAAAAATTGGTCCCGGACCCGCCCCGAATTGCCGGGACCGGGCCGGATCCACGGGTCCCGGACCCGTTTTGACAGCTCTAGTCCCAAGTAATGAACGCGTTATTCGAAATATGCATCTCTTATCTATATTATCCACCCCATTAATACCGTATACTAGAACATTCTTATTTGGAAGAACAGCGTCCTTGGGAGATTGCAAAGGGAATTAAGAAAATCCCGCACACCTGCAAAAATGAATAAATTAAATTAAATTAACCAAATATATGAGATAATGAAGGTACTGTATTGATTAATATGGGTATTGAAAGAGAAGTTTACCTAATAATCAATTTAGCTAAATACAAGATGTATCCATTCAAGAATTCAACTTTAGAAAGTAAATAAATAAATATGGAGTAGATGATTGATTTGGAGAAAATGTTTATTTTAAAAAAATTGCCCAATTACATTTTTTTAAAAACAGTTGAAAATTTAGAGTAATTACTCATTGATACATGTTTTTTTATTGGTTAATATGAGGAATGATTATGGAGTAATTATAATTTTTCATTTTTTAAGATAACAGTTAAGTTTTATTAGAGTTTTCTTGATATGTGTATTTTTTATGATATTTATGAAATAACATAGGGGTAAAAACATCTATGCATTTGGGACAATTATTATTTTAAAAAAATAGCTAACTCTCGTATGTTTTTGGTTGGTCTCCGCCCTCAATTAAAATTATAAGTGAACTTAAATAAGATAATTAAAATTTAATACTCCCTCCATTCTAAATTACTTGCCTTTTCAAAGGAAAAAAGATATTTTGATTTACTTGCCATTTTGTATTTCTTAATGCAAATTTTTTGAGCTTTTACATTGGTGATGCCCTATTTATTTATTTTTTAATTTACGAAAAGAGTAGTCATTAATAACTTGATTATTTTTAAATAATAGTAGATAGAAAGAACGCTTGTAAGGAGTCCTATTAAAACCAAGAAATATAGGCCTGCCTGCCACTTCGTGGGGATGTCAGCAGATTAGGCAGCTGTAAGGTTCTTTTTTATATTAGGTGGAAGGATCTTCATGCGGACGAGCCTATAGATTCGAGGGCGAATCATCGCGAAGGGGGAGGGGATGATACGAGCACGGGAGCTCGCGGGTACTTCACACGAAGCAAGGGAATGGTGGTCATCCTATTAAAGACCTTTAGAGCCGAAGAGACCAACACGGAAACAAGAGATCAATAGATGACATGTGTTCTTGCCACGATCCCAGCGCGCGCTAAGAGAAGTCCAAGACAGTGCCCTAGCGGCATACCGCTCTAGCCCTAGCGGCATGCCGCCAGCCTCGGCAGTTTGGCAAAGTCTTAAAAGCGTGGCTAGTGCTATGCCGCCAGCCACTTAGCGGCATAACGGTAGAGTCACTCCTTGGCCAATCCGAGCCCACTTCAGCAGCCCAGCTAGGCCTTCAAGACCCTTTGTACAAGGGTATTTTAGGAGCTTTCCTTGTAATAATTCTCAAGGTATAAATAAAATAAGATAGCCTCTTTTATACCTTGTCTTTGATTTTAAGTGAGTTATCTTCATCAAGACCAATAGTTAGGCTTTGCCTTTAGGGTTCTTAAACTGGTCTTCCTTCAGCTAGCTAACACCTTTCGCCTTGATCATCTCTTGATCAATTAAGGGAAGGTTTCGGCTAGAGATCCTTGTAATCATTTGAATGCAAGTTTTATATATTATTTTCCATAAATTCCTATCTACTCTTCCTTCATCTAATCCGCTGCATTAACTCCATTAAACACCAACAAATATCCATCTAAACACCATTTAACCGTGCGTTTACCACCTCCTAAAGGAGACTAGATCCTTCACTCAAGAACTCACGACTTCATCCATCCAAGAAAAACCGAGACCCACTCTAGTTTGGGTGTCATTGATGCTGATATCGTTCGTCTTGCTTCCTATTTTAGTTTCTGTAGTTTTGTGCATGTTCGAAGAGTTGCTAATATAGATGCTCATGTACTTGCTATGAGAGCTTATGCATTAGACATTTCTGATTGTTGGGACAATTTTTATCCTGAACAACTCGACTGTTTTATGAATCCTTAGCAATGAAAAGTCATTATTTATTGAAAAAAAGGATCAAAATACGGATTTATAGAAATATTAACTGACATATTCCATAAAAATGAAATTAAGAACAAAAAATTAAAATTAAAAAAGGAAATGAAATTCTACTAACCTTCATTATCATCGCCACAGTTAGTTGGAGAAATATTTAAATCAAATTGTAGATTTTTTGGCATATCTGTCAAACTCAATCACATTTAAGGAATGAAATCATGGACGATAATTACGGAATGAATTTGTTCTAGAAAATTTATGGAATTTGTACCATTTGATACAGAAAATTGATGGAGTAAAACTTTAAAATAGGAAATAATACTCAAATCAAAGATTAAATTTGATTCCGAAATCATCAAAATAAATTAAAAATTGATTATCTTAATTGCCTACTTTGGTGCCGTTGCTACCCGATTTTTGACATTTCGTCATAGCATATCCGCATTTTTTCCACTTTTCGTCCTACTACTAACCCTTGTAATATCGATCATGTTTTTGTTTATTATTATCATTTGTTTACTATTTACTTTGTGTCACTTTCATTTTTGTTCGTATTTTAGCTTTTTTCGTTCGAACTTCTATCGGTACCAAACGAGATTTCTCGAACCATAGATCGAACATTTCTGTCTATTTCATATTTTTATATTTTTGTCTCGCATCATTTTATTTATTTCATTTTATCGTATATTTCGGTATTTTTCGTTCAAATTTTTATCGGCTTTGAGCGAGATTTATCATTTCGTTAACTCGAACCAAATAAATAATAAATAAGCATTTAATTCCTCCCTCACCTTCGTACTCATCTACCCTCTCCATTTTCCAAGCCCACTCACCTTCTCCCTCTACATTTTTCTCACCTTCTCCCTCACCACATTTAATGCATCCCATCCCTCAATCAAAAGGGGGGGGGGGGGAGCTCACAATCGTCGGCATCCATTCTCAATCCCCTCCATTTTTCCAAATATATTCTCCCTCCCTCCACTGCCACCAAATCAAGCATACTGCCATCATCACCACCAAACCGCCACTGCCCAAATCAAAGAAATCTCCATCCTCCTAAATCGGCCAACCACCAAACTGACTCAACTGCCATCAAACCCAAGACACCATCTCTCTTGACCAACACCACCAAAACACGAGCCGAAACACTCTTCAAAATCTTTCTCTTGCTAGCAGAGTTACTCAACCAAAGGTTGAAGCTCAATCTCTAGCTCTTCAAATTTTATTTTTCAACGTTTTGGGCAAAATCTTTCAAAAATTAAATCGTTCGTGTTTTGATGAAAACAATTTCTTTTTTAATTTCAAATAATTTTTGTCAATGCTCTAGATTAATTACGCTGCTTTGATTCTCCGAATTTCTAGACAATTCGGACGAATTTCAAGCTTTTTGTTTAATTAAATTTAATTCATTTTTAATTTAATTGGACACTGTTTTGAATGAATTAAAGTTATGTGTTTGCATGGTTAAATTTAGGGGTGTCAACCAGACCCGAGGCCCGAAGACCCAATCTCGGACCCGAGAATTCGGGCCGGGTCTGGGTCCAAAAATTGGACCCGTTTTGGGTCGGGACCGATTTTGATCCCGACCCGATCATTGCCGGGTCTAGTCGGGTCGAGACCGGGTCTATCCGGGTCTGACCCGGGACCCGACAATAATTTAAACATGACACTTGACGACCCTAATTTTTTTCCTCCTCCTTTCTTCGTTCCTTTCACAGCGGCCGCACATACCACCTCCACCACCATTGTCACTGACCTCCTCCGCCTCTAGCAGCGGCCGTAATCCATTGAATAAAAAAACCATATCCAATTTATATCCTTCTCTTCATTCATCTTTTCCATCGATCGCTGCAATTTTCAAAGCAAGTGGGCCTGGATCTCTCAAGGAGTTTTTGCTGCTTACTAACAGGTAAGAACTACTCAATCAAATCCCCTAATTTAATTTAATTTCTACCCCTCATCTGATCATTGTAGTAATTTATGGTATAGGCAATGACTGAGTGGTGATGGCGGATTGATTTTGTGGAGCAGATCAGTAGAGAAGGAGAAACAAAAAAGAACAAGTCAAATATAAAAAGGTTAGATAATTACTTCTCTCATTCTTTTTCTTTTTGCTATAATTTTTTTTAAATATGGCATATAGAACCTTAATGAAGAAAATATGGCATACCGCATACCTTTCTTTCAAATAACAAAAATAATACTCTTTCTTCAAAATAGACTGTTACTTTTTTGCTTGGAATTGCTTAGCTGCTGGCTTGGAATTAAATTGCTTGGGTTGATTTTGTTTGGATATTGTACTGTTTGGTTTAATTTGTAATTTTGTACCCCTACTTTGTCCCTAAAACATGATGAAATTAGAAGGGAAGAGAAGAAAGGAATGGAGAAATGGAGGAATTGGTGTGTTTGTTGTAGGTTTTGAGGAATTTAAAGGGTTATAATTAACAAATAAATATTTTTTTTATTAAGCCGGGTCCGGGTCTGGATCCGAGACCCGGACAACTTTGCCGGGCTGGGACCAGGTCCCAGATTTAGGCCCTTTTTTGTCGGGACCGGGTCTGGTCCCGACTGCTTGTCTTCGGGTCTAGCCGGGTCCGGACCTGTAGACCCGAATTGACACCCCTACTTAAATTGCTGCTGTTGTTAGGATAATTTTGGTGGAGAAATTTTCTGTTTTTGTTGCAAGTGGTCGAACCTACTGTCGGCGACCCAAGGAAGACGATGAACAGTGGTCAGGAGAGGGAGAGAGTTGTTGGCTGTTTGAAGGGAAGTTGGGCTTGCTCAGACCCAGCGCATAGAGAGGAAAGCTGGGTCGCGCAGGCCCAGCGTGAGGAAGAGAGGAGGGCTTGGACCTTGGCTGGTCTTGGCCCAACTGTGGGCCTAGTAGGTGGGCTCACCCTCAGCCCAGTGCGCTGAGTCTAATTTTTTCGTCGTATATTTTTCGTACCGCTTTTCGTGTACTTGTACTGTTCATTCATTTTCGCGCACTTGCACTGTTTATTTATTTTCGCACTTGTACTATTTATTTATTTTTCGCATGCTTGTACTATTTATTTATTTTTGTATGCTTGTATGCTTGCTTTCTTAGATATTTATTCTGTTCGTGCTTGTTTAAATTAATCACTTTTCGCTCGCATGCGACAATTGTCAAGTATTTAAACGTCTATCCTCGCTTCATACAAATACTCTCGATCAGAAAGGGTAAAACCACCCGTACCCTTCAGAAGTAAACGTTTCTCACCTTTTTATTTAATTCACATTTTTTTCGCATATATACTCGTATGTATGAACCTTTAGAACTGCTAGAATCTATTGGGCATGGTAACTTAAATGAGGACTTTTTATTTTCTAAGCATGTTTTTAATCCCCTCTTTTACCGGTAACCTTTTTAGGATGTGACTCTGGTGCCTAACACCTTCCCGAGTCCATAATACAATCCCGAACCACTGTTCTCGGGTTTAGACCCACTTTGCCTTAGCTTTTTTTTATGCTATGACATTAGGTTCCCTAAACCTAGAAACAAAAATAGGGTGGCGACTTCATTGCATTATGTGAGATGAGTTCAGATTTCGTCTCACATCTCGTCCCAAACCCGTGTCGCTCAAAAATTCCAAAAGGGGGTGCGACAGTTTGGCGACTTCACTAAGGACTTGTAGGCAGTGTTATCAGAACCGGACCGGACAGAGAACCGGAAATGGAAATTTGGTGGTTCAACCGGGTTGAACCGGGTTCGACCGGATTGTAGTTGCTGGTCCGTCCGGAACCGTTCGCACATTAAACCGGTAAATCTTAGACTAATAAACCGGATTAAACCGGATTGAACCGGCTGATTTTTTTACTGTAGCATTTTATAATATATCAAAATAAAGTATATTAAGTAGATCAAAAGTTGAAAATAAAGAAACTATCTAACATTTAAATGAAATGATATTCAAAATTCAAACACACTTAAATATTCAAATTACTTTTATCAATAAAGAAACTATTTAACACTGTAAATTTACTAATATAATTTCGGATTTCAGGATATTTGGTATTGGATCGAAAAACAACCCACACATGAACTCTTTTTTATTTTATTTTTCAGTTGATTTTTACAATTACCAAAATAAAAGTGAATCTACTAAATATAGGAACTATATTTTACTTGGTCAAATATTTTAACTGATAAGATTATGTGTTAGAAACTTGATTTTGATTAGTTCTTATCGTATCTCTAAAATATATTACGAACATCAATACACTTAAAATCTGTTGTATTTTCGGTAAAATAGAAAAAAAATTGAGTCACATAAAATTGTGATTGCGAAGTTTATTTCACTTTCTTTCGGAAAAAAAAATCTCTTATAATATCAAACCAAAACATCTACATTTACCATAAATGTATTAGTAGTTTTATTAATATTTTTTATATTTACTTTTTTCTATAAACATATTTTTTATATATTTTAATAAATTAATAAGGGCGAGAAAAATCTAAATTATATACTACTATTATATTACATGGGTTATTTATTTTATTACAAAACAGCTTGAAAGTAATACTAGTGCATAAAAAGAGAAAAAAAAACAAAAAAAGAAAGAATACAGTTTTGTTTTTTTTATATTTTTAATCGGCAATTCCTTTGCTAGTCAAAGGAAGAAACTGCCGGCCAACATTTTCAATCATGAGTGGGGCCACATAAGGGAGTGGGCAGTGGTGACGTGGAGAGATTTGAGTGGGTCAATGGGATGCTTCCATTTCCAACTTAGAGGTAGGGAAGGAGACGTTCAAAACTTGAAAGGGATTAAATATATACAAACATGTTTTAAAAAGAAAAGTAAAGTGGTACAAGAAAATACCACATCGGAGAAAAACAAAAATTTGGTGCAAATGTGTTCATATAAAAGCATCACCACTTAGGTGTAAGTTGACAACTTGAGTGAAAATCAAGTTGGGCCTCTTAGAAGTTGTCCCCAATAAAATGAAAATTTTAAATACTAGTAAAAATTAAAATTTTTTTTTGGGTCATTGGTTTTGGGCCCATGGGCCGTGTCAAAACGGCGTCGTTTTGGGCCCATGGGCTGTGTCAAAACGGCGTCGTTTTGACAAGGCATCAAACCGGACATTTTGGTTGAAAACCGGCCGGTTCGCCGGTTGGCAAAAAACCGGCCGGTTCGTCCGGTCCAACCCGGGTTAGAGGGCAATCCGGTCCGAAAGCTGAATCGGACCGGAAAGGTGAAAATGGCCGGTTGAACCGGACGGACCGGCCGGTCCGGTCCGGTTCTGATAACATGGCTTGTAGGGTCGGAGCCGGAATTGTTTTTGAGGTGTTTTTTATTTACTTGATAAATTGTTATTTTTTTCGCATGCTTTTCGTATATGATTAATTGTTTTCATGTATCTACTTGCTAATTTGTTGTATTCTCACATGATTTTTTATTCATGATTAATTGTTTTTCATTATATTTATTCGCTTTGATAAATTGTTGTATTTTTATACATGATTCATTGCTATTTGTTACTCGCTTTAATAAACTGTCATTGCATACGCATTTTTCACGCATAATCCTTATCGTCGGGCATTTCCAAATAGGATTAGGTTGGTAGTAGTGAAGTCTTGGGGCCCACGCCCTAGTAAGCTTTCACGAACCCTCACTCAGACTTGAACCCCTAAATGGGTTGAGCGCCCTGGATCCTTTTATGATTCGGTAAACGCTCTCGTATCCATTTACTGAGGGACCACTTCTATGGTATCGTTCGGGAGCCTTGCAACCAGAATAGAAATAGTTGGTGTCACCCCAGCATATGCATCATATTGAAATGTGTATATTGCGACTTTATGTCACTTTTTCTACATGATTTCTCAAAATTTTCCACATTTACAACTGCTTTCGCAATTTTTTTTCATGGTTACAATTTTTTCCATATTTGCAAAATTTTCCACAACTTTTCCATATCTATTTTTTCCGCAATCTTTCCACGTGTATGAATTTTTCCACATTTGTAATTTTTCCGCACTTTTTCCATATTTACAATTATTTCCGTAATCCTCCACGTTTGCAATTTTTTGCTATTATCATGCTCACCCGTCTCCTTTTCTCGCAGTATGGAGGCCTCAAAATGAAAATTCATATACGTGTCCATTATCACTTAGACTCATAACTGTTTCCTTTTACTTGTTTATTCTTTAAGGTCACAAAAGAAAATAAGTCATGGCTTCCGAAGAACAAGTTGCTCCTCACGCGCACCCCATAACCAAGCTTCAAATATGGCAAATGACCGAAAAGGTTCAGGCATTGGAAGCAAGGGTAGAGAAGCTTGAAGAACAGATCTAGGCCATTATTCAAAAACTAGTGCGCTTTGTCAAAAGATCTCGAAGAAGGAGCATTCCCCCAGCGAAGACTGAGGAACTTGTGCGCTTTACCTTCGCTGCAACTTTAGTCGAGCATTGCTCATTAAAACTCTTTTTTTCTTTCTACTAAAAAGCACTTTCTGTCTAAACATATTCTTTCTTTCCTTATTCTTTCTTTCTATTCACTTCCCTTCCTTTCTCTTGCAAAGTCCTCTCGATTATTAGAAGGCCCATGCACGTGCATCTTTCACTCGGATTGACATGGCAAATCTGACTTCTGTGCTATGTTTGTTGCATTTTTATGAGTGTAAACACGTAGCCTTGCTTCTAAGTGTGAGCGCAAACACCAATGTCCGGTGAGGGTTGCTTACGTCTACATGTTGTGGGAAAGTTTTGTCCTTGAGGTCGTTATCTCCTGCGCAAAATGCAGATGCTTTCTAGGCTTGTGTCAACCATGCTTATATGACAGAAAATTGGATGACATGTTCTCCAAAAAATGCATAAATTTGTTAAACTTTCTCTTGATAGGGAAGTTGTTTTTATCTTGACATAATGTTGGGGGCAAATCTTAGGGTAGTGTGGGAATACTTTCATACACAGCATATATGATTTGATCTCCTTCATTGTTTCTCATTTATCATTTGCTTTCTCTTTTTCCATCCATGTTGCTGCTTCATGTTTGTTTCCTCCCTATTTGCAGGATACAGATATGCTTCGGTGGAATCTCACGCTGTCATGAATCTCCGCCAACAAATCCATCGAATATTCGAATAGAGTACGTTACCACTCCCCAATCAACTTCGTGCGGTAGATCACGCTCCCCCACCATCCACCAAGCATCCAAATAAAGTACGTTACCATTTCCAATCTACTCCGCAGAGCAACCAAGCATCCGAATGGAGTACGTTACCACTCCCCAATCAACTTCGTACCGCAGATCACGCTCCCCCACTATCCAATAAACATTCGAATGAAGTACGTTACCACTTCCAATCTACTTTGCATCGCCAACCAAGCATTCGAGCAAAGGTACGTACACCAATATCCGAGCAAAGGTACGTTCCAATTTATAATTCTGCAATTTATATTTCTGAAAAGCATTCCATTGACATTAGCATTAAGGTTAGTCATTTTTACTTGTCTTTAAATGTTGTAAGCGGTCATGTCCCCACATCCTGTCTTTTTAAATGTTGTAAGCGGTCACGTCCCCACAACTTGTCTTTTAAATATTGTAAGCAGTCACGTCCCCACAACATGTCTTTTAAAATATTGTAAGTGGTCACGTCCCCACAGCATGTCTTTTAAAATGGTGTGAAAGGTCATGTCCCTCACATCCTATTTTTAAATGATGTGAAAGGTCATGTCCCTCACTTCCTATTTTTAAATGGTGTGAAAGATCATGTCCCTCACATCCTGTCTTTTAAATGATGTGAAAGGTCATGTCCCTCACATCCTGTTTTAAATGATGTGAAAGGTCATGTTCCTTACACCCTGTTTTTAAATGATGTGAAATGTCATGTCCCTCACATCCTGTTTTTAAATGATGTGACCCTCACATCTTGTCTTTTTAAAACGTTGTGACATACATCCTGTCTTCATGTCTTTAAATTTTATGAGTTTGCACCAGTGCCCGGAGAGCGATATTCTCACACGGTCGTGTAGTTACATACCCTGCATCGATGTCCGATAATTCCGGTGTCCCCGTTCGGATGTCAAGTTTACATTTTCTGCATAGATGTCTGATCGCGTGTCGAGGGCATCAAATTTAGTTGTAAAAAGATATAGAAAATGGGGTAGGAATAAAACTTATCACTCGTCCATAAGGGACTCGTAGATTGCGATAAGAGGTTCGTCCACAGAGATCTTGGTGGTGTACTGTAGTCTTGACTCGACTTCCTCGTCACTGGAGTTGAGGGTTTTGTTCCTGCAATTGAGATAACAAAGCATAAAAGAGCACATGCAAAAATGAAATAAGGAAACAATCTTAGGCAGAAGTGAATCTTAGCTAAGATTGCTGGTTGAGATTGGTTGGAAATTTCGTGGGGTAGATTCCTGGTAAGGGCGAATTCATGAGCACTCTACTTGTGTAATCGATCATTGACGCTAGATTTTCTCTTTCTCTATCATAACTCTGCTATAGATTGGGAGGAACCCCTTTCCAATCCTACTTTCCTCCTATTCAAATCACTTGGAGGGTACCCCCTTTCCTAGTGATCCTGGCCAGTGGACACCTTGCTGGCTAAAGGGTTTATCCAATTGGCTGCTGGCTTAAGGCATATGCGTTTTCTCAATGGCGTAGGGAAAGACAGAGTCTAGGCCAAGCTACTCCCAACTCGGAGCCCTAGGTCGTCAATCTGGTTAGGCCTATATCGATTCAAACTCACTAACCCCCGCGAGGTTAGCTGTCTACTTCGTCACTTCAGTTTCGCTCGTCCCCTCAGTGACTGACTGCAAATTCGTAGTCTTGGTTAAGATCGATCAAGTCTTAGCCTTGACGGGAACCGGTTTGTTAAAACAGAACTTGTTTCGAATACAACGATAGGGTAATTAAGAACGAATCAGTCTCACGATTTACAAGCATGCTCACTCAACCCTTACCAAGAACTAGGTGTTTAGCTACTAAACATCATAATCAAAGAAAAAGAGAAATAATTGAAGAACATGAATTTAATTAAGGTGCGAAAAAAGTCAAAGGAATTCGCAGCTAAGTGTTTACAAAAACCAGAAGAAACGGAGATGGAAGATGCCCGTAATTGACAACCTTCCCTAACCTTTATCAAGGTTAGAGTCCCCACCAACTACGTTTCTCTCCCAAATCCTCGCTTCAAATAAACTAAAAGATCGGGATAAAAATCCCAAATTGTTTTAAATTCGAAAAGCAAAATAAATAACAAGATAATAAGTAGTTGTTTTTGATCAAATAAAAATACATCCGAGATATCTTCAATCGGATGTACCAGCCAGCTGGTGCTCTGATCTGATCCGCTTCCTTGAGTCCATGGTGTGCACGCCTCTATCCTGCAATCTTAGCTAAGACACGTGGCTAAGATTGCCAATCTTTCGCTCCAGCACCCGTTTCTTCCAAAAACCAGTCTTGCCCAAGATTCCTCAAAAGACCCAGATTGACGTAAAAGGGATTGTTTCTGCCACAAAAAAAGGAGTTTTACAGTGGTAAAAACGCATGGAATAAAGCGTCAATCAAACCTCACCACACTTAAACAATGCTTGCCCCCAAGCATACTAGACTCTTAACTAAGACAAAAAGGAAAGACTCAAAACAGACTCAAAACAGAGGCAAAATTTTCTGGACAGACTACCCTTAGCCAATTCCCTTTTACACTTCGGCCTATAACAGTCAGCATACTTCTCAATGGATCCCAACCCTTGTGAACACAGCCTAATCAGCACCCTAGACATCCGAATTCCACATAACCATAGCATCTTTGCATTCCACAACTGACTCAACGAGATAAAACACCAACCGACTTGGATTTTCCCCCCTAATTCAACTGCTCAATATCATCATTTAGCTACCTTGCCTGAAGTTTTATTTTCCTATGCCAGTAATACTAAAAAGTTTCTTGATTATTTCTGCTTAGTGAGGCAGAAATATCAAGACATATGCATTTATATATATTTTTTTCTATTGCTCTTTTTAAAAGTTTCTTGATTATTTCTGCTTAGTGAGGCAGAAATATCAAGACAATTGCATTTTTTTTTCTAGAGCTGCATTTTACTAGGCATAGCAGTAGTTCTCTACATTAGAGCAATTCAACATAATTTACAAGGCATCAAAATTCCATTGTCCACTTAGCAGTTTTCCTTAAGGGGTTATTAAGTATATTTGGGGGATGGTTGTCTAAGTGTCAAATCAGTCACGCAATTCTAGACCCTATAATTATGTACAATAGGGATATCTTTAAGCGCTGATCATGCTGTGTTCAAAAGCTATGGGGTCACAAGGTGAAGTATGCTAAAGGTCAAGGCTAAGGTACTCAAGAGAACAGGCCTTAGGCATAGTTCAATTTTTTTTTGCTGACTCACAAATAAAACAGATAACATACATTCCTAAAACACACAAAAAGATTAAGAAAATCATGCATCAGACATGGAAAATACGATCTAGGCCAACTAACTTAGCCTAGATTCATAAAAAATTTCATGCGATAATGGATAATCACATAAAAACACGCAAGAACATGTATACACAGACACGTATCCTAAAAACACCTAAAAACACCCTTACCACACTTAGAGAACACATTGTCCTCAATGTGTAAATGAGAGTAAAGATTAAAATAAAATAAAAACAAAAAATTTTGAAAAAGAAGGAAAGAAAAGACACGGCCTGGGGGCTGCATTCACTTAGGTGATGGAGGTAGAGGTGGTTGTTTCAGGTCTTGCACAGACGGTGCTGATTCATCGTCTTCATCCGAATCGGCTGCACTGGAATCACTCGTGGTGCTGAAGTGATCATTCACCTTGTTGCGAATGTGTGCAACAACCTTGTCTATGGCCTGGATGAACTTGAAAGTGACTTCCATATGAGTCTGGATGTGCTGATATCTCGCGTCCTGCTACTCCATGAATTTGTCCATCCGTTCCTTCTGTGCTAACTCAACACTCGCAAACAGAGATTGCTGCTGGTCAACAATCTGCTGCATCTGTTTTTGAGTGGAGCCTTGGGACTCATGAAACAGCTTCTGATTTGTCGTGAAAGCTTCGAGCTGGATCTGCACAAGCTCAAGGAATCTATCTGCCCATTCTGGAATCATCGGGTGAGCTGGTTTGAAGTCATCAGGAGGCGTCTCAGGTTGCTGGGCATCTTGGCTAAGATCGGGCTGCTCTGCTGAACCGTCAATATGGATTGGCTTGATTTTGAAATTCCCGTTGATCCTCTACCCATAGAGGTGGTCTGGTACTGGGGTAAATCCTGTATTAAAGCATAGATAGCATTTTTCCTCATGGAAATGACCCATTTGGTCAAACGCCCTAAGATCCATGATCTTAACGGCACAGGATTTATATAAATTCAAAGCAGATAAGTCTATGCCCCTAGCAATAGCAGTCATATGGGAAATCAGAGTTCCTAAGATCATTCTAGGAAGGGAATCACATGCTTTTATCTGCCTAACAATCCAATAGCTAAGATTGACTCTTTTCTCATGCAGCATGCACCAAAGTAAAAATGTCTCAAGTTTTGAAAGATTACCCGAGACCGTGGTCTTGCCCGAGAGATTGATAGAAAGGATCCTTTGGAGAATCCTCTGATGCAAATCCTTACACATACCTTAGCGCATTGAGTGTCTTACCCTTCAAGCGCAAGGCATGGCGACTAAGGAAGCATGAGAGATGGCGAGTATACTTTGAGCATATAATTGTGAAGCTTTCCTGGACAGATTATGCTGAGCAAGATTCGAGGGCGAATCTTTCCAAAGAGGGAGGGAATGATACGATCCCAAGAGTGATGGAGCAGATGGAGTCCGATCAGAGGTCCGAAAGGCTTGATGGAAACCTCTATGTGTTATGTTTATTGTTTCCAAGTTTCAGAGCATTCGGACAAGTAGATCCCAAGGAGATTCGAGATGACAATCTCGCACACAACAGTTCTAGGCGCAGACACAACAGGAAACGTCGTCGTAACTCAGCTGGCGCTGTACAAGTCCAAATCATGCGATCGACTGCTCGTTGGAAACTTCAGGATGTTAGCTTTCATTTGGGACAAGTTTCAGCCCATTTGGCCCAATTGTTTGAAAGTTATGGAAGTCGACATTATGGTGCGCAGTCTGTACGCGAGACAACATACAACTTGAAGTTTCGGCCCAAACCTTGGCCCGATGATGGAGAACATGACATGATCTGCTGGAATGTATTTAATTATATTTATATTTACTTTAATTAGTTAATTAGTTAATTGGTTAATTGATTAATTAGTTAATTAAGTTAATTTCCTTAATTAGAACTCCTACTTCTATTCCTATTAGGGTTTGCTTGTAAACTCTTTATAAGGAGCCGTTTAGCTCCATTATTGAGTGGCTTTTATTTGACAATACAGAACCTTTGTTTCTTCAATATTTGCCCATTGTTCAAGTGCTGAACACTTGTTTTTCTTGAGTCCGCAATACTTGAGTCGTATAAAAGTAAATTCTGGAATTGCATCATTGTGTCTTTTGTCTTAGTGCGATTCTCACAATCGTTGGGTTTAGTCCTAAGAATCTGATACAAGATCCTTGACGTGAAATCGACTAGAACTCTTAGCATTCAGTTGGCAAGGTAGTCTACGTTCGCACGAGTCAAGTTCTTTATTCCGCATTGAAATCCTTCTTTGAACAACGATCAGATTTGGTGCTACGCATCCTAAGCAACTAGGATCGTATCAGTTGGTAGCGGAGCTTAAGGCATTCAAAGATTGGTAAGTAATCTAAATTTTTTCAAGTTTTCATTGCTGAAATCGGTATTTCTTTCTACACCATTCAAAACCGATTTCTTTGCTGTGCTTGGTTCGTTATATGTGCAAATTTCTGGCAGTGTCAAAATTGAATTTTAATACATAACTATTGGGATCCAAATTTGGTTAAAAAGGACTCGTTGGAAAGATACACCTGTTAGGTTTCCGAATCAAAAAGAATCAAGTGATTCGGACACCGGAGTCAAAAGCTATAGTCAATTTACTAAATTGTGTTTCTGCCGAATTCTGCACAATTTCTGTCAAGTCGAAATTGAATTTGTATATATAGCTATTGAAGACCGATTTTGGTGAAAAGGGATCCGTTGGAAATCTGTATTTGTTGGGCTTCCGAATCAAAAAGAATCAGTCGATTCGGAGTTCAGAGTAAAGAGTTGTGATCAAAACACTAAACTGTGTTCCTAGTCAAAAAAAAAGAAAAAAAGAAAGGGATTCGATTTGTGTACTACAAAAATCAGATTTTTCGTATTGAAGCGAATTAAGTTGAAGGACAATTGTGTTTTGAAATCAGAATTGGAAATTGCTTTTATTTGAGTCCTTTCGAGTCAAATTGAGCTCTTCTTTGATTCCTTGATATTGCCTTCTATTCCACTTGTTATTTGTTTAATTGGTTGTTCTTGCAATTATTCAAATACCAAGTATCACCATTTGTTTTGAAGCTGGTTTTCTTTGAGAGTCTTCTTGGCAGCTTTTCTTGATCTCTTGAGTCTCATTAACACTTGGACAGTTGCAGGCAAATTGAGTGATTTATTGGTGAGATTATTAGAGTGATTAAACACGAGAGTAAACACGTGAGGGAGTGCTAGGATTAGTGCAATTTTACGCTTTCATTTCGTGTTGTGAATTTCAGGAAAATTTCAGATGTCTCAAGAAAGGGTTCAACAACTAGATGTGCAGACCATGTTAGCTGCCATCACTGAACAGCTCAGGGCGGTGAGTGAGAGTCAATTGGCTGCCGATGTTAGGATGGCTAGGATGGAAGCATTGGCCACTACAAACCCTAATCCTAGGGCGAGAGCAACACATACTAGGCTTGGGGCACTTGCGGCCAAAGTCAGATTATGGGACAAGGTCGAGGAGCCACCTGATGAAGCGTCCTTTGTGTGCTACACCAACCCTAAGCCCGAGCCCTATGTGCGGGCAGCAGCAACCGTGCGCCAAACACCTTGCACACCATCTTTCGAAGAGCATGCACATGCTAAAATGCGTTGTATCGAGCACCCTTTGAGTGTAAAAAGAAAGACAGAAGTGAATGAGCGCGAGCGACGAGATAATTTATTTCACACTCGTGGTGTGATTGATAAGAAAGGGTGCTCAATCATAATTGACAATGGGAGCAACACCAATTGTGCGAGTTGGTTAATGGTTGACAAGCTAGGTTTGCAAACCGTGAAGCATCCGAAGCCATATCAGTTGCATGGGATGACGGATGGTGATGGGATCAAGGTGGATCAGCAAGTACTTGTTAAATTTGGCATTGGCAAGTATAAAGAAGAGGTACTTTGTGATGTTGTACCTATGCAGGCAAGTCATATCCTCCTTGGAAGACCGTGGCAGTTTGATAGAGAGGCCAAGCATGAGAGAAGAAGCAACCACTACAAGTTAGTGAAGGATGGCAGAAAATTCACCTTGGTACCTTTGACGCCAGCTGAAGTTTTTGAGGATCAGCAATGGCTAGCTAAGTCACATGCTGAATACGAGATTACCAAAGGAATCAAGAGAGAAAAAGAGAGATTGAGTGTTAAAAACAAAGAGAGTGAGAGCGAGTGTGTGAGCGATAAACATTCGTACGAAAAGAGTAAGCATGCAGAGGGTGAGAGTGAGCGAGAAAAACATTCGCATGAAAAAAGCAAGCATGCAGAGGGTGAGTGTAAACATTCGCACGAAAAGAGTAAGCGTGCTGAGAGTGGCATTGAGAGATCAAAAGGAGAGGATAATAAAAAGAAATTGAGTGTATATGCCAAAGGGAGAGAAGTGAGGAATGCATTATATTTGTGCCAAATTCGTTTTGGCGCCAGCCCTTCAAAAATAATTTTTTGGCCTTTGCGCTTTCACCTCTCTAACCCTAAGTCGTTTGAACCTTTTCCTATTGGAATTTCTTCTCTTGTGCAGGTAATTAAAGATATATTTCCAGAGAAAATGACCCCTAACCGATCGCCAATTAGGAGGGCAGCGCACCACACATTGTGTGTGACCAGTTTGGCTAATCCTAGCCGCCAAGGATTTGAGGGAGCTTATTTCAAGTACAAGCGCTTTATGTGAGCTGCATGATTCATTGCGCCTAGACTTTACTAACACTAACACTTTTGTTATCTCTTCTAGTGTTATATGTTCTAATG
This sequence comes from Viola odorata, assembly GCA_963691705.1. Taxonomy (NCBI): domain Eukaryota; kingdom Viridiplantae; phylum Streptophyta; class Magnoliopsida; order Malpighiales; family Violaceae; genus Viola; species Viola odorata. The sequence goes on along the minus strand of OY829543.1, from coordinate 35,049,262 downwards.
TGCAGGGAAGGAACGAATTATTGGCAGCAATGGAGTACAAATCATGGGAGCCGAAAGGAGGAAAGGGGCTTTGCGCATCCATGGAGACTAGCTCGGTTAACCCTAACCGAGAAGGTAGAATCCGTTTTTCTTTCCTTAGGTCTGGTTCTTGTAAGTATGTAGACATCATTGATTTTGATAACTATTCACATACCCCCCAGGGTTTTTTAGTCTTGGCAGGGGGTACCCTCATCTTCAGCTACTGTAAGGCCCGCCTGGCCTCCTGCTAGTCCTGCTACCGGGGGTGGTAGACGTCAGCGGGAGGGGGGGCATCCAGTACGATATGGCGCTTATTCCCACACCCGGTAGGCCATACGTGTCAGCATCCCAAGATAGTGCTCTCTAGCAAATCTCCTATAAATACCCCCCTAGGTAGAAAAAGGGGGGGGGGGGACTCTCTCTCACTAGACACACTACTCTCTCTCTCACTACTCTCTCCCTCATACTTCTACTTTACCATACGATCTACTACTATACTGACTTGATCGTCGGAGCATCTGCGCCGGGGACCCCCTCCGGCGCCTTGCAGGTATACCAGCAGCGAGGACCACCCCCCTCAGGGGAGAAGATCTCCAGGATCCTTCCTACCCTGGGTACAATCTAAACCAATTATTATCAAAATAGTGCTTTCATTGAGAGCATTTAGATCTTTAAGCGAGTTCCTTAAGATCTAAAGGCTCTCCTTTCCGTATGCATATTTATCTCCATCATTGTTGCTGGTTTTTCTGGTTATGGATTAACCATATGACTCAAGTTCTGTGCGGATCCCATGAGATGAATTTATATGATTAATTATTATTGTGGTACACCAAAAGAGACCAGATCTGGAAAAGAAAAACAAAGAGGGAGAGAAACAGTGGTATTATTATTGTGTGCTAAGAAAATCAGATCTGGAAAGGAGGAAACGAATAAAGATGATATTTAAGTTTCTGGGAAAAAGACGAAAGATGTCGCTTGTGTGCTAGGGAGTGACATCATGCGAGGTGACGTCATACGGAGTGACGTCATGCGTGACTTCATTATGAGGTGTCGCCCTAGCAGCTATTGCCGCCCTATCAGATGTCGCCCTATGTTATCGGGTGTCGCTTCGTTATCAGATGCCGCCCTATGTTATCGGGTGTCGCTTCATTATCAGATGTCGCCCTATGTTATCGGGTGTCGCTTCGTTATCAGATGTCGCCCTATGTTATCAGATGTCGCTTCGTTATCAGATGTCGCCCTATGTTATCGGGTGTCGCTTCATTATCAGATGTCGCCCTATGTTATTAGTTGTCGCTTCGTTATCAAATGTCTCCCTATGTTATCAGGTGTCGCTTCATTATCAGATGTCGCCGTATGTTATCGGGTGTCGCTTCGTGATCAGATGTCGCCCTATGTTATCAGTTGTCGCTTCGTTATCAGATGTCGCCCTATGTTATCGGGTGTCGCTTCATTATCAGATGTCGCCCTATGATTATCGAGTGTCGCTTCATTATCAGATGTCGCCCCTGCAGTTGTCGCCCTTGCCATGTCATCAGAAGTCTCAGGACTTTCAGCGTTAGCGCCCAGAAAAGTGCATTGCTGGCCAGTCATATCAGGTTTCGCGGGGAAAATCATATCTTTTCCATACGTGCTCGGAATTCTGCGTGTGATAGCTCGATTCGAAGAAAATGCGACGGGCTACAATTCCTGTCAAGGCATATTAGTGAGATATTGAGGTCAACTGGGCGTTATTGTGATTCGAAATCTGGGTTTAAGATTCGTGATTCCAGCTATATCGGGTTTCACGGAAAAAATTGTATCTTCTTCGTGCGTGCTCGGAATTTTCTGGATAATAGCTCGCTTTGAAGATAATTTAAAGGGCTATAATTCTCATGAAGATATATAAGCGAGATATCGACGTTTAGCAGGCAAGATTGAGCCTCAAAGTGACGTCACTAATTTGGCTTTCCCCTATGGCGACGGTGGGCGAAATAAATGATGATTCAGAATATTATCTAGCGGGTGAATATCTACCCTAGATGAAGGTTGATATGATTTATTGGGTGAATATCTACCCCGTTTGAAAAGCCCTTATAATATCATGTCGACATCCTCTCATCATCAAAAAGGTCTCCAACGACATGTCATTCTCCTTCGTAAATGCAAGGAAGGGAACGGGAATTAAACAACGGCCGAGTTACTTGTTTATTCCCCTAAGGTATCGCTATCACCTTTAAGATTATCATTTTCCCCTTACCTCTATTTTTAAGATTCTTACAGGAAGCTAACCGAAGTTAGCAAACTTTGTTAGTGTATTTGTGCAGCTAACAATGCAGGTGCTCAAGTGGAGTACAGATTGAAATCCTGGGGAATGTGAAAACGTGCAATATTGCAGGTAGCTACGACATAAAACCGCACAATTTATAGGTGGCCTATAGTGTAAAGCCGCGTCAATATTGCAGGTAGCTCCGAGCAGCGTAAAACTGCGTCAATATTGCAGGTATCTATGGCGTAAAACCGCACAAATTGTAGGTAGCTTATGGCGTGAAACCGCGTCAATATTGCAGGCGGTTCACAGCAAGGCCGGATCCAACGAGCTTGGATGGAAAAAGCGACATCAACCACACCCCGATATGTGCGGCTGAAAGCCTCTAAGGGCAACTAATACTTGTCATTATATGTTATTTTTACTAACATGGCAAGACAACATTTGAGAATGTGCAGGAAAGTTGATGAAATATCGAAATAGTGAAGAGGCTGATGCCTCCATGTGAGCGATGCCTCCATGTGATTTGTGATGCCTCCATGTGAGCGAGTGCCTCCATGTGAGCGATGCCTCTATGTGATTTGTGATGCCGCCATGTTAGTGATGCCTCCATGTGAGTGAGTGCCTCCATGTGAGCGATGTCTCTATATGATTTGTGATGCCTCCATGTGAGCGAGTGCCTCCATGTGAGTGATGCCTCCATGTGAGCGAGTGCCACCATGTGAGTGATGCCTCTATGTGATTTGTGATGCCTCCATGTGAGCGAGTGCCTCTATGTGAGCGATGCCTCTATGTGATTTGTGATGCCTCCATGTGAGCGAGTGCCTCCATGTGAGCGATGCCTCAATGTGATTTGTGATGCCTCCATGTGAGCGAGTGCCTCCATGTGAGCGAGTGCCTCCATGTGAGTGATACCTCCATGTGAGCGATGTCTCTATGCCATCAGCGGCCTCCTTGTCAGGTGCCGCCATGTTATCAGCATGTCTCTATGTCATCAGCAGCCTCCTTGTCAGGTGCCACCATGTTATCAGCATGTCTCTATGTCATCAGCGGCCTCCTTTTCAGGTGCCGCCATGTTATCAGGTGCCTCCTTGTCAGCAGCTGCCTCCATGTCATTGGTATTGCATACCAGGACCGTTTTCGGTTGGGCTGAGGACACATAGTTCTTGTCGATTTCGTCAACAGTTTTTGGTTGGGTTCTGAGTCTTGAGGCCTGTCCTCTCGTCACCTCTGGTCCATCACCGCCATATTTCTCTCTCTGCATGAAGAACGAATATTCATTTTCTACTCTGGTTGTGGCTATGTCTTGGCATTTTCTCGCAAAGCCAACCAGATTAACGAAGCAACATCTGCGCCGCAGACCCCCTCCGGCGCCTTGCAGGTATACCAGCAGCGAGGGCCACCCCCTCAGGGGAGAAGATCTCCAGGATCCTTCCTACCCCGAGTATAATCTAAACCAATTATTATCAGATTTAAATCATTCTGAAAATAAATTAATTGATGATGGTCGTATGCAAAGGTCGAAGGCTAAGTCATACGCCTTTGAGGAGTACTTGCGAAAACGCAAAAGGTTTGGCGTTTGTACTAGACCAAGTGATAAGATAGTTGTACCCAGAGCTCATTGTGCTAATTTATCTCACTATATTGGTACTTTTACTGTTTCTAACAATGTGGATAAAAGGAAGTTAGGTTCCTTATGACATGTTTTAGTTTGTAAGTATGCCTTTACATGGGAAGAGTGCCATCCGTTTATCTATCCAACTTATAACCGTTGTGCGCATACTGATTCTACATTGTTGATGAAACTTGTGTCTGAATTGGATCATATGATACGATACAGTTTCATGTCGCTGCCTTTGAGAGTATTGTTTAGCATAAGTGGCAGCAAGGAAATCGAGACGATGAGGACAACCTTAGTCCAAGCACACATGACCCCCTGGGCGACGAGCCTTCCCAACGTGTTGACATGTTCAATCGCATCACCGCTGAGCTGAATTTAAGAGGTTGGTATGGTTCGATTTGTAATTATTTTGATGTTACTAACTTAAGGTATTGTGCTGCAGGCTTCGGTCCAGATTCGAGGACGAATCCTTTCCAAGGGGAAGGGAATGATGCAAATCCTTACACATACCTTAGCGCATTGAGTGTCTTACCCTTGAAGCGCAAGGGATGACGACTAAGGAAGCATGAGAGATGGCGAGTATGCTTTGAGCATATAATTGTGAAGCTTTCCTGGGCAGATTATCCTGAGTAAGATTCGAGGGCGAATCTTTCCGAAGAGGGAGGGAATGATACGATCCCAAGAGTGATGGAGCAGATGGAGTCCGATCAGAGGTCTGAAAGGCTTGATGGAAACCTCTATGTGTTATGTTTATTGTGTCCAAGTTTCAGAGCATTCGGACAAGTAGATCCCAAGGGGATTCGAGATGACAATCTCGCACACAGCAGTTCTAGGCGCAGACACAACAGGAAACGTCGTCGTAACTCAGCTGGCGCTGTACAAGTCCAAATCATGCGATCGACCGCTCGTTGGAAACTTCAGGATGTTAGCTTTCATTTGGGACAAGTTTCAGCCCATTTGGCCCAGTTTTTTGAAAGTTATGGAAGTCGACATTATGGTGCGCAGTCTATACGCGAGACAACATACAAATTGAAGTTTCGGCCCAAACCTTGGCCCGATGATGGAGAACACGACATGATCTGCTGGAATGTATTTAATTATATTTATATTTACTTTAATTAGTTAATTAGTTAATTGGTTAATTGATTAATTAGTTAATTAAGTTAATTTCCTTAATTAGAACTCCTACTTCTATTCCTATTAGGGTTTGCTTGTAAACTCTTTATAAGGAGCCGTTTAGCTCCATTATTGAGTGGCTTTTATTTGACAATACAAAACCTTTGTTTCTTCAATATTTGCCCATTATTCAAGTGCTGAACACTTGTTTTTCTTGAGTCCGCAATACTTGAGTCGTATACAAGTAAATTCTGGAATTGTATCATTGTGTCTTTTGTCTTAGTGCGATTCTCACAATCGTTGGGTTTAGTCCTAAGAATCTGATACAAGATCCTTGACGTGAAATCGACTAGAACTCTTAGCATTCAGTTGGCGAGGTAGTCTACGTTCGCACGAGTCAAGTTCTTTATTCCGCATTGAAATCCTTCTTTGAACAACGATCAGATTTGGTGCTACGCATCCTAAACAACTAGGATCGTATCATCCTCAAAGTAGGATCTCGGATCTGGTGAGCTTTCGAATTTTTATCCAATTTAGCATTAAAGTCACCAGTCAATTCTCCATAGGCCACTGCTTTATCCCAATCAGGGGATAATCAGTCAGGGCATTCACATATTCATCAAACTTGAGGCCATCCTCAGTCACAAAACCTAGCAACAAGTTAAGTTCATCAATCGAAAAATGACACCATTTATCAAGCAAACGAAAGTGCACAACATCAGTAGCACTAAGATCAGGGAAAGCTCTACCATTAGCATACAATCTCTCATGATCTAACCAAAAAGAAAAATGAAACTCTAAGCAAAGTTTAGCATAAGCGGGCATGTCAAGGTACATAAAACAATCCCACCCAAGATTGGAAATAAACTTCCTAACTCTGCTACCTATCCCCAAGTCGTTAAGAAAGAAAAAATCAAGGACAGCAAACTGAGTTATCTCACAGGCATGTTAACTAGTCAATCTAGCCCTAAACTCAGCAGTGTCAGGCCTCAAACAACCTTTCAAAGAGTTTAAGGGTGGAAAGTTTACCTTAGCAGCCTTGGCCGTAGACTTGGCCAAGACTGCAACCGCATCAGTATTAGAGTCTTTGCCAAGATCGGCGCTCTCTACTTTCTTTTTGCCTTTGGCAGCAGCAGAGCGAGTCCTTTGTGCCGATTCAACACTCACATCCGCCTTCCTTTTCCCTGATTTCTTGGATTTTACCGAACCATCTTCACACTTAGGCTCAGAATCCGAAATCTCCTGCACCTCGGAGTCAGCCGGTTTGCTAACCTTAGATTGGGTTTTTGTTTCTTTGTTAAGGTCGATCTTTTTCTTGGCTGGAGGTGATTTTTGAGAGGGTACAGAGGTGGGAACTGGAGTAGGAGTGGAGAGGATCTGTTTCGGAGAATTAGAGGTGGCTGCTTCCCAAGACATGATTGTCTTTGCTAAATCGAGTGGCTCAGTGAGGTTTTGCGGCAGATCCGCCTCTAGATTCGAGAGAGAGGGAGATCGCGAGGAAATAGGAGATTGTTGCTTGATTGGAGTGGATTTGACTTTCTTGGCAGATGATCTCTTGGATTTTCCCATGATAATATGCTAATGAAATCGTGGAGTGAAAGTAGGAGAAGTGGAGGATGTTTAGTTGAGGTGATTTGAGAGATATGAGGAAGAGGGCGAGATTTTAAGGATTTGGTGTTTGAGGGAGGTGAGGAGATAGAAAGATAACTACTAATTAAAATTTGAAAAGGTGATTTTCAAATAATAATTAGTAATTTGAAAAAATCTGACCGTTATCCCTTTAATTTCTCCTCCTCTAAAACACGCAACCTTCTCTTTTCCTCCTTTTTCTCCGCGTGTCACCCTATCCAAGTGAGAATAAATGTGGCTAAGATCAATTAGACTTAGCCAAGATTCCTCACCACACTTAATTCCTAAAAGTTACTCCAGAAAATTTCCATCAAAATATCTGAAAATTTCAACAAGAGAAAATCAGTCAAGAAACCAGGGGAATATTTGAACAATTAATTTTATTCAAAAGAACTAATAAAAAAAAATGCATGGGTTGCCTCCCATGTAGCGCCTTAGTTATAGTCCTAGGCATGACTTTACTGTTCTCCTAATGAGTCTCAAGTGGGGCTTCAATCGCCCGAGTCTCCTGAAACGTTGGAAATCCTTCTAAGAAAGGTTTAAGTCGCTGTCCATTTACTTTGAATATGATCCCTGTCTTTTCATTCTTAATATCCACTGCACCATGAGGGTAAATATTAATGATAACATATGGACCTTCCCATTTGGTCTTAAGCTTACCTGGGAAGAGTTTGAATCTGGAATTGTATAGAAGGACTTTTCCCCCAAGTTGGAGATTCTTCTCAACAATCTTGCTATCATGGTATGTTTTCATCCTGATCTTAGCTAAGAGCTGGTTGTCATATGCTTGATTCCTCAATTCTTCCATCTCGTGGAGTTGGAGTTTCCTTTCTTCACCTGCTTGGTCGTACCTTAGATTGCATTTCCGAATTGCCCAATAAGCTCTATGTTGCATACCTACTGGTAGATGACAGGCTTTTCCATACACCAATTTGTAAGGAGTCATTCCTATGGGAGATTTGTAAGCAGTCCTATATGCCCAAAGTGCATCATCCAGTCTTTGACTCCAATCTCGTCGATCTAAGCCAACTGTCTTAGCTAAGATCGATTTGACTTCTCTGGTTGATACCTCCACTTGGCCATTGGACTGAGGGTGGTATGCAGTGGAGATTTTGTGGGTTACACCATACTTTCTGAAAAGAGAAACAATAATATTGTTGCAAAAGTGTGTGCCTCAGTCGCTAATGATCCCCCTGGGCATGCCAAATCTGTTCAAAATGTTAGTTTTCAAAAAGGAAACAACAGTTCTAGCATCATTGGTCCTAGTTGCCTTAGCTTCTATCCATTTAGACACGTAATCCACAGCAAGCAATATATATTGTTTTCCATCCGATATAGGAAATGGTCCTATGAAATCAATGCCCCATAGATAAAAAATTTCACAATTTAATATAACGTTCATGGGCATTTGATTTCTAGCGCTTATGTTTCCTATCTTTTGGCATTCAGGACATGTCTTACAAAACATATAACTATCATGACATAGATTGACTAAGTCGGCAAACCATGGTCTATTTACTTGGATGGCAAATAGATGTTCGTCCGGAAAGTCATCTCTGATTGGTTCTGAATCATCTTTCACGAAGCACCTACTAAGGTGATCGGCGACCAAGTTTTTCTTTCCTGCTTTGTCCTTGATTTCTAAGTTATGCTCCTGCAAAAGTAAAACCCAGCGAATCAGTCTTGGCTTAGATTCAACTTTCGTCAAAAGATACGTCAAGGTCGCATGGTTTGAAAAGACTATGACTTTCGTTCCCAACAAATATGATCTGAATTTTTCCAGTGCAAAGATTATTGCGAACAATTCCTTCTCGGTTGTGGTATAGTTCTTTTGGGCATCGTCGAGCATCTTAGAGGCATAATAGATCACGTATGGATCTTTACCAATCTTCTGTCCTAGAACCGCACCAACAGCTGAGTTGCTAGCATCGCACATTAATTCGAATGGAAGGTTCCAATCTGGTGCTTTGATTATTGGGGCTGATTTGAGTTTATCCTTGATCTTGTCAAACGCTTCTTGGCAAGATTCGTCAAAATTGAAGTCTACTTCTTTTTGTAACAATTTGCACATCGGCTACACAATCTTCGAGAAGTCTTTAATAAACCTGCGATAGAATCCTGCATGGCCTAAAAAACTTCTAACCTCACGCACGCATGAGGGGTAAGGCAAAGTCTTGATAACATCAATCTTAGCCTGGTCAACTTCTATGCCCTTTTTAGAAACTACATGACCTAGGACAATACCTTGTTCAACCATGAAATGACATTTTTCATAGTTAAGAACAAGATTGGTGGCCTCGCACCTTTTCAAAACGTGTTCCAAAGTAGCTAAGAATTTATCAAAATTATCACTATATACGGTGAAGTCATCCATAAACACTTCAATACCTTTTTCTACATAATCTAAAAAGATACTAACCATACACATTTGGAAGGTGGCTGGCGCATTGCACAATCCGAATGGCATCCTTCTATATGCAAAGGTCCCGAAGGGACATGTGAATGTCGTCTTCTCTTGGTCTTCTAATGCCACTGGGATTTGGTGAAATCCCGAATAACCATCCAAGAAATAGTAATGGGACTTCCCAGTCAATCTTTCCACCATTTGGTCGATGAATGGTAATGGAAAGTGATCTTTCCTAGTGACTTGGTTAAGTCTGCGGTAGTCTATGCAGACTCTCCATCCATTCTGAATTCTTGTGGTTCTCTTTACTCCATCCTCTCCTTTAGTCACGGTGATTCCTGTCTTTTTTGGTACAACCTGCACAGGGGAAACCCATGAACTATCAGAGATTGGGTAAATAATTCCAGCATCAAGCAACTTAATGATTTCTTTCTTGACAACTTCCATCATCGGGGGGTTAAGCCTCCTCTGGGGTTGTCGAATAGTTTTCTTATCCTCTTCCACATGAATTTTGTGGGTACAAATGGTTGAGGATATGCCCTTGATATCTGTTAGAGTCCATACAATAGCCTCTTTATGCTCCTTCAAGACGCTTGTCAATCTAGTTTCTTCTTCGCTGGAAAGCTTAGCTGAGATTATTACTGGTAGAGTTTTGTCTTGGCCTAGATAGGCGTATTTAAGGTGTTCTGGCAACTCCTTAAGATCAAGCTCGGGTGCCTACACAATAGATGGTAAAATCTTAGAGTTAGACATGCTAAACAGTGGGCAAGGTAGTGATTCCTTCACTGGTTCAGTCTCATGAAGATCCGTTAAGATCTCCCTAAGATCTTCTCGGTCTCCTACTCGATCTTCCATTTCTTCCAGAGTCTTAGCTGAGACACTTCTGCTTAAGATAAAATCAAGTGGGTCAGTGGTATTCAAATCTGCAGTCTCTTCTTCAATAGGGTATAAGATATCAATAAAATTAACACTATGCGTCTCATTTTGATATTTTAGTCCCTCCTTCATGTAAAATTTAATGGTACTCCCAAAAAATTCCAAAATAATACTGCCTTCGTAAACATCTATCTTTGCTCTAGCAGACCTAAGAAAAGGTCTACCTAAGAGCACATCAGTGGTACAAGAAAGCAAATCAGAATCCATCTCAACAATATAAAAGTCCACAGGGTATATAAAGTTATTGACTTGGACGAGAACGTCCTCTACCAAACCCTTAGGATGGATCATAGTTCAGTCGGCTAGTTGAATCACTACCTGCATCTCCTTCATGGGTCCCATTTGCAATTCTTCGTATTCCCTTAAGGACATTACGTTGATCCCAGCTCCTAAATCGCAAAGAGCTTTCTCCACTGTCTTGTTCCCAATTTTACAAGGGATGGTGAAGGTTCCTTGATCACCACACTTCTCCGGTAGTTTGCACTGAAGTACTGAAGAGACATTCTGCATAAGATTAACTCTCTCAACACCTATAAGTTTCCTTTTGTTAGTACAGAGCTCTTTCAAAAATCTTGCATAAGAAGATACTTTTGAAATTAAATCTAGCATAGGAATGTTCACTGCCACTTTGCCAAAAATGCTCATGAATTCCTTAGCCTCGTCTAATTTCTTCTGTTTAGAGGACTTGGGAGGGTAGGGAGGTGGGATATCTGCTGGTTCCAGAGGTTTCATAATCTGCTCATCAGCCTTAGCCTCAGTCTTAGCTAAGATCGACTATTCTGCTTGAACTGGAATATCAGTATGTGTTTCAGTCTCAACCAAGATTGGCTCTGGTTGAACTTCGGTTTGAATTTCTTCTTGTATTTCTTCATCCACATCCACATCCTCGTCTTCATACGATTGGTTGTGAATCTCTCGATCTGATTTCGCACCCTTTCATTCAGGTAGAACACTCCCACTCCTTAGATGGATAGCACTTACATTGTGCTTTGGGTTATCCTCGGTGGTGGAAGGTAATTTTCCACTTGTTCCTGTTTGCTGGATCTGTTGGGTGAGCTGACCTATCTGTTTTTGCATTTCAACAAGGCTGGATTGAGTTGCTTGCATGAATTTTTGCATTGTGTCCTCGATAGGTACTCCGGTAATCTTAAGCGGTTGAGGTGCAAGAGGTAACATTGGGGCATTTGATTGATTTGCTCCAAGTGGTCTGGGTACGAAGTGTTGAAAATTTATGGGAGACTGTTGTGCTTGTTGTTGGTATTGTTGATATTGTTGATGTTGATTTGGTTGTAGATTTGGTTGTAGATTTGGTTGTTGATTTGGTTGCAGATTTGGTTGGCTAGGCTGAGGCGGATCTTGTCTCCACCTTAGATTGGGATGCTGTCTCCAGGAGTATTGATTACTTTCATGTGGGAACCTAGGCTGCCCTTGATTGTTGGATTGTCCTTGGTTGTAACCATATGCCGCATTGACTGAGATTGGAGATGGATCTCCCGGCTGTTCCACCCTGTAACAACTATGGGTGGGGTGATCCAATTGCTGGCAAATCCCGCAAACAGAAGGCATAGGGTTAGCTGATGCTACTGGAGTTTGTACCTGAGTTGTGGCACCTGTTGAAAGATTCATCAAAATGTTAGTAATCTTATCAAGTTTATTTTCTACATTTATAGCATTCAAAGAAGAAGGTACAAAATTTCTCTCAGAAGTAGTTTGGCTTTTGTTGGTGTAAGATCTTGAAGTGCTCCTCCAGCGGCTGAATCTACCCTATCCTTATCCTTCACACACATTCCATCATAGAAGTATTGGATTAGGAGATGGTCAGTCACTCCGTGGGTAGGGCATATGTCTTGAAGATCCCTAAACCTTTGATGGTATTCGCTCAAGCTCTCTCCTCCTCTCTGCTGAATAGATACTAAATCCTTTCTGGCTGCCCCTGCCTTAGTTGCGTTCCAATACTTATTTAGGAAGGCAGCGGACATATCTCCCCATGTTGTAATGGTGTTATGGGGTATGCTATAGAACCAATTCTTAGCTGAGTCTTCGAGGGACCATGGAAATGCTTTGAGTTTAGCCCTCTCGATTGATACTTCCAAAGGTTTTAGGGTATCACATTGAAGATGGAGTTTCCTCAAATAGTTGTACGGATTCTCATTCGAGTGGCCATGGAACTTGGTTAAGTTGGCTATGATGTTTGTCTTGATAGACCAATCATTAGCCATAGGGGCCAGATTAATACAGGAGTAGGTTACTCTTTCTGCCCCTCTGTTTCTTTCTCTCATCGTCTGTTCTTCCTGGTTTTCTTCCATGTTTGGTATTGGATTCTCAGCTGGGTTCTGATCTTGGGCAAGACTGCTGCTGGAATCAGTTTCTGATTGTGTTCCCGAAAATTCACCAACGAATTTCCTCTTAGATTTCTTTCTGATTTGGGTTTCGGTCCTTGTGAGTTCTGGATTCAAAGGTAGTAGTTCTTCCTTTGAGGACCTGGTCATCAACTGCGAAAGATAAAAATAAAAAACAAAACTACAAAATACACCGTTAGAAGATCCCCCGGCAACGGCGCCAAACTTTGATCGCGTGTCGAGGGCATCAAATTTAGTTGTAAAAAGATATAAAAAATGGGGTAGATTGCGATAAGAGGTTCATCCACAGAGATCTTGGTGGTGTACTGTAGTCTTGACTCGACTTCCTCGTCACTGGAGTTGAGGGTTTTGTTCCTGCAATTGAGATAACAAAGCATAAAAGAGCACATGCAAAAATGAAATAAGGAAACAATCTTAGGCAGAAGTGAATCTTAGCTAAGATTGCTAGTTGAGATTGGTTGGAACTTTCGTGGGGTAGATTCCTGGTAAGGGCGAATTCGTGAGCACTCTACTTGTGTAATCGATCATTGACACTAGATTTTCTCTTTCTCTATCATAACTCTGCTATAGATTGGGAGGAACCCCTTTCCAATCCTACTTTCCTCCTATTCAAATCACTTGGAGGGTACCCCCTTTCCTAGTGATCCTGGCCAGTGGACACCTTGCTGGCTAAAGGGTTTATCCAATTGGCTGCTGGCTTGAGGCATATGCGTTTTCTCAATGGCGTAGGGAAAGACAGAGTCTAGGCCAAGCTACTCCCAACTCGGAGCCCTAGGTCGTCAATCTGGTTAGGCCTATATCGATTCAAACTCACTAACCCCCGCGAGGTTAGCTGTCTACTTCGTCACTTCAGTTTCGCTCGTCCCCTCAGTGACTGACTGCAAATTCGTAGTCTTGGTTAAGATCGATCAAGTCTTAGCCTTGACGGGAACCGGTTTGTTAAAACAGAACTTATTTCGAATACAACGATAGGGTAATTAAGAACGAATCAGTCTCACGATTTACAAGCATGCTCACTCAACCCTTAGCAAGAACTAGGTGTTTAGCTACTAAACATCATAATCAAAGAAAAAGAGAAATAATTGAAGAACATGAATTTAATTAAGGTGCGAAAAAAGTCAAAGGAATTCGCAGCTAAGTGTTTACAAAAACCAGAAGAAACGGAGATGGAAGATGCCCGTAATTGATAACCTTCCCTAACCTTTATCAAGGTTAGAGTCCCCACCAACTACGTTTCTCTCCCAAATCCTCGCTTCCTCATCACTGGAGTTGAGGGTTTTGTTCCTACAATTGAGATAACAAAGCATAAAAGAGGATAGGCAAAAATGAAATAAGGAAACAATCTTAGGAAGAAGTGAATCTTAGCTAAGATTGCTGGTTGAGATTGGTTGGAACTTTCGTGGGGTAGATTCCCGGTAAGGGCGAATTCGTGAGCACTCTACTTGTGTAATTGATCATTGACTCTAGATTTTCTCCTTCTCTATCATAACTTTGCTATAGATTGGGAGGAACCCCTTTCCAATCCTACTTTCCTCCTATTCAAATCACTTGGAGGGTACCCCCTTTCCTAGTGATCCTAGCCAGTGGACACCTTGCTGGCTAAAGGGTTTTTTATCCAATTGGCTGCTGGCTTGAGGCACATGCGTTTTCTCAATGGCGCAGGGAAAGACAGAGTCTAGGCCAAGCTACTCCCAGCTCGGAGCCCTAGGTCGTCAATCTGGTTAGGCCTATATCGATTCAAACTCACTAACCCCCGCGAGGTTAGCTGTCTACTTCGTCACTTCAGTTTCGTCGTCTTGGTTAAGATCGATCAAGTCTTAGCCTTGACAGGAACCGGTTTGTTAAAACAGAACTTGTTTCGAATACAATGATAGGGTAATTAAGAACGAATCAGTCTCACGATTTACAAGCATGCTCACTCAACCCTTACCAAGAACTAGGTGTTTAGCTACTAAACATCATAATCAAAGAAAAAGAGAAATAATTGAAGAACATGAATTTAATTAAGGTGCGAAAAAAATCAAAGGAATTCGCAACTAAGTGTTTACAAAAACCAGAAGAAAGGGAGATAGAAGATGCCCGTAATTGACAGCCTTCCCTAACCTTTATCAAGGTTAGAGTCCCCACCAACTATGTTTCTCTCCCAAATCCTCGCTTCAAATAAACTAAAAGATAGGGATAAGAATCCCAAATTGTTTTAAATTCGAAAAGCAAAATAAATAGCAAGATAATAACTAGTTGTTTTTGATCAAATAAAAATACATCCGAGATATCTTCAATCGGATGTACCGGCCAGCTGGTGCTCTGATCTGATCCGCTTCCTTGAGTCCATGGTGTGCACGCCTCTATCCTGCAATCTTAGCTAAGACACGTGGCTAAGATTGCCAATCTTTCACTCCAGCACCCGTTTCTTCCAAAAACCTGTCTTGCCCAAGATTCCTCAAAAGACCCCAGATTGACGTAAAAGGGATTGTTTCTGCCACAAAAAAAGGAGTTTTACAGTGGTAAAAACGCATGGAATAAAGCGTCAATCAATGTCCTACAATAGCGGTGTCCCCGCTCAGATATCAAGTTTCATTTCCTGCATAGATGTCCGACAATAGCGGTATTCCCGTTCGGATGTCAAGTTAGGTTTTCTGCATAGATGTCCGACAATAGCGGTATCCCCGTTCGGATATCAAGTTAGGTTTTCTGCATCGATGTCCGACGATAACGGTGTCCCCGTTCGGATATCAAGTTAGGTTTTCTGCATCGATGTCCAACAATAGCGGTGTCCCCATTCGGATCTCAAGTTTGCATTCCTGCAATTTATCTCCTCCTAGAGTGACTTTATTTACTTTCCTGGAATTTATCTCCTCTCAGAGAGACTTTATTTACTTCCTGTATTTTATCTCCTCCTAGAGTGACTTTATTTACTTTCCTGCATTTTACCTCCTCCCAGAGCGACTTTATTTACCTTTTTGCATTTTATCTCCTCCTTGAGTGACATCGTTTGCATTCTCCTCCTTTTGTGACGTCATTTACATTTTTGCTTTTTACCCTCAACACATTTCCAAAACCATCGCTGGCACGGGAGCAACCATCTCTACTGCTTATCAAAAATCTCAGTTACACCTCGTTTTTTGATAAGACAATAAAGAGGGTGCAACTGTTGCTACCCGATTTTTGACATTTCGCATAACATATCCGCATTTTTTCCATTTTTCGTCCTACTACTAACCCTTTTAATATTGATCATTTTTTATTATTGTCGTTTATTTACTATTTACTTTGTGTCACTTTCCTTTTTGTTCGTATTTTAGCTTTTTTTGTTTGAACTTCTATCGGTACCAAACGAGGTTTCTCGAACCATAAATCGAACATTTTCGTCTATTTCATATTTTTATATTTTTATCTCGCATCATTTTGTTTATTTCGTTTTATCGCATATTTCGGTATTTTCCGTTCAAATTTTTATCGTCTTTGAGCGAGATTTATCGTTTCGTTAACTCGAACTGAATAAATAATAAAGAAACATTTAATTCCTCCCTCACCTTCGTACTCATCTACCCTCTCCATTTTTCAAGCCTACTCACCTTCTCCCTCTCTATTTTTCTCACCTTCTCCCTCACCACATTTAGTGCAACCCATCCCTCACATTCCCTATAAATACTCTCCCATTTTCTCAATCAAAAGGGGGGGAGCTCACAATCGTCGGCATCCATTCTCAATCCCCTCCATTTTTCCAAACCCATTCTCCCTCCCTCCACTTCCACCAAATCAACCATACTGCCATCATCACTACCAAACCGCCACTGCCCAACTCAAAGAAATCTCCATCCTCCTAAATCGGCCAACCACCAAATCGACTCAACTACCGTCAAACCCCAAGACACCATCTCTCTCGACCAACACCACCAAAACACGAGCTGAACACACTCTTTAAAAGCTTTCTCTTGCTAGCAGAGTTGCTCAAACAAAGGTTGAAACTCAATCTCTAGCTCTTCAAATTTTATTTTTCAACGTTTTCAGCAAAATCTTTCAAAAATTAAATCATTCGTGTTTTGATGAAAACAATTACTTTTTTAATTTCGAATAATTTCTGTCAATGCTCTAGATTAATTACGCTGCTTTGATTCTCCGAATTTCTATCTAATTCGGACGAATTTCTATCTAATTCGGACGAATTTCAAGCTTTCTGTTTAATTAAATTTAATTCATTTTTAATTTAATTGGACACTGTTTTGAATGAATTAAACTTCTATGTTTGCATGGTTAAATTGCTACTGTTGTTAGGATAATTTTGGTGGAGAAATTTTCTGTTTTTGTTGCAGGTAGCCAGACCTACTGCAAGCGACCCAAGGAAGAAGATGAACAGTGGTCAGGAGAGGGAGAGAGTTGTTGGCTATTTGAAAGGAAGTTGGGTTGCTCATGCCTAGCGCATGGAGAGGAAAGCTTGGCGTTGTGCGCCAAGCGTGAGGAAAGCTGGGTCACGCAGGCCCAACATGAGGAAGAGAAGAGGGCTTGGACCTTGGCTGGTCTTGGCCCAATTGTGGGTCCATCCTCTGCCCAGTGGGCTGAGTCCAATTCTTTACCCCGTCGCATATTTTTTGTACCACTTTTCGTGTACTTGTACTATTCATTCATTTTCGCGCACTTGTACTATTTATTTATTTTTCTCGCACTTGTACTGTTTATTTATTTTTAGCATGCTTATACTATTTATTTATTTTCGTATGCTTGTATGCTTAGATAATTATTTTGTTCGTGCTTATTTAAATTAATCATTTTTTGCTCGCATGCGACAATAGTCAACTACTTAAACGCCTATCCTTGCTTCATACAATTACTCTCGATTAGAAAGGGTAAAACCACCCGTACCCTTCAGAAGTAAACGTTTCTCACCTTTTTATTTAATTCACGCTTTTTTCGTATATATACTCGTATGTATGAACTTTTAGAACTGCTAGAATCTATTGGGCATGGTCACTTAAATTAGGACTTTTTATTTTCCAAGCATGTTTTTAAATACCTCTTTTACCGGTAACCTTTTTAGGATGTGACTCGGGTGCCTAACACCTTCCTGAGTCCATAATACAACCTCGAACCACTATTCTCGGGTTCAGGCCCACTTTGCCTTAGCTTTTTTTTATTCCATGACATTAGGTTCCCTAAACTTAGAAACAAAAATAGGGTAGCGACTTCATTGCATTATGTGAGATGAGTCCAGATTTCGTCTCACATCTCATCCCAAACCCCCGTCGCTCAAAAATTCCAAAAGCGGGTGCGACAACAACCTAATCAATCAACTACATATTCCACATGTAATTGAAAGTTATCCTTCTATTTACAATTTGTCGCGCCCCGAAAATTAAAAATTCGCGAGTGTGCAACGAACTTGAGACCTTACGATGCTCAGCGTAAATAGACGCCTTGCAACATACAATGAAGTCGCCACCCTAATTTGGTTGCTAGGTTTAGGGGACCTTAATCGTCATGGCATAAGAAATATAATAAATAAAAAACTAAAGGCACAAAAAAGGGGTCTGGACCCTAGACAAAAGGTTCAGGGTCGTATTATGGTCTCGGGAAGGTGTTCGGCACCCGAGTCAAATCCGAAAACGGTTACCGGTTGATGAGAGAGGTGTTTGATAAAAATGCATTTTTGAAAAGGGGGCCCTCAGAGGAATCGTCACTTTAGTCTTTTCTATGATCGTGACCATTCAGGAATAATTAATCATTAGACGGGGTTACCGTTTTAATGTCTTTCGGACGGGGTTACCGTTTATCAAGACCGATTGATTATTCCTGACCGTAACGTGATGGGACTGAATTTTCCGTAAGACTGAATGAGCGCCCTCTATTTCATCATCGGGCCAATGCATGATTAAATTAATTACTACGTGATTCTATCATGGATAGCTTAACAGAGTACAAATTTAAATGAGAGTTTTTGAAGTGATAAACTGATGTGGGATTGAAAGTCCCCATGTACATGCAGTCAATATAAGCGAGAATTTAAAATCATATGAACATGGCATTTTAAGCAAATCTTTAAACACGTTGTTCATGTGAGTTGATTTTAATTCTAGTAGTTCTATATATCATGCGTATGATTGATATTTACGAAAAGCGTTGAATAAATAAAAGGGAACGAAAGGCGTACTTTCGAGCGAAGCTTGAAATTAAAACCTACAAAATGAGAGTGTTAGTGATAGCTCGAGAAAATAGATAAACAATTTTATGAATGCGAGAATTTAAATGACAGTTGATTGCATGCAAGAAATGATGGATTTAACGCATACGAGAATTAAATGCTGAGTTTGATAAGTGCAGGGATTTAAATGATGATAGTTGATTGCATGCGAGAAATGATGGATTTGACGCATACGAGATTTAAATGCTGAGTTGATTGCATGCGAGAAATGATTGATTTGACGCATACGAGAATTAAATGCTGAGTTGATTGCATGCGAGAAGTGATGGATTTGACGCAAACGAGATTTAAATGCTGAGTTGATTGCATGCGAGAAATGATTGATTTGACGCATACGAAAATTAAATACTGAGTTGATTGCATGCGAGAAATGATTTATTTGACGCATACGAAAATTAAATGCTGAGTTGATTGCATGCGAGAAATGATTTATTTGACGCATACGAAAGTTAAATGCTGTTTTGATAAGTGCAGAAAAATTAAATGCAGTTGACGATTTACAGGGAATTAAATCAGTTGATGATTTGCAGGAAATAAAATAGGTTGATATTGCAGGAAATAAAACAGTTTGATATTTGCAGAAAATAAAACAATTGATATTTGCAGAAAATAAAACAATTGATATTTGCAGAAAATAAAATAATTGATATTTGCAGAAAATAAACAGTTGATAAATTGCGGAAAAATTTCCAACAGCTTGCGAAAAATTAAAGCAGTTGATATTTACGAGAATAAAAATGCGACCGACCATGTAAGCGGTAAAATGAATGATTGAATTTAAATTGCCGAAAGTAAATTGCAAAAATTTATAGTGCGAATAATTTAAACAGTTGATAAGTACAGAAGATTAAACAGTTGATAGTACGAAATATTTTTACGAAAAAAGCGTGATCCGAAATCTCGGAAAGAAATGAAAACGGGCTGGGCCCAACTAAAAAGAGCAAGGAAAATGAAAATGGGCCAGGAATAGTGCCTGGCCCATGAAAATAAAAAAGGCATGGTGATGGGCCAAGCCCATCATCAAGGACGAATGAATTGGCCTTGCATGACACTATTCATCGTCCTCTTCCTTGGTCGCCGGCGCTACTGCCGGCGGCCAAGCTCCGGCCACAGGTGGCCGTTTCGTGAGATCTTCGTACCGAGACGCTCGTCTCCTCGACGGCGTCTCAACCGTATGAAGCCCGAATTTTATTTCAAAACATATCGAGTTTAATTTTGAAAAAATGACAAAACCGTTAATTATCGAAAACTAATTAATTCACACAATCTAGCCAACGATTTATTAAATTGAAAACGTGTATTTAATCTACATCATGCATATGAATTAATGGCATAAAAACAAGCAATTTATCTACTCAAAATCAAGCCAAACGAATTAAAGAAAGAAATGCATGAAAAAAACAAAAATAAGCTAGAGAGAGAAAGCTCACTGCCTAAACTTTGAACTGGACGATTATCGCTCTAAATGAGCAATTGATCAGAGGGAGAAGAAGCAAGGGTTTCTTGCCAAATTGGTGCCGTTTGAATGAGCGAAGGAGGCTTGTATTTATAGCCCGAAGTCGCGTGGGTTGGAAACGCTAGTACTGCGTGTGGTGGCTGGTTTTGTCGCGGTGGCGGAGCTAGGGTCGTACTGGCGGGGCTACGTACTGGCCGTGATGATGGTGGAAGCGATCGGTCGAAGGGACAAGACGTCGGGAGCAGGCTACTCGGTGGCCTGCTCCACTGTTTGCTCACGTCCATGGTGCATGCGCACCATGGCATGATAATTAGTCAACCGTTGATCTGGTTGACTTTTCTTGGTTGACCAGATCAACGGTTGTGATCAGCTTGACCTTTACCTTATTTAAATGGCCTCGAGCCGATTCCTGCGAGCAAACGCTCTGACTTTTCGAGCTGAAGGTACCAGCGCGTAGAGAAAAATACGACGGGTTTAACCGTATATAACGAATGATGAGAATTTCTCGTTTAACGTGTTTATTTTCGCGTTCAAAAATGTGAAACGTTCGGACGAAAAAATAATGATGTTACGCCGAAAATTACACGAAACGCTGTAGACTGTTGTGAACGGAAAAAAAGCTAGCAACTAGTTGATGGAAAACATTTCAAATTCAAGCTATTGTCCGAGCGAACTTACTCGGGTCCAATAAAAGCTCGAGTGAAAATAATAATAAAAAATGAAAAAACTAAAAAATGCGCTAAAATACTAAAAATCCTAAAAATCATGAGATGACCTAAAACGAAGAAAAAACTAGCAAACGACTGCCGGATAGTTAAAAATGTGCTTTTTAAGGCTTAAAATAATAATGATAATAATAATGAAAATACGTGACGAAAAATTAAAAATGCTATTTCGAACGCTGACAATGCTAAAACGCGATGAAAAATTCAAAAATGCTAGCGACAGTAAATTAAGTAAATAACAGAAATGCTAAAATTAATTAAAATTGGCGTCAAAATTCGGGTATCAACACAATTTTTTATTGAAAAGAAAGAGAGATAAAAGAAAGAAGAGAGGAAAGAAAGAAAGAAAAGTAGAGAGGTAAGAGTAATGGTAATTTTGTAAATAGATGACGTGTGGTGGCCACATCATTCGGGTTGTGGATTCGGAAAGTTTGGTTGACGAGTTTAACATTACTCTTTGAGTAATACTATACTCAACAACGAAACTCACCGAATCCACTTCCCGAATGACGTGGACGTCCACGTCATTCAGTTATTTACAAAATTGTCATTCTATATAATGACAAAAATGCCCAGAATACTCTTACCTCCTTCTTCCTCCCTCACCCGTGCTTAATTTCTAGGTTTAGCAATTCCTCCTCCCCTCCCCACCACAACAAAACCCACGCTCTCGGCAACTCAAGAATCTCGATTTATCCACCCCACCTGCTAGTCCACTTTTTTTTTCCATTTCTCTTGTTCTTATACTTTCCGCCCTACAATCTCGAATTTGAAATTCTTGGAACATTAACCACTCAGTTCAAGTACTTCTCTCTTTTATCCTTCTTCATTTCATCATCGTTTGCGTCCTATACTTACCTCAATTTTCTATTTTTGTTGTGATTTGGTGTGCAGTTGCATGATAAGGCGTATTTGTTTGAGCAGCAGCATTGGAAACAAGCTAGGAAGAAGAACCTGCAAATTTAAGGTGCTTTATTTAATTTTGGGTTATATCATGAATTTATGTGGTGATTGGTGTTGGGTTCTTAGATTTTCTCACTAGAAATATAATTGTTAAGATGGCTGCATATATTTGTGGATGAGAAAAAGCATAATTCAGATAAAGTAATTATATTTTAACTGATGTCTTGGATGACTTTTCTATTTATAAGGTTGTTATGAGAAAATAAGGACTAATTTTCTTTAACATATTGAGGTATTGCAATGACTTCTCATAATTTTAACTTCTGACTTAGTAATGGAATTCTCTTCACTTGATTAGATGAGTAAAATATACTAAGGAGTTCAAGTTATTGTGTTATTGGTTATTACCTTATGACTTGTATCTGTCAGGACCTATGACTTTATCCATATGTTCAATCAAGATTTTGGTGTCTCTAATATCTTGAAATTGCTAGCTTGTTGATTGTATATTAGTAATAGTTCTGGCTTTGTTGGGGAGAATTAGGCATGTACTTAACAACATTAATTATTAATGGTGTATAAATTATGAAGTAACGCTTAATTACTTTGTCATACAGTAGCAATATCATTTGCGGCGGAGGTAATGGAGTCTTTGCCCGAACCTGATGATAAATTGATTCCGAAGGCAGATATGGTCTTCAAATAAGAAGAAGAAGTTTATAACTTTTGTCTTGAGTATGCTTATGAAGTGGGATTCGGTATCAAGAAAAGAAGTGTGAAGAAAGATGATAATGGGAAGCTGAAGTATTTTACTGTTGAGTGTAGTAAGGGAGGTACGTGGAAATCCGTAGCAAAAATGCTTTTAATCCAGGGCCATCAAGAAAAACTAATTGTAAGGCTAAAATTAATGTTATTGGTAATGATGAAGGTGAGTTCACTATTTCGGTTGTTAATCTTGATCATAATCATGCGGTCAGTCTCACAAAAGCACGTTTTTTTAAGTGTAATAAAAACATGGACGAGTATGTAAAGAAGAGGCTTGAAATAAATGACCAAGCAGGCATACGTGTGAGTAATAATTTTCATTCTCTGGCTGTGGAAGTAGGGGGGTATTAGAACTTGACCTTTACTGAGAAAGATTATAGAAATTATATTCTTAAAGTAAGACAAATTAGGCTTGGAGTTGGAGATGCAACATCACTTAACATGTATTTTGCATGCATGCAAAAGAGGAATCCTAATTTCTTTTATCTGCTTGATATAGATGATTACAGTCAATTAAGAAATGTATTTTTGGCAGATGCACGATCTATAGCAGCCTATGAAACTTTTGGTGATGCCATATCGTTTGATACAACGTACTTAACTAATAGATATGACATGCCTTTTGCACAATTTATTATTGTTAATCATCATGGGCAGACTGTACTATTTGGATGTGGTTTACTCTCAAATGAAGAAGCAGATACATACATTTGGTTGTTTAAAGCTTGGTTGTTGTGCATGTCAAATCCTCCAAATGCAATGATTACTAACCAATGCAGGTCCATTCAAAAAGCTGTCAAATATATTTTTCCTAATTTTCACCATAGTCTTTGCCTGTAGCACATTATGAAGAAGTTGCCTGAGAAGCTTGGATCACGACATGATTACAAGCAAATTAAAAAAGTTAAGAAAAAAGCTGTCTATGAGTCCATTGAGGTTCAAGAATTTGAGGAGATTTGGGGTAACATGATTAATGATTTTGATCGCAACGAAAATACATGGTTAAGTGGTTTATATGAAGATCGTCATCATTGGGTTTCGGTGTTTGTAAAAGGAACTTTTTGGGCTGGAATGTCTACAATCCAAAGAAGTGAAAGTATAAATGCATTCTTTGATGGGTATGTTGGTACCAAGACGTCTTTAAAACGTTTTGTAGAGCAGTATGATAATGCATTGAAGAGTAAGATCGAGAAAGAAAACAAAGCAGATTTTGCTTCGTTCAATTCCCGTATTCCTGTGATAACTAATTTTAACTTTGAGAAACAACTTCAAGATGTCTACACAAATGAACTGTTTTGGATATTTCAGGATGACTTGAGGGGTTTGGTGTACTACAATCTTTCCTTCCTTGACAGGTACGAATCAATTCGAGTTAACGTCATTCTACTCTGTGAGTTTCTCTTTTTATGTATCTGTTGTTGCATTCAAATTATAGTTTCCAAGTAGTATTTGAGTTGATTATAGTTTCTCTTGGTCTGTGTATCAAAACGGAGTTCTGATTGTTGCTTCTATGTTGTAAATCTTGCCTTCCTTGACAGGAACGAATCACTTTTGACATTTCAAATAACCTGACATTTTGAGAAGCAAAGAGGGTGCATTAAGAAGACAAGTTACTTATGTTGTTTGTTATGATGAGGCAAATCTTGAATTTAAGTATTCATGTCGTCTGTTTGAGTTTAAAGGAATTATTTGCAGACATTATGAAGGTGTTTATTCAGGAAAATATATATTATGATCCATCTCAATATATCTTACATCGCTGGAGAAAGGATGTTAGACACAAACATTCATATGTCAAGAATTGTTATGATGACGATAGGGATGATGAATGTAGTGAGATACAATAATTGGAATTCACAATGGTCTAAGACTATAGAGATTGAGGCTGAGTCTGTAGAGAATTATGAGTTTCTAATGAGATGCTTAGATGAGGCAACTTCAAAACTCTCACTCAGTAATTCGATTAATTAACAAGCAGTCCGCAAAAACCTCCTCAACGATCATGACAGAAGACTGTCAAATTTTTTTGAGTCCTTTGAAGGTGCGAACAAAAAGGCGTCCTCTATCCAAAAGAAAAGTGTCAACAGTAGAACAACAAATGAACAAAAAAAAGGTATCAAAGGTTTTTTTTAAATTATTTTCTTCAATAATGATTGTGATATTTGTATATGATGTTTAACTTTTCAGTAATATTTTTTTCTAATAGAGTGCTCAAGCAAGCAAAAGTAAGAAAGATAATTATGAGTCACAAAATCAATTTGGAACTCAAGAGAGTCAATTTGGACCATTTGAACCATCAACTGTGAATCAATTTGTAACTCAAGAGAGTCTGGTATGAATGTTTGTTTTGTTTCTTTGGGATTTTGTGTTCTACATGTTGTAGAATGGCAACTAAATTTCTGTTAACTGAAATTTTCAGCTGAAGGATGATAATGATGACGAGGGGGGATTGGAAGAAGAAGACGAGGATGATAATGGAGAGACGTTATGTGGTGCTTGTGGGGATAATTATTCATCTACCAGACTTCTCCAATCTTTCCCAGTCTATTTCATATTGCAAACAGGCAACCTCATCTACCATTTCCATGTTTGCATTATGCAAGTGATCTAGTTTTTCATTCAAACATCTAACTTCTCCTTTAAGATTTTCTTCATTGTCTAAGAGCATATGGACAACCTCCCTATCCATATTTAACAATCACTCACTGTCATGCCAATTAAAAAACCTAAATTTGTGTTTTCGACAAGAGTAAAATTGTCTCCCTATATTTTCCTCCTTCCAATAAACCCACATTGGAGCCTTGAAGCCGCAGTAGCAAATCCTCATTGGTCCTTCATAGTTCTCATCTCCGAATTGAGTATTCCTCCTCTATGTACGTGATAAGAGTCCGAGGTTTGTTGAGCAGGATCGGCCAATGGGGGGCTGGTCGGGAACACTATTCCGGTGTCTTCGTTACCTGCAAAGCGCCGGAGGGGGTCTCCGGCGTAAACGCTCCGATGCTTAAGTCAGTATGAGTGGTGAAAATGGTAGGGGTCCAGCACGCTGTCTTAGGCTTACCCTCTTGTCTGGAAGGGTGGGGGTATTTATAGGTAAAGGAAGGACCTTACCGACAGGGGGTAGGTGTTATCCCTGGTAGATGCCGCTTGTGTGTTAGGGAGTGACGTCATGCGAGGTGACGTCATGCGTGACCTGGGTGACGCCGTGCAGATGTCGCATGAGAGCCCCCCTCCCCCCGCTGATGTCGACCATCCCAGGGTCGATCGCCAGGCTAGGGGCGGTAGGAGCAGTGCCATGTCCCCCTTGGTATGTACAGTGTTTTGGCCTTGTCGCCAGGTGCGATGGCGGAGATGTCGCTTGAGTGGTGTCAATGGTTATCGTAAGCCCAACTGAAAACGAGCCCGAGTGTTTACCAAGGGCTACTGCCTCATCTTCAGTCTCGTCTCTTTAGGGGTTTCTGCATTAATGAGGGCTCGGCAGTCGATAAACACGTCTTTCCAGAACACATTTTTTTCCTGGGTCTATAAATAGACCTTTTTTCTGCACTTATTTTTCACAACTCTCTCAACTTTCTTCACCTCTCCTCATTCAATGGACGAAGTTACCAAAAATTTTCTGCTCTCCAAGGCCCACACACTGAGGAACCTGACTCAAGCAGCCATCGATTTCCTGGGGTCGCTGAGCAGCAAAACTTCTAAGGATATCTTGGAGCTCCAGGGGATGTTGACCCCCCTGCAGACTAGGCAGAATGCTGTCTCCATGGAGGACTTCAGCCCCGTGGAGAAGGCGGTGAAGCTGTCGGTGGTTGTCTCTCAAATTCAGCTACTTATTGCTATGCTGCAGCATAGGAAGGATTTGCTGGGGTGCTGCCTGAAGGGCATAAGGGCCTGCTCTTCCGAACTGACCACTCTTGCGGATGCCCTGAGGGATATTCCCTTTATGGAGTGGGAAGATGACGATGCTGGGTCGAATGTCTGACTAGCGGTGGGGACCCTTCTGCTATGTCTCTTTATGTTTTCCTTGGTGTTGTCTTGTGTAATCCCGAGTCGTTAGGCCCTTAAATAAATAAAATGGTTTCTCGTTAGATCGCCGCGCTATTGATGTTTTCCTTCCTTGTACAACATCTTGTTTGAAAAATAACCTCCGCACCCACCAACAGTGGGTTTAATGTCCCTTGGGATCCCGCACCTTTTCATTTACTTGACCGGCACATAATAATAAACATCTCTCTCCACCATTCCCAATTTATTTCGCGTCGTTTCTTCAGTGTCTCCCGATTGGGCGGTTATTTCGGCGTCCTTTGGTTGGCGCAGGCTTTCAACAGTTGTGATTGTAAAGTCGGATCTCTTCACCCCTCTGGCCGTTGCTCCTGAACGTATTAATTACCTTATGAAAACACGCGAGAAGGCGGGAGCACTTCCTTGCCTTGGCTATATAATGGGGCTTTTCTTTCTTTTTCCTGTTCATCCCTCTTCTTCTCATTTTCTTCTTGCTATTGCTGATATTTTCATGGCTGATTCGTATTTTTTGTACACTGTTGCCCGTGACTCTCCCCCAACTCCTCCGACTTCACCGGACTCCGACCATCCTCCTTCCTCACCTCCATGGAGGCCTACCAAACGCCTTACCAAACACCGGGGTCGCAAGAATCCAAAGAAAACAAAGAAGAAGGCCTTTGAATCCTTCTTTGCCGGTTATGAGCCTCACTACTTCGCTCTACAAAAGGGTGATGAAGCGCCACCGTCTGCCCCTCCTCCTCCTCCAGAGAGAGAGGCTTTTACTCAGAACACCGATTTGAGGCCAGCAGCCTCTACCATCGAAGAGGGTTCCCGTGCCAGTTATGTAGAGAGGGTTGCCCTCGCGACAAAGCTTGTGCCCAAACCTGCCGAGTATTTCTTTTCCTATAACAGTGGATTACCATCGTCCCCGGAGGACTATGATTACTGCTATGATATGGACTGGGCTGACGAGGATTGACGATGTCGTGTTTGTTGTAGATGTTGCTGGCTCTTTAAATAAAGAAATAAAAATAGTATTTTGCTTTTTCTTCTTTACTTCTGCATTGTGCCGTCTCATGGGGTAACTGACGCTGACCAGCCAGTTATCGCTTCACACGATCATCTCTTTTGACTTCGTGCAATTCACGACCCTTACTTTGCGAGGTTCGAGTTGAGTGCTTGACTTTAAGTTTCCTGTCAGAACTTTTCCACGTGTTGCATTTATGTTACACGTGTCCTGCTGCGATGGGCTGCCTGGTCGTCTGGTTTTCAGCCATCTTTCTTAAAAGGAAATTCGCTCATTCTTTCTACTCTTTCGCTCTTCTTTTAAATTTCACATCTCTCTTCGCTTTTTCACTCGCTCCGAGAAAATTCTCTCGCTCGTATCCAGACGATCCGCCTATTAATTTCGCTCTTCTTTTTCAAGGTATTCTGCTCGATCTTGCTTTGATTTTCCTTTTGCTACTTATCTGCCATGCCTCGCACAAGATCTCAGTCCGGCTCTCTGGTTATTCCCGGGGCAGTCTCTCGAGATCCTGAAATCAAAAACACCCCTAGCATCTTTACCTGCCCCACTGTTCTGCATCTCGAATTAGAAAGAAATGGTATTACTTTCCCAGGGATCACCGTCCTTCTATTCCTACTAGCACTATGAGTCTCTATAGCAGGCTTTGGGGGACTCGTAGGATACTTTATTTTAAGATGTTTCAATATGGGTTCCGCCTCCCTGTTCGTACCACACTAGAGAACGTACTGCGTGAGTATGGGCTTAACCTTACGCAAATCACCCCTTCCTCGTGGAGTGGCATCTACGCTTTCCTCCGCGCTAGCGAGTTGAAAGATATTCTCGTTCCCTCTGTCACTTTGTTTCACAAGTTTTTGACTCTAGTCTGTCGCAATGGCTTTGTTGATATTACCCCAAGGTGGGGTGATGCCTTAGTCGGGTCTTTTTGGCAAAGATTTCATGGATTTGAGGAGAGCGTCGAAGACTAGAAGAGCGGTTTCTTCGTTGTCGAATTACCCTCTCGTCTGTGGCGCTCTGGTTTCAACCTGGATGTTGTTGATTGGGTGAAGCCAGTAACTCTGTCTAGGGAAGAATTAGGCCAGGTCAACGCCTTGCTGAAGATAGAGTCGTCCTTCCAGATCCGAAACTTTGCCTTGTATAGGCCTTTATCTGAGTGTACCATAGGTGAGTTTTTGGGTTTTGTCATTATCTTACTTATCCCTTGCTTACTAACATAGCTTCTCGCAGGGAATACTGTCGCTCGTCCACTTCCAAAGGGTGACACTCCTCCCAAGATTATTCCACCTCCGGCGTCGACTCCTTCTACTTCTGTTGGGGCCTCGGCTGACCACTGCATACCCATAAAGAAAAGGGCTTCGAACGGGGCCCTTTTGAGGGAGAGCGGTACTTCTACCCACGCTTCTCGCTTCGTGGAGAATTGGTTACCAACTCAAAAAATAGGGTCCGGCTCTGGTTCGCCAATAATTGAGACAAAAGATAGTTTCTTACGGGGCCGAGGATATGGAGGACATGGATACAGAGCTGAGTCTTCGCCCAGCCTCCACGGCTCAACGAAAGAGGCTGAGGGAAGAGAGCGAGACTTGGGTGGCGAAGATGGTTGCTCGGCCTACCCCTGCCCCAGCGACAACCCCTGTCGCTCCTCGCGCTGCCGGTTCACCTGGTGCCACTGAAGAAGTTACCGCGCCGCCAGGCGACACTTCCTCGACTCTGAGGTCGTCTCCTCCCAATGGGGTTCCCGCATCTGCAATGGTATCGCCGTCGGTGGCAGACTCCACTCCAGTCATGGAGCCTCCCCATTCGCCCATTGGTTCCTGTATTCCTGACGTGGTGGCACCAGTTCAGGGTACTACTGGTTCTTTTTGCTTTGCCCCAAAGTCTCCTTGCCCGTTGTTCCTTACTTCCATTCGAGATACCGGTGGTTCACTCAATAGTTCTACCCCTTCCTTTGTTGTTGATCTCTCCCCTGACGGGCCCCGAGGGGCCCCTTTCCATCAACTGGATTTGTTAAAATTTGGGACTAACGAGTTCCGTGCCTTGGGTGTGTCAGACCCCTTGTCGCGAGACCAGCCCACAACTATCTTAGCCTGCGAGATGTTCCGCACCCTGAGGATGAGAATAGGTTATTGCAGCTTCCTCCTGAGGTTCAGCGTGCGCGCATTATGAATAACTGCCTTGCCGTCTTTCGGGAACTTCATTACTTTATCAAGGCCCACGATGAGCAGTTCCAAGATCCTGTTTCCTTGGCCAAAGTGGAAGAGTTGACGCGGCTCCAGAAACGTACCCAAGCCGAGCTGCGCGAGTGCCGTATTGACCTTGCTCGGGAGAGGTCTAAAGGAAAAGCCAAGGTGGGAGCTTTGGAGGCTGAGCTGGTGGCTGCTGAGAAGAAGAATTCTCTTCTTCGCGATGCTGATTTGGCGAAGGCTTCGTCGAAGGTGACTTGGTGGAAGAAGAAGGTCGTACGAGCCTTTACTACTGGGTTAGCGGATCAGTGTCGCGGTAGGGCTTTTGATCCTGCTGAAGTTACCGAGTATGCCTCCGCGAAAATGAAAGAGATTGATGAGAGCCAAGAAGGCTTCTTTTCCTCCGAAGAAGAGTGTTGAGACGACACCCATGCGAGGCCCCTTCGATGCCAGTTGATTGAGGTGTCGCTTTACTATCTGTTCCGCTGTTGTACTATTTTTTCTATTTGGACTTTGATGTCGCCTCCTTGGTTTGTAATAACTAATAAATCTTGTGTACTTGGACAAATAATACATGTACCTTGGCGGTGTCGCCTTCTTGTTGAGCTTACTTATCACTTGTCTGCTTGTACTATGTGTTACACTTTTTGCATGCCGCGGCGCTGTAACTTGCCTTCTCTTTCGTTGGACCTGACTCCACTTTTCAGAGCATTTAATGCTCTGACTTCTTTTGCTGGTACAAAAGAGACAGTCATGATGCTCTAGGCACACGTGTCCGCAGAGGGAAGCACTAGGGGAATGGTGAGGCTGGAAGCGTCTTTTCACTGGCCTGAGACTGTACCCGTTTCCTGCGTCCCTTATTTTTGACACGTCACACGCAATGATCGCTTGACCTGTCATTTCACTTGAGCCTTAGGGTTATAAAACCCATCTCATATTTCTTTCTCATCTTTTGCTGCTTCTTTCCCTAAGAAAAGAACACAACTTCTCTTCCTCTCGTTGTGATCCGCCGCCACCTGGGTGCCCTAACCTTCTTTCCCAAAAAGGTACCTTCTACTCTTCCCTTAGCTTAACCTTATTCATGGCTCGTAATCGCCGTTATTCCCAACCCCAATCTGCTGGGGAAGGAGATATTGAGAATACCGTCTCCACCATTGCTTCCACCGCCGTTCTTCGGCAGCGGTTGCGAAATTATAATGCCAACCTTGATCATTTGGATGGGTATTCCATTAAAATTACCCCTAAGTGGCTTCGTCTCAACAGCGAGTTGCCTGGAAATCGTAGGATTCTTTATGAAAAAATGTTTAATTACGGTTTTCGACTCCCTCTGGATCCTTTGATTGCAGAATTGTTTTCTGAATTTGATTTGAACGCTGCCCAGTTAAGCCCGAATGCTTACTATGGCATTTATTCCTTTATAGCGCTTTGTAGATATGTAGGGATTGAATCCCCCTCTCTGTTACTGCTTCGATCCCTATTTCAACTGTTTAACCATAGTAATGGTGTCATAGCAATATCACCTCGCTATGACGATGACTCACTAAAACCCTTCACCTGGAAATTATTACATCTTGAATCCTCTGTTGACGCCTGGAAGAAGGGGTTTTTTATCGTCACTTTGCCTGAGCCTTTGTGGCGAAGTGGGTATAATTTGAGCATTAGGGACGGTGCCTGGGGTGGGAGGCCGCACCTAGGACCAGTTGAGCAAGGTTGGTTGGACAAATTGCTCAACCTGACAGGGATTCCTGGTGTTCATACTCGCGAACTTGCGTGTCGGGGCGACATCCGAGGCTGTATCCAAAGTGAGCACCCTCTATTTCATTCGTTCTTCTCTGTCAGTACTAACTCTAACATTTTTCTCTTATTCCTGCAGATCCTCCGGCCGGGTGGAAGCCCGAGTGTATCAATAAATGAGAAAAAAGAGCTCAGCGGAGAAGGGAAAAAGAGGCTCTTGTCGCTGCTACTGCTGGTGTCACTGCTAACGTTGCGCACCTGTCCACCTCTGCGCCTGAGTCTTCTTCTCGTCCTCAAGCGGAAGTTACTACCGCTTCGGCCACTGAGCCAATTTCTTCCACGAGCGCGGACCCTACTCAAGCGTCCTCTTCTCGACCTCCAGCTGCCAAGAGGAGGAGAAGGACTATCCATATCCACGTCATCGCTCCTACTCACCCTTCTATTCCGGTTTCCGAGGTTGTTCTTGCAAATTCTTGTAAATTTATTATTCCATTTACTTGCCTCTTTATTCTCTTTATTTTTTCTCCGTAGGGTACCGCTGTTGTTTCTTCTACTGCTCCTTCCTCCGACGGTATGGACCTGACGCATATTCTTGGTCCTAAGAGGCCGCGCCTCGGCGAGGATGCCCCTTCATCGGATGGTCTTACCGCCAATCAGGAAAGGCAGGAAGGTGTCGCTGGTACTGGCCCTTTGCCAGGCGATCAAGCCTTTGAGCTACCGGGGAATAGGGCTGCCTCCGCGCCCTTTCCTCAATATCCTTCTTCTTTTGCCACGTCATCTCCTCCTCCTAGCCATCCACTGGGCTTCATAGGCGACCTATCGGAGAGCGACTTTCCTCCCTTCCAGGCCGTTGGTTTTGGTCTTGACATAGGAACATCCTCTCGTTCCCCTCCGTCTCCTCCTAACGTCTTCTTTGTTCCTGCGGCCACTCAAACAATCTCTCCTTCCCTCGCGTCTATTGAGACTCCTCGTTTGGTGGCTGACTTGAGTACCATGATTTCTGGAGGGGCCGCCACCCACTAAGTCGACTTAAGCAATATTCATCAACGCGGGTTCCCAGTGTTAGGGGGCGACAACTCTTTAGCGACATCTGCTTACTTGGCGGCGCATATGCTTTCGCTTGAGGAAGAGGAGCGAGCTTTCCTTTCTCATGCCCACGGGGACCAACAGCAGCGGATACGTACTCAACTATTCTCTGCACTTCAAGATTTCCATTACTGGTCAAAGGACGTGATGAAGTGAGTGAGCTCTCTCAGCTCTTCCTCCGAGGAATGGCGCGACACTAATCGTCAGCTTTTGGAGGAAATTAACAGGAACCAAGAGGAGCTGGGGAGGAATCGAGTAGAGTTGAGGAAATATGCCGAAGAGCGGCAGAATATGGAAGCCAACCTGGCAGCTGTGAGGGGAGAGTTAGAGGAGGCTAGGGGGCACGAAGCCACGAAGGATGCCGACCTACAAGCAGAACGAGGTCGAAATGCCGCGCTTGTGGAGGAAACGACGGACAAGTGCAAGTGGTTCTCGGAACAGACTGCGGGCATCATGGCCGACTGCTTTATTGAGCGTTATGGCCGAGATAAGTTTGATGTCGCTGCTATCATTCAGCTCTTCAAAAACAAGTCAGGGAGCCTTACGGAGGATGGCTACTACTAGGCGAAGAGGCCACGCGGGAGCGAGGAGGACGACAGTCTGCCAGGGCCATAGATTTTCTTGTTTTTTCTTTTCATCCGTCGGGTGTCCTCCATTTTTGCTCTTTTGTGTTTCAAGGCTTTTTGCTTATACAAGCCTCCGCTCTTGTATGAACAACGTACATAGTTTTGCCGTAACTTTACTTTGCCGATGGTCTTACTTAATTTGTTGCTGTTTATTCACAGACTTGTAACCAATATTGATAGAGTGATGCCACACGCACATTCGAGCCTTCTTCGTAGGGCTATAACATGTAGTGTTCAAAGCGGTATCGCATTTTTCTCCTCTTCGTGAGGGCCCGTGCGGTCAAACAGAGCTGACGTTCTTGATCATCTCGAACTGTGTTTAGGATAACAACATGACCGTCATTCGGTCGAGATACTCTGCCTTTCCATGGCATCATTGCTTTCTCGGGTGCTTTGCCACCTCGATGCTTTGCCAACTTTCCTGCACATTTTCACTTATTGTTTATGTTAGTAGTGACATATGACAAAAGGGTCTTAATTACCTTGGGGTGTTTCCGCGTATCCTCCAAGCTCACTTGGCGCGATCCCCCCGAGATGTCGCTCGTGTCACATACTCATCCAGCCATCTTCACAGGGTTTGTTCCTTCCGATTACTCGCTAGGGTATCGTGACTCCTCATATTTCCTCAATTGGCCGGGAAGTGCCTCATCTCAGTGAGCCGCCTGATCAAGGCCGACCATCACGAGGATAGGACTTTTCACTTCTCAGCGTTGTCACCTCGCACCTCGAAACGTGCCTCATCTTAACGATGTGCCTGTGTTAGCGCCACCATCGTAAGGGTAGGATTTTCACTTTCGGGGTGGAGTTTTTATCTTCCCTGGGGTCGTGCCTCATCTTAGTGATCAACCGCCTATGTGAGTACGGGTTGTCACAAGGGTAGGATTTGCACTCCCAGGGGAGTCGGGGCGTGCCTCGTCTCGGTATACTGTCTATGTGAGAACGGGTATCCCAGGATAGGACTTTTCACTCCTGACAGTGCTGGAGCATATCTCATCTTAGTGAGCCGCCTGATCAAGGCCGGCCTCATAAGGGTAGAATTTTCACTTCCAGCACCATATATTTCTAGGGTCGCCGGGGCGTGCCTCGTCTTGGTGGCCCATCTGTGTTAGCCCGGTCTGCCACAAGGTTAGGACTTTTCACTCCCGACACCCTTTTCTCTGTTATCTGCACACCACAGACAACCAACAAAGAACAAGAGATATCTCCAAAATAGTTGTTAGAGCATACGCCATGACATGTCAAATTCTAGAGTGATATAATTTCAAGCGAGCAATATTCCAAGAGTTAGGTAAGGGGGTACCGTCAAGTGTTTCCAGGTGATATGCCCCCTTCCCGATAACGCGGGTGACACGGTATGGGCCCTCCCAATTTGAGCTAAGTTTCCACATCCGTTGGCCCGCCGCTCGCTTGTCCCTGAGTACCAAATCTCCCACCTTGAGTAGTCGCTCCTTAACGTGTCTATTGTGATACCGCGCCATTTTCCTTTTATAGTGCATTGTTTTCAGGAGGGCTTCCTCATGTAGCTCAGGTAACGCGTCAAGGTTATCTCGTAACCTTTCTTCGTTTAGTTCCTCCTTGAAGTATTCAACCCTTAGGCTTAGGGTGCCGATTTCCACAGGCGTGACAGCTTCGGTGCCAAAGGCCATCACAAAGGGCGTTTCCCCTGTGCTAGTTTTAACAGTCATGCGGTAGGCCCACATTACATAGGGTAGCTCATCTGGCCATTTCTTTTTTGAGCCCTCCAAATTTTTCTTGATGCCGCTCAGGATGCTTCGATTGGTCACCTCTGCCTGGCCGTTAGTCTAGGGGTGCGCAACAAAGGAAAACCTTTGTTCGATCTGGAATTCCTCACACTGTTCCTTGAAGAAGTGGCTGGTAAATTGCGTCCCGGTGTCACTGACCAGCACACGAGGTACCCCGAAGCGCATGATGACTTGGTGCTTAAAAAAGTGCCATACTTTCTCTGTCGTAATGTTGGCTACCGCCTCCGCTTCTGCCCATTTTGTGAAGTAGTCCACAACCACGATTACAAATTTCAGTTGGGATCTCGCCTTAGGAAAAGGGCCTAGAATGTCAATTCCCCACTTGGCGAAAGGGCAGGGAGCCACGTTTGAGAGATTTCTGTGGCAGGTCGTCGAGGGATTTTAGCAAATTCTTGGCATTTGTGACATGTTTGCACGAAGTTGTTGCAATCCCTGCGGATGGTGGGCCAGTAGAATCCTGACCGAAATACTTGTGCGGCCATGGTGCCGCCCGATACGTGCATACCATAGATCCCTTCATGAATCTCTCGTAGGGTGTGGAGGCCTTCCTGTTCAGTTATGCACTTTGCCGCTGGGTGGGAGAAACATCTCCGGATTAGTTCCCCGTCGTAGTAGGTGCATCTTGCCGCTTGTTTCAATACTTTTTTCCTTTCTGCATTGTCGCTCGGCAACTAGTCGTGCTTTAAGAATTTTATCACGGGGATCCTCCAATCCTTTTCAATTTCTTCTACACACAGCGACAATTGTTCCTCCATGAAGGACGACACTAACTTTTCCTCGTAGTACACGTCCTCTGGTATGATTGCCTCCTGATTAGCTGCCGTTTTGGCAAGGTTGTTTGCCTCAGCATTGTCCTCTTGGGGAATATGTTCAAAGGTGATGCACACGCCGCTTTGCTCTATTTCCATCAATTCTCGCTTTACTTTCGAGAGGTATTACACCATGATGGGCTCTCTGGCTTGGGAGTGTCCCAAGACTTGGTCTATTATTATCTTGGAGTCACCTCGTATTTTCAATCGTAGGGCTCCTGTTACGCGCGCCTTCGGCTTTGGTGAAGAGGTTTCTTCCTATTCTGAGTCCGGCTAATAACGCTTCATACTCTGCTGCATTATTAGATAATGGTTGTAAGATTCCGATGGCATGTCGCGCTTGTACATCATACGGCCCGATCATGTGAATACCGGCTCTTGCCAGTTCTTGATTTTTAGCGCCATCCACGTAGATGACCCATGAGTCCGCGTAGGCGTCCGAGGGTGGGAGCTTTGCGCTATTCTCTTCCTCCTCAAGCGGCTCTGCCATAGGGTCCCTGGCAAAGGTGCACTCGGCAATGAAATCCGCCAGGACCTGGGCTTTTACAGATGGTCGAGCCTTGTACTGTAATTCGTACTGCTCAAGCTCGATTGCCCAAATCAGCATTCTCCCAGAAGACTATGGTTTCCTGAAAATTCTCTTCAAGGGTTGATCTGTGAGCACGATAACTGGATGGGCCTGGAAGTACCTGTCCATCTTTCGTGTGGACTATATCAGAGCGAATGCCACCTTCTCGATATGGGTGTACCGCACCTCAGCATCCTTTAACACATAACTGACAAAGAAGACGGGTCGGTGGGCATGATTGTCCTCCCGTACTAGGACAGCACTGACTACTTCATCTGCAACGCCGAGATATAGGAATAGGGTGTCGCCCGGTTCGGGTCGTGTTAACACCAGGTTTGACGACAAATAGGTTTTCAAGCCTATGAATGCTTCTTCGCATTCTCGTGTCCATCCAAAAGGAGCCTTTTTGCGTATGACTTTGAAGAACGGTAGGCATCTCTCGCCCTATTTAGAGATAAATCGCCCTAAAGCAATGACATGTCCTATCAACCTTTGGAGCTCTTAGACGGTTCGTGGCGATGCCATGTCATGGATGGCCTTAACCTTTGACGGGTTCGGCTGGATGCCTTTCTGGCTTACCACGTACCCCAAAAATTTTCCCGTCTGAAATGCGAATGCGCATTTGTGATGATTCAGTTTCATTTTGTATTTCCTTAATGTGTCAAAGACCTCTTGTAGGTCTGCCAAATGGTCACTGAAGCTTCGGCTCTTGACCAATAAGTCATCTACGTAGGCTTCTACGTTTTTTCCAATTTGCCTCTCGAACACTTTGTTCGCCATGCGCTGAAAAGTTGCCCCAGCATTCTTCAAGCCAAACGGCATCGCTGTGTAACAATAGGTGGCCTTTGGGGTTATGAATGCCGTTTTCTCTTCGTCTTCTTTAGCCATGGGAATCTGATGGTATCCGGAGTTGGCATCCAAAGAACTCAAATATGCGTATCCAGCAGTTTGATTGACTAACTGATCAATCCTGGGAAGCGGATAACAGTCCTTGGGGCAGGCGTCGTTTAAGTCAGTGAAATCAATGCACATGCGCCAGTCTCCGCTGGGCTTCGGAACTAGGACGGGATTGGCCAGCCAGGTAGGGTATTGAACCTCTCGAATGAATCCCGCGTCTAGGAGTTTCGTTACCTCCTTGTCAATAGCCATTGTCTTCTCTGAGGAGAATGCTCGCCGCTTCTGTTAAACTGGCGTGGAATATGGATCGACGTTAAGTCGATGTTCTGCTACCTCCCTGGACACACCAGGCATGTCCGCTGGTTTCCAGGCGAACTCCCCTTTGCGCTTGTTCAGCAGTCGGGCTAGTTGCGCGCTCTCATCCGGGGTTAGCTTTTCACTGACCAAGAAACTCGCCTCCCTATTATCGTTGATGGGGACGGGCACCATCGTGTCTACTGGTTGGGTGCGCCTTTCATCCCTTTGCTCGTTGGGATCTGCCGCCACACACACGTACTGGTCACAACTTTTCTGAGTCATGAGCAAGTAGCACTCGGCGGCTAGCTTTTGGTCGCCCTTGATTGATACCACTCCTTCCCAAGAGGGGTATTTTATCCTGAGGTGTTTTTGAGATATCGTTGCCCCAAAGCGATTGAGGAATGGCCGCCCTAGAATGACGTTATACGGTAGAATG
This sequence comes from Viola odorata, assembly GCA_963691705.1. Lineage (NCBI taxonomy): Eukaryota > Viridiplantae > Streptophyta > Magnoliopsida > Malpighiales > Violaceae > Viola > Viola odorata. The sequence continues at coordinate 35,011,469 of OY829543.1, read as the reverse complement.
AGATCTACGACCAAGAACAATAACTCTTCTGATCGCTTGGACGTGTCTTCTCTAAAGTATACGGGCAGCACTGTGACTCCCGTTACAGGTATAGGGACACCATCCACTCCGATGATTGGCTTCTTGCAGGGTGCCAATTCACCGGTGGGGCGCTTCATGAGGTTATATGCCTCCAGTGAAAATAGGTTTACCGCGCTGCCGTTGTCAATGAGGGTTCTTTGAACCCCATGGTTTCCAATGACTGGTGTGACTACCAACGCGTCATTGTGAGGGAAAACGACACCCTTTTCGTCTTCTTCTGAGAAGGATAGCACCATCCTTTCCAACACATCTATCGCCTCCTTCTTTGCGGGCTGGTTTTCTCATTTTCGCTTCTCTCCTACGGCGGGTGTCACTTGGGTGAGCTCGTCGAGATATGATGTGCCCCCGGCAATAATGTTGATAATGGGGATGTCCTCGTCATGAATTGTTAACGCTTCTTTCCCCCTTCCACCAGAAGTCCCACCACTTCCAGGGGGAGGAGGCAGTTGCTGGTCGCCTGACGCCCGGCGCGTGGGGTTGCCTCTGACTGCTTCTCTTACTCTGGTGGCAAATTCTCCGAGGTAACCCTCTTCTAACAAATGCTCTATAGCCAGTTTTCAATTCTCTACATACGTCTGTGGACTGCCCTCTGGCCTTATGGAATTTGCAGAAAGCGTTTTCGCTTCCTCCCATGATCACTCCCGGTTTTACAGGGGCTGGATAGCGGATTGGCAGGTTCCGCTGCTGAATAATTGCTAAGATCTCCGCTCGTGGGAGTATAAAGGAAGGAAGGTCGGGGTCGTAGATTCGACCCTTAGGCGGGTCCGCTTGTCGCTGAGCGTTCGAGCCACCGGTTCTTCCTCTAGAAAAGTTACCTTTCTGCCGATTTGACACCTTGGGGATGTAATCTTTCCGCTGGGCGTATTCGTCGCCCGGGCGGGTGTCGTGGGTCATACCGGCCTGGGTGGTGGGGACGGAGGGCACATTCTGAGGCATGTTTCGCATTCTATCTCTATACTCCTCCTCTTCCATTCTGGCGTAGTTGTGAGCCTTCAGCCTTAACGCATCTAAGGTTGTCGGGGGGTCCACCATTAGCGTGTCCCTCAACTTGTTGTAGTCACAGTTTCGCTTCAAGGCTTCTATGGCAAAATCAATAGTAATACCTGGTGTTAGCGACATTTCCATGTCGAAACGACCGAGATAGCCTTTTAAGGATTCTTCTGGTTTCCTGTGTATATCAAACAAAGTTGCGGCAGACTTCCAGATGGGGATAGCCGTGCTGAAGTGGCTCTTAAACTTAGCCTCTAATTGCAAGAAATTATCAATCAATCGAGCGGGGAGTCCTTCAAACCAGAGGCGGGCCACCCCTGACAACGTCATAACGAATATTTGGCACAATGCCGCGTAGTTGTGCGTCTAGAATTGCACGAAATCTCTCACCTTATTGAGGTGGGAGATGGGATCTTTAGTGCCATCGTACGACTCTGTTGGGAGCTTGACGTGTCGGCTGACCCTGTGGCGTCTTATATGATGGCAGAAGGGATGACCTGAAGTGTCATCTAGAATCTCACGATCATGACGAGGCGGAGAAATTTCCAAGTGTCATCTGTGCCCTCGAGGCTCCGGGGTATGCTATTGCCTAGGGGATCGGCTGCGACTCCTGGGTGAACGGGTTCGATGCCTTCTACTGCTCGATCTTTCGCTCCGCTCCAAGGAGGCCTCTTTGTCAGCCCCCTCTCTCCTACCGTCCCAGCGCTCCCTATAGTCACCTTGCTGTCGTTGTACTTGAGAAACGGGGACTCGTGGCGCTCGCGGTATGTAGGGCTCTACCTGTCCCTCTACGAGTTGTGCAAAGCTTAATGGCATGCTTATCGTAGGTGAAGTTAGAGGAACGCTCACCTATCGTCGAGGCGATACTGGTCGTTCGGTGACGATAGACAGGGTGAAAACAATCTGAGAAGGCACACACGATGCCGGGGCACTAGAAGTAAAGCCTGTGGCTAGCTCAGTCAAGTAATCTAACTAGGCACGGAGAGCTAAGATTGAACTTGCCAAAGGATTGTCAGCACCGTCCCTTCCAGAATCCGTAGGAGGGGGAGCGGAGTGACTAGGTCCGACCATCTGAGAAAACGGGGCGCCCGTTTGGGAAAACGGCGTGCCCGTTTGGGAAAACGGTGTGGCTCCTGTCAGCCCAAAAAGGAAATCCGTCTGTGCAGAGAAATTTCCATGCGATGTGGTGAAGATACTAGACGAAGATGTAGGAAAAAGTTCCCTGCGCGCGTGGGTACTGCAAGAGTGATGGGGTGTAGATTTTGAATCTGAAGCCATGATCCTTTGACTCTCAGAAAGAACGGAGCTTGGTTATCAAGGAAGCTCACTTAATTAACCAATACTCTCAATGAAAGCACCATTTGATGAGAGTCCGAGGTTTGTTGAGCAGGATCGGCCAATGAGGGCTGGTCGGGAACACTATTCCGGTGTCTTCGTTACCTGCAAAGCGCCGGAGGGGGTCTCCGGCGTAAACGCTCTGATGCTTAAGTCAGTATGAGTGGTGAAAATGGTAGGGGTTCAGCACGTTGTCTTAGGCTTACCCTCTTGTCTGGAAGGGTGGGGGTATTTATAGGTAAAGGAAGGACCTTACCGACAGGGGGTAGGCATTATCCCTGGTAGATGCCGCTTGTGTGTTAGGGAGTGACGTCATGCGAGGTGACGTCATACGGAGTGACGTCATGCGTGACCTGGGATGGGGTGACGTCGTGCAGATGTCGCATGAGAGCCCCCCCCACTGATGTCGACCATCCCAGGGTCAGTCGCCAGGCTAGGGGCGGTAGGAGCAGTGTCATGTCCCCCTTGGTATGTACAATGTTCTGGCCTTGTCGCCAGGTGCGATGGCGGAGATGTCGCTAGAGTGGTGTCAATGGTTATCAGTACGCGATGAAGATGCAGAGATTTCCGACATCGAAGATGGATTAAGGGTATGATGATAGGATTTCAAACCTGGGTTTTTAGTGGGTAATAAAATCGTGAGTAAACAACAACAAAAAGGAGAATTAGACAGTAAGTAATATCTTACATGTAACAACTTCACCACACAACCACAGTCAACAGCAAACAAAAACAGAATTCACTCTTTATCTTTTAGAAATGTACTTCAAGTTGACATGCTGATCAAATATCAATCATACACCAAAGACCAAAATGCAAGCCCTATTGATGAAACAACAGGTCAAATTATCTGAAAGTATACAAAAAATATATATTAAAAACCTTAACAACAATTCCAAAATTGACTAGTGGAACTGGAATGGGCCAATCTGGTCCTCATACACTGGTTTTCTTGTTGCTGTCGTTGTAAGTGAAGGTCAAAGTTGGTACTTTCGTCAAGTTTTACACATTGGGATATCAAATTATATACATACAGAAGTTAAGTTTATGACTATATAACTCATCCACAAATATATGCAGCCATCTTAACAATTGTATTATGCTTTTTCTCATCCACAAATATATGCAGCCATCTTAACAATTGTATTTCTAGTGAGAAAATCTAAGAACCCAACACCAATCACCACATAAATTCATGATATAACCCAGAATTAAATAAAGCGCCTTAAATTTGCCTTATCATGCTACTCAAACAAAAATGCCTTATCATGTTGCACACCAAAGCACAACAAATAAGCAAAACAATCAACAACAAGTTTTTATTTTAATGGAGAAACATGAAGAAAAACATAAAATTGAGGTAAGTACAGGACGCAAACGATAGTAAAATGAAGAAGGGTAAAAGAGGGAAATACTTGAACTGAGTGGTTGAGGAAAAGCGAATGGAATTTGTCTGCCAGTAGATTCGACTGCGACCACAGTAGGATGTAGCATCCAACAGAAACAAGCAGACTTAATGTATAATCCAAACACATACTTTAATCAAACTTTCAATTCAAGCAGACATTCCCATCAACATTCAACATTCAATATTTTCAAAGTAGATAAAGTAACAGGTCCATAAACGCCCGCACACATACATTTTCAATCAAACTTTCAATTCAATGGAATAGTCAAACACGCAGATCCTTCAATAATAATTACAACATGTTAAGCTAATATATCTACAGAATATCAGTCAAGATTAATCGAACAAGGTATAAAAGAAAACTCACAGTTTGCGTTCAAGGTCTATGATGGTGGTATTGAAAGGAGAGTGGAAAGAAAGAAATTATCAGATCTTCTTCAAGCCTGATATTGGAATAACTTTGACGAAAGATGGAAACTTTAGATGAGGGCGGCTTGTTGGTTGGGGCCACAAAGAAGAGGTGCGGGCTTTGCTGTGGGGGGGGGGGGGGGGGGGGGGGGGATTGCTAAACCTAGAAATTAAGCACGGGTGAGGGAGGAAGGATGAGGTAAGAGTATTCTGGGCATTTTTTTCATTGTACAGAATGGGAATTTTGTAAATAACTGAATGATGTGGACGTCCACGTCATTCAGGAAGTGGATTCGGCAAGTTTCGTTGTTGAGTATAACATTACTCTTACTCAAAACCACAATCTCAGATCTAGCTAAATCTTAAAACCCAGAAGCTCAACCCACATATCTGACCACCAACAACATCCATCCGCCCCAAACTCATCTCTCCCGCCAGACACCAACCCGAACACAAACACGAAAGCAAGAATTGAAAACAGAGACACCACCGCCAACCAAAACCTTCAACTCTAACTTTCTCCCACCACAAGCCTGTAAAAAGAAGAAAATCTTCTACCACCTATCAGAACAACACCCACCCCAGAAGCTCACACCCTCACACTCATCTGACCCGACTAAGGCATAAAAGAATCCTCCGGTGACCACCACACCATCGGCTTTAAGCAAAAATAGATCTGACTCTTATTTAAACAAGAAAGCTAAAAAAATAAATACAAAAGCCCACTCTCTAATCCTAGCCTTGACCGGAACAGAGGGGCGGTGGGTTGCCATCTCTACTAGAAGATGGTCGGAAAGCTACCATAAGCTAAAGGTTTATTTTGGTAGCACCAAAATCTGGTGCCCAATTAGAGAATTCTCTTTCTCTAAGAACTAGGGAGAGATGGACTATTATAACTAACTATTTGAGTTAGTGAGACTAGTAAAAAAAATTGATCCTACTAAATTGAGATTAAAGTTATTGGTCAAGGAGTGACAAATGAAATAATTCGTACATATATGTTGGTTTAAGAAGCTAATTAGCATCAAGCAAGGACACTCCAAAAAATAGTTTCATATTCGTGTCGGATATCGATATTTGTCTGATACATCTTGATACGTGTCCGATACGCGAGGACACTTAAGAAAATAAAATAAAATTTAAATCAGACACTTTGGGACATTTTGTAAATATAGGTGAATACTTCCACAGCACTTAAGGAACACGTGAATATGCAATTTTTTTCTGTTAAAGTAAGGCTTCAATAATTATTTTAAAAAATAAAAATACTAAAATAAAAATAGAATAAGCATAATAAAGAGAAATTAGGAAAGCTACAGCACTTTGTTTTGCATCATACTGATTTTTTTTATTTTTCTTTGAAGTTGAACAAAACCTAAGCGTTTGAAGTTTAAAAAAAAACGTAAATTTCCTTCAATCTCTCTAACAACAATTAGTTTATTGTTGGATTTTTAAATTCAACTCTTTTTTTAATTGAAAATTTCAATTTTAACCGTTGTATGAAATTGGCAATTATGATACTTAATACAATTAAAGAAACTTAAAATTTTAGTATGCTTTTTACAATTATTTTTAGTTTACAATTTAATGGCAATATAATTTTTAGATTTTATTCAATACTCTTTTATGTATGTTTAGTACATTTATACGTTTATAAAAATATATTTATCATAAAGTAATATTTTAACTACTAAAGTTATTTTATAATAAAAAAGTATAATTTATATTTTAAAAATATATAAAATTGTCGTGTCCTAATCGTGTTGTGTCCTAATTTTTTAGAAAATTTCATATCAAAATATCGTATTGTATCGTATCCATATCCCTTGTCTGTGTCTGTGCTTCATAAATTTTAAGTACATATTTAATAGTTCAATAAAATAAACTCAGTCCCGAACTTAATTTTAGGGTTTTACACTTTTTGCTATTGATGATGCTTTCCAGAGAGTGTATATATATAGATTAAAAAATAAATTAATTTTCTTGTGGTAATAATGCTATAGAAAAATGCTTGGCAACGTAAGAGAATGTCACTGGTTATTCACACTCAATCATTCAGATAATACCAATACTAAAACCTACCTACCAACACTATTCCTGAGGTAAAAATTAACTCTATCCCGAAATTTGTAGGGGCAAGAATGATTTTAATATGACATATACATGACAATAAAATAGAAAAAGGAATTCCATTACAATCTCGGAAGAATGGAACCATGATAATCACAATAGCAGAACTTACCAAAACTCTACTCCGACCTTGATGATTTTACTTCGACAATTGGAGTAGCAATGATGGCATACTTGGTGATGATTATCATGAACATCTTATTGTACTTCCGATGTAACACTCTCATTTATGTCACTTAGCCTATGTATAAGAACAAGGATTAGGATGAAAAAGAAAGGAAGGGAAAAAAAAATTTTAAAAAAATCCATGTATGGAAAAAAAATGCAAGGGAATCAAAGAGAATGCAATGGAATACGGAGGAAATAAATTGTAAAAATTTTCTTCCGGACCCATAAAATATTTCTTTCCACAAATGGGAGGAAAAAAAAGGAATTAAAGGGAAATAAAAAATTATTTCATTATTATCCTAGCTAGGTTTTTAAGTTTTTTTATTGCAGAGCTTTCTTTTCTTGGTTCCCTCTCCTTATTGAACAAACGCTTCCTCTTATTCGTTCCCTCTCCATATTGAACAAATGTTTTTTCTTCTTCGTTCCCAACAGGTAAGTACATATTGTTTCAATAATCAGCCCCTTTGCAGCCTCAATGTTGGTGTCTTCCTCTTCTTCATTCCCAACAAGTAATTACATATTGTTTCAATAATCGGCCTTTTGCAACCCCAGTGTTGGTGTCTGTTGTAAAGTTCAATCTATTCTGAACTAGTTGCTGCAAATCTCGATGACCAAATTAAAGTCTCTACTCCACATTCTTCGTCCATCATCCTAGACTCCTTCCCTCCTTCCCAAGCCTTTTTTAACCGCTCATGGGATCCAGTGATGTTCCTTTGCAGAAGTTTTTGCAGTCCTCAGGTCGTACTTTATGCTAAATGTTTATTCGTACTATGATTACATGCAATCAAATGGTGTGGTCCCATTAGGCTACGCACTTTTCCGTCCCCTACCTCCTAACAAGGAAGTTGTGGATGCAAACACGATGCGTCATTACACTAATGTTTTTGATGCTGTTATAGATGCGGCAAATTTTGCCATGTCCTATCTAAACATCACCAATGTTCCCATTGTTGTGTCCGAATCTGGTTGGCCCTCCAAAGGTGACTCATCCGAGCCTGATGCTATTCTTGATAATGCCAACAATTACAATAGCAACTTGATCAGACATGTGCTTAATAACACTGGCACTCCTAAGCAACCTGGGATTTCTGTCAGCACTTATATTTATGAGTTTTACAATGAAGATTTGAGATCTAGGCCAATTTCTGAAAAGTATTGGGGGCTTTTTGGTGCGAATGGACTCCCCAATTTATACCCTACACTTGACGGGTGCTGGTACCTGTATTGGTAAATATTTGGTGCATCAATCTGAAGTATTTCAATTCCATTAATTATCTAGAATATAATCATAGAATTATGTTTCTTATTCAAGAAACCTTATTTTTTACCTATTTTATCCGTGAGATTTTATTCAAATTTAGAGTTACTCAGTTTCAATCTAATTGAATATAGCTAGTAATTTATTATAAGGGTAAAGTGATAAAAATAACTAAATTTTCTTCCCTTCCATCCATGTTGTCATACACAAATATTAAAATTTTCTTCCTTTTCTCTTGTATATAAAAAATGTAGCCATACTAAAAAAAATTCTAGAAATTTCCTTCCTCTCTTTTCCTTTCCTTTCCCTTGTTAAATTTTTTCTTGTTTTCTTTGTACATTTTAGTTTCCGTACAAAACATTCGTATCATTTTTAGCCTTCTCAATCATGAATGTAACACTACTCTTCTAAAAATTACACCACACTTTACAACTTCTAGACCCATGCTTCTAAAAGGTACTCCATCGGTCTCAAACTAAATGTCGTTTTGGAGTTTTTGTTTGTCTTAAATTAAATGACATTTCACTATTTTTTAGTAGAGATGACAATTGGGCGGGTATGGAGCAGGTAAAGTACTATCCATACCCACACCCGCATCCATATGGAGCGGATAAAGAAAGGATAATTGTACCCGCGAATAACCCGCGGATACCCGCAAATTTTTATTTTCACCGATCTAACAAGGAAATTGAATTTTTTAATTTATATTTTGGATGTACTTAAATTTTTGTAATAGTTTGGATTTTAAATTGTATGTTTGAGCTAGGTAAGTGGTTTACTGTTTTGAAAATGATGCAAGTAAACAAGGTAAGTGGTTTAGTGTTTTGAAAATGATGCAAGTAAACAATCTCATTAATAATAATGTTACTACAATACATTAATATTATAAATAATGTTGCTGTATTTTTTTTCAGCAAGCAGAGAAGGTTCAAGCTTGGTAAATAAATATAATTATACATTTAAATATTTATATTAAAATACTTATATATGTAATTAATTGCTGCATCCTCCAATATTGCGGGTATTGGAGCGGGTAAGTACTATCCATATTTTATCCATATCCGCACTTTGCAGGTGCAAGTATATCCATACTCGCAAAATACCCACAATGTGCGGGTATTACCCACCCACAATTGTGGGTATTAGACAGATATTTATATCCGCAGGCGGAATTGTCATTCCTACTTTTTAGGTGACTTTTTTATCTAACTTTACTAACATATCCTCTTTTTTTAAGAGAAATGATTAATGTGAGTAATAAAATATGTAAATTAGAATAAAATAAAAAGGTATTTTAGTGTATAATTTCCTTGTAAAACACCAAAGAGTTACTTAATTTGAAACAAATGGACTCACATAATTAGTATTATTATCATATATGTCTACAGTAAAGTATCCTATGATTATCCCTGCTACTAACCGTGATAACTTTAGATCCTTTATTTAAATATTTGAATATATTTTTACTTTTTTTTTAAGGTAGGAGAACTAGACTATATTATTTGTTATTAATATTTATTGAGGCTAAAGCACGAGATTGATGAGTACAAGACAGATATTCACACTGATAGAGGGGAATGAACAAATGGATATTTAACACCGATGCGAACAAACACTGTATAACTCCATTTCACCATTATACAACAGTGAGACAAGGCACCCTCCCATATCGTACAAGTACTTTTTTGGTTTTGACCTAGGTTCTGGCATTTTTGGCAACGAAGACGTGTTCGATGTCGATAAATTCCCGCTAGATACAAAAAGGGAAGCTGATCAATGTCCTATCCTAAGGCTCTCACTAATTACACCGCATTCCCAGAAGAATACAATCTCCGCTACCCAATAACCAAGATGCTTTAAGAGGGTATTCAGAAAGCAAACCAGGGAAATGCAAAATCAACTGCTCGTTGCACTCGCACCGCGCTTATCCATTACGAAAAATGGCATCAACTTGTTGGAATTTTTGTGACTATATATCGTCCTTTCTCTAGATCATAGATCGTCTTCAACTGGGAATTCCTCCACTTCGCTACAGACCATGACATAAATGTCAATAATACGGCAAATGCAATTAGTGAAACACGTGCGTTTGAGTCCCCATTGATAATACTTGCAATCCAGTGAGGACGTTGTTGGTCCAAGGCAGCAGCACTCTGCATGATGAAGGCTCCCAATGCCCAATCAAGTGGGGTATTTCCAACCTGAATGGCAGAAGAAATCCTGTACATGGAATCGGACACCTCTGATCAATACGATTGAACTCTTAAGAGTATGCAAAGTTATGCCTAAGCAAGCAAGTCCAATTCACCTACAGCTGTTGTGATCATCAGCAGTAGGAGAAGCAGGCGCAATTTGTGTACAGGAAAAATATTCTACATTAGTAGCGAATGAGAAATTACCTATCATCCTCCAACGCAATCCCGAGGCTGTCATGAAGTAGTGCCACAATATACGCTGAAGAAAAGCAATAGTGCATCAGATCCTCATCATCAACTGACGGGTGCTTCTTTTTCAGCCTTGACCAATCCTCCCCACAGAAGTGTTCTCCAGCCATCTTCAGATCTGAAAGAAATGCCTTTGGACCCAATCCAAAGAACTATCCAAGGAAGATGCAAATAAAAAGGGGGGACTTGGAACGTGCTGGGAACCGCCCCTGAAGCTAAACTAACATGAAAGTGGACAAAAATGAAGAGAGGCAGATTATAAAACCTTTGATGTATGGAAGAAATTTTCCGTAGCTAGAAACTTCCCCTGAAGCTTAGGTACAAATGCAGATCCTATGTCACAGCGCTGGTAGGAGCATTTTTCTGCATCTCAGATAACAGGAAAACAATTATTAACTGAAAAAAAATACATAACAGAAAAAAAAAACCTGTCATAATTCTTGTGGAAGATAATACAACCTTTTCCTTGTTGCAGCAGTGTTAATGCAGCAGACCTGCACTTTGAGAAGTTTCCCCTCAAATTTTGAGCAGATAGAGAGCTATACTTATTGATTGAATAAACTGGAGAAAGGTCCCCAGATCTTACGGCATGTGAGTAGCCCTTTGGGTTGCACGGGTCTATGAATATACCCTTGTCAGTAGATTCAGCAGCTGCATCATTGGAAACAATGCAGGAACTACCATTACAAATCTCATCTCTAATAAGAATATTGAGATAAATCTCCATGCCAAACATATCAAATGGGTCATGGGCAAGACCTTACTAGAAAAACAAATAACATACTATAATAATTATATTAACGACCCTTTATCCGCATAGATAAAGGAAGAGATGTAATCAGTGTCAAATAATAACAATCAGAAAGAATGGAGAACTAATTCATTTCAACTCCATATATTGGCAATAAGCAGTATGGAGTGGACTCAACAGAGTAAACAACTAAGCACCGTCTATAGGAGCTTCTGCCCATTAGAATTAAGGCCTACGGTAATCGTGTATGGAGTGGACTCAACCTTCCACTATATGGGAGCTTCGTAAGTTCACCTCCCCACTTTTATAGAGCGGTCTAAAGGCAAAAACCTTAGTTTTCAGATATAAGCCAGTATCACACTGGAGATGCTTCTCCAAAACCAAGATTTTGAACTGGAGCGCATCTCTTGTTTGGAAACTCATAGTCAAAGAGAGCGGGACCAAATCATGAAACTCCCTTCTAGATATTTTACCCCCCATGCTTCATTCTAGATAGGCAAACAGGAAGACAATCTGTAAGGTACCAATTTACAGAACTAGTCTTGTCATTAAAATGAAACACAATTCTAACATCTGTGTTGAAACAGAGATGAAAATTCCAAGCCTAAATGCTACTATTAAGTAAGCACTACAATTAGATCGTCAATCTTTCCAAAAACCATAAACTGATCAGAAATTCTAAAAGTTATGTCCAACTGCACCACAGTTAAATAGGTATCCATAACTCAATAAGTAAACCAGCGAACAATTTATATAATCAATTTAAAGCCTTGGCTTGGATTGTTCTTGCAGAAGTACATCTCTCACTGCAATTAACAAATTTAAACCAACTAAACTCCATTCACATTATACAACTTTGTATCATAAGTGTGATTGAATAGACTAAAATTCATGCGCGACACCCATAACTGTTTGGAAACTGCTTTCCAACGCACTGTATATCATCACAAATTTCGGGGCTAGCAATATGAATTCTCTTACGCCAAAAAGTATGTTCTGAAGTCATTTTCTTATTGATTCCACATGCTAGCAGATTTTTCCTAATAATCTTTACTATGGCCAACTTAGGTCTTCCCTTCATCTAGTAAAGCTTGACAATCCAAGATCATTACACTTCCACAGAGTCACATCTAAGGGCCTCCTCCCTACATGGCTAAATCATCAAAGTCTATTAGCTCTCAGTTAGATTACACATACACTCATTTTCCAGATCTACCTTTCCGAGTTTAACCACCTATTCCTCTCAGCATCCTCATCAGTCATCACCGACTACACTCATCTTAAGACATACTGTTGCACGAGCAATACATTGATTAAGCAGATTGTGGTGTGAAATGTTAAAAAATACCGTAGGCCAAAAGACACATTCCATACACCAGTTCAAGGTTCATAGGTCAATTAAAAAACATTCAAACTTACATAAACGATAGTCTCCAGAGGCAAGTAATTCCCTTAATGTATCAGATGCAGCATTCTGCAAAAAGAAACGTCATCTGAGCGTATGAAAAAGAAGTCAAAGACCACACTCCAATGACATAACTATACCATTTAAAACAACCAATAGCAGCTCATTGAGTTAGACAGTTTGGCAAGTTACAAATAAATTTTGCAGTTCACAATCTTATAGCATCTTGCAATGAGGCCTCTGTTTATTACTGCTGCAACTTTCAAATTTAGCATAATTGATACCAATCCCAGAGTCTATCAACTCAAGGGTCCAACTAATTCTTCATTTAAACCGAGTGACCAAAACAGAAGGCATTCGCATACAACAACGAATGTCACATCTCCAATCTATTAACAGAAAAAAGATATAAACAACGAAACCAGCAGCTCAACACTTAAGCTAACCAGCATCTAATAGAAATTAAGTTTACCAGACCAAAATGCAGAAAACTGTGACTATAGATTGTGTAAGTAACATCCCCCAATTTAACCGCCCGTGAAAACTCGGGTGGCATTGCCTCATTTGAAACAAAAGTAACCTGAACATAAACAGAATGATATTAATACTATTATTGTTTTGAGAACACACGCATACGCAAAATGCAATAAGTAAACAAGTCACCTGAGCAGAAGCTCCGCCAAGTTCAATGATCCCGGTAGTCTCCGACGGTTCACCACCAAGACTACCCAGCGCATAATTGGCCACCACCCACGCATAAACTCCCTCATCAGACCCTGTTATCACATTCGCCCAATCCTCCTGGAACTTAAACCCCGATTGCCTCAACACCTGCCTACACGCATCCAAGATCTTATCCTGCACCTCCGCATCCAATAACCTCATCCCTGCCGTCGCCATCAATCTTATCTCCGTCTGCCGCCACATTTCCTCCGGCACTTTCTCCTTCGCGAATCTCACCAATTCAGCCAACGACCTCCCCACGCCTTCTGGATGCTCCGCATACGCAGATAACCCCGGGTTTACCTTCATCGCAGAACCCTCTTCTCCGAAATTGAAGACAGGACTGTTCCGTGAAACTTGGTAGCTGAAAACGTGGATTCGTGTACCCGTACTGCCGCCGTCGATGATAACGCCGTATCTTTTGACATGGGCTTTAGGTTTAAAGAGGATAAATAAGGAGCATACAGCAACAGCGGAGAGGATGAAAGCCAGTGACACGGAAAGCAGGTTGTATCTGGTATTGACAGTTGGCTTGGCGGATCGTCTGATGTGGAGCTTGATTGGATCCATTTTAGTGGTGGCGATCTTATTAGTCGTACTGGATTTGGTATGGACCCGGTTGCGCGCATGCGATCGGAGCATCAAAGAAAAGGAATTGGCATGTGATAGTTGAAATAATAAAAAAAGAGCGATATATTTGTAGCTGGGGATCGATGAGGAGAGACGGAGAGGGCTGTCGAGGGTGGAGGTGGCTGTGGCGGCGGTGGCGGCCCTCTCTCGCCCTCTCTGTCACTGCGCTAGGGTGGTCAGACGGTGGTGGCGATGCCGATAATTGGGGTCGGGGAAGAAAGAGGATTGTTTTATTTCAGCATTCTTTTATACGTGTACGATACGGTTTTTCACCCGTTCCGTTTGGTTTCTAATTTTGACCATGGAATTTGGACCGTCAATGGCAAAAAAATGGAGGAAAAAAAACTATAATAAATTAGTAACTTTTACAAATTATAATGAATAGACTTACCAGTAATTTTTCATCACACTAGTATTATTAGTATAAAAGTATGTGAAAGATGGAAGGAGGATATGGCACGAGATGCTTGTTTGAGATTGAGATTATGAGTTGTTACAAGGATCTGCAATAGCAGCCTTTCTTCCTAAGTAGAATGGCACCGGAGAGGTTGTTGGTAGAATGTCTGGTGACACAGTCCTTATACAAGATGCAATGGGTGAAAAGCTGCTATACTGCTGCAACCAAGATCTCATTGGAGGTTGGTAAGTTTCTGCAGTTCACACCAAACTTCATCGGAGGTTTCATAGTACTACCACCTCATCATCCAAGGGTGCTAGCTTACCCTTGTGTTGATAACTACAATTCCTCTTCTGTTTAATCTAGTCCACGTGGTCTATTTGGTCACTAAGATGCGGTATTTTTGTTAATTTAATTCATGAGGTGTAATATTTTTGTTAATTTACTCACTCAGCATAACTAATTAGGGATGACAATGGGTACTCATACCCGCAATTACCCGCCCATAACCATACCCGTAATTACCCGCTTACCCGCATTTATAATTGCGGGTATAATTGGGTATGGTACCCTCACAATACCCGCATTTTTTTCAACTTCCCTCAAAACAAAAATTCCATGGTTTTGTCTCTCTCCTCTTTCCTCTCTCTCATCTTTTTAATTTTTCTTTCGTAATAAAAACTCAATATTCTTGTTTAATACTTTGAACAAAATAAATTAAAAATTATAAAAACATAATATTTATCTCAAGATAAATAATTAGACATCCACTTTTCATATTTTTCTTAAATTTTTTATAAATGGGTTTTACGAAATATGATGCTATAAAAATTAATATAAATAAAATAAAATTATAGTAAATTTTTACTTAATTATAAAAAAATAAAAATTTGGTGAAATAATTTTATTAAATTAAATAATAAATAAGTAAGTGTAATTGGATATCCATTACATACCCAATTAGGTATTGGGCATATTGGGTATGGATAATAATGGATATTTAGTTGCGGGTATGAGTTGGATATTTACCCATACCCGTCCATACCCGCTTTAACATACCCATATCCGCTCATATCCGCCCAATTGCCATCCTTAGGACTAATGACATGTCGTTATCTGATATGTCATGCCATGTAATTTTTTTTTAAAAAATCAAAACTTTAAGAAAATAGTAAAAATAAATAATGTACCAATTTTTAAAAGAAGGGGAAAACTCTAGAAAAAAATTAAAATAATACAAAATTATACAAAAAAACACATAAAAAATTTAAAAATACAATAAATTTCTGGAAATTAAAAAAAACAAAATAAATTATAAGCAAATAAGAAATATATTTTTAAAAAATGAGTAAAATATATTTTAATAATTTTCGTTTGGTACTTGGTTGACCGAATTAGTAAACACATGTTACTAAATATAAATAATAATACATAATAGGTATCCAACCAAAATTCCCAACATAAATTTAGTTCAGTATTTAATTATTCGAATAAACTAAAATTTTAACACTTTAAATAAATAGACAACAAATCTACAAACAATATTAAAGTTCGAGTTCAACTAAAAAGAAAAACTTTTGGAACAAACACCGTGCATTGCGTGGTACATATAACAAAATAACCAATAACATTATAAATATGCAGCAGACATCCCATGACTGTAGAAATATTATACGTACTTATTAACATGAAATATATTTTGTTTTAATACGCATTTCCATATCAAGAATGAACTCTACCGTTTCTTAATGAAAAAAAATTCAATTCGGTTCGAGATTAGCGTACATTTCAATAAATTAATATGTAATTTAATGTTCCGAATAAGGAAAATTGGTTTTGTTTTCTTTTTCAATTTTTTTGTAATTCTATAAAAGGTTGTACCATTATTCTCAAATTTGTATCTCTTTCATTTATATATTTTTAAAAAATATTTTTGATTTTAACTTACTTTTTAAAATTACTTTCCTTATTTTATTATGATTTATTTTATAATATTTTTTCCTTTTTCCATTTAATTTGTTTTTCTTAAATTTTCTATTTTTTAAAGTTCTAGAAATTTATTTTATTGTTTAAATTTTTCGTACATTTTTTGGTATATTTTTATTTATTTTTTTAATATTTTTCATTTTTAATTAAATTTATATTAATTTATATTTTAAAAAAATATTCCCTCCTTTTTTAAGTTCCATGTTTTTTTTTTAAAAATGGCACACAAGGGAAAAAACAATCCAAATATTCCCTACTAGATTGACATAGGATGATTTGGATAACCAGATACCACATTTAGACTTCTACTAACATAAGAAAACTTTCACAAGGAAAAAAGTTTAATTACAGAGTCTATCTCCCGAAGGATGTTAAGAACATCCAAATCTATTGGTCCTTAAGAAGCATTAATCTGCAGTATAACATTAGAGGCATCATTAAAATTTAGTTTACGTGAATGTTTAATTAAAAAATATGAACAAATGGGAGCTAAAGATGCTTTTTAGCCTACTAAAAGTATATTAAAAAAACACAAATAAAAAGAAGGTAAACAATGGTAAAAAAAAAGTATAGCTTGTTGTTGTATAGTTTTAGAAGTTACAAAATAAATTCTATAAATTTCAAAAAAGGTTCAAGTATATAGCTAGTGGTTAAGAAATTTTAAAATTGAAAAAATATTAAAAATTGAAAAAAGTGTAGCAAATATGGTATGGTTTATATCATAAATTAAAAAATAAATTAAACTATTTTTTTCATTATTTTACGTCCTACCAAATTTATTACTTTTTTATAAAAAATAAATTACTAAAATATTGAAGGTGTAATTTTTAAGAAACTATATAATTTATCTAACTTATATTACAAGTTATAAAAGTATAGTATATGAATTTATGTAAAGTGTTGATATTCTTTAGGATTCTTTTTAAAGGTGATTAAAAGTGTTCTGATACTCGAAGCCTCTATGTTTTGACACCCTCTCTTTTATGTGGTCCCCATGTGGCACCACTAGCACCAATAGGGTATTGACTCTTGACGTGTAAATGCCATGTGTCATTGACCCATGTGTAATTTAGTGTTCCGTATTAAAACAATCTTTTTTCCCTTGAGCTTTAAAAAAATCAGAAAATAAGAATAAATATCAAAAATACAAAAAAATAATAATAAAATATTTGAAGAAAATTATAAAATTCAGAAAAAAGAAAAAAATTAAAAATTCATAAAAAAATTTTTTTTTTTTTGTAATTTTTTTTTTAAAAAATCAATTAATTTCTTTTTTGCAGAAATTCAAAAAAATATTATTTAAGAACTTAAACAAAATATAAATGTGTGTCAACCAACTTCAATGAGGTATGTTTTTTTTCCCTTCTAATTGAGATAATTTCTTTTAGGTTTATACAGGTCATCCAATTTCAAATAAATGCAGCGAATATTCTAACTAAGTCTTTTCTTTTTACCTTTTTATTCACTTCTTTTATTTAATAACGTTTATACAGGTCAGCCTGCTTCCAAAAAGTTTCTGTAAACTCCTTTGAGATAAATAATCTTTTCTATGCAATTCCAAATGGAAAGTAAATCTTCGTATCTTATTAGTAAAACTTACTATTTGAAATTCAACGAATTCCTCATTTTTTTCTTAATCTTCTTGTCAAATAATTGAAATGAATGAAATTTTTACAATAAAATGAAATCCCCTTTTCTTTTAATCTGAAGATAATTTTATTGATTATTAATAATAAATAACGAGGTATTAAATAATAATGTCAATTCATTTTAATATGACAAATATACCTTTACTAAATTTTCAATCGTGGATATATTTGTATCCTTATTATATTGAATCGACTAGCATTATTGGTATCAAACCAGACTTCTCTTTTTACCTTCTAATTCAATTTTTTTATTTAATAAGATTTATGCAGGTTAGCAAACTTCGTATACAGTGTCGCGCTTCTCTCTCAATTGGAGACTGCCGCGGCGTCCTCCGGTCAGCCCACTGCTGCCGGAGTCCAAAATACCAGTCACCCACTGTGACTGGCGTATAAATCTTCTTCTCGTCTTCCCGATTTGTGGAGTCGTCGTCTCTCCCTTCGTTCCGGCCGTCCTCGGCAGCTGCAGATCTGCGGCTTCTCTCGCTTCTCCGGTGGGTTTCTGGGTCGGTTGGTGGTTGGTTGCCGGTTTCTTCTGGCCGGGTTTTGCTGCTCGGTTCAGATTGTTTAGGCATCCGGCTTTTTTTCTGTTTTTTCTGTTCTTCTCTTGTCTTCGAGATTCGTTTTCCCCTTGCTTGTCTGGTTTGTTTGGTTTGTTTGGTTTGAAGGGACTTCGTGGGCCCTTATTTTGCTTGGTTGTTCTTCCTTTTTCTACGTTGCTGTTCTGTTGTTGGTTGTAGTGGTCAGGTTGTTGTGTTCGATTGGCCGATGTCGACGGCAGGGCATCAATCGTTTAGGCATGGGATCGCTGTCCCCTCCAAAGAGGGTCGACAGAAGGAGGAAATCTCGTATTATCTAGAAAACTTACCGTCCCACGTGGACCATAAAGCCCTTCGTTATTTGATCACGCGTCGCTGGAAACTCCCTCATTTTGGGGCTGTGGTGGATGTTTTCATTCCTCTTCGTAGGAATAGAGCCGGGAAGAGATTTGGGTTTGTTCGTTTTGATTGGGTAAGTAACAGAATTGATATGGAAATTGCTCTAGATAGGCAATTTATTGGTGCTTCAGCTATTAGAAGCAGTTTGGGCAGGCGTGGCAGGAGAGCAGGGAGATTTATTCAGAGTCGTTCGCATCCTTCGAATCACTCCTTGTTGAAAAATTCTGGCTCTAAACATGGCGTGAAGGTCGCTTCTTCTGCTACTGGGAACGGTGGCGGTGCTGATGGAGGTTCTCAGGCAAGAACATTGGCTGATGTCGTGAGGGGGGAATCAGTGACCTTGATGAGGAATGACAGGTGTTCTACCAAGGAGGAAATGGTTCCTACTTCGGGTATTTTAGGTTTGGTGATCCCGGCCGATAACAAAGATTGGTTAAACAAGAGTGCTATCGGAGTCATTAGGAAACTAGAACTTATTCCTTCGATCCAAGATCTGGTCGCTCAGTCTGGTTGGATTTGCGAAACTCGGGTTATGGGAAGAGGCCTTGTTTGGCTGGAATTTGATAGGGAAATTGACAGAGACAGGGCTATTGCGGAGGCTAGCTCTAGTTTGTTCTCCAAGGTTATCTCTTGGGAGGATAGTATCGCCAAGGGAGGGAGGCTTTGCTGGGTTCAGTGTGTTGGGATTCCAGTTCAGACTTGGGGTCACGCAACTTTTGAAAAAATTAGCAGCTGTTTGGGGTCTCTGGTGGTTGTTGATGATACTACGATTGCGAGGACACGACTCGATGTTGCGAGGTTTCTTGTATCCTCTGATCGTATAAGCATTAACGAATCCTTGCAGATTTCGGTTGGTGGAAAAACTTTTGAGATCCTCTGCAAAGAAGAACCCATGCATGGGGCTGTGTCTAACATAGATTGGATGGTTGGGGCCCGTGCAGATTTTGATGGGTTTGTTGGGTCGTCTGATGAGGAAGTTGGAGAGTGGGAAACCATTAGGGAGGGTGCCTTGACGGTACTAGAAGAGGATGAGGAGGATGTCGATTGTGAATCGACTGGGGCTCTTCGTTCAGCATGTGAGCTTTCGCTCGGGACAGTTTTACCTCTCGTAACGGTGAGACAAAGGGGGGAGAAAATTAAAAAACTAGTGGGTCCAGCTGGTAGCCTTGAAACTGCTCAGTCTCAAGCGGGGTCAAAAATTGAGATTCAGAAAGCAGAAGATGAGGAGATTGCTAGAATGAACCTGGTTAGAGATGCCACAATGATAGATCCCGAGTCGTGGAATATAGGAAGGTTGCTATCGTTAACTGAGAACGTCCATAAAGAGGCGTTTATTTCTTTCGATAAGGAAAGATTTATTGCAGAGTTGGTTCAATTCAGTTGATTGATCCCTCTGGTTCGTGTTTAGCTATTTTTATGGTTAATTTACTGTCATGGAATTGTAGAGGGGTGAGAGCGGCTAGAAAGAGGAGTTTTATCAGACGTTGTTGGAATATAGAAAATTTGGATTTCTGTTTCCTGCAAGAGACTAAGATGGAGGAAGTGGATGAGTTCTTTGTGCAGACCTTGTGGGGAAAACAGGAGGCTCGTTGGTTGAGTGCTCCGGCTTCCGGTAGGTCAGGTGGATTACTTACAATGTGGAACGGTAATTCCTTCTCTTCAGAAAGGACGTTAGTTGGTGATCGTTACATCTGGATTGAAGGTATGTGGATAAGAGGGAACGTTCGCTGTATAGTTCTGAACGTTTATGCTTACAATGATATGGGTAGAAGAAGTCAGCTATGGGATACTTTAGCGAATCTAGTTATGGGTTGTAATCTTCCTGTTCTAGTGGGAGGAGATTTTAATGAGATCCTCGCTCCTTCAGAAAGGCTTAATGGTTCGTGTCTTGCTAGAGGCATGGAAGATTTTCAAGATTGGGTGGCTAGATGCAGACTCCAAGATTTGGATCTTATTGGCAGACGCTTTACATGGGCGAATGCGGTTTGTAGAAGCAGACTCGACAGGGTCTTCATCCAAGCTGGATGGGCCACTCTTTTGCAGAGGAATAGGTTGTCTGCTCTTCACAGGCATGGATCTGATCACTCCCCTTTGCTTCTTACCCAGGACAATGTTGACTGGGGCCCAAAGCCGTTTAGGGATCTAGGCATTTGGTGGGAAGTGAAAGGGTTCAAGGAATTGGTGGGTGGTTGGTGGAGGGAAGCTTCCTCTGTTTTCCCTGGTTCTTGCCGAGTAATTCAAAAGTTAAGATGGCTAAAGAAGAAAGTGAAGAGTTGGAATAAGGAAGTTTTCGGTCATGTGGAGAAACGTTTGGAGGCGCTCCAAGAGGAGGAGTTGGAGTTTGATAGGATAGCAGATGTTAGATCCTTGTCCATATCTGAGCAAGGTCGGAAGCTCGAATTGGCCAATGAGATTTGGGAGCAGCAGGGCAGGGTGGACAGGTTTTGGAAGCAGAAAACCAGATCTCAATGGGACTTGCAGGGGGACAGGAATACTGGTTATTTTCACAGGTTAGCTAAAATCAGTAATGTAAGGAAAGGAGTCTCTAACATTGAGTGTTCTAATGGTCGCTCTTCTGTCCCCTCTGAGATAAAATTTGCAGCGTCCGAATACTTTTCTACTTTCTTTGGCTCTGTGAGTTGGGAGAGACCCAGGATTCCAGACTTGGGGTTTACCTGTTTGAATGAATATGAAGCTAATTGGCTCGAAAATGAGGTCACGCCAGAGGAGATTTGGGATGCTGTTAGGAGTTGTAATGGGCAAAAAACTCCTGGTCCTGATGGGTTCTCCCTCAGGTTCATTCAAAATGCTTGGGACATCATTGGTCAAGATTTGTGTGTCTTGATTTCAGGTTTTTTTAGAACTGGGGTATTTCCGAAGGGAGACAATACTTCTTTCATCACTCTTCTCCCGAAATCCAAGGCCGCTAAGAGGTTTTCTGACTTCCGTCCTATTAGCCTGGTGAGTAGCTACTACAAAATCATTTCTAAAATTCTTGCTAAGAGGTTGGGCAGGGTGATTGAGAAGGTGATAAGTGAAGAACAACATGGGTTTATGAAAGGTAAACAGACATTAGATTGTGTGATGGCAGCTAATGAAGTTGTTAGTCATTTGAAATTGTCTAAGCAGCAAGGCTTACTCTTTAAGCTGGATTTTGAAAAGGCTTACGACTCAGTTGAATGGAGTTACTTGGAGGAGGTGATGCGCCAAATGGGTTTCGGAGTTCGTTGGAGAGGGTGGATAATGCAGTGTCTTAGCACTCCCAGAGTTTCCGTGTTAATTAATGGCTCTCCTTCATCTCAGTTTGAAGTTGGACGTGGTCTTCGTCAAGGGTGTTCCATGTCCCCTTTTCTGTTTAACATAGCGGCTGAAGGGCTTCATCGTCTTCTGGTCCGTGCTAAAAGTGTGGGTTTGTTAAGCGGAGTAGGTAATGACCAAGCTGGGTGGAATCTTACTCATCTGCAATTTGCAGATGATACTTTGATTTTTGTCAAGAATGATGAGAGAGAGATACAAGGAGTTAAAGGGACTCTTCGCTGGTTTGAAGCCTTTTCTGGGCTACGGGTAAATTTCCATAAGAGTTCTCTTGTGGGCGTCAACATCTGGGATCAGGTAGGTAGCTGTCTCGCCAGGAGAGCGGGTTGTAAGTACGAGCATCTTCCTTTCAAGTATCTTGGTTCTTATGTGGGGCTTAATCCAAGGAGAATAACTAGTTGGGACTTTCTTATTCAGAAGATGAAGTCTAAATTGGCTACTTGGAAGGGTCACCTCTTGTCAGTTGGAGGACGGGTCACTTTGATCAAGGCGGCGGTTTCTAGCCTTCCAATTTACAACATGTCAATCTATTTAATGCCCATAAGTGTTCGCCGCAAATGCGAAGGGATTATGAGGCGTTTCATGTGGAGTGGGGATGAGAATAAAAGCGGGTTATCTAAGGTAAAATGGGGAGACATGATTAGATCGAAGGAGCTTGGGGGCTTAGGGATTGGGAATCTTGATAGTCGGAACGCAACTTATCTTTTCAAATGGATTTGGGATCTTTGTAATGGCAGTCGGAAATTATGGGCTGATATTGTTAGGAGACAATACAACTTTACTAATTTAGGATTCTTATGGAAGGACTCTGTGGTTCAGACATCGTCTATTTGGCGTGACATACTCGGATTATTCTGTAAGGGTCGTAATTGGTTCGACTTTTGGGTTAGGCGTGTGGATCTTGTTGTGGGGAATGGAAGTTCGGTGTCCTTCTGGTGGGATCCTTGGCACAATAATACTCCTTTAGCTCTGGTTTATCCTAGGTTGTATAATGTCGCAATAAACACTGGAGGTAGTATTCTTGACCACGGTCATTGGCTGGAGAACCAGTGGCTTTGGAACAACCAATGGCGCCGTGAGCTTTTCGAGTGGGAAAAGGAAGAATGGGAATGCTTGGCTACTCAAATCTCGGTTCCTAATAGAAATTATTCTCCGGTTAAGAATAAGTGGAAGTTAAATAGCGAAGGAGTTTATTCGGTTGGGTCCTGGTGTTTGGGTATTGATAAACAGCGCTTTCAGGCTAATCCGGATTTAGAATCATGCTGGTCCAAATTAGCTCCGTTCAGAGTCGAATTCTTCCTATGGCTTGCTCTCAGAGATCGATTGGTTACAAGGGAGTTTTTGTGGAAACGTAACATGCTTATTGAGGAAGATAATGTGTGCCCTTCGTGTTCTGTTCAGGGGGAAACCGTTCAGCATCTTCTGCTTCACTGCCATAATTCCTTGAGTTGCTGGAATGCTGTTATGCTTTGGTTAGGGGTGTCCTGGTGTGCTCCAAGGACGATCGGAGAATTATGGGGATCGTGGGAGAGCTTAGTGCCTTGGGGAGGGAATCATGTCAAGAAGAAGTGGAGGGTTCTGTTTTATGCTATGGTTTGGAGCTTATGGTTGCAGAGAAACAAGTTAGTTTTTCGGCAAGGTACTACTTGCGCGAGACGAGTTTTTAATTGTTCTTTCTCCTTCTGGTATAGGTGGTTAAAGAGTAATGATGTGACATTCCCATATAGTTTGGGAATGATGTTACTGTCGCCTTCGTGGCTTTCTTCTTGGGGTAGAATAGTCCACTAGTCATTAGTTTGTGGCTTTTCAGGTTTGTTTTTTCTGTCCTCCGCCTTGTCGCTCCTCCTTTAGGAGTGACTTTGTACATTCTTATCTTCTTCTTTGAGGGAGTGAATACAATCTTCAGCTTAAAAAAAAAAAAAAAAAAAAAAAAAAAAAAAAAAAAAAAAGCAAACTTCAAATGAACTGAAGGAATATGCTAACCATGTCTTTTCAATTTAATTTATAATTCAATTTCTTTATTTATAAGATTAATGCGGGTCATCCAACTTATACATCATAAACTTTTATATTGACAATTTTATGTCATTTCTTTGAAGTATAATCATTATTTATATTTCAAAATTATTAGTCTTTTCTTTTTACCTTCTTATTCACTTCTTTTATTTTATAACGTTCATGCGGGTCAGTCTACTTCAATTAGATAATTTTTTTTGACTTTTGATTCAATTTTTATTTAATACTCTCTCCGGTCTCCATTAAATATCGTTTGGAGACTGGGCACAAGGATTAAGGCAATCATTGGTTGGTTCATTTTCTTACCAGCGTGTCCTTGACTTCTTTACCTATTTACCATTGTGTCCGAGCCGGCTCGTTCCTTAAATTTGAGTTCAAATTTGAAGCCGGTCCCATTGGCAATTTGGGCTCCCCAATAACCGTGCAAAATACAAAATTTCAAACCATTAACACCTCAAAAGTTCAAACCTTTTGATATTTTCTGCCAAATATTTCGGAGAAAATTTGAACTTGAAACCACCAAATTTCATTTCCCTTTACTCGACCAGCTTCATTTAACTCCAAATTTTGGTAAAGTACAATTACACGAGAGTGAAATCTCTTAAGCTTTGTTTCCATCAAAAGCAATGGAGGACATTGAAATTAATATATGTTTTTTTATAATAATCCATCAATCCCCCTAAACCCTGAGATTGTTAGAAAAGAAGAGTATAACCCTGAGGGAGATGAGAGTGCATATAATCCACCACGTGATGACGTGGCTACAGAACAACCCATAAATTCATCTGAAGAAACTGAGGTTTGGGAAGAAATACCAAACCTAAATCTTAACCCGGAGCCCAAATTTGATGATCAAGGTTATGATACTTCATCTTACTATAATTGTGTTCAAATATTATGTTGTTTCCTTCCCTCTTTTAATGATAATGTGTTATATTATTGTTAGGTCCAAATTCGGGAAGAAGAGAGCTCAATAATGAGAACAAACTTTTAGCTTATGAAATGCTTGTGCAAAAAGGTGTAGATGAGAAGCTAAACAAGACAATAACAAAAGAAGTGGCTGTCTTGTTCAATGTGCAAATTCAATCTATTCAACGACTATTTCTCTAAACAGAGTAAAAAATTGTGGTAGAAAAAGGGTTCAAATTTATTTGCAGAGGATTAGAGAGATTCCTCTTAGGAGAAGATCAACTCTAAGGTCTGTTGCTTGTGCCTTAGGTGTTTCCAAAACTTTTTTGATATCAAAATGGAAAAGTGAAGAATTGAAGTGCCATAGTAAATACATTAAACCATTACTGACAAAGGGAAATCGTTTGCAAAGGATAGAACATTGTTTATCAATGCTCGATCCAGCCTCAACTCCAGCAGCCCCTGTCTTCTATGAGATGGAGAATGTGATTCACATCGACGAGAAATGGTTCCAAATGACGAAGAAGATTCAGACTTACTACCTTCTTCATGATGAAGATGAACTTGTAAGAAGTTACAAAAGCTCTAATTTTATTCTTAAGATTATGTTCCTAGCAGTTGTTAGTTGTTGCTAAGCCAAGGTATGTCTTTGAAGGAATTGTACTTTTGATGGTAGGATAAGAGTCTTTCTATTAGTATTTGAGGTAGCTGCTATTAAGTCTAGTGAAAATAGGGTAGCTGAAACTTTAGAAGTTAAGGCAATATCTAAAATAGATAGGAAAGTCATTAGACAGTTCATGATTGATGAAGTTTTACCTGCCATAAAAGAGAAGTGACCTAGGGATAGCCTTATGGATCTAGTTATCATTCAACAAAATAATACAAAGACACGTATTCATAAGGATGATATTGATTTTTGTGCTTTAGTTGAAAATTTAGAATTGAATATTAAATTGTTGTGTCGGCCTCCTAATTCAACTGATTTAAATGTGCTTGATCTTGGGTTTTATTTAGAGATATTTAATCAATGGAATAAAAAAAAGTGTGAAAAAAATTTAAGTGAATTGGTGAAAGGAGTTAAGAAGTCTTTGACCAAAAATTAAATTTTTTTCCTCTCTTTGCACTCTTTTTTCAACATCTGACAACATAACTTTTTTTTCTATTTTGGTTTTCTTTTCCTTACAACAACAAGATCATCAATCTCTTCTTTTTCAACAACAAATGCAATAACAAAAGAACCCAATTCGAGATGGAGGCGTGAGCTGCTTAGGAGCGACAAATGAGCTTGTGCGGTCTGCGATGATGACCAAAAAATGTAGATCTGAAGGAGACGACCGAAGATGGATGACGATGATGACTTATGAAAATTAGAGCTGGATCCGGCGGTGGTGATGATGGGTTTGGTTCGCCGGAGATGGGAAGGTGTCGTCGGGGATGGTGACGACGATTAAGGATGGCAATAGGGCGGGTATGCACTATTCATACCCGCACCCATAAATTTGTGGGTAATCCATACCCGCACCCGCATCCATATGGAGCGGATAAATGAAGAATAATTATACCCGCAGATTATCCATGGGTTACCCGCGAATACCCACAAATTTGGTTGAATTTCAAATTTCAATCAAATTAATATATAAAAAAATTAATCTAATATATTAAAAATACCACACAATAATACGATACACTAATCCAACATAATAATCCATAATAATCCAACAACGAAATAATAACTCATAAGGAAATACAATTTAATAAAAGAAATAGCAGCTCCGGCTTGCAAATTAACATCCCTATTATTTTTTTATGAAAAGTAAGATCTTCTCCAATTTAGTCATGGACTGTACAAGCTACATGGTAAAAGAAAACACTTAACATAAATATAATAAAAAAGAGAACTATTTATTAATTTATTAATAAAATAACTTGAATTTTTTTATAATCATCATTTGTTAGTGTCATGATAATAATCTACACATGCGGCCCTAAACCATTAGAAAAGTACCTTGTTATGGAGCGCAGTTTCTAGCCAGATGTGCAGAAAAATTAGAACAACGAGAAAATCGACTGGATACAATTGGTGTCGAGGATCAAAACAACTTTCCTACCACCTGAAATTAGGAGCACCTTGATTCAATCACTTTGAGAAGCGGACCGGGTTGTAGTGAAAGATAAAAATGATTATCTGGTTGGTGAAGATTGAAAGAGGAGGAAAAGAGAACAGTACGGTGACTGCGAGAGAGAATGAGAGGGTGGGTGGTTTTGTTGTTGTTTGCCTCCGCCCTAGACTAGTGTCCAATCACTTAATTAATTATACATTAAAATATATTATATATATTGCGGGTATTGGAGCGGATAAACACTATCCATACCCACATCCATATCCGCACTTTGCGGGTGCGGGTATATCCATACCCGCAAAATATCCACAATGTGCAGGTAATATCCACCCACAATTGCGGGTATTGGGTGGATATCCATATTCGTGGGCGGAATTGTTGTACTTACATTGATAAACCCATGTCGCAATGTCAGGTAATCAACCTTTGTTACTGACTGAAAGAATTGCCTGAAAAAGGCCACCTAATGAGTAACATTGTAACAAGTTCCATGAGAGATCATTAATGGAAAATAGTAGTTGGTGTATCTGAGTGTAGGGTGTATAAAACAAGAGTAGGTTATAGATGGCTCTTCTTCTTACAATCCATCTAAGGCCTGGGGTTGCTGAGATGCCTGCGGTATGACGCTGGACGAAAGACGTTTGGCGAACGAATCTAAATCTTGAAGGATCTAAATATCAAACCAGCATGTTAGAACCTAATAACTCTCGAGTCTAAGTCCCTAGTCGCATTCCTATCAATGACAGAAAACAAAAGTGATTTTTTATTACCAGTGCTATATTCGTACTCCAATGATGTTGTCTCTGATTCCCATGATTCCCATGATTTCCATTTCTTCATCTGTTAGTACGTGTAGTATTATTCATTACATTCTTACACTTTGATACGAGCATGGATCCGTACATTGCAAAGAAAGGCCTCCCGCGTGGCCTAGCTTCCCCGCACACGCGCGAAGAGAAGACCAAGACAGTGCCCTAGCGGTATATCGCCCCAGCCCTAGTAGTATGCCGCCAACCTCGGCATTTTGGGCAACTCTTGGTAGCGAGCCTAGCGGTATGCTGCTAGGCACCAGGCGACATACCGCCAGGATGTTCCTTGGCCAATCCGAGCCCTTTTGAGTGACCCTTTTTAGAGCTTCAAGGCCTATTTGTTAAGGGTATTTTAGGGTTTTATCCCATGTAATAATTGTAGGGTATAAATAGAAGGAGATAGCCTCTTTTATACCTTGGTCTTGAATTTTGAGTGAATCTCTTCATAGACCAACCTTAGTGTAGCTCAGGGTAATTTAGGGTACTTAGAACCAAAACATTATCATTTCTGCAAATCCAAGTAAGTTTCATGATTAGAGAGTGAAAGGGTTGGGTTTGTAAAATTGAGATTCTTTCAATCACTTGTGATTGAAAGTTCCTATCTAGTTATTTCATCAATACATCTTCTACCTTTCATCCATTCAATCCGCTGCAACATTACTCCATCTTTTCTTCATCCGATCCGTCCATCAACACCATCACTTCGGCCATCATCAAGTCACCATCCAACCTCCCGAAGAGGACTAGATCCATGCACGCCTCAAATGAATCCGGGATCGTACCATGTGGTAGCGGAGCAAAGGTTGTCCTCTAGGTTGATAATCTTGAGTTTTTGATCATTTTTATGGTTAAAAACATCTCCCCCACGTCCCCTTTCATTTTTAAGTCATTTGGGAAAATTTCAGTTTTGGGGGAATTTGTCTCTTTGTGATTTCATCTTTGATTGAGTGACGTGCTGTCGAGACACCTCAAAAATAATATATATATCCTGTAACAAGTGCACAATTAAACTATGTATAGTGGTACAGGGTCGATCCACAGAGACTAAGGTAGACATTGTCTTGTGTTGTGCAGCGAGGGCAAACAGATTAGAACAGTAACAAGTAACGGGGGGGTTTTCAAGAGTTTGTTGATTAATATCTAAGAAAATAGTAACAGACAAAAATAAAATGTAATGAGAGATCAATAGAGAGAAAAGTCCCCAACAGGAATCTATCTCCGGTTGCTTTCAAAGTCGGCCGATCATTGGTGCAATGATCTTCTACCCCTCGTTGATAGACGCGGTATAGGGACCAGGTACGTTTTGGTCCCCTACTTCCTTTTGTATAAGAAACTACTCCAAGGTACGTTTATGGAGTAGTCTTGACGCTTTGTCGTCCCCCAAGGTACGTTTATGGAGGCAATACTCAAAGGCACATGAAGATGAAGGAAGACACGTCCAGGGCGAGACACTCAGTACGTTCAAGGCTCTACCCTGATTACTTACTTAACCCAATCAGATGGGACCAGCAACCTGATGACTCTAATTGGTCGTCTACTTTACCCTGTAGCTTCGCGTTAGTTATAACCATAGTGATGACTTTAATCATCTAGGGCAAACAGCTAGTTGATCAGGCTAGACGTAGTCCTAGTATAATTGACAAGAAAACATTAAGTAAACAAATATAACCAGTAATATAATGATTTCAATTCGACCTCACAACCTTCTTAAGGAACCCTTGATGATCCTACCAAGAACAAATGAGTTTAGCCGCTCATATTAGAATTAAAGTAAATAAATAAACAAAATTGTATAAAGAAAAGAGAAGATGAAGAACCGGCCAGAGTAAATCTCCGGTTTATTGAATAGAGAAGAAGAGTGCCAGCGGCCGAGATGAAGTTCCAAAATCCCCAAAAATGGAAGAAGTCCTCTAAACCCTCAAAACTAAAAGGGTTTTTAAAAGAGAAAATTACAAAAAAGGGAAATTCCCAAAATAGAAATTAATAAAAGGGAAATTCTAATTTAGTTGGAGTTGATCTCAGGATCTCTTCTTTCCAAAACGGGAGAGATTGGAATTGATTGGAACGGATCAGCTAATTCCCTTAAAAAGGAAGTTTCCTTGTTCGTGCTTTAGTCCTTTGCTGCTGCGTGCGTACATATGCAGGGGCAAGCTACTGCCTGCATGCTGTTTGCCAACTACTGCAAGGCCTCGCTGCTCAAATCCGTCCAGAATCCATGAAAAATGCATCTTTTCGATATTTCCTTTCCAAAAGCTCTAATCTGCTAAATAGTGTGAAAACAAGAGAGGATCAATAACATCATGATCAAAATGAGCTAGGAAAGGAGTGGAAAAATAGCACAAAATGCATCATATCAAATCAGCCCCACACTACCCCAATGCTCGCCCTCGAGCATTACACTTAAAACAGCCCCTCAATAAGAACAAATGGTTTCCACAAAAGGCATACCGGAGAAGCACACTCAGCACATAAGCAAAAAATTCAACACAACCTCCTACCTAGATAGCATCCGCATCAAACCCAAGGAATAACGAAACCAAGGGAGAGACTTTACCACATCTAGCTAGTCGCAAGCAGTCCTCACATAGAAAATGGTGTTTGCACTCAAACTCAGAAAGAACCATGGCAAGGTATTTACACTCAAACAATGCAAATGACGATGCACAAAACCAGATTTGCAATAGCGACCCGAGTATGTAGTACACATTCATGGGCAATCATACAATCATAAAAACTTTGCAAAAAAATGGGGAAGCAAGAGAGTATGGAGGAGAGAAGTAAAAGGTTCAAAGAGAGGGAGAAAGTGAAGGATAGAGGGTTTCTTAGCTAAAAAGAAGCAAAGTGGTAAGAGAGCCTCCTATTGGTAGCAGCGAGGGCAAGGCAAAGAGCGCTGGATGATAGGGGGAGGGGGGGTATTTTTCTTCGTAGTGCTGTCAGTCTTCTGGTTTTCTTCATACTCGGCTCCGTTTCTGATTTGCGCTGCTCTTTTGCTCAGATTTATTTAATTTTTTTAATTTAATGTTTTTGAGAGCGAAAGGGGCGTGTACAAATTGTTTTCATCCGTCTAACTGGAGCTCTATCGACTGACCTAGCTTCAGCGTATTATTGCTTTCAGTGTCTTGGTCTGGCTCTTAATTTCCCTATCGCTCATTGAATGACTTGAGCATCTCGGTCTGACAGTCCCTTACCCCCACACTGAGGTTTTGTTTCTCTTTGTTGTGCAGTTGCTTGCCATACTACTGCTTTCAGCTTCTAGGTTTCGTAGCTCAATACCCCCACACTAGAGATGTTGTTTCTCTTTGCCCCACCTTGCTCACTGCCAGAGGACATCTCTCACCTGCTAAGAAAAGAAAGGAAGGGCGCAAATGGTTAGAAGGGTGGTGAAGAGAAGGTGAGATGAGTGGCAGGGGCAAGATAAAAGCAAGAAAAAAGATAAAAAGGAAGAATGCAAAGTTTTTAATCATTTCGTCGCTTTCCCACGTCTAATGGTGACTATACCCAGGGGTCTCATACAAATCCAGCCAGTACAAAGTCATGTATTTGCTCAGAAAAAATCATGGCATGAAAGTTCAAAGAGCTCACACGGGTAAACAAATGACTACAAGCAACTAGGGCAAGACATGGATGTAGGAGCTAACAGGCAGTGTGGTTGTGCGAGTGAATATGTGCAGTGAGTGAGTGCTTCCTGTACAAAGCGCCTAAACCATTCATTCAAACTAAGGGGTTTTCAAAAATAGGGGCAGTGTCATTTTGGCAGGTCAAATTTTTTCAAAAACTCTAATAAAAAGTGCAAGGGCAAGCAGAATGCAACATGCAGTCAAACCAAAAAGTTTCAAACACACAAGTGTCCCACCCCCACACTAAGGCAGCTCATCGTCCTCGATGTGAGAATGGGACTCACACAAAAAGCAAAAACAGTTCAAAGGAAAAAGAAAAAGAAAAATAGTTCAACTGAAATAAAGAGTACAAAAAGAAATTAGCCCGAAGGCAAAAATGGATTGTTTATGAGGTGGAATCATAGACTGGCCGGAGGTCGAAGTCTAGAGGTGAGCTCATTGGGCAGGTTCTTGACGAGGGCAATCAGCTCACTGTGCTGGGGCTCTGATTCTGACTTTTGTAACTGGCTTGAACGGTTCCCGGATGATACCATGAAAAGGTCCCTAAAGTGTCGTCTAGTGTCCCGATTCCTTGCGGAATCGTGTAACCTTTCGACTATCTTTAGGGGTTCATCCGAGTTGGGATTGGTGAACACTACCCAGGACATGTGTCCTAGGGCGTCACTACTACCCTCCTAATTTGGTGATTGTCCCCGGGGTGTAGGGCACTATGAAATGCATATGACAATCGATATCAAAGCGAATAAATAAACAAACCAGCAATTTATCAAAGCGGGTAAATAAACAAATAAACACCTCTAAAAAAATAAAATCGGCTCCGACCCAACACTCCCCAGTGAAGTCGCCAAACTGTCGCGCCCCGAAAATTAATAAAAATTCGCAAGTATACAACGAATCTGAGACCTTACGATGCTCGGCGTAAAAGGACGCCTCGCAACATGCAATGAAGTCGCCACCCTAATTTTGTCTCTAGGCTTAGGGAACCTAATCGTCATGGCATAAAACATAAAATAAATACAAAACAAAAGGCACAAAAAGGGGTCTAAACCCAAGACAAAGGTTCGGGGTCGTATTATGGACTTGGGAAGGTGTTAGGCACCCGAGTCACATCCGAAAATGGTTACCGGTTGATGAGAGAGGTGTTTAAAAGGTGTTTGATAAAATGCGTTTTGAAAGGGGGTCCTCAGAGGAATCGTCACTTTAGTCTTCTCTATGATCGGGACCGTTCAGGAATAATTAATCGTTGGACGGGGTTACCGTTTTAAAAATCTTTTCGGACGAGGTTACCATTTTTAAGACCGATCTATTATTCCTGACCGTAGCGTGATGGGACTAAAATTTTCGTAAGACTGAATGAGCGCCCTCTATTTCATCATCGGACTATGCATGATTAAATTAATTACTACGTGATTCTATCATAGATAGCTTAACAGAGTACAGATTAAATGAGGGGTTTTTGAAATGATAAACTGATGTGGGATCGAAGCCACCAAGTACATGCAGTCAATATAAGCAGAATTTAAAATCAAATGAGCATGGCATTTAAAGCGTCTTATTTAAACAAGTTGTTCATGTGGGTTGATTTTAATTCTAGCGATTCTATATATCATGCATATGATTAATATTTACGGAAAGCCTTGAATAAATAAAAGGGAAAGAAAGGCGTACTTTCGAGCGAAGCTTAAATTTTAAACCTACAAAGCGAGAGTGTTAGTGATAGCTCAAAAAATAAATAAGCAATTTATGAATGCGAGAATTTAAATAACAATTGATTTTTATCAAAAAATTTAAATAATGGTTTGGCGCATACAAAGATAAATTAAATGATGTTTTGCATGCGAGAAATTTATATGATGACAGTTGATAAGTGCGAGAAATTCAAATGATGATTTGATGCGTACGACAATTTAAATGATGATTTGATATATGCGAGAAATTAAATGATGATTTGATAAGTGCGAAAATTAAATAATGACAGTTGATAAGTGCGGAAAATTAAATGACGATTTGATGAAAAATTAAAGATTTGATATTTGTAGAAAATTAAAAAGTTGACGATTTGCAGAAAATTAAATAGTTGATGATTTGCAGAAAATTAAATAGTTGATGATTTGCGAGAATTAAAATTGCGACCGACCATATAGGCGGTAAATTAAATGACTGAATTTAAATTGCGGAAACTAAATTGCGAAGAATTTAAACAGTTGTAAGTACAGAATTTTAAAGTGACAGTATGAAAAAATAATCATGCGCAATATACGAGTATTTTACGAAAAAACGCGATCCGAGGTCTCGAAAAAATGAGAATGGGTTGGGTCCAATTTGAAAAATAAAAGAAATGGGCCAGGAATAGCTCCTGGCCCAAGAAAATAAAAAGAATGGTGATGGGCCAAGCCCATCACCTTTCCCGCATGAATAGCCTATTATGGGACTATTCATCGTCCCTTTCCTTGGTCGCCGGCGCCACTGCCAGCGGCCAAGCTCCGGTCACCCGTGGCCGAAACAAAAAACCTTCGTACCGAGATGCTCGTCTCCTTGACGACTTCCTGACCGTACGAACCTCGAATTTTGGTTTAAACCGTACCGAGTTTAATTTCAAAAAAATGACGAAAATGATAATTACCGAAAACTAATTAATTCGCAAGATTTATTCGCAAGATTTTTCTACAGCATGCACATGAATTATTGGCATAAATATAAGCAATTGTTTGATCAAAAATGCATTTAAACAATTAAAGGAAAGAAAGCGCATGAAAGAACGAAGAAAAAAAGCTTGAAGAAGCTTACTGCAAATGCTTGAACTGTGGCGATTATTGCTCGAAATGAGCAATCTATCAGAGGGAGAAGAAGCAAGGCTTGCTAGGGGGTGAATTCGTGTCTAAACCGTTGGAGGCAGTGGCCTTTTATAGGCTTGCGATCGCGTGGGGATGAAGCGCGGCTGCTACGCGTGCAGGCCGTGACCGTGAGTTGGCAGGGCTAGGGATGCAAGGTGGCGGAGCTAGGGCTGGGAGGTGATGGCTTGAAGGGACAGGAAGCGACGAGAACAAGCAGCTCGGTGGCTTGCTCCGTTGCCCCGTCGCTTCCACGGTACATGTGCACCATGCACATTAAATCCCATGTCGTTGATCTGGTTGACTTTCCTTGGTCAACCAGATCAACGGTGATGATCAAAAGCCCCTTTTAGTTTATTTAAATGGCCTCGAGCCATTTTCGTGAACAAACGTTCTGAATTTTTTAGCCGAAAGTGCCAGCGCGTAGAGAAAAATAAGGCAAGTTTAACCGCCTACAGCGAATGACAAGAATTTTTCGTTTAACGTGTTTATTTTCTCGTTCGGAAATATGAAATGTTCAGACAAAAAATAAATGACGTTATGACCATCGTCACGGAGTTCTTCTAGCTCTTGGATCTGAAGGCGCCTTTGCTTCCTAGCTTCATCAATGTCCATATTGACTTTTTTGATCACCCAGAAAGCCTTATGTTCTATATCTACTAGGAGGTGGCACGGCTTGCCATAGACAAGTCTGTACGGTGTCATGCCTATAGGAGTCTTGAAGGCTGTACGATAAGCCCATAAGGCGTCGTCCAACTTTAGGCTCCAGTCCTTGCGTGATCGATTGACTGTCTTCTCCAGGATAGATTTTATCTGCCTATTGGACACCTCGGCCTGGCCGTTGGTTTGCGGATGGTAAGCTGTGGACATCCGATGTGAAACACCGTATTGCCCCAGCAACTTGCTGATTGTTCGGTTGACGAAGTGCGTGCCTCTCTCACTAATCAAAGCTCGTGGTATTACAAACTTGTTGAAAATATTAGTGCGCAAAAAGGCTGCAACAACTTGTGAATCGTTAGATCTGGTCTCCTTGGCCTCGACCCATTTGGATACGTAATCAACAACAAGAAGAATATAGATATTACCAAATGAGTTAGGGAATGGGCCCATGAAATCGATGCCCCAAATATCAAATATCTCACAGGCAATCGATGCCATAATATTACATGTGGCTTGACAGCGAGGGCAAGCAACACAAAACATGTAACTGTCCTTGAAGAGAGATGGCCAGTAAAGACCTGCTTCTAGAACTTTGAGTGTTGTCTTCTTGGCCCCGAAATGTCCTCCCTCAGTTGAGTAATGACAGAACCGAAGAATGGAAGGAACTTCATCTAGGGTCACACAACGCCGAACGATTTGATCGGAACAGTGTTTCCAAAGGTATGGGCTGTCCCAAACAAAATACTTGGCTTGTCTCCTGATTCTGTTATTCTCAGAGGCGGTGGAATCTGCAGGGAAATCTCCTGTGGCATAAAAATTTACAATATCAGAATACCAAGGGAATTGAACTGCTTGGGCAAGACAGACTTGTTCATCCGGAAAGGTATCACGGATTGGCTCTAAGGAGTTGTCCTGTTGGTGTGGTAGTCTACTGAGGTGGTCAGCTACCGAATTTTCAGTTCCCTTCTTATCTTTTTTCTCCAAATTAAATTCTTCAAGTAGAAGGATCCACCTAATCAAGCGTGGTTTGGCATCAAGTTTCGTCAAGAGACATCTTAGGGATGCATGATCAGAGAAAACAGTCACTTTGGTGCATAAAAGATATTGACGAAACTTGTCCACAGCAAAAACAACAGCCAAAAGTTCTTTTTCGGTCGTAGTGTAATTCCGTTGGGTTGCGTCCATAAGCTTCGAGGCATAGTAAATGACATAGACTTCTCTGTCCTTCTTCTAACCTAGCACTGCCCCTAGGGCATTGTTGCTGGCATCGCACATTATTTCAAATGGCAGTGTCCAGTCTGGGCGCATATGATTGGTGCAGAGATGAGTTTTGCTTTGAGGGTGTCGAACGAGGCCTTGCAGCTCGCATCAAACACAAAGTCGACGTCTTTCTGCAGTAGCTGGCACATGGGCTGGGTAATCTTGGAGAAATCCTTGATGAACTGCCTGTAGAAACATGCATGCCCAAGAAAAGAACGAACTTCGCGAACGCAAGTTGGATAAGGGAGAGATTCGATTACCTCAATCTTGGCCTTGTCCACTTTGATGCTCTTATGGGAAATGATGTGTCCTAAGATAAGACCCTAGTCTACCATGAAGTGGGACTTCTCAAAGTTAAGCACAAGGTTAGTCTCAATGCATCGTTGCAAAACTTTACGTAAATTAGATAGACATTCAGTAAATGAATTGCTATAGACGGTAAAATCGTCCATAAATACCTCTATACCTTTCTCAATAAATTCAGAGAATATACTCATCATGCAGCGCTGAAAGGTGGTGGGGGCGTTATAGAGACCAAACAACATCCTTCTGTATGCAAAAGTACCAAAGGGTTAAGTGAAGGTCGTCTTGTCCTAATCGTCTAGGGCAACCGGTATCTGGTGAAAACCAGAATATCCGTTGAGGCAGCAGTAGTGCGTCTTGCTCACGAGGCGCTCCAACATTTGATCGATGAATGGTAAGGGGAAGTGATCCTTCCTCGTGGTTGCATTCAGTCGGCGGTAATCAATGTAGACGCGTCATCCATTTTGTATGCGGGTAGGTATGGATTGACCGTCTTGCCTTGTGGTGATTGTGATGCCTGTTTTCTTCAGCACAACCTGGACGGGGCTTGCCCAAGTACTATCCGAGATGGGATAAATAACTCCCACGTCCAGCAGCTTAAGTATCTCTTTCTTCACAACCTCCATCATAGGAGGATTTAAGCGACGCTGTGGCTGTCGGACTTTGTTGGCATCTTCTAAATGGATGCGATGAGTACATAGGGCAGGCGACAACCCTTTAATATCAGCAATGGTCCAACCAATGGCTTGTTTGAACTGCTTGAGGAGGGTGACGAGTTCTTGTTCCTCCTCTGTGTCAAGTTTGCTTGAAATAATTACGGGAAGTGAATCGTCATCACCAAGGTAGGCATACTTGAGGTGCGAGGGCAAGACCTTAAAATCTAGCTTAGGTGTCTGCACAACTGACGGTGGAAGTTTAGTAAGTTTAGTGGGAAGAGGTGAGATAATGGAAGGGGAAGAGATGAATGGGCGTTCTTCCAGAGCAGCAACGATTTCGTGCAACTCCGAAGGAGTTATGAATTTAGGGTCTAGGCTGTCCAGGACCGCTGGTGTAATTCCTCTGTCTAGGGCAAGCTGCAGAGAATCGACAGAGTATAAGTTAGAAATTTCCTCAACATCGGGGTCAATTATATCAATGAAATTCATGCTGGAAAATTCAGAAGGGTAGCGAATAGCATCAAGTATGCTAAATTTTTATGGTTTCTCCGTCGAACTCTAGGGTGATGGAGGCATCGCGCACATCTATCTTGGCTTCAGCAGTCCAAAGAAACGGCCTGCCCAAGAGCATGTCTGCTAGTTTTGTGGATTTCTCGTCCTCCATGCTAATCACATAAAAGTCGGCTAGGTATAGGAATTCACCAACCTGTACTAGAACATCTTTGATAATGCCTTCGGGATATATAACAGAGTGGTCGGCCAACTGGATGACAACTCGGGTTGGTTTGAGTGGACCTAGGCCTAGGCTGTTATATATCGTCAAGGGTATTACGTTGATACCTGCACCAAGATCACACATAGCTTTGCCAACATCAGTGTTTCTAATTTTACAAGGGATGGTAAACATCCCTTGTTCCTTACACTTTGGTGGAAGTTTCCTCTGAATGACGGCTGAAACGTTAACACCCACACTAATCTTATTTACTCCTGCCAATTTACACTTGTTAGTGCACAAAGATTTTAAGAATTTAGCATATCGGGGGACATTTTTGATGGCATGCAAAAGAGGAATATTAACCTGCACCTTGTTAAACAAGTCAAAAATTTCTTTATCCTCTTTCTCCCTTTTCGTTTTGACTAACCTTTGTGGGAATGGCGGCTCAAGTACCTTGGTGATGAATTCTCTGAAAATTCAGAGTTCTCGTCTATCTTTCGTGGGGAACCGTGTCATCTAGCAGTGTGGACACATTTTTCTTTCTCCACTTCAGCCTTAGCCCCCTCTAGTTTGGGCGTGGGTTCAGGTAGTTCAACGTCTTGGGCAGGCAGCTCGCGGGATGGTATTTCAGTACCACTTCGAAGCGTCATGGCACAGGCTTCATGCTTCGGATTAGCATCTGGTTGGGAAGGTAGTCGTCCTCCATTCCTGTACTCCTTTAATTATGCGGTCATAGAGCTCACTTGTTTTTGTAATTTTAGGACAACATTGGTAAGATTTGTTACCTCAGTGGTTGTTGCTGCAGGAGGTGATGGTTCTTATGGAGCTTGCTGTTGGTACTGCTAGTTACTGGGTAGCTGGGTCTCGGTATGAAATTCTGCAGATTAAATAGTTGTTGCTGCTGATTCTGGAATGGGTGTTGCGGCTGCTGTTGACTAGGGCTAGACGCTTAAACATTATTGTCGCAGCTGAGGTTCGGATGATGCCACCCTTTATTGTAATTCTGGGTATATGGCTCAAATTTCTTTGGGGCTCCATTGTAATTTCCTACTGCATTAACTTGTATTTCATCCGAAATATAGGGGCAAGCATCGGTAGGGTGGTCATTGAAATTGCAAATCTCGCATGCTTTGACCTGCACGGGCTGGCCAGTGGAAAGATTCCGAATCATCCCTGTGAGGTTGGTCAATTGGCTTTTGAATCCAGTCAATTGGCCTTCTATGGCGGCCTAGCGTACGTCTTGGATGTTGCTTGGTTCTACAGTGACAGCGTTCCTGGCCATGAGTTCCAGGATGTTCTTTGTTGTGGCAGGGGTGAGGGCAACCAAGGAACCATTGCAAGCGGCGTCAATTATAGCCTTTTCTCGCCCTAGCAGTCCCTCGTAGAAATATTGTAATAATGTATGGTCTGCCAAATTGTGAGAGGGGCAGAGAGCTTGCATTTTCTTAAACCGTTCATAGTACTGACCCACGTTCTCACTCACTTTTTGCACTACGGCTACCAATTGCTTTCTGGTCACACTAGCCATGGAGTTGGGGTAGTACTTATCAATAAAGGCTTTGAACATATCGGCCCAGCTGGTGATGGAAGAAGGTGGTAAGTCATAAAACCAACTACGGGCTTTATCTTCTAGGAACCACATAAACGCTTCAGCTTAGCGTAGTCAATGTCAACATTTGCCGGCTTCATGGCCTCGCAGATGGAATGCAATTGCTGGAGATGTCGGATTGCGCTTTCCTTGGGCAACCCGTGGAACTTGGGCAAGTAGTGCATGACAACGGACTTGATCGTCCAATCATTGGCCACTTCAGGCCATACAATGCAACTTGAGTTTTTCTCAGTGGTGGCATTTAGGTCCTCTATGGAATGATTGTTCACAGGAGGGGGTCGTGGAGGTTCTTCCGCCATGATGGGGTTTTCAGCGTCTTGGTCTGGATGTTCGGGGTGGTCGATATTTTCATCTTCTAGGGGATTTTGAATGGGATTGTTGATTGCTGCGGAAAGTCTGGCTAGCCTTCTAGCCAATCTTTCCATTTTTCAGATTTCAGGATCGAGTGGTAAAGGATTCGGATTGGATGACCTGGTCATACAAAACAAAGAAAGGATCAGTATCGAAGTCCCCGGCAACGGTGCCAAAATTTGACGTACTGTCGAGACACCTCAAAAATAATATATATATCCTGTAACAAGTGCACAATTAAACTGTGTATAGTGGTACAGGGTCGATCCATAGAGACTAAGGTAGACACTGTCTTGTGTTGTGCAGCGAGGGCAAACAGATCTGAACAGTAACAAGTAACGGGGGGTTTTCAAGAGTTTGTTGATTAATATCTAAGAAAACAGTAACAGACAGAAATAAAATGTAATGAGAGATCAATAGAAAGAAAAGTCCCCAGTAGGAATCTATCTCCGGTTGCGTTCAAAGTCGGCCGATCATTGGTGCAATGATCTTCTACCCCTCGCTAATAGATGCGCTATAGGGATCAGGTATATTTAGGTCCCCTGCTTCCTTTCGTACGAGAAACTACTCCAAGATATGTTTATGGAGTAGTCTTGACGCTTTGTCGTCCCCCAAGGTACGTTTATGGAGGCAATACTCAAAGGCCCATGAAGATGAAGGAAGACGCGTCCAGGGCGAGACACTCAGTACATTCGAGGCTCTACCCTGATTACTTACTTAACCCAATTAGATGGGACTAGCAACCTAATGACTCTGATTGGTCGTCTACTTTACCCTGCAGCTTTGCGTTAGTTATAACCATAGTGATGACTTTAATCGCCTAGGGCAAACGGCTAGTTGATCAGGCTAGAAGTAGTCCTAGTATAATTAACAAGAAAACATTAAGTAAATAAATATAAACCAGTAATATAATGATTTCAATTCGACCTCACAACCTTCTTAAGGAACCCTTGATGATCCTACCAAGAACAAATGAGCTTAGCCGCTCATATTAGAATTAAAGTAAATAAATAAACAAAATTGTATAAAGAAAAGAGAAGATGAAGAACCGGCCGGAGTAAATCTCCGGTTTATTGAATAGAGAAGAAGAGTGCCAGCGGCCGAGATGATGTTCCAAAATCCCCAAAAATGGAAGAAGTCCTCTAAAC
Source organism: Viola odorata (assembly GCA_963691705.1). Lineage (NCBI taxonomy): Eukaryota > Viridiplantae > Streptophyta > Magnoliopsida > Malpighiales > Violaceae > Viola > Viola odorata. Next base: position 34,970,452 of record OY829543.1, on the reverse strand, counting down.
CCTCAAAACTAAAAGGGTTTTAAAAGAGAAAATTACAAAAAAGGGAAATTCTCAAAATAGAAATTAATAAAAGGGAAATCCTAATTTAAGTGGAGTTGATCTCAGGATCTCTTCTTGCCAAAACGGGAGAGATTGGAATTGATTGGAATGGATCAGTTGATTCCCTTAAAAAGGAAGTTTCCTTGTTCGCGCTTTAGTCCTTTGCTACTGCGTGCTTACATATGCAGGGGCAAGCTGCTGCCTGCATACTGTTTGCCAACTACTGCAAGGCGTCGCTGCTCAAATCCGTCCAGAATCCATGAAAAATCCATCTTTTTGAGATTTCCTTTCCAAAAGATTTGATATGCTAAATAGTGTGAAAACAAGAGAGGATCAGTAGCATCATGATCAAAATGAGCTTAGAAAGGAGTGGGAAAATAGCACAAAATGCATCATATCATTGAGTATAAAACCTAATTTTTTTGTGTTTTTGTTCATCTTTAAGCTTCAAATCTTCATCTTCTTTGTTCATACACGTTCATATATTCTTCATGGCCTTCAAATCTTCATATTTTTGCAAGAACAAGGTGACAAGTGTCTAGTGGTCCAAGTGGTCTCCTTTTTGTTTGCTTGTGTAGTTGTCATCCACCACACTTGATCCACATTCAGCCACATCTCCCTCATTCCTACACCAAGAATTTCATTTGGAATATGCATAGAATATTCTTGTAGATATTTTATGCACACATTCTTGCCACATCACTTGACACCTTACTTGCCACCTCATCACTTTTGTCACATCATCAATTTTTGGCATTTAGTGAAAAATATTTCTTGATTGCAAACTACTTGTCACACAATTTAAATAGAAATACTTGTCATACACATTGATTTTGAGCTCTTGCACTCACCTATCAAAAAAAGAAAAAGAAAAGAAAGCATTAAAAAAAAAAGAGAAAAAAAAGGAGAAGAAGAAGAAGAATGAATGCAAAGGGTGAGTCACAAGTCAAGAGTTCCATTGTGTTTAAACATTGAAGTGTGTACTTGAGTCATTTTAGGTGTGCATTTGAAGTGATTGAATTTTCCCTCCATTCCTTCCCAATTTTCGGTTTTGAATCATTTCCTTTTCTTTTCACCTTTCCTTTTCGTTTCTTCTTCTGTAGCTTGTGTATTGGTGTCTTCTTCCTTGTATCCTCATATTGATTCCACTCTAAGCCATTTTAGTGTTCAAAATCAAGCTTTCCTTATTGAGCATTAATTCGACTTTCCTTACCTTTCTTTCCGTGCTTTGTTTTCTTTGCTATTCCTTGTGCTTTCGTTGATTCTTAGAGTCTTGCTAGCTTAAGGTTTGGTTTATGAGAAGAGATTTGAGAGGGTAAGGAGGTGAGCTTATTGGAGAGTGCATGAAATACGAGCGAAACACGTGAGGGAGAGACTAACGTTTGTTATATAGATTTATTTTTGTTTCTTTTTGTATGTACTTTCATTATGTCTCGTTATTATTTTGATGATGTTTCCTATTGGGAGGATAGTTCTTGCTGTCCTAGTGATGTTTGTGACTCAATTGCGGGTGATGATTGCAATTCTTATTCTTATGAGGGCAATGTATCTTGGGCTGAGTTTGATCACAATGTGAGGGGACACCATCCGTATGATCTTCATAAGTCGCATAGCTATGTGGAGGCTCCATCTCAGCACACTTCTTGTTCTTATGGTTCTTGGGCAGATCATGAGTATCTTCCTTATGGGCAAGGGGACTTCTACACCACAACGACCTATTCTCCAAGCCATGGCCTAGGTTCCCCATCTTACCAAAGCCATGGCCATGGCTCCGCTTCTTGTGTTTCTGTCCGGCGGCCTCCTCAACGCCCTCATGTCCACTTCATTCGAGCGCTACCCCCCCTCCATGCTCCTATGGCTGTGCCCCTTCCTATGTTAGCGAGCCTTCTTATGCACAAGCACCCCCGTTCTTTGACTCGGAGTTTGCTTCAATTCTAGCACGAATGAAACGAAGCGCTCAAGCCATGGCAGCAACCACGACTGTGATGGGGCTTCAATTGAAGAACCTACGAGACTCCGAGCACCTTGGGTAAGGTAAATTGGTTGATGTGAAAAGTAAGGAGTGTGTTGCTGCACCTAGTACTTGTTCCCTCAGTTTACCGCTCGTTACAAACGTTAGTGTTTACTCTTCTGGTGTGTTTCTATTGAGGAGAGTTTGGCTCCACTTGAGGAAGAGATACTTGTTGTGCTGCCACTTGATGAGCTTGGCGTTCCATGCGGTGGGGAGATGGTTGTTTTGGATGTACCTTCGAGTGGTGATGATAACGTGGAGGATGGACACTATGAGAGTGCAAGAGTGGTTTGTGGGTTTACTTTGGGCTGCCATGAGAAGGCTCTTTGTTGTCTTGATTTGCAAAGAAAGTTTCGATATTTTGGCAACCAATTCTCTATCATTCCATCGGTGCCTCCTCTTTGCTCTACAGATCCTTTCCTACATGTGCACCTTGGTCGCATCTCCTCCATCACACTTTTGGCTCATCATCTTGGTCAAGTCACCTCCACCACTCCTTTGGCTTCACATCTTGACCGTGCCTCTTTCTTCATTCCTTTGGCTTCCCTTTATGGCTACACAGATCCGCTTCTCCAATGGGTTGGAAGAGACTTGTTGCGGAAGAGAGCAAGGGTAGTTTTAGTTCTTAAACCTCCATCTACCTTTTCAACATTTCACCTTATCCACGGTCTAGATTCGAGGACGAATCTCCTCAAAGGTGGATGGGATGATACGAGCATGGATCCGTATATTGCCAAGGAAAGGCCTCCTGCATGGCTTAACTTCCCCGCATGTGCGCGAAGAGAAGACCAAGACAGTGCCCTAGCGGCATACCCCCAGCCCTAGCGGTATGCCGCCAACCTCGGCATTTTGGGCAACTCTTGGCAGTGAGCCTAGCGGTATGCCGCTAGGCACCAGGCGACATACCGCCAGGATGTTCCTTGGCCAATTCGAGCCCTTTTGAGCGACCCTTTTTAGAGCTTCAAGGCCCATTTGTTAAAGGTATTTTAGGGTTTTATCCCATCTAATAATTATAGGGTATAAATAGAAGGATATAGCCTCTTTTATACCTTGGTCTTGAATTTTGAGTGAATCTCTTCATAGACCAACCTTAGTGTAGCTTAGGGTAATTTAGGGTTCTTAGAACCAAAACACTATCATTTCTGTAAATCCAAGTAAATTTCATGATTAGAGAGTGAAAGGGTTGGGTTTGTAAAATTGAGATCCTTTCAGGCTCTGTTTGGCGTTCTGGTTCTAGCTGGAAAAGTTCTGTGAGAAAAAGTGTTGTGTGAAAAGGACTTCTGATAAATGAAGTATGTTGTTTGGTAAATTTTTTTTTAAAGTGCTGTGAGATAACAGAGGTGTTTGGTAAAACTGCTTTTTAAAACTATAGTTTGGAAGTAAAATGACTATAAAGGACACAATTCATTTTAAGTATTATAATTAATATTTTTAATATCTATCTATATATATATATTTTAATCAATCTATTTATAATTTAACATCTACTACATAATATTTATCCAATATCATAAATAAATTAAAGTTATTTAATAACATAAATAAATAAAATTTATTTTCATTAATATTGTAATCATTTTTCAACATATATAATTCACGATTACATATTCATAACTAAACTATTAGCTATTGAGTTACGAATTTCATTCATAGGTAATATTTGACTATTATTTCTGTCACTTTGCTGAGATCCTTCACCTATATTCATCGCATCTTGTGAAACTCCCACAATATCTGGAAAAAGATCATCTGGTATGAAATCTGGATTCTCATCCAATCTTTGGAAGGCCGGATCATATAGAGATTTTCTGCGTATAAAATTGTGCAAAACCATAGAAGCGACTACAATTTTAGCTTGCGTTGTAAAAAGATAGGATGGCATGTCACGTAATATTTTCCATCTTCTCTTCCATACTTCAAATGTTCGTTCTATACAAGATCTTAATGAAGAATGTGCCCGATTAAAGATTTCCTTACAACCCCTTGGTGGTTGCCCTCATTGAAAATCAGGTAAATGATACCTCGTACTCTTGTAAGGTTTCAAATACCCATAAACATCAGGATATCCAGCATCTAATAAATAATACTTACCTAATAACATAAATAAGTTAATGTTAGTAATACAATAATAATTACTATCATAAATAAATAAACGTTTAAAAGTGTAATTAACTTGGAGGTGGTATAGGGAATTTTCATTGTGGATTGTTGACTACAGAATTGAAAATGCGAGTATCATGGGCAGAGCCTTCCCATCCAGCACAAACGTAAATGAATTGCATGTCAAAACTACACGCTGTCATTATATTTTGAGTCGGGATACCCTTTCTGCCAATATATCTAATTTGATCATCTGCGGCGACACAAGCATGTACACGTGTTCCATCTATGGCGTCAATACAATCCTAAAAAAATTACTATCATTTTAGACAATTGTATAAACAAATTACATATTTCAAAATTAAGGTTAAATTCATTTGTATAAAATTAATTATATAAATATAAAATGAAACTGAAAAAAATAGTTGTCGTACCTTAAAATATGGCATATATATTGTATCATTCAAAATTTGTGGCGAGACACTATTAAAATCTCCAGGACGAATGATGTCCTCTGATAATGACCACACAACATCTAGTACCTGATTAAAAATTCTACTGATTGTTTCACTAGAGTGTTGAAATTGTTCACAAATGTGCCTGTTTGAAGCACCTTGGGCGATAGTATATAAAAAGATACACACTTTCTCAATAACAGACATTCTTCGTGATGACTCCAAATTGCAAGATGATTGTAATGTTGCCACTAGTTCTAGTATTGTATCTTTATCCATCCTAAACATATTGATAGATCGCAAATCCCTTCCAGACAATATCTCAGTCAACCATGTCATTCCTGTTTGGGATGAGGTCATACACGGTTCTTTATACATGTAAGTACAGAAATACGTACTGATAGATGCAGTGGTGACAGTCAATAAACACCAAAACTCTTCGTCACTTTCTTCGGACAAATCATCTCCTTCATTCATTTCTGGAAGAAATAATAACAAGGCACTAGACTATTAACTATTTATGGCCAAATCTATATTTCACTTATAACAGAAAATATATTTCACCTACGTTCATGAACGAGACTCATGACTTCATAATATTTTATTTTATGAGAAACGAGTTTTAAAGGATTCTAACATTCCCATGATAAAAGTGCATGATAACATTAGATGAGCTTTTTAAAAAACAAGTATTATGATTAGCCAAGCAACAAAACATGAAAGGAAGCAGCAAAGGAGGTTGTAAGAAACATAAAAATACCTCTTTCTATTGATCTCTTGAGCTTGGCCGTGTGATTTAGGTACAACACAAAAGCCACAAAGTTTGATACTAAATAGTAGTAGAGTGAACAGTGACAGGTGCAATAAGTTGTGATGGGAGTGGGTGGGCATTTCAGCCTTGGTCAGTGCAGTGCAGGAAAACAAGACACATGTGAATTTTGTTTGTTTTTTCTGTGTACTTTTGCTAGTTGTATTATTACTAGGATATCCTTGTGAATTCAGTTAATATTGCTAAAAAAATTGGTCGTATAGGTTTGCACAGATATGTCTGAGAATTTATTTTTTCTAGTGGTCCTGCAAATAAATATTAGCAGAAATCTATCCCTGTACAGACAATACACTCTTGCTTAGCAACAGTAGTTAGTTTGTTCCATTTCATAAAAGGCACCAAGTTCAGTCTTGTAATTGGAAAGTAGTTGTTTGATCATTCCTTCAAATAATACTACCAATCTTACGGTAGAAAATTGAGTTTTCCCTTTTTTCAAAATGAAAAAGCTGGGACACCTCTTACTTTTAATATAATTTCCAGGCTTATAAGTTATAGCTAAGGGAAAGGGGAAAAAACCAGAAAGAAACTGTACAAGGCTTAGCAACTGTAGTTAGTTTGTTCCATTTTTATTAATATTTTTTTTTTAGAAGGAGGTGAGATTCAAACCCTAATTTGAGTCTCTACTGATATATTTACCACAATCAATTACTATTTTTAAAATTAATTGTTATATAATCTATTTGTATATGAATAACAAAATTATTTATTTATACTAAAAAAATTAATTAATACATAACCATTGTTTGAAGCATTTTCTCTAATATTATCGTACTTAATTATTTTATTTATACTACAAAAATGTTACTTTATTATTATTCAATATTTATTTTCACATTTATAATTTTAAATTATTTTTTCAATAAATAAAATAAATACTAATAAAAAAGTTATTTATTTTAATTAATTAACAAATAAAACAAAATAAATGATTAAAATAAGACATAGTGATCAATGGATTTCAATCAAGGTTTATACATTAACCAAGTTTAATCATCTTACACTTAACTTTATTCTTCATTTAATCTCACTATTACCATAATTTATTATTTTTTAATTGAGATTATATTACATACATATACTAACAAAAATAGACAATACATTAAAAAGTTTAAAATATTAAAAAAAATTATAAAAAAATCAATACCTTCCATTATATTATGATGTATTTTAATTATTAAATTTTTAATCCTTTCAATTATTATAATTAATTAATTGAAAATATATATAATATATATATATATATATATATATATATATACATTATGATAATAAAATTTTAATAATATTTCTAAGAAACTAAGACTTTGAGCTCATTATACTAGAAAAGAAGCATGCCTTTTTCAGCTCACAATCTGTGCCTATAGGGTTACAAAATGGTTACATGATTTGGGAGTTGGATGCATGAGAGATGTAAGAATATCACTGATGTTCACCATTGCTTCTTCCCTTTTTTCTTCCTCTTGTTACTGCTGCTGCTACTTCCACTCGTACTGCTCTTCGGACCATTTCCTGCCCTGGCAGACGGGCTTTCAGTAGCTGCAGCACCACTGAAATTGTCAAACACCTCTGCTTGCACTCAATCCCTAGATGAGTGGATGGATATACATCATGTGTCCTACATGGTCCTCCAGAGTTACATTCAATATTCCATTTATGGGTTGCATTAGTTATCAATTTACATTATTATCTCTAAGCAATGAACAACGATACAGCCAGCAAGCTAGAAACTTGGAAGGACAATTGGACTTATGGGCTAAGACATGACACTGAAAGAAAACAATGGCAGTGTAATGGTGAGCTAACATCACCAGTAGTACACATGTCATATAGCACCACATTCCACTGAATTATCCACAAAAGTCTACGACCAATTTGAAATAAATTCAAGATCTCCTAGGAGGCATCAAGAAGAAAACAGCTTACCTGACAAATATACCATTCAGTAGCCTTATATATCTTGCTATCTGCACAAACAAATGCAGAGGGTGGATCAACCTGCAAAAATAAGCTCATCAAAATGGTAGTATTATAATACATTATACAACCAGTCACATATCTACAATTAAATAGATGCATAGGGAAGTGACAAGCAAACTAAAGAAACAGCAGCAAGAACCGCCTGCGATGCTACAATATCCACCTCAAAACTCTTAATCTGGTACTTCTCACACCCATAACAATTACAAAGCTCAAGAATTGTGACTGGAACCAGTACACCCACCACCAAAAAAGCTGCCCAAGATAACACAATTTTCAAAACAGAAGACTGGTTAAAACCAAGAAATGATAGGAAAGTTTCCAACTTTTCAAGAACCAAATCACAATTAATTACACCAACGCAAATTAAGTAAAATGATTGTAGAAAGAGTTTACAGGTTCTCAGCTTCTCATGAAAATATAAATTACAATACCACTAATATAAAAATTATAACACAACAGTCATATATAATAAGTTATACGGGACCTCTACTACACTACTTATTTCGGCCCTTTTCGATGAAATGATATTTGATCCAGTTCAGCTTGTGTTCTGGTGATTCGAGCTCAAGATAGACCTCTCTCTTAAGTTTATCTTCAAGCAATACAGTTGCATACATAAAAATTTCACCATTCATATCCAGCCCTGGTATGATTTTGAGGTCTGCTACGATTGCTCTCATACTAGGAACTTCAGGTTCAGCAACTCTATAGGTCACAGTTGAACTCCTAGAGGTAACCGCACTCACCAATGTATCCAGATGTCGAGCTAGCATTGCTGCCCCCCCTGATTGCCTCTTCCCTTTCTTCAGTCCCATGCTTGACTTGGCAGAACCCCCTTCCTCAATATTTCTCTTCCTGTTACTTGCTAAGCCTGGCTGAGAATTTCCACCCTCGAACATATCATCCAAGCTGACTTCAAATGGCATCCCCTCGGCTGAATCACCACAACCTTCAACATCAGCGTGCTCCTCTTGAGGTGCAACATGCACATCACATCCGGGTGATATAGCAAACTCTCCGGTAGCTACGATGGTTGAAAACATGACTTGAAGTTTCTCTTCAAGTTGTGGTTCAATTCCAGCAGCTCTGAAGTTTACAAAAGTTGGGTTCGTCTACACATTTAGAGAGAAAAAATAACCAATCATGCAAAAAACTAACCAAATACTATGAAATTAGAGCAACCAAAGTACAAAATAACAGAAACAAACCTTGATTTTCTCTTCCCACCAAGCATCATCCGCAGCAACAGTATTCTTATTTGCATCCCATCCTAAACCCGTATCATTGCGCATCAAATCTTTCCATAATTTATAATCTTTCTTTAAACTATCCCATTTGTTTTTAAGTTGCTTTTGGCCATAATTTAATCCGGTTTGAACTCGGAACTCATTTATAATGAACTCCCACCCTTGTTTGTTGAAATGAGTATGCGGCCTAAACATTAACTGAATAGCTCTAATGCAAATATCACAGAAAGTATGAACTCTATTCTTGTGCCAAACAACCTTGGTAAATTTACTTCCAGTCCCTTGAGATGTCATCTACAACACATATAATTCATTTATGGTATGATTCAGGATGAATTAGTATAAAGTATGTGATGTGCATTATCCATGGTTGCTAAAACAGTACAAGAACAGAGTAATAATTAATTTCTGCTCTAAAAATCTGTTTTTTTCCACTAAAAAGTTTTCTGAAATAAATACATTGAATTCCTACAACCAACATAAATACAGCATCAGGAAATATTTTTCAGTAATTAGAAGAAGAAATAAAAGAGAGATGATAAACCTAACTTTAAAAAATTGCTAGGCTGCTCTCCCTAGATATTTTAAAATAATAGCAATATAAAGAAAAATAATTGTGCAAAAGAACCGTTCATAATTTTTCAGTACGACTGCTATCTTGGGGTCATCCAGTAGCCAGAGGACAGATTGAAGAAGAAGACTAAAATGAAAATTTTAAAAAGGAAAGAGCTACGCAAGCTGTCTTCCACAATAACTTCATACTAGTATTTGTCACATCAATGTATCCAAGCCAGAATTGAATGTGCAGCAGATTTGAGTAAATAAGCATGGCTGGATTCTCTCACACAAGGTTCCATCTATGCCCGTTCAAAAACGAAAAGGTTCCATCTATGCATGCCAAATTAGTAGTACTAACACGCATAGCTAAGGTTGATAGAATTGGAGGAAATTTTCCACAAATATCAGTCTTAATTTAGAAAGGAAAAAACAAATAAGTATAGACTGATACTAAAAGAAATCACTTTTCTGTGAGGGTTGGGAGGGGAAGATAACGCAAAATTGAGTACTAAAAATGGAAGTAAATGCAGAAACTGAAAAAGTATTTTCCTTTCCATCTTTCCTAATCTTTGGAAAAAAAGTAATAATAACTATACTAAATGATAAGGACCCTTTAGTTTTCCTCTCCAGTAAGCAATGTGTTCATTGTTTATGATGGAAAAGAAACAATTTTTACTCAAAACCAATCGTTCTTTTGCAATCTAGAAGTGGAAGTAATCATCATCATTAACCATATATGAATATTACTACTATAAGCTTTGATTAAAATAAAATCATAACAAATACGGTAGGGGTTGGTGCCTTGGTGGGTGGAGCTTTTGGTGTTCTTCCTTGGGAAGTTATGACAAGTCATTCATGGCAAATTAAGGGACAAAAACAGCTAGAAACCCAGAACAGAACAAGATTAAGGCAACATGCTACGCCTTCAAAAAACTGATCTAGCGGTAGGCAATCAACAACTAAGCTTGAAAAATGCAATGATTCAAACAAGAAACTCAGACACAAGCCATTTCCATACTTAACTTTTCACTAAACTAGTGCTTTACCTTTGCAGAAATCATTCTCATGACTGATTTTTAAAATAGATGGAAGTTTTATCTTTTTGAACAAAATATTTACTAGTATGAACAAAGCTCAGAATAACCACTAAGATTAAGTTCAAAATGTCATTCTGGTTCTATACCAGAAAGCTGGTTTCTGGGTGGGATGCATAATGTATTTGACATAACATAGTTCCAATATCCAAAACAGCCCTCACCGATCCTATCATGAGCTATGGCTAAAATCCCCGGTCGTTTCTATTTCTTATCAGCTAAGATCTCAATAATTAACATTTGTAAGAAGAACATCATATGGTTTAAGTTCAAAGTTTAAACATCTATTGAAATGTCCATACTGCAAAGTCATATATGCGCTTGTTAGCTCTTAATGTTGGAACCACCACTAAGACTAATACATGCCAAACTTCAAGAGTTACAGCATAGGTGATAAAATGATGATCATACCAATTTTCATTTCACAAACATTAGAGAAACACATGCTTCTCATAAGAGAAATTGACAAATACTCAATTCGAATAAACTGACGCGGATTCTTTTGGCACATGAATATAAACGAATTAAGAATTCATTCGAAATCCGTCACGGTGATAGTTAACAACAAACGATACTTCTATTCGATATTTCATCAGAAACCATACATACACCTACACATTAAACAAGCACAAGGAAATAAAACGACAAAATAAAAGAAACCCGGAAGACTTACAGAGAGAGGGAGTTGAGAGGAGCGCAAGAAAGGATGGAAGTGAACAGGATGTGATAAAGAGGATGATGGGTTGAGAAGGGACCCAACAGAAGACTTAAAGTTTAAGTTCAAAATGTCAGAAACCCACACAACTACACAAAAAGCTAGTATCCAGAGACTAAGAATTTGGCCAGGAAGGAGAGAGAGGACTAACCTCAGCTGCTTTTGGGACTTCGTCGCAAGCAATCTCGCACTTGATATCACCAAGGTTGGTGTGAAACGTAAGAGTAGATTGTAGCGAATCCGGCGTTCCTTTTCCTTTATGACTGAAACCTTAATTTTGCAGAAAAATTAACAGATTTGGTAAGAAATGAAGGTTGAATGAAAGAAAAAATAGTGAGATGTTTATTAGTAATTGATGAAAGTGAGAAAAAAATTAAAAGAAGAAGGATACCTGAACAATGTTATTTATTGCTGGGAGGATTTGAGAGAAGATGAATGAGGTGGTGTTTGAGGAAAATGAAGCTTGCGGGAGGAGAATGAGGAGATGAGTGTTTTGTTCCCACCTTTTATAGCTGGTAGATGTGTAAATAAATAGAACTTGGGCTGAGATTTTTGTCCAAAAATCTCAAGGACCAGCTTCCCGCAAAATGGAAAATCCTTGATTTTCAAAAAGCCCCAATTTCGGCTAGTGGAAAAAAGAGGCAAATTGGGGTTTTAGCAACTGGGAAGCCCAGCTGTGCTGATGTTGCCAAACACCAAATGTTGGCTTTTCTATTTAGAAACCAACTTTCTGGTATAGAACCTAAATGCCAAACACTACCTCAATCACTTGTGATTGAAAGTTCCTATCTAGTTATTTCATCAATACATCTTCTACCTTTCATCCATTCAATCTGCTGCAACATTACTCCATCTTTTCTTCATCCGATCCGTCCATCAACACCATCACTTCGGCCATCATCAAGTCACCATCCAACCCTCCGAAGAGGACTAGATCCATGCACGCCTCAAGTGAATCCGGCATCGTACCACACTTTACTAGCTAAAAGTTCAATACTTTCTAGTTTCTCCGTACAAATAAAAGTTCAGTAAAAGAAGTGTCATGGATAGCCATACTTTAGCTTTTGCAAGGGCAATGGTGAAAATGCTGTAGAGAGCATGAACGATTCCTAGAACGAAAATGAAGATATGCAACTGATGAATCCCTGTCTGAGAAATCAGCGGCACTTTATCCTGCAATAACACAAAACCATTACGAACAATTCTGGACATCCATATAAACAATCAAACCTAAGTACTGTTTTGTTTTGATCTTTACATGTTTTGAACAATGATCCTCTCCAATTCCGCCATTGTTTGTAGTTTCTTTCTTGCATGGAAGCATAAAGGTGCTAGCTTTCTCAGAAATGCACATCTCAGAAATGGGTTTTGTGCCAACTGTTATAAGTAGTGATATGAAGCATAGCAGCATCAGTTCTGCAGTAGAATCATCAAAAACCGCTCGAATTCTTTAGCAAATCACCAAAAACATGAACCATAAAAGAATGCACAAACTCTGAAACTTTCTAAAGGAAGATACCTGCTTTAATCTTCTCTAGAACTTCTGACATTTCCTTCTTATGCCGCTTTCGAAACAACTGCCATTATAGGAATTGAAAAAAAGGAAGATTTTGAACATTTTGTTAGCGAAAAGGTTTGCATTTTTTTTTTACAGTAAACTAGACCAGGTAGAACATACCTCGCCGAGGGATTGGATTCCACGTTCAATTAAGAGGGAAATGATGACAAATACAGCGCAAACAAGAGCAACAGCCCAGGTGGGTGTGTTCTGCAAAGAACGTTCTCCATCTCCACTATCTACGGCCATTGCAGAAATAATCTCTGCAGGAAAAAAACGGAGCACCAAAAAATGCTCAACCCTCTTTAGTAGCAAAAGTATAGTTTTTTAGAATGTGAAAGGCCTAAAGGGTACTATAAATAAATTGATGCCGGCCTTTTTCAGAACTAAAACTAAACCACAGGAATCAAATTACGCAATAGAAAAACTAAAACATAGACGTCTCACCAGTTTCCAGAACAGGAGACAATGTCAAACCAACAAGAACACTAGCTGGGGAATGTAAATGAAATCTTATTTCTTATTACAGCTTTGTTTGGTATGCCTCGTACTTACATTCTTAATCGTTTTCACTCTCACTTCATTTTCATTCCTATAAATATATTCCTGATATCAAACATGCCCGGAAATCTTTTGAAAATTCTCAATATTTTAGGTCTTAATCACAAGTTTCTCGAAGCATATTGGACTAGGACTAATTTTGTTCTGTGTTCCTATATATTTACTTCATACATAAGAATAAAACCAACGATTTTTTTTTAAGAAATGAAAATTTCGAATAACTCACATCAATCAGATGTTGGTGTAAGATGTAACATTAACTAACAGTTACTCGTCTTTTCTGCACTGCAGTCTTGTAACAGTTATGTTCTGTGTTAAGCACTTTAGACTTGGTCTTTGGAAATTTGCAGCCAAATAGATCATAGCTTTTGCTTCACTTACCAAATCAAACATAATAATTTGCTTAAAAGAGTGCTTTCCGGGTCTGTTGGCGGCATCAGATTTAGTAATTAGTCCACCTCCTATTCATAGGCCCCAGCTGCTGTCCATGCCACAACATTCCAAATGAATGTTCCAATTATTTTGGAACTGGAAACTCAACAATAATGTCAACATATTGCCTTGCAACTTGTCTACCATGCCATTGCTAACATTAAACAAAAAGAAGAAAACCCCATTTATTTCATTGATTATCTGTGTTTCTATTCCATGTGAGCTTCGATACTCAACATGTACAACTTTTGATGGTAAGACAATTTCCAAATTTATTCTTTCACTCCAATTTTAACCTTTTGCTACCCCTGCCGATTCGAATAATGATAATTTAGGCCGTTTAGATTGAAAAACGGACACCAAAACACCTCCAAATTTTCATTTAAAAATTGAAAATTATGGTATAGGTTCCTGCATTCCCAATACATTCATACCATCTGTCATTTATTTGCAACAGCAAAAAAAAAAACCATACACTACTCACTTAATCTTCAAATGTCAGTCATGATATTCATCCAATATGTACTCATCATCTGCCTCATCTCATCCATTCTCCTTCATTCCCTTCTGAAGAAACCCACCAAAGAATCTGCAGCAGCAGGAGCAGCCCTCACTCTCCCTCCATCCCCACGCGACGACCTCCATCTCCTCGGCCACATCCACCACTTAGCCCCCATACCTTTCAAAGGTTTCCACAACATTTCCTCCAAACACGGGCCTCTCCTTCAACTTACCTCGGCTGGCACCCAGTCCTCCTTGTCTCCTCCGGCAAAACAGCATCTGAAATCTTCAAAACCAATGACATCAACTTCGCATCAAGAATCAAATCCCCCTTCGAAGACACCCTCTTGTTCGGAAGCTCCACCAGTTTCTTCAACGCCCCCTACGGAGACTATTGGAAATTCATGAAACAACTGTCTGTTCAGGAACTTCTAGGCGCGAAGCAGATCAAAAGGACAGGTAATCTCAGACGGGAAGAACTGTTCCGATTCTTGCGCAGGTTTCTCGAAAAAATTGAAAAGAATGATGTTGTTGATGTGACAGGAGAGATTCAGACTCTGGCGAATAACAGCACGTGCAGGATGGTGATGAGCGCGAGGTGTTCGGGTGAAGATAATGAGGCAGAGCAGTGCAGAGAGTTGGTGACTAAGTCGTTTGATGTCGCATCGAAATTGGCTTTCGCTAAATTGTTTGGTCATGTTGGGAGATTTTGTATCTGGGTTTTTCAGAATCGGATCATGGAAGTGCGCAGGAGATACGACCAGCTGTTCGAGAAGATTATGCAGGAACATGAAGAAAGAGCCAAGAGAGGTGATGGGGGAGGCACTGTGGTCAGCAAGGCGTGATGCATTTAATGTGATGGTAAGGGTTGATTAAAGGAAAAGGGAGAGGGAGAGGGAGCCGTTGATCTGTTTGAGGATGGGAGTCAAACAGATCCAACGGTGGGTGATGAGAATGAAAGAAAGGTGGGTTTTATTTATTTATTCGGTTCGAGCTAACGGTACGAGAAATCTTGTTGGTCCCGATAAAAGCTCAAACGGAAAAATACAAAAATACGGAATAAAATAAAACGACACGATATAAAAATAAAATAAATAGCAAATAGACTGAAATAATAATAAAAGGGATCGAGGTTAAATAAAAACTACCGAGTTGATAACGAAATGAAAAAAAATGAAAAAGGGTAGGTTATGGTAAAAATATCAAAATTCGGGTAGCAACAGTTGCCCCTTTTTTACTGTATTATCAAAAAAAATAAAGTGTAACTAAATTTCTTTTGATGAGCAGTAAAGACTGTTGCCCCCACGTACCACGATGGTTTTGAAAATGCAGAATGATATGTTATGAACATTAAATGGATGGAATGCATAAATTTTAGAGGCAATGCAAATTACAGAAATAAAAATGCAGACCGCTCTAATAATGAGGGAAGATATAAAAACCTAGATTTGTAAATGCACCGCTCTGATAATGAGGGAAAATGTTAATGACAATGCTCTGATAATGAGGGAATATGTTAATGACAACGCTTTGATAATGAGGGAGAATGTA
Organism: Viola odorata; assembly: GCA_963691705.1. Classification (NCBI taxonomy): domain Eukaryota; kingdom Viridiplantae; phylum Streptophyta; class Magnoliopsida; order Malpighiales; family Violaceae; genus Viola; species Viola odorata. The sequence goes on along the minus strand of OY829543.1, from coordinate 34,954,821 downwards.
AATGACAGAATTGTAAATGATACCGCTCTGATAATGAGAGAAAATGTAAATGACACCGCTCTAATAATGAGAGAAAATGTAAATTCCAGAATTGTAAATGACACCGCTCTGATAATGAGAGAAAATGTAGATTGCAGAATTGTAAATGACACCGCTCTGATAATGAGGGAGAATGTAAATGACACGACTCTGATAATGAGGGAAAATATAAATGACACCGCTCTAATAATGAGGGAAAATCTAAATTGTAGAATTGTAAATGACACCGCTCTAATAATAAGGGATAATGTAAATGACACTGCTCTGATAATGAGGGAAAATGTAAATTGCAGAATTGTAAATGACACCGCTCTGATAATGAGGGAGAATGTAAATGACACTGCTTTGATAATGAGGGAAAATGTAAAATGCAGAAATGTAAATGACACCGCTTTGATAATAAGGGAGAATGTAAAATGCAGAAATATAAATGACACCGCTCTAATAATGAGGGAGAATTAAAATGCAGAAATGTAAATGACACCGCTTTGATAATGAGGGAGAATGTAACGTACCTTCGCTCAGACGTTGGTTGATAGTAACGTACTTTTGCTCGAATGTTGGTTGATAACGACTCTACTCAGATGCCTTGCAAAATTGTAATTGCTTCGCCAGACTTGGCGTGACTGGGCTTTTCACAACCTTTGCTCTATAAGTAGGGAGGAAATAAACACGAAGCAGTGACATCCAATCCACAATGAGTAGAAAAGAGAGATCAAATCATAAAGAAAGCTATAATGTAATTCCATAATACCCCAATGCTTGCCCCCAAGCATTGCATCAAGATAAAAACAACATCAACTTCCTTATCAAGAGAATATTCAAACAATTTAAGCATTTAGGAGAACATGTCATCCATTTCTTGTCATACAAGCAAACTTGATACAAGCCTAAAAAAGCATCTGCATCTTGCCTAGGAGATAACGACCTCAAGGACAAGACTTTCCCACAACTAGTAGTCGTAAGCAGTCCTCACCAGATATTGGTGTATGTACTGATACTAAAAAATAGGGCTAATTGTTTACACTCCTAAAAATGCAACAAACATAGCATAGAAATGAAATTTGCAATGTCAATCCGAGTGAATGATGCATATGCATGGACATTCTAATAATGAAGAGGACTTTGCAAGGACGTGTGTAGTATAGGAAGAAGGGAAAGGAAGTGTGTAGTGTAGGAAGAAGGAAATGAAGAGTCCGTTTAGATAGGAGGAAATTTTTTAGCAAAAAGAAAAAAAAGGGTTTCGTAAGCACAAGTTCCTCAAATCTTTGCAGCGAGGGTGAAGCGCACAAGTTCCTCAATCTTTGCTGGGAATGCTCCTTCTTGAGATCATTCCTTGTTGACTCTAGACCATTTTCTGTACTTGCTTCTGCCTTTTTTTGTTGTTGTGTTATTTGAACACCCTTATTCTTTGAATTTTTTTTCTGTTTTTCTTTCATCCATTTTTGTTTTCTTCCTTTCTTTTCTTTTTTTTTTTAATATTTTTTTTCTTTTTCTTCTCCCATTTTTTTTTGAGTCAAGCGTAAAAATACAGCAGTAAGTAAAGCAAGTATAGTTTCCGTCTTGTCTTTCCTTAGTTCTGGTTTAGGGCAACAACCTTCAATTCTTGCTTTCCCCTGCATGCGCAGACCTTCAAGAATATTTAAGGGTTTTCTTTTTATCCCTACTTATTACAAACCAATACTCATGCGCATCCTCAACTCCAGCTAGCAACCTCAATCGAGCAATACTCATTAACTATGGGGGAGTTCAAGTGGAAATAAAAAGGTTTTAAGTGGTTTATAAAAGAGGTGAATAGAAATGCAGAATGGTGCACAAAGATAGGCGTTGAGGGCAAAAAGTTGGAAAAAATAAAAAAATACGGAAGAAAAGAGCAAAGTCCAATGTCATCTTACTACTATCCCATGTCTAGTGGTGCATGTACCCTGGATATTATGCAAATCTAACTAGTACTTAGTTATGTATTTGTGCTCATGAAAGAAATAAGGCATGAAGGCTCAAAGTGCTCACAGGGATATGCTTGTGACTACTTACGTCTAAGGCATGCTATGGATATAAGAGCAAGCAGGCAAGATCATGCATGTCATATAATTTCAATGAATGTCCAAATTACCCATGATGCAGTAAAATGATGAACATGCTCAATCTAGGGAAGGTTAGACAATATGAGGATAGTGTGGATTTTTTTATCAAGCAAAACATTTACAACCACAAAGCTCAAAAGACGGGGTACGCACGCACACACATACGCACTCTCACATACACGTATGCACATACTGATGCAGAAATGTAAATTGTAGAAAATATAAATTCAGATCCGAGCTGGAAGGTAACCGTTGAGCTGGATGCTGATGCAGAAATTCGCCTGCAAAGAGACCAGATCTTTGTAGATTGCAACAAGGGAGAAAAAATCTTAAAATCCTTCCTAATTCGCTCCTTGACTGCCTTGGGCGAGGAAAATTCTGCTAGGCTGACAATAGCCAATTGCTGACTTTTCGTCCAAGAAGTATGGCTTGAACATCCTTTTGAGTGATGGAAGAAAATCTTTGGTTAGCTGGAGATTAAGATTGCCACTATGGGAGCTAACCAATTATTTCTTTACAGAGAAAAGCTCCAACACTTCAGCTTTTGCGGCAAGGGATCGTGGATAAAATGAATGCGATCACCATTAATGATACGCCCCCATCGTATCCTTCATGACCTTGCCGCCCAACGAACCTATGATGTGCACTCGAAGGAAAGACTTGCAAGCAAAGCTATCACACATCATCCACAAGGAGCTTGCGTGCGAAGCAAGCATCGAAGGAGCTGTGCTACGGGAGAAAAACCCATGACTCATGACTCTTCTCATGGTTCAGACTGGAGATGACATGATCACACCATCCCTAGGCATGATCACGCCCAAAATAGAAGAGTGTGCGGAGTAGAGCTTGGAGATGGCGTGATCACGCCATCCCTAGGCGTGATCACGCCCAAAACAGAAACTTGGGATCAGAGATGGTGTGATCATGCCATCCCTAGGCGTGATCACGCCTACGACGACCAGATTTTCCCATAAACAGAATCTTCAAACTTTCTTTTATTTTAATTAGCTATTTTCTTAATTAATTAAATTAGTTTGGATTTATTTTAATTAATTAATTAAGAGTTCAATTAGGAAAAGCATTTCTATTGTAAGGATTTAGGGTTTCCTATATAAAGGAGCCTCATTTTTCATTGTAAGGTTACGAATTTTGATAATTAAAAATCAGAGAATTTTCTCTCAATTGTTCAGTCTTGAACCTTGTTCCTATTTGAGATCGGACTCTCGAATAGATCTGCAAGTAAAACCGAAATTCCACTTCATTGAGTCGTTCCACCTAGGTTGGTATTCACAGGTTGAATACAGGGTTAGGGTTTCGAATCAAGATCCTTTCTTGCTTGATTTGGGTTGGCTAGTACAAGTTATTAGCAGGGTCAAACGCTCAAGAGAGTTATTCTTTCGCATCGTTGCAAATCCAGACTGGAACTAGATCGGGATTCACGTGCTACGAACCTTGGGCAACCAAGGATCGTATCAGTTGGTAGCGGCGCAAAGGCGTTCAAGTTTGGTAACTATCCTTTTACGTTTTCTGTTTTCTTTTGTAAGATTGGTTCTTCTTCTTCCTATTCTAAAATCAATCTCTTGTGTGCTTGGTTAGTTAATTTGTTCATTGAGTCGATCTAGGGTTATAGATCAAGTAGTGTCTTTGTGTACGATTTGGTGTGTCGTTAATTTAGATTAATTTTTTGTCAAAAAAGAAAAAAAGAAAAAGAGTCACAAAAACCCAAAAAAGAGTCGTAGTTAATTTTATTATTTATCTCAATTATTCCACAAAAAAAGAACAAAATACAAAATACTAAGAGATATTACAGAGCTACTGCAAAAAGAATTACTCAATTTGGTGGTGACAATTGAAAGTTATTGAAGAAACAGGTTCAAACACCTAAATCGCGTCACACCTTCATTCACAGCTTGTGAATTATTTGAGTCCTTTCGTTGTCACTTGAGCTTTCCTTTATTCCTATACGCTGATTTCTATTCCAGTAGAGTAATTGTTTAATTGATTGTTCTTGCAATTATTCAATTACTTTACATCTAAATTATTTTGGAGCTAGTTGTCTTTGAGAGTCTTATTGGAAGCTTTTCCTTGGAATTCTTGAGTCTTTTAGCGATTAAACAATTGAAGAAAATTTGTGTGAGAATTTTGGTGAGATTAATAGAGAGCTAAACACGAGAGTAAACACGTGAGGGAGTGTTGGAAAATTTTCCTACGACAATTTTACGCTTGTATTGTTACTTTTGGTAGTTTCAGGAATGTCGAACCATTCAGAGAAGAGCGCAGAGGAACCTAAGACTCCAGGTATGGAAGAGATTCTTCGACAGATTCTTAGGCGGTTCGATGAATTGGAGGTTGATAAACAGTCCTCGGCAAAGAAGAAGAATCCCGCATTACTCCCAAGTCATTAATCCCGGTAACGCAGGACATGTATATGGGGATGGCGTGATTGGGGAATCAGCAGGAGGATTTATTGGTGGAGGAGAAGATGATGGCTTGTGGTTTACTACTGGACCCATAAGGATTGAAGCTAATCGACCACGCAGACTGCAATAGTGAGCGCCTTTCGCGCAAATATTCGAGGAGCATGAATTTAAGGAGTTTGATCACGATGGGCGTGACCGAACTTATGAGCAGCAACCTAGGCATGAGGAGAGGGTTGACTCCAATTTGGGAAGTATTAAGATGAAGATTCCTCCCTTTGATGGCAAAGATGATCCGGATGTCTACTTGACATGGGAGAGGAAGATGGAGTTGATCTTTCTTTGCCATAATTACTCGGAGGAAAAGAAGGTCAAGTTGGACTCGGTTGAGTTTACGGGTTATGCACTACAATGGTGGGATAATATAAACAAGACAAGGGCAAGAGTGCAAGCCGTGCCTGTTGAGAGTTGGGAGGAAATGACAAGTTTAATAAGGCAGCGGTTTGTGCCCACTTATTTTTAGTGTGACCTACACCAACGGCTGCAGACCATGACTTAAGGTAGTAGGAGCGTGAGTGAGTATTTTAATGAATTAGAGATAGCACTGGCTAGAGCGCAAGTGGTTGAGGAGGAAGAAGCTACTATGGCGTGGTTCATTAACGGACTCCACCGTGAGATAGCTAATACACTAGAGCTCACACATTGCACATGGTTATTAAAATAGAGAGACAACGCAAGGTGAGGTCTCCCTACCCCTCGTCAAGCACGGCCAACACAAAGACCGCACCTTGGAAGAAGACGCCATGGGTAAAGGACAGTAAAGGTGTTAAGGAATCAGCTATGGTGTTATCGCAGAATTATGGGAGTAAGTGTGCGACGGGTAACCAAGCAGCGCCGAAGACTTTTAACAACAGTGGTTCTTCCAATAATTCGGGCAACCGAGTCCCCACAAAGGACATTGTCTATTTCAAGTGCTCCGGGAGAGGTCACAAGCAATCTGAGTGCACTATCGCGAAGGTACGCACTTATCTCTTCTACGAGTGCTAAGTTGTTAGGATTTTCATATATGATAGAACTATATCCTAATGATGTAGATTTTGGTGAACTTTATAATTCTTGTATGCATGCTGCCGAGTCTCAATTTTATAGACATTATGGATACTTGTTTAAGCGTAAACGTCTATGTGTACCTCATTGTTCCTTAAGAGATTTGCTTGTACTAGAAGCACATTGTGGTGGATTGATGGGTCATTTTAGTGTGACTAAAACATTAGAGGTACTTAAGGATCACTTTTATTGGCCTAAGATGAAGCGTGACGTGGCTCGTTCAGTTGCTAGATGGTTAGTGTGTCGTAGGGCCAAGTCAAGAGTAACCAACCATGGTGAGTATATGCCCTTACCCGTACCCTCCCATCCTTGGACCGATCTGTCCATGGATTTTGTTTCGTAGTGGTCGATCGGTTCTCAAAGATGGCGCATTTCATCCCTTGCGCTAGTACTAATGATGCGACCTACATCGCTAACTTGTTCTTTAAGGAAGTAGTCCGTTTGTATGGAGTTCCTACTAGTATTGTTAACGATCGAGATAGTAAGTTTCTGAGCCATTTCTGGCGAGTTTTGTGGAAGAAATGAGGAACTAAATTGCTTTATTCAACTTCTTGTCATCCACAAACTGATGGGCAAAAAGAAGTGGTTAATAGGACTTTAGGGTCTTTATTGCGCACCTTAGTTAATAAGCAAAATTCTACATGGATTGATCATATATCTTTTATTGAATTTGCTTATAATCACTCTATTCATTCGAGTACTCATTATTCACCATTTGAGATTGTTTATGGTTTTAATCCCTTGACTGCGTTAGATTTGACTCCTTTACCTTTAAGTGATATGTCAAGTTTAGATGGAGCTAAGACGGCAGAGGTGGTGAAGAAAATCCATGAGAAAGCTAAGCGCAACATTGAGAAGGCGAATGAACGGGTAGCGCGTAAGCGCAATCAAGGAAGGACAACGACTTCCTTTAACGTGGGCGATTGGGTTTGGCTGCACTTATGCCGCGAGCGGTTTCCATCCCAATGTCGAGGCAAGCTGTCCGATAGAGGCGACAGACCATTTTAGATCGTCGAGAAGATCAACAACAATGCCTACAAGCTTGATCTCCCTAGTGAGTATGGTTCAGTTAGTGCTATGTTTAACGTTACTGACTTGAATTTATTTGATGTAGGTGATGTTGATGATGATGAGCTGGTTAGAGCGAATTCGAGGCCAAATTCTTTCGAAGGGGGAGGGAATGATACGACCCCTATCGTATCCATCATGCCCTTGCCGCCCAACGGACCAATGATGCGTGCTCGAAGCAAAGACTTGCAAGCGAAGCTATCACACATCATCCATAAGGAGCTTGCGTACGAAGCAAGCATCGAAGGAGCTATGCTACGGGAGAAGAACCGGCGACTCGTCACTCTTCTCATGGTTCAGACTGGAGATGACGTGATCACGCCATCCCTAGGCGTGATCACGCCCAAAACAGAAGAGTGCGCGGAGTGGAGCTTGGAGATGACGTGATCACGCCATCCCTAGGCGTGATCACGCCTACGACGACCAGATTTGCCCAAAAACGGAAACTTCAGACTTTCTTTTATTTTAATTAGCTCTTTTCTTAATTAATTAAATTAGTTTAGATTTATTTTAATTAATTAATTAAGAGTTAAATTAGGGAAAGGATTTCTGTTGTAAGGATTTAGGGTTTCCTATATAAAGGAGCCTCATTTTTCATTGTAAGGTTACAAATTTTGATAATTAAAAATCAGAGAATTTTATCTCAATTGTTCAGTCTTGAACCTTGTTCCTATTTGAGATTGGACTCTCGAATAGATCTGCAAGTAAAACCGAAAGTCCACTTCATTGAGTCGTTCCACCTAGGTTGGTATTCATAGGTTGAATACAGGGTTAGGGTTTCAAATCAAGATCCTTTCTTGCTTGATTTGGGTTGGATAGTGCAGGTTATTAGTAGGATCAAACGCTCAAGAGAGTTATTCTTCTACATCGTTGCAAATCTAGACTTGAACTAGATCGGGATTCACGTGCTATGAACCTCGAGCAACCAAGGATCGTATCAATTAACATCAGCACTTAGTGGCCCACCAATTAGAGGATTGATCTTCACAGTATGACCATCGTGCCTGTACATGGAGAGAGCTGCTGCAGCGATGATCTGAGTGTAAGGAGCTCATTAGCATAAAGTGTTCCATTCCTATAAAACTAGCATTGATTAGTGATGTTAGTTTAAACGTAGTTCTCATAGTCTGAATTGTTCCCTAGAACCATTGGTACCATGCTTCCTTTTGTCGCCTCATAGAATAAGACAAAAAATTTAAAAATACGAGTTTCAGAAAAAATCTCATTTTATAAATTTAGAATAAACGTTAAGTGGTCTTGTCATGAGGAAACCCTATGTCTTTTGATCGAGGAGATATATGGCCTGCAGATTTCTAGGCAAAGTACATCTTGACAACATCATCATTCACTAGTCTTGGTAAATTGTCCCCATCCATATTGGTAAGCATTAGAGCACCTAATGAGAACACGTTCATGACTACATTTGGACCTTCATACCTTGGGGCCCATTTCCCTTGATCCTCCTCATGATGAGGGAGAATTTTCCTTAACACCAAATCTCCAGCTTTGAACTCGCGATGTCGTACTTTATTGTTATAAGCATTAGCCATCCTCTTTTGATACAATTGAGCATGACACATGATGGTCAGTCGTTTATTCGAGATTATATTCAACTGTTTATACCTAACTCTTGCCTAATCGGACTCTTCCGCTCTAGATTCTTCCAAGACTCTAAGAGAAAGAATTTCCACCTCGAGGGGAATCACCGCTTCCATGTCGTAAACTAGGGAATAAGGAGTTGCTCTCGTAGAGGTACGAATTGCAGTCCGATAAGAGTGTAGAGCAAAAGGCAGGATGTCGTGTCAATCCTTGTGAGTGATCACCATCTTCTGGATAATTTTCTTCAAGTTTTTGTTTGCTGCCTCGACTGCGCCATTCATCTTTGGACGGTATGGTGAGGAGTTTCGGTGTTTTATTTTCCATTGTTGGCAAAGGTTTGTTGATCAGTTTTCCATTCAGATTAGTGCCATTATCTGTAATGATCATTTTAGGGACCCCATAGCAACAGATGATGTTCTTCTTAATGAATTGCACGATCGTCTTTTGAGTGATGTTCGAATTGGAGGCAACCTCAACACATTTAATGAAATAATCAATCGCAACAAGGATGAAGTGGTGACCATTAGAAGCTTTTGGATGAATTTGGCCGATGATATCAATTCCCCACATTGCGAAGGCCCAAGGTGACGTCATGTTGAAAAGAGAAACTGGAGGGACATTGAGATGATCAACGTAAATTTGGCATTTATGGCACCTTCGAAAGTAGTTGATGCAATCTCGTTCAATGGTAAGCCAAAAATAACCTCGTCTCATTATTTGTCTCACCATCATGTGCCCACTAGCATGTGTGGAGCAGACCCCTTCATGGATCTCCGTTATGATCTTCCTGGCCTCAGAAACAGTGACACAACGAAGTAAGGCCCCATCCACCCTTCTTTTATATAAAACCTCACAATCAAGGTAGAAATCTAAAGCCAAACGCTGAAGAGTCTTCTCACTACTCCAGCTTGCCCCCGATGGGTACTCCCGATATTTGATGAATCGTACTACATCGTAGAGCCATGGCCTCCCATCAGGCTCATCTTCTAAGGTAGCACAATATGTTGGTGTTTCCTTTACTTCTAGTCTCAATGGTTAAAGCATTATCCCACATTCCAATTTGAGCATTGAAGCCAGAGTGGCTAATGCGTCCGCGAAATGATTCTTTTCTCGATCAATTCGGTCAAACTTGGTTTCTTCAAACTTCTCCATGAGTTTGGTGAGCAACTTATGATAAGGTATCAGTTTTGAATCCTTGGTCTGCCATAAATCTTGAGCCTGATAGATGACGAGGGTCGAGTCCCCGAAGATTTTTAATTTCTTCATCTTTAAATCAATCGCTGCCATTAGCCCACTAATGCATACCTCATACTCGTCAATATTATTTATACACGGGAAATTCAACGTTCATGCTACAGGCAATTGACGACCATTTGGGGCTATGACCACAACACCCACTCCTTTTTCCTGAAAGGTTCACCGCACCGTCGAAGAACATGGTCCACCAATCATCTTCCTCGGTATCTTCCGTAGCCTCCGCGTCGATTATTATAAAATCTTTATCAGGGAAGTGATCTCATGTTTTTATTGTAGGTTTTTCTCCCTTATTTCGGCCCTTTTGAGGGCATGATACTTCTGATTTGCCCCTTTTTCCCATCTTTTTGCAAATCAGTAGCTAAAGGAAGAAAAGAGCGAAAGCGAGCGATTTTGGAAGGATTTCTGGAGCTTTCAAGCTTCAAGGCCCAGAAGATCGGAGCGTCATCGTACCCTCAACGCTAACTAGACCAGTGAGCAGTCTCGTGCCCACGACGCATCCACATCAGATCAAGATCGAAAGCCAAAGAAAGGAATCTCCAAAGATTCGCAAGGGATTCCAAGCGTTTCTAGAAGATGTCAGGCGCTGCCAAAGATCCCAGAATATCCCCTGTCCTGGGCGCATCCTTCCTATATGCTGTCACCCTCTCATGAGCTGGCACTCTCTCTCCTTTAGCTGTATTTTGTCCCTTAGCTAGTTTTTAGGCTATATAAGCTAAACTTTAGGGTTTTTGTAAGTGTGGCTGATCCTAGGACATACTCTCACTTTTACCTAAATTTTAGGGGTTCTCTCTTCCTTTTTTTGAGCACCGCTTGTAAAAGGGAAAACCTTGATTTCCTCAATTGGTTTATTCTAATACACTTCTCTTTTATTTCTCTTAATCTTGTCTATGTTATTCTCTCCCTCTACTTACTGTTTATATTTGATTATGAGTAGCTAAATACTATCTTCTTAGTAAAGGGTGTTTCAAGGGTTGTAAAGTTCGGTTAAGAGGCCTATTGCATGCTTAAGATATTCTCTTGTCATATTCAGTCGTTTATCGTTTTATTTCCATGCTCATTTAGAAATGTTGAGGGCTTGATCAATAGTTAATATTTCTGTGTGGGTACTGTCATTCTCTTCGTTATAACTGACGTGAATCCTTGAGTTAATGTAGACACCTAGTGGGGACATCGCGAGAGGTCTTTCGTCTAGGGGTAAACGGCTGCTTAGGGTATGTGATGCGAGCTTGACACACTGAGATGTCACGCCCTAGATCTATCTTGCCTCCACTTCATGAGCGTTTTGAGTAGTGCCTCCCCGTATTTGTGCCTGAGAGGATGGCGAAACGTCAAGGCTACCTCATATGTGGAAACGGGGGGTAGCTTTTACCTACGAAGGTAAGTAGGGGGTGTTGAGTGGAAACTAGGCCCCGATAGCAGGTCTATGCATGAGTTTGGACTATTTTTATGCTAATGATTAACTGACCTGAAATGCAACCCGAGAACATCTTTTGCTAAGACCTCTTCCCATCAGATTAATATCTCTTTTACTGCCTTTCTCGTTTTCTTGCCCTTGATCTGTTTTTAGTTATCTTGCCTTTGATTGTTATTTGCTTTCGTGCCCTCGAATATTTGTTACTTTTGTGTTGTGACTTGCGCTTTTAATTATTCGTCTTGTTAGCTCCCACTTCTGCGTTGATTGATTCATGAATCAACATAAACCCCCCTAGTGTTACGTTTGTATTTGGTTACATTTACTCTTTGTCATACAATTAAGCTGAAATATTATTCCTTCAATCTCTGTGGTTCGACCCTGTCTTGCCCTTTACACATTTATTTGTGCATTTAGGCATCAGGAAAATATAAGTATATTTGAGTGACGATTAAATTTTGGCGCCGTTGCCGGGGATTGAACGGTACTAATTATTTTCTTTTCACTTGTATGACCAGGAGATCTGCATCAGACCTACTCTCTCTAGATCTCGAATTGACCAAAATAGAAAGAGGACTTCGGAGGCAAGCCATAGGACCTTCTACCCAGCGTAGAGGAATCCCTTATCCTGCCCTCGAAAGACAACCTTCCAATCTAGCCGACCAAGACCATCAGTTTTTCCAAGACCTAGCCTACCTTCATCGAGGTCTTGAAAACCCAATAGCCGCTCATTTTGATTTTTCCAGCCATGGAAGACCATGACAACCACGTGCGTCATGAAGACCCACCGCCACCTCCTCCAAACCAGCAGTCCATTGACCACCTCAATGCAGCCCCCGACATGTCGAGCAGTTGCATAGTCTGGCCTGCTGTTCCTCATGATTGGACCCTCAAATCAGTCGTTATGCACCATCTACCTACCTTTCGAGGTGTTCCTAAAGAAAGCGCTCTTCGTCACCTTCAACAACTCCACTCAATTTGCGAGGCCATGAAACCTCCGAATGTCAGCATCGAGCAAGAAAAGCTACGTGCTTTTATATGGTCTCTCAAAGATGATGCCCTCGACTGGTATTATGACCTTCCGCCAAGATCCATCCACTCTTGGGCAGAAATGCCCAAGATTTTCACTGAGAAGTATTACCCAGCATCTATAGCTAACACCACGCACAAGCAACTTGTATCCATAGTCCAGAGGAAAGAAGAGGATCTAGCCCAGTATTATGAAAGATTTATGAAAATGCAGTCCATGTGCCTCTCGCACAACCTTAGCGAGCATGCCCTTATTCAGTATTTCTATAAAGGCCTCAAGGCTCACGGCAGGGCCAACTGCTGCCAAGGTCACCATCGAGCTCATGGCCAAGAATGCTACATCTGAAGTTGGTAACAACAGCGACTACGATGTCCAAGTTGCAGCATTGCAGAATCAGCTAACCGCCCTTATAGGGCTATTTCAGAATTTTGTGGCAGGACAATCCACACCAGTCAAGCCCTGTCAAATCTATAATTTTGTGGACCACCTTACGGATGCATGCCCCCATATTCCAGAAGAAATTCAAGTGAGCGCTACTGGCCAGTACAATCAAGCCCTTTACGGTCAAAACTACAACCAGGGCTGGAAACAACCGAATCTAGGATGGGTTCCAAACCCTCAGCCATCGGGCCCTAACCAACAACAACATCCTTACAGAAATCATCCCCCTCCCCTTAACATGCAGAACTTCAGACCTTGACCCACGTATAATCAGTATCAACGCCAACCCCTTCAAGATCAGACTTTCGTCGTGCCCCCGAATACAGAACCACCTCGGAACCCCGAACACCAAAAGGAGATAGACGAACTTCGAAAGCAATTAAGTACCGTAATGGTAGAGATGAAGGAACTGAAGAATCAAGGGAGATTTTCACCCCAAACCGAAACCAATCCGAAGCACAATGTCTGTGCAGTGACTCTGCGAAGTGGAATGACCTTGACACCTCCGGCACATCCGTCCCTCGATATTGAAAACTCCCCCGAGTTTGAACTTAAGCCGAAACCCAGAGCAAAGAGCCCAAAAGTGCCCATTTTCATCGAGGTCATGGAGGACAGAATCTGCTCCCCTAGAGGTTCACCAAGGAATGACCCCAATCCGCCCGAATTCACCCAAGAATATATTCACAAGATTCTCGAGCCCCCATTTTTCCAAAGGTTGATCAAGTCTAATAAAGACAAGGAAGACCGTGAGATCTTCGACATGTTCAGCAAAGTGGTTGTAAACATCCCTCTTCTCCAAGCAGTAAAGAATGTACCTCGCTACGCCAAGTTCCTAAAATAGTTGTGCACGAGCAAGTGTAAATTGGCCGATGTTAACAAGATTAGTGTAGGAGCTAACGCTTCTACCCACATCTAGAGGAAGATTCCTCCGAAGTAGAAAGACCAAGGAATGTTCATCATTCCATGCTGAATTGGTACAATCAACATCGGGAAGGCCATGTGCGATTTGGGGGCATGCATTAATGTCATGCCCTTGATCATCTATAATAGTTTTGGTCTCAAGCTTCTACGACCTACCAGCCTTGCTATTCAGCTTGTTGATCGTTCTATCATCTACCCCGAGGGGATCATCACCGATGTTTTGGTCCAAGTGGGCGAATTCTTATTCCCGACCGATTTTTATGTCATTGCGATGGAGAATGAGGACTCCACCAAGTCAACGGATGTACTTCTAGGTCGACCATTTCTGGCCACCGCCTGAGCAAAGATTGATGTTCACGACGCAACCATCTCCCTTGAGTTTGATGGGGAGATCATCAAGTTCAATATGCTAGAGGCCATGCGATACCCCTCTGAATTTTCCAGTGTTAACTATATTGATGTGATTGACCCTTCTATTGAGGAACTTGCTAAACTTCATTCTACTAACCCTTTACAATTTGCCCTTGACAAGAGTTTGAAGCTAACTCTTCTAAATGTCGTGGCCTCGACACTTTCCACACCCATTGAGCTGCATTCTGTTGTTGCTGCCCTCGAAGAGTGCGCTATTGTCCCGAATGAGACCACAGTGATGTCTCCTAATTGTATAGACCATGTCAAGTTATCTCCATCTATTGATCAGGCTCCAGCCCTCGAATTGAAACCATTGCCTTCCCATCTGAAGTATGCTTATCTTGGCCCCGATAAATCCCTGCCCGTCATCATCTCCAATAAACTCAATGCTTCTGAGGAGTCTAAGCTAATTTCCCTATTGAAGGAATTTAGACAAGCCTTAGGCTGGACCATCGCAGATATCAAAGGCTTGTCACCAGCGTTATGCACTCATTATATTCACTTGGAGGACGCCAACAAGACCATAAGATAGCCTCAGTGCAAGTTGAATCCACCCATGATGGAAGTAGTGAGGAAAGAAGTGCTGAAATTGCTAGATACGGGCGTTATTTACCTTATCTCTGATAGCCCATGGGTAAGTCTGATTCAGGTCGTGCCCAAGAAAACTGGCATCACCATAACCATTGGGCAAGATGGTGGATCTATTCCCACCCGAATCCAGAATGGGTGGCATGTGTGCATCGATTACCGCCGTTTGAATACTGCCACTAGGAAAGACCACTTCCCTCTTCCCTTCATCAACCAAATGTTGGAACGTCTCGCGGGCAAGACACACTATTGCTGTCTAGACGGTTACTCGAGTTTCCATCAGATCCCAGTTGCCCTCGAAGACCAGGAGAAGACCACATTCACGTGCCCTTTTAGCATCTTTGCTTATAGGCGTATGCCCTTCAGCTTGTGTAATGCCCCCCCTCCACCTTTCAGCGTTGCATGGTGAGAATTTTCTCTGAACTGGTCGAGGACGGCATCGAGGTCTTCATGGATGACTTCACTATTTATGGAAATTCTTTCTCGGAATGCCTATCCAAATTAAAGACGTGTCTAGAGCATTGCATAGAAACCAATCTTGTCCTGAATTTCAAAAAGTGCCACTTTATGGTGGATCGAGGCCTTGTTCTGGGTCATATTGTCTCAGCTAAGGGAATTGAAGTTGACAAAGCCAAGATTGAAGTAATTGAATCCTTACTTTACCCAGCCTGTGTTCGTGATGTGCGATCTTTTCTAGGGCATGCCAACTTTTATAGATGGTTTATCAAGGACTTCTCCAAAATTGCTCAACCCATATGCCGTCTGCTCTAGAAAGATGTTACTTTTGATTTTGACGAGGCTTGCCAAGCTGTCTTCGAAACTCTAAAGAACATGCTTATCTCCGCTCCAATCATTCGTGCCCCCGATTGGTCCTTACCATTCAAGGTCATGTGCGATGCTAGCAATCATGCCATTGGCGCCATTTTGGGTCAGAAGAAGGACAAAGAGACGTACGCCATCTACTATGCTTCCAAGTTACTGGATCTAGCACAGCAAAACTACATAACCACAAAAAAAGAACTCTTGGCAGTAGTCTATGCCCTCGACAAGTTCTGGCAGTACCTCCTGGACACCCACGTTCTCTTATATTCGAATCATTCGGCCCTTAGATGCTTATTGACGAAGGTTGATGCAAAGCCTCAACTAATTCGGTGGATCTTGTTGTTACAAGAATTTGACATCTTGATCAAGGATAAGAGAGGAAGAGAAAATCTGGTAGCAGATCATTTAAGCAGACTTCCTGCCCAAGAGGATGACTCGCGAGTGCCTATCCGTGATAATTTCCCTTATGAGCGCTTGTGTCTTGCCTACGCTGTTCATTTTCTGTGGTTCTTGGATATAGCCAATTTCCTTCCCACTGGATCTTTCCCTACCGATTCCTCACCATCCGAGAGACAGCGTATCCAAAAGAAATCAAAGTACTATTTATGGGACAACCCCTATCTTTGGAAGCATTGCTCTGATCAACTCATCAGGAGGTGCGTCACCATGGATGAAGTGCCCTCGATCTTGAGCTTCTGCCACTCCTCGACAGAAGGTGGCCATTTTGCATCAAAGAAAACAACAATGAAAGTCCTTGAGGCTGGTCTTTATTGGCCAACCATTTTCAAAGACAGCTACATGTATTGCGCTTCATGCCCTCGATGTCAAGCTACAGGAAATATCGGGGCCAGGAACCAGATGCCTCTGACCAGTATCATTCCATGCAAGATATTTGATATCTGGGCATAAATTTCATGGGCTCGTTCCCCAATTCCTTTGGCAACATCTACATACTTCTCGCCGTTGATTATGTTTCAAAGTGGGTCGAGGCTAAGGCAACCTGGACAGATAACTCCAAGGTGGTCGTGAACTTCTTATGCACTCATATCTTCAATAGGTTTGGTACGCCTCGTGCCCTCATTAGTGATCGGGGTACCCATTTCTGCAACCGTGTCGTGGCCTCTCTTCTTACCAAGTATGGGGTCCATTACAGACCCTCTACAGCTTATCACCCTCAGATAAATGGGCAGGCTGAAGTGTCCAACCGTGAGATCAAGTCTATCCTAGAAAAAACGGTCAGCCAGTCCCGAAAGGATTGGAGTTTGAAGTTGGACGATGCTCTCTGGGTATACAAGATAACTTTCAAGACCCCGATTGGTATGACACCATATAGACTCGTATACGGCAAGTCGTGCCATCTCCCAGTTGAGATAGAGCACAAGGTGTTTTGGGCCATTCGAAAAGTGAACACGGATCTAGGGCAAGCTGGTGAGAACCGACGCTTGCAAATCTAGGAGTTAGGAGAGTTGAGGGATGATGCTTATAAGAATGCTCTGCTCTACAAGGGCAAGACTAAGGCTTATCATGATAGGCACCCTCGTCCCAAAACTTTTTCCATCGGGCAGAAAGTATTATTGTACAACTCTCGTTTGCATTTGTTTGCAGGAAAGTTCACGTCTAAATGGTCAGGACCTTTCGTGGTCATGACTGTTTTCGACCATGGTGCAATAGAGATTCAGAACCCAAACACGGGAACGATCTTCAAAGTGAATGGCCACAGGCTAAAGCGCTTCTATGAAGGATTTATTCCCTCAACCATTGAAGAGATGATGGTGGATCCTCCACCTGTCGAGACCTAGATTGCCAGAATGCGTCGAGGCCCCGACGAGTAAAAATTCCATATAGGAGGCATTCCAAATGTTGTTCCATTCTTTTCTCTCTCCTTTCTCCCTTCTATATAATTCTGGAACTTTTTACTCTTCGCTTTTATTTTATTTTATTTCCCGTTTCTTAGTTAGGATTTCTTTTCCTTATTTTTATCCCCTGATCTCTCCCTTTTCCCTTTCTTCAATGATTTTATTCTCTTTAATTATTATCTTTCCACTTATTCTCTCCTTTTGTCTTTATCTACTCTAACTACTCTCTTTTTAAATTTCAAAAAGGCAGACGGTTGGGATTCGCGAGCCCGTTCTCTCTCTCTCTCCTGATTCCAAGATGCCACATCATAAAAGGAGACAAAAAGCAACCCTAATTAATACCTTGTTAGCCGTCAGCCACTTTTCGGCATGCTCCCCCTCGTCATTTCCCATCTCCCCTCCAGCTATTACCCACATCCCTCTCACAAACTTTTCTCTCCCACAAACACTTCCCCACAAACCCATCGCCATCAACGCAAATCAACTTCTCTCTCTCTCGCAAATCATCTCCCTCACCCTTCCCCATGACTATCAAACAAGTAGCCCATAAACACAAGGTTCAAGAACCCGAATCATCATCCTCCACCACTAAAGACTCCATCCCCAAATCTCGAAGCCTCGGCCCTGACATAGAAAACCCACCATCTCCAACCATCCCTCCAACCACCGATCCAGTCCCGAGCCCCGCCACTGCCAATCCTTCATACGACGAGCTAGAGATCATAGGGGCAATTCCATCGACATCCCAAATGACCAGATCCGGCCGAGTATCCAGAAAACCGACCAGTTCCACAACCACGCCCAAAAAGCCAAAGGTAGAAAAACCCTCGCCTACGGCCAAGAAGAAACTCACGGTCGATGAGGCCTTGAAGGACGTCCTCGTGTCCGATTCTGAGCACGAGGATGAGGCGCCTGCCGGGATGGAGGAAGAAGAAGTCGAGCAGACCGCCGCTGGTGAAGAAGAAGGATCCAACGAGAATGATGCCGAGGAAGAAGAGAATAATAAAGATTTGGAGGCTGAGAAGGCTGAAAAGGAGAAAGCTGAGAAAGAAGCTGCCCAAAGAGCTGAAAATGAGAAGAAAGGCAAGCAAAAGGAGGCCGCGACGAAGAAGGCGGCTGAGAAAGGGAAGTCTAAAGCTCCGGCCAAAGTGGAGAAGCCAGCTGAGCTAGAGACGCCGACGGAGAGGAAGAGGAAAGCCACATCTTCCTCAAAAGTCTAGAGCAAACCCACTACATCAAAGAAAGCACGTCGAGGGCATGACACCAGTGCCTGCATCTACCTCGCGGACGTCTTCTATCCAGGTTGTCTCTGATCTTTCCAACCCCCACGTTTGGTTGAACTTTAATGACAAGCCTTCGCTTGATAAATTGCATGCTATAAACTCTAGAGGCGTTAGCCCGTGTGCGCGCCTGGATCTGAAATTTTTAAGAAAGAAGGGACTCGAATATCGAGTTTGAGAGCTCATAGGTAACATTGGTTGGGAACCCCTGTTCTTTCTGGAACACCCAACCTTTGTTGAGCTCTCGCTTGAGATGTTCACTACTTTTTGGGTAGCTTCGGACCATTTTAGGCATAAGGGCAAATCTGGACTGAACCTTGTTGCCCCTGGTCTGATTAATTTTCATCTAGCTAACCAATGGTCCAAACTTTCTCTCAATGAGTTCAACTGCTTGCTTAATTTTGTCTCCCTTGATGGTTTAAAATCTAGTGCTTATAAGAATGCTTTGACTGTTATCCCTCTCATGTTTGATGCTGATGTTGCCTTCCGTGAATTAACTGAGAATCCCAGTGCTAAATTCAACCTTAAATTCTCTAAAGCGCATGAAATCATGGATCCTGCCCTTAGAATTTTGCATCGTGTTCTTACCTTTACTTTTGCTGCTAGGTTTGGATCTTCAAGGCAGTTAACTTTGTAAGAAATTTTTCTTCTTTAGTGCATGAAAAGTAAACGTAGGGTGAATTTAGGATTTTAGATTGCTGCTGCTATTGTTCATGTTCAGAATGGGTCTCGAGGCCCCATTTTAGGATCTCTCATTGTATTGCTTGCTGTGAACCTGCATAATATTGATTTGACCTCTTCTGGCCTTAGTGAACCACTTGCATTCAAAGATTTAGACCCCCGTACCCTAGATGGGATGGGGCATTTATGTATCTCATATGGCATTTTGAGGTTTTCCATAGGTAGCACGCCCTCGGGAGAGAAGGTTTTTCGCACGAAGCATGGAGGTGATTTCCAATATCCAGGCCCTTCGAGGTCCTGACTCCTTGAAGCCCCTCGTACCCAAGCAGGAGATTCAAATCGTGTCCCCGATGCCAATGAAGCAAGCAAGCCATCTGATCCATCCCTTCAGCCGATTCTCATGATCGAGCGTCTTCTCCAAGCCGTGCTCACGGAACTTCAAGCTTTGATGACTGAAGTGGCCAGGAGCAAGCTTCCACCCTCCTGATTCCTCCCCCCCGAATAATTATTTTTCCTGCCCTTAAGGAGGGCTAAAAACATTTTCACCTGCTTTTTATTTTGTACTGTACTTCTTTTTAATTTTCGCTGAACTTCTGCGTGTACCCTTCCCGCATTGAGGAAAATGCGCTGCCTAAGTGTGGGGAGGGATTTATTTATATTTTATATGTTTATCTTGTGTGTGACTACATGTTTTAATTTCCGTTGTTCGCATGACTGTGTGTTTTTTGTGAAAACTTTTTCGGATTTTAATTTTTGCCAAATATCTGCCACTGCCAGTTTTTAAACCTCTATGAATGGACATACACCTTTTTGATCACATGCACACAAGTATGAACCACTAGCACCTTGTCTAGACCTAGTTGTTCTCATTTTTGCCTGCTGAGCCTTATATCCATATCTAGGCCTAGACACTAGTAATCACAATAGCACCTAGTGAGCATTTTGAGCTTCTATGCCTATTTCTTTTCTTGAGTGATTAGGATGCTTTATCTAGGCACTGATTGATCTTGCATGATATCCCTGGGTATAGGCACCATTAGACATGGGAAAACATCAATTTGACAGAAAAACTTCGCATCAATGTCTTTCTCTTTCTCTTCTCCCTCTCTTCTTTTTATCTTTTCATGCCCCCGACATTCCCCTTCTTTTCATATTCTTTCCTAACCATTTGACCTTTTTTCTTGATCTTTTTCCTTGACAGGTGAGGTAGTGATTGTTGAGGGTAACGTCGAGGACTAGACATCCAAAGGACGTGCAGACAAGTTCAAGTGTGGGGAAGCAGAGAAAGCCAAGACTTCAGCGCAGAAATCAGAGTTCTAGGGCAAGAAAAGCAGAAAATCAAAAATTTCTTCAGCCCTAGTTCAATTTAAAACAGAGTCGAGCCCCCAGAAAAATTCAAGTGTGGGGAAGCCGAAGAAGTCGAGCACCGATGCTGGAAACAGATCTAGGGCAAGAAACAAGACAAAAATCAAAAGTCTCACCCCCCTAGAAGATTCAGAGTTTCAAATGGTTCGCGCCCCCTTTTATATTTATTTCTCTTTTATTTCTTTAAAAAAAATTCAAAATTCAAAATAAAAGGGGGGGCATTACACGAACAAAAGATATTCCGCATCCAGCACTGCAGCAAGAGAAGAATACCTCCGTCTAGCCCCCGAATCACCATCGTGCCCTCGATGAAAGCTGCCTTGCCACTTCACCTTTTTCCTAAGCTAAGGAATACATCCAGGTTCTATCTGGTTGTTTCTTTTCTCCCTTCATTTCTCTTCTGCTCTGTTTCTACTCCTTTCCTTTTCATTTCTAGCTCACTCTATCCCTTTTCTTTCTTTTTGCTGATGCGTTGTTCTTTCCGATTGATGATTGCCCATGCATGTGTACTACAGTACTCGGATTGATGTGCAAGTTTGATTTTGTGTTGTGCTTTGTGCATTTAGTTTTGAGTGGTAAACACTTAGGCTGCGTTTACTAACGAAAATTTTCTGTTTTTGCAAAACAACAGAAAATTTTGCAAAATTTTCAATTCTGTTTCACATATACAGTACGTTTTCTGTTTTGCAAAATGCATTTTTCAGCCTTAGAAAACTCGAAATCGTATTCACCTAACAACTATTTCGTATTTTTTTGAAAAACAAAAGCTACTATTTTTGTTAAATCAATTTTATTTTAATTAAAAAACAATGCTAATATTTTTTTTTTAAAAAAAAAAACTAAATAGTAGCCTATTTTAAGTTTGTTAAAAATCAAATATAAATATTCTAAATATATTTATGTCTAAATTCAAAAGCACAAACCATTTAGGAGAAAAAAAAAATTTGGAAAATTTTTGAAAATTTTCCAAAATCAGTTTCACAGCAACATTTTGCAAATGGAAAATTTTCAGCAAATTTTTCAGTTTTGCAATTGTAAAACAGATTTTCAGAATTAACACTACAAGTTTAGAAAATTTTGCAAACGCCATATTTGAAGTTTTGCAATTGCAAAACGATTTTTCAGAATCAATACTACAAGTTTAGAAAAAAATGTAAAAAATTCAAAAAAATGTATAAATTCCCAAAAAAAACCAAAAAATCTAAAAAATGTAAAAATTCCCAAAAGAAATGTAAAAAATCCAGAAAAATGTAAAAAATTCAAAAAAATGTAAAAATTCCCAAAAATATGTAAAAACTCAAAAAAAATTAGTCTTGAATTATTTGGACATGAAATTATTTGTTCAAAAAAATAGTACAAATCCAAAAAAAATGTAAAATCCAAAATTGGAATTAAAAATTAAATATAAATATAATATTTCCGTTCATGAAAATAAAATACATATAAAATAGTCTTGAATTATTTGTTCATGACATGAATACTACAAATTTAAACATTCAAAACATACTTAATTTAACTTGTTACTTCTTCATATTCTAACAATTATTATAATGAGACCATAATTGATTTGCAATATCTTCTCTAACGTCATTCATTAGTTGTTGTTGGGACATATCCACTTGAATACCTTCTTGCATCACATTAGCTTCATTCTCTGTGAATAGTTGATCAGCTCTATCTTCCATTCGAATAAAGTTGTGTAGTGTACAACAAGCTAGAGGTATTTACCTTTGACGACGAAGAGGATAATTTGGAATGGACTTTAAGATTGGAAATCTAGCCTTCAGAACGCCAAAAGCCCTTTCAATCACATTTCTCAATGACGAATGTCGATAGTTAAACAATGCATATTTTCTTGTTATCATTCCTCGTCCACGAAAATCATTTAAGTGATACCGTTCACCACGATAAGGAGCTAAAAATCCAGGAATATTTGGATAACCAGCATCAACTGCATAATAGTAGCCTGCCAAATATAAATAACAATCAAATATTTGTAGTAAACCATTAATGTAACTACTAATAAATATTGTTATGAATTACAAAAATAATGTTTACAAGCTGCGGGCATAGGAAAAACATTATCTAGTCTAGTTAATGCATCAAGAAAAACGCGTGAATCATTAGTTGTGCCTTCCCAACCAGTACCTTCCCAACCTTCGCCATTACAATTTCTAAGATTAATTACAATGATAAAAAAATTCAATTTCTAAGATTCATTATAATTAGGGGTAGCAAAAATCTACCCATACCCAACTAATTTAAATGGGTATGGATGTTAAATAGGTCAGTGCAATTTTTAAATGGGTAGAAATGGGCAATATACCCATTTAAACTAAAATAGGTGGGTTTTATTGGGTTGGGTAATGGGTACCCAATGGGTAACCAATTAAACCAAAACCCTCTCCTTCTTTTCTCTCTCTCATCTTTTTTATTTTTATTTTTTAAACAAATTCAATTTTTTTAATTTATATAATGAACAAAATAAATTAAAAACTATAATAACATAATCTCATCTCAAGATGAGTAATTCTATATCCATTTTTCTTATTTTTTTTTATTTTTTTAAAATGGGTTTTATACTTTTCATAAGATTACTCATGGTTTTTTTCTTTAAAGCATGAAACAATCATGGTTATAGACCATTCAAAATTATTTAAATATTTTTAAATTAATTTAAAATTTTCATAACTATTCTTATAATTAATATTAAATCATTAATGTTGAAATAAATATATAAATTTAGACTTAAGCTTTCTTATAATTAAATTAAATCTTGTATTTTTTTTAAATTAGCGAGGCTGGAGTTGCTATTGTAATTGTTGAGTACATAATTTGCATTGCAAGGCCCACATTGTAGAATATGTTTATGTGTGAAATTTTAATTCTATTGTAATTGATTCGTGTTTCTTCCGAAAAATTAAAAAAATGATTATCAATTTCTTGTTTTCATTCTTGATTTAATTTTTCATAGAATAACATTAATTTATTCGATAAATAATTTTGTTGTAATTAAGTACATTAATTTATAATTTCTTATTTATCAGCTCTAATTATAAAAAATATATAATTACTTTGTAATTAAGTACAATCCAGGAGAGTTCTCATTTTCCATAACTAAACAGACCACTAAACTAACAAATCTAAATTGTAGAAGGAAAAAATGTTGAGCTTAAACGATAAAATCCGAGCCTAAATGGTCAAACCCGAGCCTAAATGGTCAAACCCGAGACTAAATGGTCAAACCCGAACTTAAACGATAAAAACATCATACATAGTCAAAATCGAGTCACTTAGTCAAATTTTATCAAAATCTATATTTTGTTATCAAACATAATATTTTTAATCTTATTTAATAATTTTTTTTTATTAAGTAGATATAATTTAAATGGGTGTAAATGGGACTACCAGCAGCAGGGTGTCAATTGGGTATCAATTAAGTGTCAAATGTTATTTTGTGGGTGCAGCAGGGTATCAATTAAAGGTTAAAAGCTGAGTAGGATGAGTCCGGTATCAAAATTTGATACCGGACTAAACTGACAGTGGAAACCCCACTGTCAGGCCTTCTTTTTTTAAAAAAAAAAAACAAGACAGCCAATGGCAGCACACGCGTGGCGTGCTGCCATTGGCTGTCTTGTTATTTTTTTTCCCCCCTCAATTTTTAAAAGAGTTTTTTTATAATAAATACTGAAAATAATTTTATAAAAAATATACCATTATTTTTAATTTTTTGAGATCTATAAATTGAGACTAGGTTTGTATTATTTGGACACTAAAAAAAATCATAATTTTTTACATTTTTTTTTCATTTTCTTATTTTGTAAATGCTTTTTTTCATTTTCTTATTTTTTTACATTTTTTTTCATTTTCTTATTTTTTAAATGCTTTTATTATTTATTATATTATAAAAAGTAATTATTATAGTAATTATAAATTTAATAAGAAAAAGAAATGAAAAATATGGGGGGGTATATGATAAATGATGTGGAAGGGAGAGAAAGTTTTTAACACCCTGAATAATCCCCTGCTGTGAGCGCGTGGGTGTTAAATGCTTTTTGGTTGGGTGTTAAGCTGATGTGGCAGTGGGAGAAAGTGAATAACATCCTAAATTTAACACCCGCTGCTGTGGATGGTCTAAATGGGTGGGTATAATTTAATGGGTGTAAATGGGTATGGGTACCCATTTAAAAAATTATATGGGTAATAAATGGGTATGATACTCATACCTACCCATACCCATTTAATCCCCACCCATACCCACCCATACCTACCCATTTGTCACCCCTAATTACAATGTTAAACATTGAATTTTACTCGTATAATTTTAATTAAGAGTATTAGTTAGTTAAATATCAATTATGAAGTATTTTTAGCACAATTTGTATCAATTTACATAAATTACAAGGGTAGATATGTTTAAAATAATAATATTATTTTTTTAGATTAATAATATGGATTTATTGAACTAGAGTAAAAAAATTAAAAAATTGAAAATTTTTGCAAAACAGAAAATTTTGCAAAATTATGGTTCACAGCTTTTGCAAAATTTTCAGGAAATTTTCCGTAACTAAACAACCCTTTAGCCTTTCTTGTGAGAGTGAGTGTAAACACGTATCTGGTGAGGATTGCTGGTTGAGGGCCTGATGTGGGAAAGTTTGATCTTAGGGGTCGTTATCCCTCTGATGTGAGAATGAGTTTGTACGAAGTGTAGCTTGGTGCCGGTTTGTATTTGTGTGTGATTAAATGTGCTGTCTGTTTCTTGTGGCGATTTCCAGTTTTGTGAATGCTCGAGGGCGAGCATTGGGCAGTGTGGGGATGTTTGATCTCGTGTTTTTATTGTAGGTTTTTCTCGCTTATTTTAGCCCTTTCGAGGGCATGATACTTCTGATTTGCCCCTTTTTCCCATCTTTTTACAGATCAGTAGCTAAAGGAAGAAAAGAGCGAAAGCGAGCGATTTTGGAAGGATTTCTAGGCTTTCAAGCTTTAAGGCCTAGAAGATCGGAGCGTCATCGCGCCCTCGACGCTAACCAGACCAGTGAGCAGTCTCGTGCCCGCGACGCATCCACATCAGATCAAGATCGAAAGCCAAAGAAAGGAATCTCCAAAGATTCGCAAGGGATTCCAAGCATTTCTAGAAGATGTCAGGCGCTGCCAAAGATCCTAGAATATCCCCTGTCCTGGGCACGTCCGTCCTATGTGTTGTCACCCTCTCATGAGCTGACACTCTCTCTCCTTTAGCTGTATTTTATCCCTTAGCTAGTTTTTAGGCTATATAAGCTAAACTTTAGGGTTTTTGTAAATGTGGCTGATCCTAGGACATACATACTCTCACTTTTACCTAAATTTTAGGGATTCTCTCTTCCTCTTTTTGAGCACCGCCGCCAGCTTGTAAAAGGGAAAGCCTTGATTTGCTCAATCGGTTTATTCTAATAAACTTCTCTTTTATTTCTCTTAATCTCGTCTATGTTATTCTCTCCCTTTACTTACTGTTTATATTTAATTATGAGTAGCTAAATACCATCTTCTTAGTAAACCGTGTTTCAACGGTTGTAAGGTTCGGTTAAGAGGCCTATTGCATGCTTAAGATATTCTCGTCATATTCAGTCATTTATCATTTTATTTCCATCCTCATTTAGAATTGTTAAGGGCTTGATCAACTATTAATATTTCTGTGTGGGTACTGTCATTCTCTTGGTTATAACTGACGTGAATCCTTGAGCTAAAATAGACACCTAGTGGGGACATCGCAAGAGGTCTTTCGTTTAGGGGTAAACGACTGCTTAGGGTATGTGATGCGAGCTTGACACACTGAGATGTCACGCCCTAGATCTATCTTGCCTCCACTTCATGGGCGTTTTGAGTAGTGCGTCCTCACATTCGTGCCTGGGAGGACGGCGAAACATCAAGGCTACTTCATATGTGGAAACATGGGGTAGCTTTTACCTATGAAGGTAAGTAGGGGGTGTTGAGTGGAAACTAGGCCCCTATAGCAGGTCTATGCATGAGTTTGGACTATTTTTATGCCAATGATTAACTGACCTGAAAATTAGCAGATTTGTTTTTAGTTATCTTGCCCTTGATTGTTATTTGCTTTCATGCCCTCGAATATTTGTTGCTTTTTTGTTGTGACTTGTGTTTTTAATTATTCGTCTTGTTAGCTCCCACTTCTGCGTTGATTGATTTGTGAATCAACATAAACCCCACCTAGTGTTACGTTCGTATTTGGTTACATTTACTCTTTGTCATATAATTAAGCTGAAATATTATTCCTTCAATCTCTGTGGTTTGACCCTGTCTTGCCCTTTACACATTTATTTGTGCATTTAGGCATCAGGAAAATATAAGTATATTTGAGTGACGATCAGGAAGTCAAACTTTAGAGGCTCATACTCATTCATAGCATGGCCGACCAAGTGATCGGCGACAGCACTTGCCTTAACCACCTTTCGCGTAACATATATGATCTCGTATTCAGCCAACAAAACTTGCCATCTACAAATTTGACTTGACAAATAAGGCTTCTCAAAGATGTATTTCAAGGGATCCATGCGGGAAATCAACCATGTCATGTAATACAGCATATATTATTTGAGTCTTCGAGCACTCCATGCTAGAGCACAACAAGTTCATTCCAACATGGAATAACGCATCTCACATTCGTTGAACTTCTTACTCAGATAGTAAATGGCTTGCTCACGCCTCCCAGATTCACCGTGTTGCCTTAAAACACATCCCATGGCACTGGCTGTGACCGTTAAATACACAAGTAAAGGGCGCCCTGGTGTTAGAGGGACTAACATCGGAGGACTCTGCAGATATGCCTTGATCTTCTCAAAAGCTCTTTAGAAATCCTCCCCCCATTCAGCGTCTCCATTCTTTCTCAACATTTTTAACATTGGTTCACAAGTAAGCGTCAACTGGCTGATAAAGTGGGCAATATAGTTGATGCACCCCAAGAAACTCCGTACTTCCTTTTTAGTCTTGGGAGAAGGTAACTCCTGAATCGCCTTTACCTTGTCGGCGTCTACCTCTATGCCTATATTGCTAATAATGAACCCTAATAATTTTTCGGACGTCACTCCAAAGGTGCACTTGGCCAGATTCAAAGGCAATTGAAACTGCCCATCTTTCAAATACTTTCCTTAGGACGTCAACATGATCTTGTGCCCCACGAGATTTGGCTATCATACCATCAACATATATCTCGACCTCTTTATGCATCATGTCATGGAAAAGAGTGGCAGCAGCACGTTGGTAAGTAGCACCTGCGTTCTTCAACCTGAAGGGCATCACCTTGTAGCAGAAGGTTCCTTAGGGCATGGTGAAGGTTATTTTCTCGCTATCTTCAGGAGCCATCTTAATCTGATTGTATCCCAAAAATCCATCCATAAAGGAGAACATGTCATTATGGGCGACACTGTCTACTAGGACGCCAATATGAGGGAGCGGGAAATCATCTTTGAGACTCGCACGATTAAGATCGCAAAAATCTACACACTTGCGAATCTTCCCTTGTTTATTTGGCACGGGTACAATATTGGCGACCCATTCTGGGTATTCAATAACTCTTTGGAAACCCGCATCTAGTTGTTTTGTGACTTCCTCTTTGATCTTCAAAAGGACGTCGGGATGCATCCTTCGGAGTTTCTACTTCACAGGCTTGAACTTGGGTTTCAACGGGATGTGGTGCTCAACTATACTAGGGTCAAGACCTGGCATATCTTCATACGACCATGCGAACACATTTGCGTACTCCTTGAGGAGGGAGATTAACCTTTCTCTCTAAATAGAGTCCAAGGTTGTTTCGATCATGACTACCTTTCGACTTTCATCGCTTGCCCCCAAGTTTATCTCTTCCAACTCTTCCCGATGAGGGACTATCTTCTTCTCTGAAATTTCTAATAAACGGGCTAACTCGTGTGGAATCCCAACCTCATCCTCAGTTGCGGCGATAATTTCTTCACCAGGAAAGACATAGGGTTTATCAAGGCAATCCGATCTAGTATTTATCCTGAAAGTAAAATGCGAATAGTAAAAGACGTTTGGAATAATAAAGAAAACTGCATATATTTATATTTAACAAAAGGAATGTGAGTCCCTACAAAAGAGTTTGCCAATCTTTGGGGAAAACAACAAAAAAACATTCATGTCCGTGAAGAGGTCTGGGAAGCTTGTGCGCAACTGGACCACCACCGTGCTTCCCAGACCTCTTCATGGACATGAACGAGCTCTGAGACAATCCTTCTTTTTCAAGAGTGCAAACAAAGAAATCTAAAGCCGCACTGACCCTAGTAGGACTTTGGTTGAAGATTTCAGCCGCGAAAAGAAATGTGGTTATGATATGAGGGATACATATCTGATCATTCGGTACCGGATACCCAAAAAACTTGGCTAGTCACCTCTCTTTCTTCTCCTTAGAGGTTCTAACAAAATCAGCCTTGCTTGGCTGGTACCCCAAACCAAAGCGGTCCCCAAAGCTCTTGGCGGACACTAGTTCTTTCAATCCTCGCAGCTTGGCTCCGAGCTCTTTTGCCAATTGAAAATCGCCCTTCCGCATCACCTCGGCAGTCATTATAGCAACTTTAGAAATCTTGGGCTCAGGAATGGGGGATGACTCGCCGTCGAAATGGGCCAAAAATAATATTAAACCTGATGCCTAGATACACAAACTAATTTGCGTATAATGGTAACAGGGTCGATCCATGAGAGATTGAAGTATGAAATCTTGCCCTAAATGTACGATGAAATGAAATGCACACACGGTAACACGAAAAGGGGGGTTTAGTGGTCAAACAAGTAGGCCAAAGATGTCGAGGGCACGATAGCTAACAAAAACACAAATAATAAATCAAAGGAATTAACAAGCATTAACAAAACAGAAAAGGAGTAAATGAGTTAAAATCAAATAAAGAGAAATCTTAGCAAGGGAATTTTCTCGGGTTGCGTCGAGGTCTCATCAGTCATCAACGCACAGATTGTCTATTCTCACGCTATAGACATGCTATAGAGGCTAGGTATGTTTAGGCCTCCTACTTTCCTCTTATGAGAAGCTACCCTCCGTTTTCACTGTTAATAAGGCAGCCTTGACGTTGTGCCATCCTCCCAGGCACGAAGCGAGGAGGCAATACTCACAACGCCCATGAAGATAAGGAAAGACACATCTATGGCTAGATGCCTCTTAGTTTGTCAAGCTCGCGACACCGCTCTAATCACTCACTTGCCCTAGACAGAACGAACCACGCTAATGACAATCCATCTAGTGTCTACTCTATTCTAAGGCTTCGCGTTAGTTATAACCAAAGAAATGAAGAAGATCTAAGATAGTAAATTAAAAGGTGATCAAGTTCCTAACAAAACCATCTAGCTCTAGCATTAAAACGAAAAGCGAGTAAATATAGTGAAGAGAATATATTAAACACAATTTGGTCTCGTGACAATCCTCATGCAACCCTTAAAACACCTTTGCTAAGCTAAGAACTTAGCCACTCAAAACAATAAATAGCAAAACAGATTTAATGTAAAGCATAAAAGGAAAGAACACAAAGTAAAAGAAAATGCGATAGAAATAAATACCGGCCGGAGCTAAAGCTCTAGTTTGAACAGTGATGCCGGCGACGGCTACAAAGAAGTGGGAGTGACAAATCCCAAGAAACCAAAGAAGGAAGGTGAGCGGCTGCTATGCGATAGAAATAAATACCAGCCGGAGCTAAAGCTCTAGTTTGAACAGTGATGCCGGCGACGGCTACAAAGAAGTGGGAGTGACAAATCCCAAGAAACCAAAGAAGGAAGGTGAGCGGCTGCTCCCAAAATAATTTTATGACCTAATAATAAGTGATGTCCTAAAAACCCTAAAATTAATGTTTAAATACCGTCAGAACTCAATAAAAGACAAAAGGACAGCTAGGAGAAGGGACAAAATGGGAGGATGCCCTAAAGGAATATTCCTAGGGTAGCCAAAAAGGGATCTAGGAGGAATCCTGCAAGAATCTTGCAGCGCGCGTCCTTGAGGAGATGTTTGCACGTGCGGCAGCGGGCTCTAGGCAAAATGCGACTCTGGATGGCTTAAACGAGAGTCCTGGGCAAGACAACATGACTGACATCTAGGGCTCGATGAGGGCGAAACAGCTAGGCCTCGACGCTTTGAGATCCACGGCAGAATTCCACCAAAAAGTGAGTATTTCAGCATCTCTTCCTCTTTGAGCTTAGATCTGGAAAAAGTACGAATTCAAAGGAAAATTTACAGTATCATGCCCAAGATAAGCCTATAAATATAGAGCAAAACATGCACAAAATACCCTATATCAAATATCCCTACACTTCACGATGCTCGCCCTCGAGCATCTACAAAACTGAAAACCACCCCAAACATAGACAATCACAACCAAACCAGACACAAGAACAAACCAGGCACCAAGCTAAATTTCACCAATGACACCACTTCGCCTAGACAACACCTGCATCAAATCAGAAGGATAACGACCCTAAAGATTAGACTTTCCTGCATCCAACCCATATACGAACAATCCTCACTAGATAAGTGTTTACGCTCATGCTCGCAAACAAGGCTATGTATTTGATCGCTCAGAACTAAATGCAACTAGCGCAGCACAAAACCAGACTTGCACATCAATCCGAGTACGTAGTATACATGCATGGGCAATCAATCAATCGGAAAGAGCAACACATTAACAGAAAGAAAGAAAAAGGAAAGGGTAGGCTTAGAAAAGAAGGAAGAGAGGGAGAAAATGAGAGGAAAAGAAATACGTGGAAAGAGAAACAGGAAGAGAAGGAAGAGAAAGAAGGCGGCAACCAACTCAAACCTGGATGGATTCCTTGGCTAGGAAAAAGGCGAGGTGGTAAGTCAGCGCTCATCGAGGGCAGGATGGTCGAGGCGAGGGCTAGACGAAGGATTTCTTCTACTCTTCAGCAGGAGGCTCTTTTCTGATGTGGTGCTGGAAGCGATTTCTTTTGTTCCTGTTTTGCCCCCTTCTTTTATTTTGATTTTATATATATATGAATATATATATATATATATATATATTTAAAGGGCACAAACCTTTCTAGCATGACGTAGCTAGGGCTGGAGAATTATTTTTTGAATCCTCTGTTGTAGATTGCCCTAGCTTTGCTTCCAGCACTAGTTTTACTTCTCGGCTTCCCCACACTTTGGCTTTTGATGGGGGGGGGGGGGGGTTCTTTCTTTTAGGATCCTGCTAAGGCATGATGATGTTTTTATTGAGTTGCCCTAGCTATAATTTATGCGCTTAAGCCTTAGCTTCTTCTACTTCCCCATACTTATACATTTCCGCACATCCTTCTGGATGTCTAGCCTTCGACGCTACCCTCAACAATTGCTGCTTACCTACCAAGGAAAAAGATCAAGAAAATAAGGATCAAGTGGTCAGGAAAAAGAAAGAAAAGAGAGGGGTAGGTGAGTGTTTAGGGCAAGATGGTGGAAAGTGAGAGAAAAAGGGAGAAAAGAAAGAAAAGAAGGAAAAGACAGTGATGCGAAGACTTTTGCCATTTTGATGCTTTCCCATGTCTAATGGTGCCTATACCCAGGGATATCATGCAAGTCCAGCTAGTGCCTAGCTAAGCATCCTATTCACACATGAAGACAATACGGCATGAAAGCTCAAAGTGCTCACTGGGTGCTATTTGTGATCGCTGGTGTCTAGACCTAGATGCAGATATAAGGTTTGACATGCAAAATGTGAATGACTAGATCTAGACAAGGTGCTGGTTGGTTTATTCTGTGTATAGAGGGTCAAAAGTGTGTGTCCATACTTGGGGGTTTTAAAACTGGCAGTGCGATCTTTTGGAAAAAATCTAACAAAATCATAAAAATTAAAATCCAAAAATTTTGAATTTTTCACAAAATATGCAGTCATGCAACAAGCGAGAAAATAAACACTCATTCACGCAATAATAAAATAAACATGCAAATAATTAAATCCCTCCCCATACTTGGGCAGCAGAAAAATAAAAAGGGGTGAGAATGTTTTGAACCCTCCATGAGGGCAAGATAATTGTTTTTTGGGGGGAAATCAGGAGGGCGGGAGGTAGCGGCGGGCAACCTCTGCGGTGAGGCCTTGAAGCTCTAAAAGGATGGCATGGAGTAGTGTTGATACCCGAATTTTGACGCCATTTTTATTTAATTTTAGCATTTCTGTTATTCAGCTAATTTACAGTCCTTTTCAGTTGATTTAATGTCGCTAGCATTTTTAGGTGTTTCGTTGCATTTTTGCATCATCGTTAGCATCGTCAGCTTTCGAAATCGCATTTTTAATTTTTCGGCATGTATTTTCATTATTATTATCATTAATATTTTTAGCCTGAAAAATCACATTTTTAATTATCCGGCAGTCGTTTGCTAATTGTTTCTTCGTTTTAGGTCATCACATGAATTTTAGGATTTTTTATATTTTAGCGCATTTTTTAGTATTTTTATTATTTTATTTTCATTCGAGCTTTTATTGGACCCGAGTAAGTTTGCTCGGACAATAGCTCGACTTTAAAATGTTTTCCATCAACTAGTTGCTAGCTTTTTTCTGCTCGCAACGGTCTACAGCGTTTCGTGCAATCTTCGGCGTAACGTCTTTATTTTTGCGTTCAAACGTTTCACGTTTTTGAACGCGAAAATAAACACGTTAAACGAAAAATTCTCGTCAGTCGCTGTATGCAGTTAAACCCGTCATATTTTTCTCTACGCTCGGATACCTTCGGCTCGAAAATTCAAAACGTTTGCCCGCGAGACTCGGCTCGAGGCCATTTAAATGAGACTTAAAGGCCTTTGATCTCAACCGTTGATCTGGTCAACCAAAGAAAGTCAACCAGATCAACGGTTGACAATTTAATGTACATAATGCATATGCACAGTGCCAGGGACGTGCAGCGAAGCAAGTCTTCGCCCGAGCCACCTGCTCCCGTAGCTCCTGTCCCTCCGCCATCATCACGGCTAGCCCCTAGCTCCGCCACCTCGACGTCCGGCCACCACGCGCAGCTCCCCCCGTCCAAACACCACGCGTTTTTGGCTATAAATAGCCACGACTTCCCTTCGTTCAAACGGTCCGAAAATTTTGCAAAAAAACCTCACTGCCCATCTCCATTCTCTAGCTCGGTTCACGCACCCTCACTTCTGGCCGTCGTCCGCACGCAGCAGCAGCAACACTGTAAGTTTTCTTTCTCTCTCACTTACGATTTCTCTCTCTAATTTCCGTTCTTGCCTTAGATGATCATTCAATCATTCAAATGTGTTCTAATTGCTTGAGTGTTGAGTTAATTTCGTTATACTAGCATCAATTAAATTGTTTAAACGCTTTAAGTATTTATTTGCTATTTAAACGGATTAATACGCATTAATGTTGCCGATGCAATTGTCACCGTTTTGGTTGCTGTTTTCCTACTGTGATCATTTGTTTGTACTGCTGGAAGGGAGACGAGTAAGTTGGGCCGAGAACCAGGCGAATCGGACGCCTGGTTCGTTACCTCCGTCGCCGGCAGTGGCGCCGGCGACGTGAGGTTGAAGATGACTTGATCTTGGGCCATGCGGCCCTTCGTGCAAAATATGAGAAAGGTGATGGGCTTGGCCCATCACCATTTTAATTAACCCCTTTGGGCCAGGAACTGTTCCTGGCCCATTTCTTCAAGTTTTAAGTAGGGCCCAACCCATTTATATCTTTTCCGAGTCTTCGTTTCGCTAGTTTTTTTACGTAAAATGTTCACATGCCTCGTATGATCATTATTTGTGATATGTGCTATTTTTCCTATATTTTTATGCATAAATTGTTAGTTCACTTTTTTTCTAAAATATTTCGTATGCTTAGTTTTGAATCAAGTTGGTTCTTAAAATTGTTTTTATACGTGAATTGCTCATCGTGATATTTATTGTCATGTTATCTAACCTCAGTCATTTATATCTAACCGTTTAATTTCAGTCATTTAATATACCGCCTATATGGTCGGTCGCTTTTTAATTTTCGTAAATATTCAACTGCTTTAATTTTTCGCAAAACTGCTGGAAATCCTTCCGCAAATTATCAACTGTTTACTTTTCCGCACTTTAAATTTCAGCAATTTAAATTCAATACCGCCTACATGGTCGGTCGCACTTATCAACTGTTTACTTTTCCGCACTTTAATTTTCCGCACTTTACTTTTCCGCACTTTAAATTTCAGCAATTTAAATTCAATACCGCCTACATGGTCGGTCGCACTTATCAACTGTTTACTTTTCCGCTCTTTAAATTTCCGCCTTTTACTTTTCCGCACTTTAAATTTCAGCAATTTAAATTCAATACCGCCTACATGGTCGGTCGCACTTATCAACTGTTTACTTTTCCGCACTTTATTTTTCCGCACTTTAAATTTCAGCAATTTAAATTCAATACCGCCTACATGGTCGGTCGCACTTATCAACTGTTTACTTTTCCGCACTTTATTTTTCCGCACTTTAAATTTCAGCAATTTAAATTCAATACCGCCTACATGGTCGGTCGCATTTTAATTCTCGTAAATATTCAACTGCTTTAATTTTTTTGCAAACTGCTGGAAATTCTTTCGCAATCTATCAACTGTTTATTTTCTGCAAATATCAACTGTTTATTTTCTGCAAATATCCAACTGCTCATTCTCTACATTATCAACCTGTTTTATTTTCTGCTAATCACCAAACTTTTTATTCCTTGTAAATCGCCCCTAGCATTTAATTTTTCTGCACTTATCAAGACAACATTTCATTTTTGTATGAGTAAAATCGATCCTTTTTTCGCGTGCAATCAGCCCAGCATTTAAATTCTCGCATGCTTAAAATCAATCATTTTTCGCATGCAATCAACCTAGAACTTAAATTCTCGTATGCGTAAAATCCATCATTTTTCGCATGCAAATCAAAACAGCATTTCATTTTCGTATGCGTAAAATCCATCATTTTTCGCATGCAATCAACCCAGCATTTAAATTCTCGTATGCGTAAAAATCAATCATTTTTCGCATGCAATCAACCTAGCATTTAAATTCTCGTATGCGTAAAATCAATCATTTTTCGCATGCCATCAACACAGCATTTAAATTCTCGTATGCTTAAAATCAATCATTTTTCGCACGCAATCAACTCAGTATCTCATTTTCGTATGCGTAAGATTCATCATTTCTCGCATGCAATCAATTGTCGTCATTTATTTTCATGCACTCATCAAGCTCAGCATTTAATTCTTGTATGCGTACAATCCATCATTTTACGTGTACAATCAACTGTCATTTAAAATTTTCATTGCTTAGTTATTTCTCAAGCTATCACTAACACTCTCGTTTTGTAGGTTAATTTCAAGCTTCGCTCGAAAGTACGCCTCACAAGTCCTTTTTATTTATTCGATGCTTTTCGCAAATATCAACTGCATGCATGATATATAGAACTGCTAGAATTAAAATCAACCCACATGAAGAACGTGTTTAAAGAGTTGCTTAAAATGCCATGTTCATATGATCTTAAATTCTCGCTTGTATTGACTGCATGTACATGGGGACTTTCAATCCCACTTCAGTTTTTCACTTTAAAATCAATCATTTAAATTGGTACTCTGTTAGCAATCCATGTTAGGATCACGTAGTAATTAAGTTAATCATGCATGGCCCGATGATGAAAAAAGAGGGCGTTCATTCAGCCTTACGGAAAATTCAGTCCCATCACGTTACGGTTAAGAATAATCGATCGATCTTGATAAACGGTAACCCCGTCCGAAAGATCTTTTTATTATTCCTGAACGGTCCCGATTGTAAAAAAGGCTAAAGTGACGATTCCTCTGAGGGCCCCCTTTTTCAAAAATGCATTTTTCAAGCACCTTTTTAAACACCTCTGTCATCAACCGGTAACCGTTTTCGGATGTGACTCGGGTGCCTAACACCTTCCCGAGACCATAATACGACCCCGAACCTTTGTCTGGGGTCCAGACCCCTTTTTGTGCCTTTAGTTTTTTACTTATTATATTTCCTATGCCATGACGATTAGGGTTCCCTAAGCCTAGCAACCAAATTAGGGTGGCGACTTCATTGCATGCTGCTAGGCGTCCCTTTTACGCCAAGCATCTGAAGGTCTCAAATTTCGTTGCACACTCGCGAATTTTTAAATTTCTGAGGCGCGACAGTTTGGCGACTTCACTGGGGACATTAGGGTCGGAGCCGGTTTTATCTTTTTAGAGAGGTGTTTTATTTGTTTATTTGCTTTGATCAATTGTTGGCCTGTTTATTTATTTGCTTTATCAATTGTCATATGCATTTCATAGCGCCCTACACCCAGGGGACAATTACCAAAATAGGAGGGTAGTAGTGACGCCCTAGGACACATGTCCTGGGTAGTGTTCACCAATCCCAACTCGGATGAACCCCTAAAGCCAGTCGAAAGGTTATACGATTTCGCAAGGAATCGGGCGACTAGACGACACTTTAGGGACCTTTTCATGGTATCATCCGGGAACCATTCAAGCCAGTTAGAAATGTCGGAATCAGAGCCCCAGCACGTGCATCATGATTATACCTGTTTGTCGTGGCATATTGACGTGATTTTTCTGTTATACGAACTGTAAATTTTCTGACACGTGCAGGTTACTTTGCATTTAAAATCTTATTTTTGTCCCATAGGACCCATTTTGCTCATTCGACATGTCGGCACATACACTACTTTCACTTGATATTTTCGGGGAACGAAGTTTCAACGATCAGACACTACAAAGCCGAATTGCCGCTTTAGAGGCTGAGATAGAGATGAAGAAAGGGGAGTTGGCTTCAATGGAGTACCTTTGGCAGGAACAAGAAGACTCAGACACCTAGGAATGACACCTTCAGGGAAAGGCTCGGATATCGGCAAATCTTTTCTTTTTAGCTAGGACCCCTGATTCCACCTATCTTAGCCATTTTTGATAAATTTAGCAAATTTACCATACTTTTGTAAACAGTTTTAATAAAGTCGTACTCTTTCGGATATTTATTAAAATCGCCTCATTTTTTCCATATCAATTATCCATCCAAACGCAACTCAAAAGACTATCGCAAAAAGAAAGAGAAAATCCCTCCGGGATAAACACAGTCGTTTCACCCAAAGAACCAAAAAATCAGACCAAACATTCAAAAAAAACAAAAAAAAAAAAAAAAAAACAGCCAAATATTGCCCACTCGTGGCTTTGTCCTCTTAGCTTATCACGACCTCCAAGTTCATGGCATTGATTGTCATCCCTCCCCTCGGTTGGGTTCACCAGGCGTCAGGCCCTACGTCATTTGCAAGCACAGTATGAAAGAGATCTTCCTAGCATGGCGGCATTGGTTGCCCCTGCTGATTTGGGTTTCACCGTTAGCATCTCAGGTTTGCTTCATATCGGGGGAATGTATAGAGGCTTCTTTCGTATCTTGTCAACCACTGGGATTCCTCACCTCACCGACCTCCTTGGAAATATCAAGTGAAAGTGTGGCCGGAAAATGAATGAGCAACGTGGAGGCCTCGGGATTGCATATCACATGTATATCCTCACTTGTATTTACTTTTTCTGTGTTTTTCCCTTTTTCAGGTTCACAATAGCTCCTCGAAAGCAAGCTACTCCGCACAGGCTCCCCCTAACTAGACTTCAAAAATGAAAAATGACTGAACCGGCCAAGACCGATGAAGCACTAATGGCTAGAATCACGGAGTTAGAGGAGCAAGTTAGGATCACTACAGAAAGAGCCACCAGGGCCGAAAATGAAAGAGATGAAGCTGTCGCCGAAGTACCACCGGGTTTTGATCTCCCTCAAACAAAAGGACCTCACTCTTCGCTCACCATCGCACGACCTTCCGTACTCCCGCCACTTTCTGGTCCCCCGGGCCATTGGAGATGGGATAATCCCTTCACAATACCCATCACTGCAAATCCTACAGCTAAGGCGGGTGAAGAGATCTCCCCGTCGCTTCAGTACCTTTCAATCAACCCTGCTGGGGACCCCAGCAAGAGCCAGGCCCACCCAGAGGACCTGTATCTCCCTCCTATTCCTCCGAGCACGGTTCCCGGACCTATGGGAACTCAGCTCCTCACTTTCAACCCAGCGCAACCGCAATTCTCATCAGGACTGTCGCTACCCTTCGGTTCTAACCCCATTGGGGCCGAGCAACCGAAAGGGGATCGACTGAATCTTCTCGAGGAGAGGCTCCGAGCAATTGAAGGGGTTGATCCATTTGACCCTACCGGCCCCGCCGATATGTGCATGGTCCCCGGGATCGTCATACCTCCGAAGTACAAGATCCCGGACTTTGAAAAATATACTGGGGTAGAATGCCCGAAGACCCACCTCAGAGCATACTGCAACAAGATGGCAGAGATGATCCACAACGAACCGTTGTTGATCCATCTATTCCGAGAAAGCTTGACCAAGCACGCCCTAACTTGGTATATGGGGCTGGACAGAGCTAGGATCAGGACGTGGAGAGACCTGTCCGATGCCTTCTACCGACAATACAAATTCAACATGGAGGTGGCTCCTGACCGCGCCGACCTGCAAAATCTGGAAAAGAAAATTGGCGAGTCCGTGAAGACCTATGCACAAAGATGGAGAGAGTTGGCTTCGAGAATCTCTCCACCCTTAAGCGACAAGGAACTCTTGTCGATTTTCTTGCACACCTTCAAAGCTCCCTACTACACCTACCTGATCTCGAACCCCTCAAATAGCTTCTCCGACATGGTCCTAATTGCCAAAAGAGTCGAGCAAGGGATTAAGTCTGGGCGAATCACGCATCCAACACCAGAGTCCGTACCAAAGAAAGCATCAGTCGTGAAAAGGGACGTCGGATTTGTCGCTCCCCAAGTTAATCAGGGGCAGCCGTTTCTGCCACCACCGCCTTATTTGGTACCACCGCCGTATCAGCCGGCGTCACTATATCAACCCACCTCCTTTCCTTTTAATTCACCACCAATCGCTAATATCCTACCTCAAAATCCTACTCATTTCCCACCACCTCCAGTGCAAACATCACAACCTATGCAACCCAAACCATATAACCCACCAAAAGACCCAAATAACCAAAACACGACCAAAAATCGGTGGAACCGAGAGCCTCCACCTCCTCTCCCTCTCCCTGCAGGAGAAATCTACAAACATCTCCTGGCGGCCGGTCAGATTGTACCAGTTCCAGCTCAGCCTCAAATGCCTCCTTACCCGAAATGGTGTAATCTCAACGCAAGGTGCGAGTATCACGCTGGAGCCCCAAGTCACACTCTAGAAAATTGCTTCGCATTCAAAGAAAAAGTTAATCGCTTGATCAAAAGTGGATGGGTCTCCTTCGAGGGCTTGGCGAAAGGACCTGACACGGCCATCGACCCTCTCCCAAACCACGCCTCAGGAGGTGAAGATATGAATGCTATTTCGATGGAAACAGTTGGGAAGAAGACTCGTGAGTTGGAGATAGTTGACACCGTCAAGGATGGTCATCCCACCACTTGTTCACGCAAATATATGTCTCAAGCTGGGCCAGTAACAAGTGAATTTGCTGATATTGGGGGCATGACATGGAAGGCAGAATGTATCCCCACATCAGAGCCACATTCTCCCTCGCAGTCGGAGTCGTCAATATAAATCCTACCATGGTCAGTATAGCTTCAGATTCCTGTATTGATGCTCCGGGAGAAGAAGAATCGTCGCCTGGTTCAGTCATTTTCGTTAAGAAGTCAGGGGAGTCTGTGGGCAACTGGACCATCACCATGCTTCCGGATGTCTCTCCGTAATTTCTCATTTTGAAAAATATATATATGTTTTTGGCACGTTTTCTTACGAAAACATTTTTGTAGGGACTCCTGTTCCCTTTTGTTAAAAATCAATATATATGCAAATTTTCATTTTACGCATCTCTTTTTTCGCGCTTTTAATTTTAGGATGAGTGTTAGTTCGGATTGTCTTGATAAAACCTATGTCTTTACTGGCGAAGAAATCATCGCTACGACCGAAGACAATGCCGAAATCTCCGACGAACTGACCCGTTTACTCGAAAGTTCAGAAAAGGAAATAACCCCTCATCGGGAGGAATTGGACGAAGTAAACTTGGGGGCAAGCAATGAGAATCAAAAACTGGTTAAGATCGGAACAACCTTGGATACGACTCAGAGAGAAAGGTTGATTTCTCTCCTCAAGGACTACTCCGATGTATTCGCATGGTCATACGCCGACATGCCAGGTCTTGATCCCGGGATAGGTAAGCATCGCATTCCATTGAGACCTGAGTTTAGACCAGTCAAATCAAAGCTTGAAGAAAATCATCCAAAAATGGTAGTTACTCACAAAGGCTGGCATGACACGCTTCCTTTCACGCTGCACGCTTACCGGATAACAACTCTTAGATCCCCAGGGGCAACTCCCTACTCATTAGTTTACGGCATGGCAGCCGTAATTCCCCTCGAGGTAGAAATTCCTTCTCTCAGAATCCTGGCAGAATCTGAAGTAGAAGAATCAGATTGGGCAAGAGTAAGGTATGAGCAGCTGAACCTCCTTCCCGAAAAGCGCTTGGCCGCTATCTGCCATGCGCAATTATATCAGCAAAGAATGGTCAACGCTTATAACAAGAAAGTGCGACCTCGCAAGTTCGAGGCTGGAGATTTAGTGCTGAAGAAAATTCTCCCTCATCAGGAGGCCAGTCAAGGAAAGTGGGCCCCAAGGTACGAGGGCCCATATCTAGTCAAAAGTGCATTCTCAGGGGGTGCCCTAATGCTAACCAACATGGATGGAGACGATCTCCCGAGACCGGTAAATGCCGATGCAGTCAAGAGATACTTCGCCTAAAGCATCGCGAATAGAGCGTCCGGGCAGACCAAGGACATAGGGTTTTATCATGACAATCTAGCACAAACATTTGTCCTGAAATGAATAAAATAAGTTTTTTTCAAGAGATGCTTTGTTTTAAAATTTGTTGTCCCCTGCTTTTTCTTAAAATTGTGAGATGACAAAAGGAGGCATGGCATGGATGGATCCCCAGGAGTAGCTCGGGACGCAAGACGCGTCACTTAGACTAACGCCACTAATTACTCTTCAGTTTTGCAGGGACGTAAGGTCTTACGCCTCAAATCATCGTCACAATAAAACCAGAAAGTTTCGCTCGTAGGAGCTGTTGAATGGCCGTAGCAGGCCACCTTCAAGAGCGAATCAGGAAAGATTTTAAGACAAACCATCACCATCTAAAGTGCAATTTCTTTTCCTCGCAGTACTACCAGCACAACCGGCATCGCAAACAACCAGTCTCAAAGGACTAAATGCCAGACCAAAGTCACAAAGCCCATCCTACGCCGGCCGAGCTGTCAGAACACTAGCAACGTCGGCTTCCATCTCCGTTCACCTATTTGGAAGGAGCTCATCACCAAAATGCCATGGTCGCCCAGCACACCCTTACAAGCAACAACTCCTGGAAAAAGCACGACAGAAAGATGTCCCCCTAGAACTACCGTCAACATTCTCAATGCGGTCTGGTTCAAGCAGTATCCCAACCTCCGCACCATGATCAACACGGTGAAGATCAATCCTTTAATTGAGGGATAGCCAGGCTGCGAGTGTCACCCACGCCAAGACAAGAGCTACGACAAAGCATCTAACAACAAAGCCATCATCAACCAACATCCGACACAAGTCACACTCAGTGACCCACAGATTGCCCGTCTAAAAGGGAGAGCTTAAAACTTATCAATCGCTTTACTTTTGCTAAAGAGCGTCTTGCATTTACTCCTCATTTGTGCTTGCCATATCTTTTTCAGGGACTGGGTCACCCCCATTTGTTGCCTGCAGAAGAACGGTAAGCATACACCCTTGCAGCCCCGCTGCACATCACGGGGACAGAGGGTTATCCCCTCTATCCCCGAGCAACCACGAAGCCAATCAGCGAAGGTCCAGCAGGACCGGCAAGCAACTGAACCGAATGCAGATCTCGTCCTCACTACGGCTCGGATCGGCAATACCCGCAAAACAGCTAAAAAGAAACCAATCAAAGCAAGGCGTCCCAGGACTAGGACCACGTCATAGGCACCCTCGAAAAGTCGGGTTAAAGGAAGGGAGAATCCCTGAACTTATCTCATTTTTGTTTTCAAATTAATTTCCCTTTCCATTTTCCCCTCTGCATCTCGCAGGGACAGGAAGCATCTCGCTGTCATCCGCATGGAGCTTGTGGAAGACGCCCGCGCAGCCCCGCTGCGCAGTTCAGGGGAGTCCCTCTTTCTTTTCCCTTTATTTAAATTTGTTTTTATTCCTGCTCGCTTTGATTAGCTTTAAGTCGAGTACGGTCGTCTGGCCCACTGGGGGGCAACCTTAGGTTCTCGTTAGAACGTTGCAAATAAGTCGTCCCCCACGTTCTAGCGATCAGACATCCAGCAATCAAACATCTAGCAATCAGACATCCGGCAATCAAACATCTAGCAATCAAACGTCCAGCCATCAAACATCTAGCAATCAAACGTCCAGCAATCAAACCATCTAGCAATCAAACGTCCAGCAATCAAACCATCTAGCAATCAGACATCCAGCAATCAAACATCCAGCAATCAAACATCCAGCAATCAAACGTCTAGCAATTAAACCCCCTAGCAATCAAACCACCCGTCAATCAAAAATCCCTCTTTAGCCCGGCTCAAACAAAAACATACTACTCTCATAAGCATTTTCATGCACAGCGTAGGTTAGGAATATTTAATCCCTCTGTTAACTCCAGCATCTATCCAAGTTACGTGCCATGCATGATATTACCTGTTTGCTCTTATATCCGCGGTTTGCTCATACGTAAGCAGTCACAAACAAATCCCGGTAAGCATCTTTGAGCCGTCACGTCTTATCCTTCATGAGTGTAAGGGCCTGACTAGATACTAGTTGAGTTCGCATAATATCCAGGGTACGTGCGCCATTAGACATGGGATAGCTATAAAATGACGTGGGACTTTTATGATTTTCTCCACTTTTTTCGTTTCTTCCCTCTTTCCACTATATATGTCATCACTCCCCCCAAATCGTCAATATCACTCATACCCCGGGAGCCAAAGAGCAGTTTCAGCTAAAATTGCCAGCCGGAAGTAAAAGCACGCCAAGTTCAAATTCACGATGAAGGAGACGGAAAAGGTCACCAGGAGATCGCTAAGGACTATCACCGAAGAAGCAGCAACGACGAAGGCCGAGGCCTCAAGACAGAAGGGGAAGAGATCAAGACAAAGGCTGTGCTTGCTCTGCTCTGTTGCATTTTCAAATCAAATCAAAAAGGGGAGGGATATATAAAAAAAAAAAAAAAAAAAAAAAAAAAGGAAATGAGAGAAAAAAAAAAAGAAAAAAAAAGAAGGGGAATGAGAAAAAGAAAGAAAGGGAGAGAGGGGAAAAAGAAGAAGA
The DNA here is from genome assembly GCA_963691705.1 of Viola odorata. Lineage (NCBI taxonomy): Eukaryota > Viridiplantae > Streptophyta > Magnoliopsida > Malpighiales > Violaceae > Viola > Viola odorata. Next base: position 34,911,086 of record OY829543.1, on the reverse strand, counting down.
AGAGAGAAATGCTCAGAGACATTCGAAGAATACAAACAGTCGGAGAGCCAAAGCAAGCACAGCTCGGGGACAACTCAATTCGAGAAAATCTCGAAGAAAACTTTCCCCTGTGAACTCGAGTAGAAAGGCCCAAGGCCAACTCGAGAAATCTCAAAACATCCTTCCCTAGTAAAGTCAAGCAAAAGAGGCCCAAGGCCAACTCAAGAAACCTCAAAGCAGGCATCCCTAGTGAGAACCCGAGAAGAGAAAGGGGCCCCAGGCCAACTCAAGTAGTGAGTCGCCAAAGGAACAGCGACGACACTCCCCAATGAAGACTCAAGAAAAGGCCCCCTCGCCGAACGAAGAGCACCCCCAGCAAGGATCCCTGAGCTCCCGCACTCTGTCCAGAAAGCATCCCCAACAAAAAGCGAGAGAGCTCGCACCCCTCGCCCTCATCAAGGCCAATCAGCAAAACATCATTCATCAAAAACCTTCCGGCAAAGCAATCTTTTCCAAAACAAACTCATTTCCGGACGTTTCATATCCTTTCATTCTTTTCCGTCAAAGTCCCATCGATTATTAGAACGCCCATGCATGTGCATCTTCATTTGAAGTCTATTCACTCGGATTGACATTGCGAACTATAAATTATGTATCATGTTAGTTGCATCTTTATGAGTGTAAAACACTTAGCCTTGTTTCAGAGCGTGAGTGCAAACACTAATATCAGGTGAGGACTACTTACGGCTGTAAATCGTGGGAAAGTCTTGTCCTTGGGGTCGTTACCTCCTGAGCAGGACGCAGACGCATTCTAGGTTCGTATCAAGGCCGCTGGCGATAGCTTTCTTCTCCTCCCAGAGTGACAACATTTAGTTTTCAGCATCAGCCTTCTTCTCCTCCCAGAGTGACATCATAGTTTATTCTTCAGCATTAGCATCTCCTCCTCCCAGAGTGACCTTAGTTTAGCTTCCTCATGTCGTGTCTTCTCCTACGGGAATTGACATTGCCTTACTTTTCAGCATTAGCATCCCCTCCTCCCAGAGCGACAGCACTTAGCATTCTTCTCCTCCCAAAGCGACAACATTTAGCATTCTTCTCCTCCCAGAGCGACAACATTTAGCATTCTTCTCCTCCTAGAGCGACATCATTTAGCATTCTTCTCCTCCCAGAGCGACAGCACTTAGCATTCTTCTCCTCCCAGAGCGACCTTAGTTTAATTTCCGCATCTCGCCCCTTCTCCTACGGGAATCGGCGTTGTTTAAATTTTCTGCCTTAGCATTCTTCTCCTCCCAGAGCGACAACATTTAGCATTCTTCTCCTCCCAGAGCGACCTTAGTTTAAATTCCGCATCTCGCGCCTTCTCCTACGGGAATCGGCGTTGTTTAAGTTTTCAGCATTAGCATTCTTCTCGTCCCAGAGCGACCTTAGTTTAATTTCCGCATCTCGCGCCTTCTCCTACGGGAATCGGCGTTGTTTACCTTTTTCAACCTCAGCATTTCTCCTCCTTCCAGAGTGACAGCATTTAGTTTCCAGCGTAGCATTTCTCCTCCCCCCAGAGTGACAGCATTTAGTTTCCAGCGTAGCATTTCTTCTCCTCCCAGAGTGATAGCATAGCGTAGTTCTACCTTTTTTCAACCTTAGCATTTCTTCCCCTCCCAGAGCAACATCATTCATACAATTCTACATTTCTGCATAATTATTTTCCTCCTCCTAGAGTGACATCATTAGGACAAATCATTCATACTTCTGCGAATCGCGCATTATCTTCCGAAGCAACATCAGTCACATGTCAAGTGATCATCCCCCCAGTGGAGCTGTCGTTTACATTTTCGTAAAATTACTTTCTGTCCCCGGTAGAGTAGTTGTCATTTACATTTCCTGCAACTTATGTGCCTCTCAATACCCGAGCAGATCTAAGTTTACGTCTTTGCAGGATCAACAACCTATCTCCTCCTAGAGCGACGTCAGCAGATTACCTCCTCTCAGAGTGGCAGCATCACTTTCCTCCTCCCCGAGTGACATCAAGCAAGCACCTGGTATCCCCAGTGACAACATCAATCAATCTCCTCCTCCCAGAGCGACATCAATCAACCTCCTCCTCCCAGAGCGACATCAAGCAACTGCCTCCTCCCAGAGCGACATCATCACTGTAAGGTTGAGGTAAGACCCGCTGTGTCGCCAAAATTCGGATATAAGGGCAACTGTCTTTACTGCTTATCAAATACTTCGATAAGACAGTAAAGAGGGGGCAACTGTTGATACCCGAATTTTGATGCCATTTTTATTTAATTTTAGCATTTCTGTTATTCAGCTAATTTACAGTCATTTTCAGTTGATTTAATGTCGCTAGCATTTTTAGGTGTTTCGTTGCATTTTTGCATCATCGTTAGCATCGTCAGCTTTCGAAATCGCATTTTTAATTTTTCGGCATGTATTTTCATTATTATTATCATTAATATTTTTAGCCTGAAAAATCACATTTTTAATTATCCGGCAGTCGTTTGCTAATTTTTTCTTCGTTTTAGGTCATCACATGAATTTTAGGATTTTTTATATTTTAGCGCATTTTTTAGTATTTTTACTATTTTATTATTATTTTCATTCGAGCTTTTATTGGACCCGAGTAAGTTTGCTCGGACAATAGCTCGACTTTAAAATGTTTTCCATCAACTAGTTGCTAGCTTTTTTTCTGCTCGCAACGGTCTACAGCGTTTCGTGCAATCTTCGGCGTAACGTCTTTATTTTTCCGTTCAAACGTTTCACGTTTTTGAACGCGAAAATAAACACGTTAAACGAAAAATTCTCGTCAGTCGCTGTATGCAGTTAAACCCGTCATATTTTTCTCTACGCTCGGATACCTTCGGCTCGAAAATTCAAAACATTTGCCCGCGAGACTCGGCTCGAGGCCATTTAAATGAGACTTAAAGGCCTTTGATCTCAACCGTTGATCTGGTCAACCAAAGAAAGTCAACCAGATCAACGGTTGACAATTTAATGTGCATAATGCACATGCACAGTGCCAGGGACGTGCAGCGAAGCAAGTCTTCGCCCGAGCCACCTGCTCCCGTAGCTCCTGTCCCTCCGCCATCATCACGGCTAGCCCCTAGCTCCGCCACCTCGACATCCGGCCACCACGCGCAGCTCCCCCGTCCAAACGCCACGCGTTTTTGGCTATAAATAGCCACGGCTTCCCTTCGTTCAAACGGTCCGAAAATTTTGCAAAAAAACCTCACTGCCCATCTCCATTCTCTAGCTCGGTTCACGCACCCTCACTTCTGGCCGTCGTCCGCACGCAGCAGCAGCAACACTGTAAGTTTTCTTTCTCTCTCACTTACGATTTCTCTCTCTAATTTCCGTTCTTGCCTTAGATGATCATTCAATCATTCAAATGTGTTCTAATTGCTTGAGTGTTGAGTTAATTTTGTTATACTAGCATCAATTAAATTGTTTAAACGCTTTAAGTATTTATTTGCTATTTAAACGGATTAATACGCATTAATGTTGCCGATGCAATGTCGCCGTTTTGGTTGCTGTTTTCCTACTGTGATCATTTGTTTGTACTGCTGGAAGGGAGACGAGTAAGTTGGGCCGAGAACCAGGCGAATCGGACGCCTGGTTCGTTACCTCCGTCGCCGGCAGTGGCGCCGACGACGTGAGGTTGAAGATGACTTGATCTTGGGCCATGCGGCCCTTCGTGCAAAATATGAGAAAGGTGATGGGCTTGGCCCATCACCATTTTAATTAACCCCTTTGGGCCAGGAACTGTTCCTGGCCCATTTCTTCAAGTTTTAAGTAGGGCCCAACCCATTTATATCTTTTCCGAGTCTTCGTTTCGCTAGTTTTTTTACGTAAAATGTTCACATGCCTCGTATGATCATTATTTGTGATATGTGCTATTTTTCCTATATTTTTATGCATAAATTGTTAGTTCACTTTTTTTGTAAAATATTTCGTATGCTTAGTTTTGAATCAAGTTGGTTCTTAAAATTGTTTTTATACGTGAATTGCTCATCGTGATATTTATTGTCATGTTATCTAACCTCAGTCATTTATATCTAACCGTTTAATTTCAGTCATTTAATATACCGCCTATATGGTCGGTCGCTTTTTAATTTTCGTAAATATTCAACTGCTTTAATTTTTCGCAAAACTGCTGGAAATCCTTCCGCAAATTATCAACTGTTTACTTTTCCGCACTTTAAATTTCAGCATTTAAATTCTCGTATGCTTAAAATCAATCATTTTTCGCACGCAATCAACTCAGTATCACATTTTCGTATGCGTAAGATTCATCATTTCTCGCATGCAATCAATTGTCGTCATTTATTTTCATGCACTCATCAAGCTCAGCATTTAATTCTTGTATGCGTACAATCCATCATTTTACGTGTACAATCAACTGTCATTTAAAATTTTCATTGCTTAGTTATTTCTCAAGCTATCACTAACACTCTCGTTTTGTAGGTTAATTTCAAGCTTCGCTCGAAAGTACGCCTCACAAGTCCTTTTTATTTATTCGATACTTTTCGCAAATATCAACTGCATGCATGATATATAGAACTGCTAGAATTAAAATCAACCCACATGAACAACGTGTTTAAAGAGTTGCTTAAAATGCCATGTTCATATGATCTTAAATTCTCGCTTGTATTGACTGCATGTACATGGGGATTTTCGATCCCAGTTCAGTTTTTCACTTTAAAATCAATCATTTAAATTGGTACTCTGTTAGCAATCCATGTTAGGATCACGTAGTAATTAAGTTAATCATGCATGGCCCGATGATGAAAAAAGAGGGCGTTCATTCAGCCTTACGGAAAATTCAGTCCCATCACGTTACGGTTAAGAATAATCGATCGATCTTGATAAACGGTAACCCCGTCCGAAAGAATTTTTTATTATTCCTGAACGGTCCCGATTGTAAAAAAGGCTAAAGTGACGATTCCTCTGAGGGCCCCCTTTTTCAAAAATGCATTTTTCAAGCACCTTTTTAAACACCTCTCTCATCAACCGGTAACCGTTTTCGGATGTGACTCGGGTGCCTAACACCTTCCCGAGACCATAATACGACCCCGAACCTTTGTCTGGGGTCCAGACCCCTTTTTGTGCCTTTAGTTTTTTACTTATTATATTTCCTATGCCATGACGATTAGGGTTCCCTAAGCCTAGCAACCAAATTAGGGTGGCGACTTCATGCTGCTAGGCGTCCCTTTTACGCCAAGCATCTGAAGGTCTCAAATTTCGTTGCACACTCGCGAATTTTTAAATTTCCGAGGCGCGACAGTTTGGCGACTTCACTGGGGACATTAGGGTCGGAGCCGGTTTTATCTTTTTAGAGAGGTGTTTTATTTGTTTATTTGCTTTGATCAATTGTTGGCCTGTTTATTTATTTGATTTATCAATTGTCATATGCATTTCATAGCGCCCTACACCCAGGGGACAATTACCAAAATAGGAGGGTAGTAGTGACGCCCTAGGACACATGTCCTGGGTAGTGTTCACCAATCCCAACTCGGATGAACCCCTAAAGCCAGTCGAAAGGTTATACGATTTCGCAAGGAATCGGGCGACTGGACGACACTTTAGGGACCTTTTCATGGTATCATCCGGGAACCATTCAAGCCAGTTAGAAATGTCGGAATCAGAGCCCCAGCACGTGCATCATGATTATACCTGTTTGTTGTGGCATATTGACGTGATTTTTCTGTTATACGAACTGTAAATTTTCTGACACGTGCAGGTTACTTTGCATTTAAAATCTTATTTTTGTCCCATAGGACCCATTTTGCTCATTCGACATGTCGGCACATACACTACTTTCACTTGATATTTTCGGGGAACGAAGTTTCAACGATCAGACACTATAAAGCCGAATTGCCGCTTTAGAGGCTGAGATAGAGATGAAGAAAGGGGAGTTGGCTTCAATGGAGTACCTTTGGCAGGAACAAGAAGGCTCAGACGCCCAGGAATGACACCTTCAGGGAAAGGCTCGGATATCGGCAAATCTTTTCTTTTTAGCTAGGACCCCTGATTCCACCTATCTTAGCCATTTTTGATAAATTTAGCAAGTTTACCATACTTTTGTAAACACTTTTAATAAAGTCGTACTCTTTCGGATATTTATTAAAATCGCCTCATTTTTTCCATATCAATTATCCATCCAAACGCAACTCAAAAGACTATCGCAAAAAGAAAGAGAAAATCCCTCCGGGATAAACACAGTCGTTTCACCCAAAGAACCAAAAAATCAGACCAAACATTAAAAAAAAAAAAAAAAAAAAAAAAACAGCCAAATATTGCCCACTCGTGGCTTTGACCTCTTAGCTTATCACGACCTCCAAGTTCATGGCATTGATTGTCATCCCTCCCCTTGGTTGGGTTCACCAGGCGTCAGGCCCTACGTCATTTGCAAGCACAGTATGAAAGAGATCTTCCTAGCATGGCGGCATTGGTTGCCCCTGCTGATTTGGGTTTCGCCGTTAGCATCTCAGGTTTGCTTCATATCGGGGGAATGTATAGAGGCTTCTTTCGTATCTTGTCAACCACTGGGATTCGTCGCCTCACCGACCTCCTTGGAAATATCAAGTGAAAGTGTGGCCGGAAAATGAATGAGCAACGTGGAGGCCTCGGGATTGCATATCACCTGTATATCCTCACTTGTATTTACTTTTTTTGTGTTTTTCCCTTTTTCAGGTTCACAATAGCTCCTCGAAAGCAAGCTACTCCGCACAGGCTCCCCCTAACTAGACTTCAAAACCGAAAAATGACTGAACCGGGCAAGACCGATGAAGCACTAATGGCTAGAATCACGGAGTTAGAGGAGCAAGTTAGGATCACTACAGAAAGAGCCACCAGGGCCAAAAAGGAAAGAGATGAAGCTGTCGCCGAAGTACCACCGGGTTTTGATCTCCCTCAAACAAAAGGACCTCACTCTTCGCTCACCATCGCAGGACCTTCCGTACTCCCGCCACTTTCTGGTCCCCCGGGCCATTGGAGATGGGATAATCCCTTCACAGTACCCATCACTGCAAATCCTACAGCTAAGGCGGGTGAAGAGATCTCCCCGTCACTTCAGTACCTTTCAATCAACCCTACTGGGGACCCCAGCAAGAGCCAGGCCCACCCAGAGGACCTGTATCTCCCTCCTATTCCTCCGAGCACGGTACCCGGACCTATGGGAACTCAGCTCCTCACTTTCAACCCAGCGCAACCGCAATTCTCATCAGGACTGTCGCTACCCTTCGGTTCTAACCCCATTGGGGCCGAGCAACCGAAATGGGATCGACTGCATCTTCTTGAGGAGAGGCTCCGAGCAATTGAAGGGGTTGATCCATTTGACCCTACCGGCCCCGCCGATATGTGCATGGTCCCCGGGATCGTCATACCTCCGAAGTACAAGATCCCAGACTTCGAAAAATATACTGGGGTAGAATGCCCGAAGACCCACCTCAGAGCATACTGCAACAAGATGGCAGAGATGATCCACAACGAACCGTTGTTGATCCATCTATTCCGAGAAAGCTTGACCAAGCACGCCCTAACTTGGTATATGGGGCTGGACAGAGCCAGGATCAGGACGTGGAGAGACCTGTCCGATGCCTTCTACCGACAATACAAATTCAACATGGAGGTGGCTCCTGACCGCGCCGACCTGCAAAATCTGGAAAAGAAAATCGGCGAGTCCGTGAAGACCTATGCACAAAGATGGAGAGAGTTGGCTTCGAGAATCTCTCCACCCTTAAGCGACAAGGAACTCTTGTCGATTTTCTTGCACACCTTCAAAGCTCCCTACTACACCTACCTGATCTCGAACCCCTCAAACAGCTTCTCCGACATGGTCCTAATTGCCGAAAGAGTCGAGCAAGGGATTAAGTCTGGGCGAATCACGCATCCAACACCAGAGTCCGTACCAAAGAAAGCATCAGTCGTGAAAAGGGACGTCGGATTTGTCGCTCCCCAAGTTAATCAGGGGCAGCCGTTTCCGCCACCACCGCCTTATTTGGTACCACCGCCGTATCAGCCGGCGTCACTATATCAACCCACCTCCTTTCCTTTTAATTCACCACCAATCGCTAATATCCTACCTCAAAATCCTACTCATTTCCCACCACCTCCAGTGCAAACATCACAACCTATGCAACCCAAACCATATAACCCACCAAAAGACCCAAATAACCAAAACACGACCAAAAATCGGTGGAACCGAGAGCCTCCACCTCCTCTCCCTCTCCCTGCAGGAGAAATCTACAAACATCTCCTGGCGGCCGGTCAGATTGTACCAGTTCCAGCTCAGCCTCAAATGCCTCCTTACCCGAAATGGTGTAATCTCAACGCAAGGTGCGAGTATCACGCTGGAGCCCCAGGTCACACTCTAGAAAATTGCTTCGCATTCAAAGAAAAAGTTAATTGCTTGATCAAAAGTGGATGGGTCTCCTTCGAGGGCTTGGCGAAAGGACCTGACACGGCCATCGACCCTCTCCCAAACCACGCCTCAGGAGGTGAAGATATGAATGCTATTTCGATGGAAACAGTTGGGAAGAAGACTCGTGAGTTGGAGATAGTTGACACCGTCAAGGATGGTCATCCCACCACTTGTTCACGCAAATATATGTCTCAAGCTGGGCCAGTAACAAGTGAATTTGCTGATATTGGGGGCATGACATGGAAGGCAGAATGTATCCCCACATCAGAGCCACATTCTCCCTCGCAGTCGGAGTCGTCAATATAAATCCTACCATGGTCAGTATAGCTTCAGATTCCTGTATTGATGCTCCGGGAGAAGAAGAATCGTCGCCTGGTTCAGTCATTTTCGTTAAGAAGTCAGGGGAGTCTGTGGGCAACTGGACCATCACCATGCTTCCGGATGTCTCTCCGTAATTTCTCATTTTGAAAAATATATATATGTTTTTGGCACGTTTTCTTACGAAAACATTTTTGTAGGGACTCCTGTTCCCTTTTGTTAAAAATCAATATATATGCAAATTTTCATTTTACGCATCTCTTTTTTCGCGCTTTTAATTTTAGGTTGAGTGTTAGTTCGGATTGTCTTGATAAAACCTATGTCTTTACTGGCGAAGAAATCATCGCTACGACCGAAGACAATGCCGAAATCTCCGACGAACTGACCCGTTTACTAGAAAGTTCAGAAAAGGAAATAACCCCTCATCGGGAGGAATTGGACGAAGTAAACTTGGGGGCAAGCAATGAGAATCAAAAACTGGTTAAGATCGGAACAACCCTGGATACGACTCAGAGAGAAAGGTTGATTTCTCTCCTCAAGGACTACTCCGATGTATTCGCATGGTCATACGCCGACATGCCAGGTCTTGATCCCGGGATAGGTAAGCATCACATTCCATTGAGACCTGAGTTTAGACAAGTCAAATCAAAGCTTGAAGAAAATCATCCAAAAATGGTAGTTACTCACAAAGGCTGGCATGACACGCTTCCTTTCACGTTGCACGCTTACCGGATAACAACTCTTAGATCCCCAGGGGGCAACTCCCTACTCATTAGTTTACGGCATGGAAGCCGTAATTCCCCTCGAGGTAGAAATTCCTTCTCTCAGAATCCTGGCAGAATCTGAAGTAGAAGAATCAGATTGGGCAAGAGTAAGGTATGAGCAGCTGAACCTCCTTCCCGAAAAGCGCTTGGCCGCTATCTGCCATGCGCAATTATATCAGCAAAGAATGGTCAACGCTTATAACAAGAAAGTGCGACCTCGCAAGTTCGAGGCAGGAGATTTAGTGCTGAAGAAAATTCTCCCTCATCAGGAGGCCAGTCAAGGAAAGTGGGCCCCAAGGTACGAGGGCCCATATCTGGTCAAAAGTTCATTCTCAGGGTGTGCCCTAATGCTAACCAACATGGATGGAGACGATCTCCCGAGACCGGTAAATGCCGATGCAGTCAAGAGATACTTCGCCTAAAGCATCGCGAACAGAGCGTCCAGGCAGACCAAGGACATAGGGTTTTATCATGACAATCTAGCACAAACATTTGTCCTGAAATGAATAAAATAAGTTTTTTTCAAGAGATGCTTTGTTTTAAAATTTGTTGTCCCCTATTTTTTCATAAAATTGTGAGATGACAAAAGGAGGCATGGCATGGATGGATCCCCAGGAGTAGCTCGGGACGCAAGACGCGTCACTTAGAGTAACGCCACTAATTACTCTTCAGTTTTGCAGGGACGTAAGGTCTTACGCCTCAAATCGTCGTCACAATAAAACCAGAAAGTTTCGCTCGTAGGAGCTGTTGAATGGCCGTAGCAGGCCACCTTCAAGAGCGAATCAGGAAAGATTTTAAGACAAACCATCACCATCTAAAGTGAAATTTCTTTTCCTCGCTGTACTACCAGCACAACCGGCATCGCAAACAACCAGTCTCAAAGGACTAAATGCCGGACCAAAGTCACAAAGCCCATCCTACGCCGGCCGAACACTAGCAACGTCGGCTTCCATCTCTGTTCACCTATTTGGAAGGAGCTCATCACCAAAACGCCATGGTCGCCCAGCACACCCTTGCAAGCAACAACTCCTGGAAAAAGCACGACAGAAAGATGTCCCCCTAGAACTACCGTCAACATTCTCAATGCGGTCTGGTTTAAGCAGTATCCCAACCTCCGCACCATGATCAACACGGTGAAGATCAATCCTTTAATTGAGGGATAGCCAGGCTGCGAGTGTCACCCACGCCAAGGCAAGAGCTACGACAAAACATCTAACAACAAAGCCATCATCAACCAACATCCGACACAAGTCACACTCAGTGACCCACGGATTGCCCGTCTAAAAGGGAGAGCTTAAAACTTATCAATCGCTTTACTTTTGCTAAAGAGCGTCTTACATTTACTCCTCATTTGTGCTTGCCGTATCTTTTTCAGGGACTGGGTCACCCCCATTTGTTGCCTGCAGAAGAACGGTAAGCATACACCCTTGCAGCCCCGCTGCACATCACGGGGACAGAGGGTTATCCCCTCTATCCCCGAGCAACCACGAAGCCAATCAGCAAAGGTCCAGCAGGACCGGCAAGCAACTGAACCGAATGCAGATCTCGTCCTCACTACGGCTCGGATCGGCAATACCCGCAAAACAGCTAAAAAGAAACCAATCAAAGCAAGGCGTCCCAGGACTAGGACCACGTCATAGGCACCCTCGAAAAGTCGGGTTAAAGGAAGGGAGAATCCCTGAACTTATCTCATTTTTGTTTTCAAATTAATTTCCCTTTCCGTTTTCCCCTCTGCATCTCGCAGGGACAGGAAGCATCTCGCTGTCATCCGCATGGAGCTTGTGGAAGACGCCCGCGCAGCCCCGCTGCGCAGTTCAGGGGAGTCCCGCTTTCTTTTCCCTTTATTTAAATTTGTTTTTATTCCTGCTCGCTTTGATTAGCTTTAAGTCGAGTACGGTCGTCTGGCCCACTTGGGGGCAACCTTAGGTTCTCGTTAGAACGTTGCAAATAAGTCGTCCCCCACGTTCTAGCGATCAGACATCCAGCAATCAAACATCTAGCAATCAGACATCCGGCAATCAAACATCTAGCAATCAGACATCCGGCAATCAAACATCTAGCAATCAAACGTCCAACCATCAAACATCTAGCAATCAAACGTCCAGCAATCAAACCATCTAGCAATCAAACGTCCAGCAATCAAACCATCTAGCAATCAGACATCCAGCAATCAAACATCCAGCAATCAAACATCCAGCAATCAAACGTCTAGCAATCAAACCCCCTAGCAATCAAACCACCCGTCAATCAAAAATCAAAAATCAATCAAAAATCCCTCTTTAGCCCGGCTCAAACAAAAGCATACTACTCTCATAAGCATTTTCATGCACAGCATAGGTTAGGAATATTTAATCCCTCTGTTAACTCCAGCATCTATCCAAGTTACGTACCATGCATGATATTACCTGTTTGCTCTTATATCCGCGGTTTGCTCCGACGTAAGCAGTCACAAACAAATCCCGGTAAGCATCTTTGAGTCGTCACGTCTTATCCTTCATGAGTGTAAGGGCCTGACTAGATACTAGTTGAGTTCGCATAATATCCAGGGTACGTGCGCCATTAGACATGGGATAGCTATAAAATGACGTGGGACTTTTATGATTTTCTCCACTTTTTTCGTTTCTTCCCTCTTTCCACTATATATGTCATCACTCCCCCCAAATCGTCAATATCACTCATACCCCGGGAGCCAAAGAGCAGTTTCAGCTAAAATTGCCAGCCGGAAGTAAAAGCACGCCAAGTTCAAATTCACGATGAAGGAGACGGAAAAGGTCACCAGGAGATCGCTAAGCACTATCACCGAAGAAGCAGCAACGACGAAGGCCGAGGCCTCAAGACAGAAGGGGAAGAGATCAAGACAAAGGCTGTGCTTGCTCTGCTCTGTTGCATTTTCAAATCAAATCAAAAAGGGGAGGGATATATATAAAAAAAAAAAAAAAAAAAAGGAAATGATAGAAAAAAAAAGGGGGGGAATGAGAGAAAAAAAAAAGAAAGAAAGGGAGAGAGGGGAAAAAGAAGAAGAAGAGAGAAATGCTCAGAGACATTCGAAGAATACAAACAGTCGGAGAGCCAAAGCAAGCACAGCTCGGGGACAACTCAATTCGAGAAAATCTCGAAGAAAACTTTCCCCTGTGAACTCGAGTAGAAAGGCCCAAGGCCAACTCGAGAAATCTCAAAACATCCTTCCCTAGTAAAGTCAAGCAAAAGAGGCCCAAGGCCAACTCAAGAAACCTCAAAGCAGGCATCCCTAGTGAGAACCCGAGAAGAGAAAGGGGCCCCAGGCCAACTCAAGTAGTGAGTCGCCAAAGGAACAGCGACGACACTCCCCAATGAAGACTCAAGAAAAGGCCCCCTCGCCGAACGAAGAGCACCCCCAGCAAGGATCCCTGAGCTCCCGCACTCTGTCCAGAAAGCATCCCCAGCAAAAAGCGAGAGAGCTCGCACCCCTCGCCCTCATCAAGGCCAATCAGCAAAACATCATTCATCAAAAACCTTCCGGCAAAGCAATCTTTTCCAAAACAAACTCATTTCCGGACGTTTCATGTCCTTTAATTCTTTTCCGTAAAAGTCCCATCGATTATTAGAACGCCCATGCATGTGCATCTTCATTCGAAGTCTATTCACTCGGATTGACATTGCGAACTATAAATTATGTATCATGTTAGTTGCATCTTTATGAGTGTAAAACACTTAGCCTTGTTTCAGAGCGTGAGTGCAAACACTAATATCAGGTGAGGACTACTTACGGCTGCAAATCGTGGGAAAGTCTTGTCCTTGGGGTCGTTACCTCCTGAGCAGGACGCAGACGCATTCTAGGTTCGTATCAAGGCCGCTGGCGATAGCTTTCTTCTCCTCCCAGAGTGACAACATTTAGTTTTCAGCATCAGCCTTCTTCTCCTCCCAGAGTGACATCATAGTTTATTCTTCAGCATTAGCATCTCCTCCTCCCAGAGTGACCTTAGTTTAGCTTCCTCATGTCGTGTCTTCTCCTACGGGAATTGACATTGCCTTACTTTTCAGCATTAGCATCCCCTCCTCCCAGAGCGACAGCACTTAGCATTCTTCTCCTCCCAGAGCGACAACATTTAGCATTCTTCTCCTCCCAGAGCGACCTTAGTTTAAATTCCGCATCTCGCGCCTTCTCCTATGGGAATCGGCGTTGTTTAAGTTTTCAGCATTAGCATTCTTCTCCTCCCAGAGCGACCTTAGTTTAATTTCCGCATCTCACGCCTTCTCCTACGGGAATCGGCGTTGTTTACCTTTTTCAACCTCAGCATTTCTCCTCCTTCCAGAGTGACAACATTTAGTTTCCAGCGTAGCATTTCTCCTCCTCCCAGAGTGACAGCATTTAGTTTCCAGCGTAGCATTTCTTCTCCTCCCAGAGTGATAGCATAGCGTAGTTCTACCTTTTTTCAACCTTAGCATTTCTTCCCCTCCTAGAGCAACATCATTCATACAATTCTACATTTCTGCATAATTATTTTCCTCCTCCTAGAGTGACATCATTAGGACAAATCATTCATACTTCTGCGAATCGCGCATGATCTTCCGAAGCAACATCAGTCACATGTCAAGTGATCATCCCCCAGTGGAGCTGTCGTTTACATTTTCGTAAAATTACTTTCTGTCCCCGGTAGAGTAGTTGTCATTTACATTTCCTGCAACTTATGTGCCTCTCAATACCCGAGCAGATCTAAGTTTACGTCTTTGCAGGATCAACAACCTATCTCCTCCTAGAGCGACGTCAGCAGATTACCTCCTCTCAGAGTGGCAGCATCACTTTCCTCCTCCCCGAGTGACATCAAGCAAGCACCTGGTATCCCCAGTGACAGCATCAATCAATCTCCTCCTCCCAGAGCGACATCAATCAACCTCCTCCTCCCAGAGCGACATCAAGCAACTGCCTCCTCCCAGAGCGACATCATCACTGTAAGGTTGAGGTAAGACCCGCTGTGTCGCCAAAATTCGGATATAGGGGCAACTGTCTTTACTGCTTATCAAATACTTCGATAAGACAGTAAAGAGGGGGCAACTGTTGATACCCGAATTTTGACGCCATTTTTATTTAATTTTAGCATTTCTGTTATTCAGCTAATTTACAGTCATTTTCAGTTGATTTAATGTCGCTAGCATTTTTAGGTGTTTCGTTGCATTTTTGCATCATCGTTAGCATCGTCAGCTTTCGAAATCGCATTTTTAATTTTTCGGCATGTATTTTCATTATTATTTTCATTAATATTTTTAGCCTGAAAAATCACATTTTTAATTATCCGGCTGTCGTTTGCTAATTTTTTCTTCGTTTTAGGTCATCACATGAATTTTAGGATTTTTTATATTTTAGCGCATTTTTTAGTACTTTTTAGTACTCATCAAGCTCAGCATTTAATTCTCGTATGCGTACAATCCATCATTTGACGTGTACAATCAACTGTCATTTAAAATTTTCATTGCTTAGTTATTTCTCAAGCTATCACTAACACTCTCGTTTTGTAGGTTAATTTCAAGCTTCGCTCGAAAGTACGCCTCACAAGTCCTTTTTATTTATTCGATGCTTTTCGCAAATATCAACTGCATGCATGATATATAGAACTGCTAGAATTAAAATCAACCCACATGAACAACGTGTTTAAAGAGTTGCTTAAAATGCCATGTTCATATGATCTTAAATTCTCGCTTGTATTGACTGCATGTACATGGGGACTTTCGATCCCACTTCAGTTTTTCACTTTAAAATCAATCATTTAAATTGGTACTCTGTTAGCAATCCATGTTAGGATCACGTAGTAATTAAGTTAATCATGCATGGCCCGATGATGAAAAAAGAGGGCGTTCATTCAGCCTTACGGAAAATTCAGTCCCATCACGTTACGGTCAAGAATAATCGATCGATCTTGATAAACGGTAACCCCGTCCGAAAGATCTTTTTATTATTCCTGAACGGTCCCGATTGTAAAAAAGGCTAAAGTGACGATTCCTCTGAGGGCCCCCTTTTTCAAAAATGCATTTTTCAAGCACCTTTTTAAACACCTCTCTCATCAACCGGTAACCGTTTTCGGATGTGACTCGGGTGCCTAACACCTTCCCGAGACCATAATACGACCCCGAACCTTTGTCTGGGGTCCAGATCCCTTTTTGTGCCTTTAGTTTTTTACTTATTATATTTCCTATGCCATGATGATTAGGGTTCCCTAAGCCTAGCAACCAAATTAGGGTGGCGACTTCATTGCATGCTGCTAGGCGTCCCTTTTACGCCAAGCATCTGAAGGTCTCAAATTTCGTTGCACACTCGCGAATTTTTAAATTTCCGAGGCTCGACAAGTAGTCGTTCGAGGGATGGTGCATTGATCGTGATGGGGCCCGAAGGGGGAGCATCTTGGGCAAGAGGAACTGATGGTCGAGATGAGCTGGCTTGGACAGGATGAGGCTGCTTCAACAGTTGTGCTGCTTCTGGGTATGTGAAGTCACCTCCATATTTGGTCCCAAAAACCTGCTCCTTTTGCGGTGTACAACTTGCACAGAAACTCAACACACCCTGTGAGATACAAAGGTGCCTCATCCCATCAAGGGTTCGGGGGTCTAGTAACTTCAAGGGAACATGGGTGAGCTAGTTGTGTGTTTACAGATCGAGACCATAATGACTAAAAGCGAGCAAAGTGACAAGAGAACCAAAAGCTGGGCTGCGAGAATTTTGTTGAATTCCAGTAATGGCTTTCGCAACCCAGTACCCTAAGTTGACTCGATACCTACGCAATATGCACCACAAGAAAAATAACTCTTGCAACAATAGCTCGCCCGAATTATTATACTTACCTGTGAAGGTAAGGGCCAGATAACGAGGCAAGATGCACAAACAAGGGTCCTTAATCTCATGGGCCTTGGAAGTTCAAGGGCTGAACTCGGCATTGGGATTGCCGGTTAGCGCTCAAAAGGCAATAGTAGCATCAAAATCACGGGGGTAAGCAGTCAAAGCTTTAGTGTACTTAGGGGTTTACAATTCAAAGGGAGACACAAAACCAAGCAAACAATTAAAAGCATCAATACACAAGACAGACCATTCATTCATCAATCTAAAATTAATAGCATCTAGGGCAGACAGGTTAGGGGCAGATTTATCCTTGGGCCTATAATATTCAGGCACATTCCAGAAAGAAGTAAAGAATTCGAGGGAGAGCTCAAGGAATGTTGGGTGTTCAAGAAAGAACAGAGCTTCCCACCCGATATTGCCTACGAGTTCTCTACAACTTCTCTCACTTCTCTACAACTTCTCTCACTTCTCTTTCTTCATCAGCTTTTTCATCAGTCCCTTCGTCAACCCCGTCATCACACTCGCCAGTTCACTCTTCACTCGGCGTTCAGCGGGTCAGTCTCTTCTTCCTTCGAGTCCTCATCCGCCGCGGGCATCTCGGCCTCCTCTTCCCCATCAGATCTAGAGACTAGCACCTCATTCAGGACCTCTTCCACAGTCAGCTTACGGGCAACCGGTGGCAACACTTTGGCTTTCTTAGGTTTGGAGTCGGCCGCTGTGGAATTGGGACCAAATGCACCACCTGACCAGATCTGGTCATGGTGGATGTGGGTGGCACCGAGTCGGTGATTATTAGGTCATCGTCGGTCGTAGGAAACTCTTCGGTTCGTGAATCAGTGGGTGGCGAAGAATTTGGGGTTGTGGGATGGTAAAATCTGGGCTAGGGTTTATAGTTGAAGGAGGAGTGCTCGAGACGGTTTTGAAGGATCCAAACGAGGAAGGAGGTGATGAAGCAATGGGGCTGTGAGGTAGTGAGGAGGGTTGGGCAACAGAACTTCATTTGTGGGCTACGCGTTTCGTCCTTATCATTGGGAGTGGTGATGAAGGATGTGGCTAGGGTTTTTGGTTGGTGAAAATGGAGATGATGTTTTTGCGTTAAAGAGAGAGATAGAGATGATGATGATGCATGAGAGAGGGAGATACTGACAATGATAGGGAAAGGAGTAGGAAAAAGGAAAAAAATGTGGAAGAGTGGAAAGGACGGAGAGAGAGAATCACGTTGTCAGAGGGATTTGATTTTTGTCCTTGCTGCTGACGTGGCGCGTGGGGAGAGGAAGCGAGTTGTTCTCTCCAAATCCCAACTGTCAAAAGAAATCCTTTTCAAAATTGAAAAGGAGGTTAAGAGAGGGAAGGAGATAAAAGGGCGGAATAATTAAGGAATAAAGGAATAAAAATGAGAGATAAGGGGGACAAGATCAATTAATAAGAAGAATATTAGTGGGGATTAAATATGAGAAAATGAAAAACATTAAATAGGAAAACTAAACAAACAACCTAATTAATATAGGGAACAAAAAATAAAAGCAATAAGATAAGTAAAACAAATAATAAAAATAAAACTTAAAGAAAAACGAAAGTGTAAAAGATCTCGGTAATGAATTAAAAGGGAACACAGGGATGAGACGAAGTGTGAGGCCTCGCCGTTGGTGACCTGCTTTGACATCCAGGCCTAGACGTTCACATGCTATCTATGGCTGGATGGGTGGGCTGACCACCTCTTCTACCTCTGTTGTGAAGGGTTTGAATCCTTCGTAGAAAGGTTTCAAGCGATGGCCATTGACTTTGAAGATTGTGTCTGAGTCTAGACTTTGGATCTCGACGTCTCCATGGTCAAACACGATTGTGACCCTGTAGGGGCCTGTCCACTTGGATTTGAGTTTACCTGCAAAAAGTCTTAAACGGGAGTTGTATAAAAGAACTTCTTGACCAACAACAAAAGACTTGGGCAAGAGCAACTTATTGTGATAGGCCTTCGTCTTGCCCTTGTAGATAAGGGCGTTCTCATAGGCATCGTCGCGAAGTTCCTCAAGCTCTTGGATTTGCAAGCGACGGTGTGTACCTGCCTCCCCAAGATCTATGTTAACCTTTTTTATCGCCCCAAAGGCCTTGTGTTCAATTTCTACAGGGAGATTGCATGGCTTGCTATAGACCAGTCTATAAGGGGTCATCCCGATCGGGGACTTGAAGGTTGTCCTGTAGGCCCAGAGAGCGTCATCCAATTTTGAACTCCAATCCTTTCAAGATTGGTTGACCGTTTTCTTGAGAATGGACTTGATTTCTCTGTTGGAAACTTTTGCTTGCCCATTCGTTTGGGGGTGATAAGCAGTCGAGACCTGATGGTTGACTCCGTACTTATTAAGGAGAGAAGAGATAACCCGATTGTAAAAATGTGTCCCCCAATCACTGATGAGGGCTCGAGGGGTTCCAAATCGATTGAAAATATTAGTGCGCAGGAAGTTCGCGACCACCCTAGAATCATCGGTTTTTGTTGCCTTGGCCTCGACCCACTTAGAGACTGATAACAATAGACCTAATGCCAGGGGTATTTTCATCTTCATACCCTATGTTAGGGGTAGAAAGCTATTATACCTACCGGGCAGACAACATAGAGACTATCGCCTCTCGAGGTACGATGAGCGCTGGGATGGTCGACACCAACGGGGGGGGGGGGGGGGGGTCTCACATGTTATCCAATCATGGGAACGACGTTATCCCATCCCAGGCAAGGCATGACATCCTTTAGGGGGCATGGGCATTACCTCGCCTAGATAACGCCTACCCCCTAGATATAATGCAATGATAGCACACTTCACTAACGGGGAATTCCAACCACCTGACGGACCCGTTAGCACCCCAGGATAACATAATTCTCCCAGGAAATACTTAATATTCTGTCTATAAATACCCCCAGGATCAAGGAAGAAGGTAAGCCTAAGATCACTGGCCAAAACTCTGCTATTTTCCACTACCCCTACTAACTTAAGCATCGGAGTGTTTATGCCGGAGATCCCCTCCGGCGCTTTGCAGGTACATCGGACGGCCGGGAACAGTGAACCCAGGAAGCTTTTTTACCCCTCGACAAAGATCCGAATTTTATCAAATTGGTGCTTTCATTGAGAGTCTTGGTTCTATTAAGTAAGCATCCTTAATAGCCAGGCTCTGTTTTTCTTGAAGATTGAAGGGTTATGGCTTCTGATTCAGATCCTACACCGTCCCAATCCTCTAGCCTTTCTTTCACTACTCGCAAATGACTTTTCCCTTTTGCCACTTCTGATGTTTCTACCACAATGCAGGAAATTCCCCAAGGAACGTCAGACCTTTCCTTTGGACAAACAACGGAAATATCTTTTTCACAGAAGCACATTCCTTTTTCCTAGATGGCGGGACCTAGTTATTCCACTCCTCATTCGAGGGGACCAATGGTAGACAACACGGGTAATCCTTTTGTAAACTCATTATCAGCTCTTCAGGCTCAGCTAGACCATCTGACAGAGTTAGCCGCAGGATTCACGCCCCATGTTTCAGGACCTAGCGTACCTTCTCAGATAGTTTTTACTCCACCTATCGTCACTGATCGACCATTATCGCCTCGGCAATCCAGGGGTATTCCTTCAACCTTACCTACGACATCGATCCCTGTCAGTTTCATGCAACTCGAGTTAGACACGCCGAACCCTCCGCACAGTACATGAGGGAAATCCTTATTTCTGAAGGGGAGCGATGGCATGACGAGTACAGAGATCATTGGGATGACAGGCGAAGTGAGACGTTCAGGGACCCATCTCCTAGACACAGCGAGAGGTCGAGTAGTAGAAGACAATGAACCTGAACGCCAAGGAGTCACAACCGATCTCCTAGGCGATCTCGTGAGCATGCCCTTCGAGGTCAAGAGCACCATGAAGAAGTCTCTCCTCCTCGTCGAACTCACGGGATTCCTGACGATAACACTGGTCACCCGTTTAGCTATCGCATAAGGCATCACCGAGTCAATCGACACGTAAAACTTCCCACAGAATCGTACGACGGCACAAAGAATCCTATCTCTCACCTCAACAAAGTGAAAGATTTTGTACAATTTCAAACTGATAGTGACGCAGCGTTATGTCAGATTTTGTCATGACACTGCCAGGTGTAGCATGTCTCTGGTTTGAGGCACTTCCATCAGGATCTATCGATAGTTTTCCTCAGTTGGAAATAAAGTTCCGGAGCCGATTTAGCACGGTTGTACCTATCAGGAAATCTGCGGCAACGTTATTCGATATCCATCGAAAACCACAGGAATCCTTGAAGGATTTCCTAGGTCTCTTTGATCTCAAGATGTCGTTAACACCAGGCGTTACCATCGATTTTGCTGTTGAGGCTTTAAAGAGCAATTGCTGTTACGGGAAGTTACGAAACACATTAATGGTGGATCCACCACCGACGTTAGACGCGCTGAGACTGAAAGCTCACAATTATGCGAGGATGGAGGAAGAGGAAAATAGAGAGAGAATTCGAAACATGCCTCAGGACACACATCCCGCTCCTAATACCCAGACAAATGCGACTCCAGATAGTCGCCCAAATGATGACTATGGCCAGTGAAAAGACCACATCCCTAGAGCCTCCAACCGGCAAAGGGGTAATTTTTCAAAGGGAAGATCTTGCAATTCTCCTACTAGAAGGCAAGCGGATCCACTAAAGGGTCGAATATACGACCCTGACCTTCCTTCCCTCATACTTCCAAAAGCGGAAATCTTAGCAATCGTCCAGCAACGGAACCTACCCATCCGTTATCTGGCTCTTGTGAAACCAGGAGTAATTATGAGGGGAGGGGAAAACGCTTTTTGTAAGTTCCACAAAGTCAAAGGACACTCCACGGACGTATGCCGAGAATTGAAGTTGGCGATAGAACATTTGGTTGAAGAAGGTTACCTCGAAGAATTTACCACTAAAATAAGAGAAGAAACCCGAAGTAACATGGCAGGCAAAATGCCAGACGGCAAACCAGTATCCTCGCTAAGCCTGTTCAGCAAAAATGGCGAGCTTTCTCTGCAGAAAAAGTACTAGCCATCCAGAAGGAAATATCAAAACTGATAGATGCTGGTTTCATTTGAGAAGTCCAATACCCAACATGGTTGGCTAACCCCGTCTTAGTTCCAAAACCTAATGGAGATTGGCGCATGTGTATTGAGTTTACTGGCCTAAATAGCGCTTGTCCCAAAGATTGCTACCCCCTTCCTCGAATCGACCAGTTGGTCGATCAAACTGCTAGGTATGCTTATCTGAGCTCATTAGATGCCAAGTCCGGATATCACCAAATCCCTATGGTCGTCGAAGATGAAGAAAAACTTCCTTCATCACTCCAAAGGCTACCTACTGTTATACGGCGATGCCGTTTGGTTTGAAGAACATTGGGGCTACCTTCCAGCGCATGACAAACAAGGTTTTTGAAAGGCAAATCGGAAAGAACGTAGAAGCAAACGTAGATGACATATTGGTCAAAAGTTGAAGCTTCATCGACCATTTAGCTTACTTGGAAGAAGTTTTCAAGGTGATGAACGAACATCAAATGAAGCTGAACCCCCGTAAATGCATGTTCACGTTCCGAACGGGCAAATTCCTAGGCTACGTGGTCAGTTTGAAAGGCATCCAACCTAACCCTTCAAAAGTGAAGGCTATCCAGGACATGATATCTCCTCGAACTGTCAAAGAAGTACAGAAGCTCACAGGGCGCATCATCATACTAGGACGATTTATTTCTAAACAAGGCGAAAGGTGTCTACCTTTCTTCAAGGTTATTCGTAAAAAAAGCCCCTTTTGGATGGACAGAAGAATGCGAGGAAGCGTTTTCCGGCATAAAAGCCTACCTTTCATCTGATATGGTGCTAATGAGACCGGAGCTGGGCGTCGCTGACGAGGTGGTCAGCGCTGTCCTTGTACGAAGCGATGGGCATATTCATCGCCCTGTGTTCTTCGTCAGCCATGTACTGAAAGACGCCGAGTTACGGTACACCCGCATTGAGAAAATAGCGTTCGCGCTAGTACAGGCAACGCGGAAGATGGATCGGTACTTTCAAGCTCACCCTGTCATATTACTCACAGATCAACCTTTTAGAAAAAAATTCAGAAAGCCTGAGTCTTCAGGAAGGATGTTAATCTAGGTAATTGAACTCGAACAGTACGGATTACAGTATAAAGCCAGACTGTCCATAAAAGCCCAAGCGCTAGCAGATTTCATAGCGGAATGCACATTCACACAAGATCCATCTACGAACTCACCAGAAGAGGAAACGGACGACAGGGACCTTCCGGTCTCGGAAACCTACACAGACTTGTGGGTTATCCACGTGGATGGGGCCAAAAATCAAGAGTTAGCTGGGGCAGGAATCTTTATGATTGGGCCGAATGACATACGGATACGGTACGCCATCAGAATTTTGCAACCGTTGTGCAATAACGCGGCGGAGTACGAGGCATTACTAGCTAGACTCA
The DNA here is from genome assembly GCA_963691705.1 of Viola odorata. Lineage (NCBI taxonomy): Eukaryota > Viridiplantae > Streptophyta > Magnoliopsida > Malpighiales > Violaceae > Viola > Viola odorata. Next base: position 34,888,324 of record OY829543.1, on the reverse strand, counting down.
AAATAGGCAGGAGCTTCTCCGCCAAGGCCACGCAGGACGCCGAAATGATGTGTGACCTGCAGCTGAAAATATGTGGAGATTCCAAATTAGTGATAGACCAAGTCTTAGGAAACTCCCAAGCCAGAGAACCCATCATGATTCAATACCTTTCTAAAGTGAAGCGTGAGCGGGTAGAAATACGGAGAAAAGGCATGCAAGTCAGCTTTGAGCACATCCCTCGAGAGGATAATGTTGAGGCTGACAATCTTTCCAAAATGGCAGCCAACCCGGAAGCCCCCATACCGAAGGACGTGTATTATGGGGAGATAGCCATACCTTCTTTCATGGAAGAACAAATATCGCTCTGCATTGAAGAAGTCCAAAACGATTGGCGAATCCCTGTAATAAAATACTTAAAGCGCGACGAGTTGCTAAAAGATAACGCTGAAAAGAGAAAAATTTGAAGTAAGCGGCACGATGCACATACTACAATGGGGAACTGATTCGGAGATGTTTCTCTCATCCAGCCGCAAAATGCATAACAGAGCAGGAAGGCCTCCACACCTTGCGAGAAATCCACGAAGGAATATGCGGCATGCATGTGGCTGGCGACACCCTGGCAGCGCAAGTTTTTAGGTCAGGATTCTATTGGCCCATCATCCGTAGAGACTGTCATAACTTCGTGCGAACATGTCAGAAATGTCCGAAAATCGCTAAGATTCCCTGGAAACCTGCCGTGGAAATTTCTGAGATAGTCGCCCCTTGCCCGTTTGCTAAATGGGGAATGGATATTTTGGGCCCTTTTCCAAAAGCCAGATCTCAATTGAAATTTGTGGTCGTGGTAGTAGACTATTTCACAAAATGGGCGGAAGCAGAAGCGGCAGCCAACATCACCACCGAAAAAATCTGGCGTTTCTTCAAACATCAAGTCATAATGCGATTCGGGGTACCTCGCATATTAGTCAGCGATAACGGAACACAATTCATGAGTCAATTTTTTAGAGAAGAGTGCGTAAAATTTCAGATTGAACAGAGATTTTCCTCCGTAGCTCATCCACATACTAACGGTCAGGCAGAAGTGACCAATCGTAGTATTCTTAGTGGCATCAAAAGAAACTTGGAAGGTTCTAAAAATAAATGGGCAGACGAACTGCCGTATGTGATGTGGGCCTATCGTATGACCGTCCAAACCAGCACAGGAGAAACCCCTTTCGCGTTAGCCTTCGGCACAGAAGGCGTCACGCCTGTAGAAATTGGCACCCTAAGCCTGAGAGTGGCATATTTCAAAGAAGAAATAAATAAAGAAAGGTTACGCGCTAACCTTGATGCGTTACCAGAGATACAAGAGGAGACGCTTTTGAAAAATGGCGCAATATCATAACAAACAAGTCAGAGAACGACTGCTTAAAGCAGGAGATTTAGTGCTCAGGGACAAGCGAGCGGTAGGACAACGCATGGGGAAGCTCAGTCCAAACTGGGATGGACCGTATCACGTTACCCGTATCGTCGGAAAGGGAGCGTATCATTTGGAAACACTCGACGGTACTCCCTTATAAAATTCTTGGAACATAGCTCGCTTTAAATTATATCACGCTAGAAATTGATTCCCCCTCCGTTTGGTAACATTAGCATGCTTTAACAAATGAATCAAGAGTACTTCTTGTGCATTCTTTGACTAATAACATGCAGATAACGAAGAATGCCAGGAGTGAAAATCCTATCCTTGTGATGACCGATCCTGATCAGACGACTCACTAAGAGGAGGCACGCCCTGGCATACTTAGTGTTGGGAGTGAAAATCCTATCCTTGTGGCAACCGTGCTAACATAGACGACCCACTAAGACGAGGCATGCCACAATACCCCCGGGAGTGAAAATCCTATCCTTGTGGCAACCGTGCTAACATAGATGGCCCACTAAGATGAGGCACGCCCCGACATCCCTGGGAGTGAAAATCCTATCCTTGTGGCAACCGTGCTAATATAGACAACCCACTAAGACGAGGCATGCCCTAGAGAGATAGTAACTCTATCCTGGAAGTGAAAATCCTATCCTTGTGATGACTGTGCTAACGAAGACAGTTCACTAAGACGAGGCACGCTCCAGAGACGCGAGGTTTCAATGCTTGGAAGTGAAAATCCTATCCTTGTGATGGTCGGTCCTGATCAGACGGCTCACTAAGACGAGGCACGCTCCAAGCCGACCATTGACATTTGAAATACTGAGATATACCCCAACCAGTAACCGGGCGGTAAATACCCGGTGAAGTCAAGCTGGAAAGATATCTCTATCGCAAAAGCAATACCATGGCAAGACTAGATTTAACAGAGCTAAGCAATCCCCCTAACAACAAAGGGCGGCGTCAGTATAGCAGAGATGACATCAATTCACCCTCTAAAGCATTACCAAAGGGACGATGATAAAGCAGCATCAGCTGTGTGATGTGGAAATTATTTCCTGGTTCTTGACAAAGAAAAGCGCAAAGAGAGAAGTTGCGAAGAATTCTATCTCAGAAATCAAAATTATTGCGGCCTCTGAATAGACGCTACGTTAGCGTATTCATATATCTCTAAAGATAGAAATATCTTAATAACCCATAGGCGACGAGTCGTGATGAAGCTACACCGCAAACGCCGTGGTTAATTTACCGCACAAGGTATGATGATTATATCATTCCGATTTTAACAATGTTTGCTAACTATATTGTGACAGCAACATTACAAGAACAAGATTTGCAAATGAAATTCCAAGCAAAAGCACAACAATTGGTTAAGGGAAATTTGACATTGTCAACACTACAAATATCCTCGAAGGACGGACAAAAATATACTGATAGCAAAAACTAAAAAGTTAAAGCATAATGCTTATGAAGGGGCTATGGTATTGTTTCCTCCCTGCTCAGCAACCCTCCCCCTGTAGAAGCCCTCATCGGTCACATGCGGGGCCCTTTCATCATAGTACTCGGAAAGGACGTCAATCTGAAGGGCGTCCGCCCCATGATACTTCATAAAAGCGTCTGACATAATCCCCACTCCCTCTTGTATATACCAATGGCATTTTTCAGTAGAAAGACTGAGCTCGATAGATAACTCAGCATTTCTGCGCCTCTTCAACTCTAGCCTAGCTTCTTCCTCAGAAAGGCGTATGTTCAGAACAACACCCTTCTATTTTTCATCTTCCAAAGCAAGCCTAGCAACCTCCGCTTCCTTCTTGGCAGCGGCCACGGCATCCAGAAGCCCCTGACGCTCATTCGTCAATCTATTTATCTCTCTTTGTCCCTCTGCCGCTACCCTAGCGTCATCCTCATCCAAATAATGAAGATGGAAAAAGGAGGAGAATAACCGAGAACGAACGAGATTTATACGCTCCTGATGACTCTTGGCAAAAAATACGCCCCTTTCCCCTCGATGTGACATCGCTCGAGCCGCCAAAAGAGACGTAGACGCAAGGACAACGTCATCACCATCAGTCCCTGAAATTTGAAGAGCTTCCTCCCTAAACAGCGTTGCCTATGTACTCACACCAACCACCAAGTCATAAACAGCGTTGCCCCTCTCAATAGGAGGCGGAGACATAGGCACAAAAGACAGGGTAGGTGGAGAGGGAGGGTGGTTAGCGGAACCCCCCATGTCAAGAACAAAAGACCCAGTCCCAGCAAGTGCTTCAAAATCAGAACCCATCATATCCGACTGAAAACCCATAGCGGCGAAAGAAGAATGAAGCGGAGAAGACTCAGCAAAGGCTTGAAAGTCACCACCAAGGTTAGCACCTTGAGACGATTCAAGAGGCACGCCACCTTCCACAAAAATTCTTGAAGTAGGATTAACGCCAGACGAGGTTGGGCTATTCTGAAAGTCATGGCGAGCTTTCTTCTGGTTGTTCATGAGAAAACTCGCAATGGACATATTCTGGTCAGGAAGGGAATGAGCGGAGACAGTGCTAATTCCCTAAGAAGAACAAAAGGCAATAAGGCGACAGTAAGGAACGAAAGGAATCAGTAGCGGCAACGACTAAAAAATACCTGAGCAGACGTAGAAACTAGAGGAATTCCCATAGAAACTGAGTCGGTGGCGGTAACTTCTGAGGAGGCGGTGCCTTGGGGGAGAACAAAACGTGTACTGCTCGCGCTTCTGCTTCTCTTCTTTCTTTTGACAACACGTACTCTCGAAGACGATGCCTGAGCAGCGTCAAGGGTAACCACGGCCTCATGAGAAGGTGGTGAGACCAAAGTAACGGTGGTGGCCCCTCCTTCAGAAGATATCGCAGCGGCAGCAGCCTCCTCTCTTTTCTTCTGTTCCCTTCTCTTTTTCCTCATAATATATTCAGGCTCCCAAGCATGAAAAAATGTCAGTGTTAGTACTTTCCAGAAACGTAAAGAAAGTGGGACAAATACTCACCAACTTTGCACTTCTCAACATCTATCCCGTTGGCCACCTTACGGGTGTCAACACTAAACTCCAGTTGAAGCAGCTTCTGTAGCCAACCATCCTCTGGAGAAGAAAGCGGTTTTCTATCACCCCAAGCCATATCCTTAATCTCATGGTTAAAACCGGTCCTCCACAAGGGATCGGGTAGGTCAACAATAAAAAATCCTTCTTTCCAGCCAGCAATAGAAGACTCGAGACCCATGAGTTTCCATGTAAATGGCTTTAATGAGTTATCATCATAACGGGTTGCTATCGCTATTACCCCCTTTACGAGAATACAGCTGGAAAAGATCTTGAAGCAATACGATGGAAGGGGACTCAATTCCTTTAAATCAGCACAACGCCAGGAAAGCATAAACAACACAAAACACGTTGGGACTTAGTTGGGTCGGGTTCAAGTCAAATTGAACTAACAACTGTTGTACCAGCGGGTCAAGAGGAAGTCGAAACCCGTAGTTGAACAGTTTGGCATACAATATCCTACCGTTATCAGATAATTCGTTGTTAAGGCGAAGCGGCTCAGAAGCGACTCGAACCGAATAGTCATCAGGAAGCCGAGCATTGAACTCGGCTAACCCACGATGAACTAGGGGCAAGGTGTAAGGAGAAGTGGGGGTGTTTTCAATCTTTTCTTCCCCAACAGATTTCAAAAAATGATGAGTTTTTACCATAGTTAAACGAAAAAGAAAAGGGTAAGAAAAAGAAGTAAGAAGTAAGTGTGCCTTCGCCATAGTAACACCAAGAATTCCAGTATGAGGAAAGAAAGAACGACCCAAGTTGTTTTTGAGAAAAAATAATGAGATGGAAAAGAGATAAAAAAGAAAAAAGAAGGCAGGGAGAACATTATAAATAACCCTAAAGGGGTCAAAAGACGCAACTAGTGGGCAATCGACACATGGCAAAGTGGTGTGTGGGAGAAACGCGACACGCGCAAGAGATGTAACTTTTGAAAATGGTGTGATGCTTCAGTCCTTACTACTCCCTAGGAGGTGCTTGTCTGAAAACGCCTCATCAAAAGAAAGACACGTGTCTTCCCTCATCATAACTCCTTCGATCGCATTAATTGGGGGTCTGCAGCATTTAATGCCATGAAAAGTAGCACCAGCTCTGACATGTAGCTTCAGCAAACGCTGCAATAGCAGGAAGTCGCTAACAAAGCGTAGTCAGCGTTAGTAAAAAATAGACCAAGACTCAAAATCCAAGAAAAGAAGTGATAACGGTATCGTAGAGTTTGTGTTATTACAAGATGAACAGCATTAAATGGCCTTGCGGCACAATTTCATGAAAAATACAAACAAGAATAAAATCAGAATCAAGGCGGAAATTTAGAAGTCCTTCATGGCACTTGAGTCACCCGGTAGGGGAGATCGCTACGCCCTACCGCCACCAACGTCAGCATTATTCCCTCCCTCCACAGAAGATGGGCCGTCTTTGTTTTCATCAACTTATCCATGATGGCAGAGGCATAATCGGCAATCTTAGTCGGATCGAAAGAACCACTTTCGTAATAGGCTACAAATCCAGAATTGAAGGCCTCCAGGACCTTCTTTTTCCACCACTCCATCTTCAGCGGAACCCTGGCGAACTCCTCGTCTCGAGCCAGCATCTCTTTATGAAAAAGACAGTTTTTCTTCTTTTCTGTCGCTAACTCTGCCTCCAGAACCTCGACTTTTGCCTTCCCTTTAGACCTCTCTCTATTTAGCTCCTTTTGCGACTCGTCGTGAAGACGCGTTAACAACTTCACTTGGCCTAACGCCCAGTCAAGCTGCTCCTTTTAAGCACACATTACGCAAGAAAAATCCCAGAGTTCGTTGTCATAAGCCTTGACTGCATAGTCCAGATAACGGAAGGCATCTAGAAAGTCATTCATAACGCGCGTGTAGCGAGCCCTTGGAGAAAGTTGTAGGAACTTCTCTCTTTCCTTCGAAGAGCTCATCATTTTTCCTATTAAGGGTGCTGTTAATTCGTCTCTAGAGAAAGGGTTTGGCACCCCAGCAACGCGAAGACCGTTAACGCCAAGCCCTATCAAATCCATGCGATAGCACGAGATCTCTTTAGGGCCTTCGAGAGAGAGATTGACCATTGGAGTCGAAGAAGAGTCTTCAGCACTTACTTCAGAAATAGAAGTAAAAAACAACCGTAGAGGAGCCTTGGGCGGAAACTCAGAAACTAGACTCATAAGAGAAGTCGTTACCGCCACATCTGGAATACAGCAAGAAATTGGAGAATCAGGAGCATTAGCTGGTGGAATGGAATCTGCCACTAACGGAACTTCAGCGGCGGTAGGAAGAATAACAGCTGGCGCTACAGCAACCTTCACTGTTTGAGAAATACTCACCACAGTAGAAACATTAGGCATCACGGTAGGTGTCACGACAGCGTTGTCAGAAGAAGCCCCGATAACCTGCCCATCTCTACCTATTCTGATTTTCTTTCGTTGGAATGAGGAAGCATGACGGACATCTATTTTGGTATCCATATCCTCACTGTCGCTGTCAGCCATTCTAGTCGCGGGTTGATTCAGATTTATCCCTCCGCGCCAAACCGGTAGCCAATTCTCGAGAAAACGAGAGGCCCGAGTAGAGATGCCACGCCCTCCCCTTGTGACTGTCTTAAATCTTCCCCTCTTTGGTAGAGCACTTTGATGGCTGGAGGCCCCGGAAGGGGGAGAGGCTGGCAGTGTTCGAAGCGGTACCACGTTCAAGGGAGCGTTAGCCCCCCTAGACGACTGGCCATCGACATCTCCTGTTAAGGAAGCATGTTAGAATAGTGAATAAGTCAAGGAGAAAACGCGTAAAAAGACAAACTCACCCATAACACACTCCGTTAGAAGCATGTACGAAGCGAACTCCTGGATACGATAAGACGTATCTATATCTAGCAAGGCGTTAGCTTGATCCAACTCACTCCTGGATAGCACCACAGGGTTTACCCAGACGGCCCTGATAAGTTCTCGATTAAAGCCTGGGCGCCATAAACGGGACGGTAGCTCAAAGATGAAGAAACTGCCCTTCCAGTCAGCCACAACTCCCTCAAAGCCACGAAACCTCTGCCAGAATGACTGCACGAACGCGTCATTCCACCTCGGAGTGATATCGATTAAACAATTGCGACATGTCATGCTAAAGAATTTATGAATTAAATTGAGAGATGGAGTAAAAATACTCTTCATCTCGCAAGCGCGAAGAAAGGCATAGACCCCACACCAAGAAGAAGAGGTTATCTGGGCAGGATTAAGGTTATGCTCGCGCAACAATTTTGCTATTGAAGTATGGATTGGGAAGCGAAAGCCATAAAGGAACATTTTAAAGTAGACCAGCCTACAATTTCCCCATAGCGGATCGTGAAGTCCCATGTCACCCTCGGGAACAATAGGGACATGTCCGGGGGGAAAAGTAATACCGTGTTCCTCTAATTCAGCCCTCAAAATCGTCTTACACGAGAAAATACTAGGTGTTTGTTCGATTTCTAGATCTAAACATCTCTGGAAAACACGAGCGGCTCTAGTCTTATGCATAATAAACCAATGAACAGAAAATCTGAAAAGATGAAGTGGTACCTTGAATGGAAAGATTCGCAGGCGAACCGGCGGACGAGCAAGAAGTTCTTCGAGAAAAAGCAGAAAGAGGAGAAGAGAGAAAATTTGAAATGAGGGCAAAAAGAGCAAGAAAGAGAAAACGGTCCCTTCTTAAAGGACTAAGTGCCACCGCATTAATTGAACCACCAGTCGCATGAGGACACATGTAAAGAGAAAGTAGCCATGTGGAATCATGGTAGAAAAAGGTTTAAAACCAAGCAGTTATTTGTCATGACTTTCCAAGCGGCGGTTAATTTTGACCGAGTCAAACGATCGCAGAAAGGTTACCCTAAAAGTCACTAATGTTTTGCGTTAGCCATCAGCAAGATCAAAGAGCTAACAATAGGACACAGTGGCAAAAGAAAGAAAAATAGAGAATATCACTTTATTCATCAGAAGCCATACGGCATCTACAGCACGCCTAACGCGTGGCCATTAATCCTCGTCGAGCCAGTAGGTGTCATAATAGAAAACATCATCTCCATCTGAAGATGGCAGCTCCCCGTTAGCAAAGGGGAAAGGCTCGTCAACTTTTTTCTCTTGACCCAGCAACGCCGAGCTCGGCTCCCCCTTAACATCAGTAACTTTTGCTTTGGAACCAGTATTGCGAGCATAATCTCTTTCTAAGAAACGGTTAATGTGAGGAAATAGTTCATCACCTTTTCGAACGGGCACATAGAAGTCAGAAGGCGCATCGACCGGGTTAGAAACCTTCCTCTTTGATCTTTTGCGACCCTTGCGGCGAGGGAATCGTCTTTTCAGACATGAAGGAGAAGGAGGATCGTCGAAATTCGGAGAAGTTGGAGAAGTAGGAAAAGGCTCACGTTCAGCAATCTCCATAAAATATAAATCGGTCAAAAAACTATGAATAATTTGGACGGAGAAGTAAGAAGAAGAAGATGAGTAGGAGAAAGAAAGGAAAATCCCATTAAATAGCCATGGCAGAGAGATGCTCCGATCTTTTCGCATGCCCCTTGAGGATAATTAATGCGCTTGGAGAAGAACAATCATAATTGCAGAGTCCGATCTGGCGTGATCACGCCCGCTCGGAAATTGCGCCAATCAAAAGGCGCCGAAAAACCGCCCAATCACCCACAACTGGGAATACGGCGCAAGAAACGGTTGAGAAAAACACTTATTATCAACTCTCAGAGAGCGAATGCAAGTATTACAGCACTATGTCCCGCGAAAGACCCGTTTTTGGTTGGGCTAGCAACTGCACCTAACTAAGCGCGACAACTGACGAGATATCAAAAGTTGAAGACAGTACAATAATCGAAACGACATTTTATTTATTTGTGGCCTGAACGGCCTAAGCGCCTGAGCGCGTACACAGAAAGCATGAAAGTAAAGAGACGGCAGTCGACGGCCAAGCATGAGACCCAGCGTCATCTTCCCCCGGCACCTCAGGAATCTCCCTTAGGGCATCCACAACAGAGGTCAGCTTAGAGGAGCCGACCCTCATCCCCTTCAAGCAACACCCCAGTAAGTCTTTCCTGCACCGTAACATAGTAATCACCACCTCGAGATGAGAGACAGTGGCGGCCAACTTAGTCACACTCTCCAAAGGGCTGAACTCCTCCAAGGAAGTCACAAGCTGCTTGGATAGGAGAGGGGTCATCATCCCTTGAAGCTCCATGATATCCTTAGAGGTCTTCCTCATCATGGTCTCCAGGAAACCAATGTCAGCCTCAGTGAGATTCTTCAGACTGTGCGCTTTCGAGATCAAAAAGTTCTTAGTGAGTTCATCCATGATGAAAATATCAAGAAAAATGCGAGAAAGGTTGCGAAAAGCTCAGCGCGGTAAAAGGATAATTTATAGGCCCAGAAGAACGGCGGTAAAAAAGAGAGAGGGGCCTGTTTCTTGGCAAACGAACCACCCAATCACATCGAAAGAACGTTAAGTAGGCAAGGACGAAAATAAAGCGGTAGCCCTTGGTGAACACCCAGGCTCATTTTCGGTTGGGCTTGTGACAACAATAGATCTAACGCTAGGGGTATTTTCATCTTCATACCCTGCGTTAGGGGCAGAAAGCTATTATGCCTACCAGGCAGACAACATAAAGACTATCGCTTCTCGAGGTACGATGAGCGCTGGGATGGTCGACACCAACGGGGGGGTCTCACACGTTATCCAATCATGGGAAGGGCGTTATCCCATCCCAGGCAAGGCATGACATCCCTTAGGGGGCGTGGGCATTACCTCGCCTAGATAACGCCTACCCCCTAGATATAACGCAATGATAGCACACTTCACTAACGGGGAATTCCAACCACCTGACGGACCCGTTAGCACTCCAGGATAACGTAATTCTCCCAGGAAATACTTAATATTCTGCCTATAAATACCCCCAGGATCAAGGAAGAAGGTAAGCTTAAGATCGCTGGCCAAAACTCTGCTATTTTCCACTACCTCTACTGACTTAAGCATCGGAGTGTTTATGCCGAAGATCCCCTCTGGCACTTTGCAGGTACATCGGACGGCAGGGAACAGTGAACCCAGGAAGCCATTTTCCCTATCTACCCCTCGACAAAGATCCGAATCTTATCAGAGACGTAGTCTAAGGCCAACAAGATATAGATGTTGTAAGAAGGAGTTCGGGAACGGGCCTATGAAGTCAATTCCCCAAATGTCAAAAATTTCGTAAGAAATGATGTTGGTCAGAGGCATCTGGTTCCGAGCGCCTATATTACCCATTGCTTGACATCGAGGGCATGATGCGCAATACATGTAGCTGTCTTTGAAAATCGATGGCCAATACAAGCCAGCCTCAAGGACTTTCATGGCTGTTTTCTTTACTACAAAATGTCCACCTTCTGTCGAGGAATGGAAAAATTTCAAGATCGATGGCACTTCATCCATTGTTACGCACCTCCTGATGAGTTGGTCGGAATAATGCTTCCATAGATAGGCAGCAGTTTTCCCAGACATAGTACCTTGATTATTTCCGGATGCGTTTTTTTTTTTATGGTGAGGAATCGGCAAGGAAAGAGCTAGTAGCGAGGAAGTTAGCTATATCAGAGAACCAAGGAAAATGGACAGCGTTGGCAAGACACAAGCGTTCGTTAGGAAAAGTATCGCGGTTAGGCACGTGCGAATCATCCTCTTGGGCTGGAAGTCTGCTCAAATGGTCTGCCACCAAATTTTCTCTTCCTTTCTTATCCTTGATCAAGATATCAAATTCTTGTAGTAACAAAATCCACCGAATGAGGTGAGGCTTAGCGTAGGCCTTGGTCAATAAACATCAAAGGGCCGAATGGTTAGAGTACATGATAATGTACGTGCCCAAGAGGTACTGCCTGAACTTGTCGAGGTCATAGACAACTGCTAAGAGCTCCTTTTCCGTGGTCGTGTAGTTCTGCTGGGCTGGATTTAATAACTTGGAAGCATAGTAGATAACGTATGTCTCCTTATCCTTCTTTTTCCCCAAGACGGCGCCAAGGGCATGATTGCTAGCATCGCATATGATCTCGAAAGGGATGGACCAATCGGAGGCTCGAATAATGGGAGATGTGATGAGTTTGGTCTTGAGCAAATCAAAGAAGTTTTGCAGCTTTCATCAAATATAAACTCCACGTCCTTCTGAAGTAGACGACACATGGGTTGAGTGATTTTCGAGAAATCCTTAATGAAGCGCCTGTAAAAATCAGCATGCCCTAAAAAGAAACGAACTTCTTTTACACAAAAGGGATAGGGCAAGGACTCAATTACTTCAATCTTTGCTTTATCTACCTCAATGCCTTTGTTGGAAACAATATGACCTAAGACAAGACCTTGATCGACCATAAAATGACATTTCTCGAAGTTCAGTACCAAATTGGTCTCGATGCAGCATTGTAAGATTTTCTTCAGGTTGGCTAAACATTCAGCAAAGGAGTTGCTATAGACGGTAAAGTCATCCATAAAGACCTCGATGCCTTTTTCGACGAATTCAGAAAAAATGCTCAACATGCACCGCTGGAAGGTAACAGGGGCATTACACAAGCCAAAGGGCATTCTTCGATATGCAAACGTATCGAATGGGCAAGTGAAGGTAGTTTTCTCTTGGTCTTCGAGGGCAACCGGAATATGGTGGAAGCCTGAATACCTATCTAAACAGCAATAGTGAGTCTTGCCCGCGAGGCGCTCTAACATCTAATCAATGAATGGAAGGGGAAAATGATCTTTCCTTATGGCCGCGTTCAAACAACGATAATCAATACAAACTCGCCAGCCATTCTGAATTCTGGTTGGAATCAAAGCACCATCTTGCCCTGTAGTGATTGTGATGCCAATTTTCTTGCGCACTACTTGAACGAGACTCACCCATGGACTATCGGAGATGGGGTAGATAGCTCCGGCATCTAATAGCTTCAACACTTCTTTCTTTACCACCTCCATCATAGGGGGGTTTAATCTACGCTGAGGTTGATGGGTTGTCTTGCTAGTATCCTCAAGATGGATTCTATGGGTGCATAGGGCTGGTGACAAGCCCTTGATGTCGGCTATTGTCCACCCGATAGCTATTTTAAATTCCTTTAATAAAGAGATCAATTCCTTCTCTTCTGGTTCGTCCAACTTATTGAAAATAATTACAGGAAGAGATTTTTTGGCACCAAGATAAGCATATTTAAGGTGCGAGGGTAGGACTTTCAATTCAAGAATCGGTGCTTGCTCGAGGGAAGAAGGGAGTTTGACATGATCATCATAATGAGGAGAGACAATAGGAGGTTCTGGAGAGAGAGTAGGTTTCTCCTCTAGAGCTGCAACAACTGAATACAACTCAAATGGTGTAACGACCGTCGAGGCCAAGTCTTCTAGAGTTTCTGGTGTAAGACCCCTATCGAGGGCAAGCTGCAATGGGTCAACAGGATTTAATTCAAAAATTTCATCGACAAATGGATCAACTAAATCAATATAATTGAGGCTAGAAAATTCAGAAGGATATCGCATGGATTCAAGCATGTTAAATTTAATGATTTGGCCATCAAATTCGAGAGAAATGGTAGTGTCGTGGACATCTATCTTGGCTTTGCGGTAGCAAGAAATGGTCTGCCCAGAAGGATATTTTTGGCCTTAGAGAAACCATCACCCTCCATGGAAATGATGTAAAAGTCAGCTGGAAAAATGAACTCCCCGACTTGGACAAAGACATCTTCAATAAGGCCCTCGGGATAGATGACAGAATGATCAGCTACCTGGATTGCAAGTCTTGTACTTTTCAGGGGACCGAGGCCTAGACGGTTATAAATCGTCAAGGGCATGACATTAATGTCGGCTCCTAAATCACACATGGCCTTGCCAATGTCAACTGTCACAATCTTGCAAGGGATAATAAACATGCCCTGGTCTTGGCACTTAGGAGGTATTTTCCACTGAATGTGGGCTGATACATTGGCGCCCACACTTATCTTGTTGACCCCGGCCATATGGCGTTTGTTGATGCACAAAGTCTTTAAAAACTTGGCATAGCGGGGAACGCTCTTGATCGCTTGCAGTAGAGGGATATTGATGACTAATAGCGTATTTTTATTGTAGGTTTTTCTCTCTTATTTCGGCCTTTTCGAAGGCATGATACTTCTAAATTGCCCCTTTTTCCCATCTTCTTGCAGATCAGTGCCTAAAGGGAGAAAAGAGTGAAAACAAGCATTTTTGGAAGGATTTCTGGCGTTTCGAATATCGAGGCCTAGAAGAGTGGAATGTCATCGTGCCCTCGATGCTAACCAAACTAGTGAGTTGTCTTATGCCCTCGACACATCCGTATCAGATCAAAGATCAAAGAGCCAAACAAAGGAATCTCCAAAGATTCACAAGGGATCCCAAGTGTTTCTAGAAGGTGTCAGGCACTTCCAGAAGATTCCAGAATATTCTCTGCCAAGGGCGCGTCCCCCCTATGTGCTGGCGCCCTCCCAAGCGCTGACACCCTATCTCCTTTAGCTGTATTTTGTCCCCTAGCTAGTTTTTAGGCTATATAAGCTTAGCTTTAGGGTTTTTGCATGAACGACTGTCCTAAGACACTCTCTTACTTTTACCTAATTTTTAGGGATTATCTCTTCCTCTTTTTTAGCACAGTCGTCAGCTTGTAAAAGGGAAAGCTTGGATTTCCACAATCGGTTTTATCTAATACACTTCTCTTTTATTCCTTTAACTTTCTTTATGTTATTTTCCTCTTCTACTTTCTGTTTATATTTTCTTATGAGTAGCTAAGTCCTATCTTCTTAGTAAAGGGTGTTTCAAGGGTTGTAAGGTTCAGTTAAGAGGCCTAATGCATGCTTAATATATTCTCTTGTCATATTCGGTTGTTTATCATTTTATTCCCATGCTTATATAGAAATGTTGAGGGCTTGATCAACTGTTGATATATCTGTGTGAGTGTTGTCATTCTCTTGGTTATAACTGACGCGAATCCTTGAGTTAATAGTAGACACTTAGTGGAGACATCGCGAGAGGTCTTTCGTTTAGGGGTAAACGGTCGTTTAGGGTATGTGATGCGAGCTTGACATACTGAGATGTCACGCCCTAGATCTGTCTTGCCTCCACTTCATGGGCATTTTGAATAGTGCCTCCCCGCATTCGTGCCTGGGAGGACGGTGAAACGTCTAAGGCCACTCATATGTGGAAACGGGGGGTGGCTTCTACCTACGAAGGTGAGTAGGGGGGCTACGTGGAAACATGGACCCTATAGCAGGTATGTGTATGAGTGTTGATACACGAATTTTGACGCCATTTTTACTTCATTTTAGCATTTCTGTTATTTAGTTAATTTACAGTCATTTTTAGTTAATTTACTGTCGCTAGCATTTTTAAATTTCTCATCGCGTTTTAGCATCATCGTTAGCATCGTCAACTTTCGAAATCGCATTTTTAATTTTTCGTCACGTATTTTCATTATTATTATCATTATTATTTTTAGCCTTAAAAATCACATTTTTAACTATCCAGCAGTCGTTTGCTAGTTTTTCTTCAATTTAGGTCATCACATAAATTTTAGGATTTTTAGTTTTTTAGCGCATTTGTTAGTATTTTTATTATTTTATTATTATTTTCGTTCGAGCTTTTATTGGACCCGAGTAAGTTCGCTCGGACAATAGCTTGACTTTGAAATGTTTTCCATCAACTAGTTGCTAGCTTTTTTTCCGCTTGCAACGGTCTACAGCGTTTCATGTAATTTTCGGCGTAACGTCTTTATTTTTTCGTTCGAACGTTTCACATTTTTGAACGAGAAAATAAACACGCTAAACGAAAAATTCTCGTCATTCGCTGTAGACGATTAAACCCGTCATATTTTTCTCTACACGCTGATACCTTCGGTTCGAAAAGTCTGAACGATTGCTCGCAGGACTCGACTGGAGGCCATTTAAATAAGACTAAAAGGGCCTTTGATCTCAAACGTTGATCTGGTCAACCATGAAAAGTCAACCAGATCAACGGTTGACTAATTAAGTGCATGGTGCACATGCACCGTAAGCACGAACCAGCAGCGGAGCAAGCCACCAAGCAGCCTGCTCCCGTCGTGTCCTAGCCGTTTCCTGTCTCGTCGATCATCATCACCCTCGACCTAGACCAGCCACCTCACTGCCGTAGCTCCTCCACCGCGACAAGCAGCCACCACGCGCAGCCACGCCCTCCAAGAGCCACGCGACTTCGGGCTATAAATAGCGAGCCATTCCTTCGAACAAATGGCACCAAAATCGCAAGAAAAACTTGCTCTCTCTCCCTCCTTGATCAGCTTGCTCACTTAGAGCGACAATCGCCTAGTTAAAGCTTGAGAGAGTAAGCTTTCTCTCTTTAAGCATTTTCATTTTTCTTAAGCATTTTTCTTCTTTAATTCGTTGGGCTTCGTTTTGAAGAGATTAATTGTTTGTTTCTGTGCCATTAATTCATGTGCATGATGTAGATTAAATACATACTTTCAATCTTAAAAATCGTTAGCTAGATTGTGCGAATTAATTAGTTTTTGATAATTAATGGTTTTGTCATTTTATTGAAATTAAACTCGGTGTGTTTTGGAATAAAATTCGAGCTTCGTACGGTCGAGACGCCGCCAAGGAGACGAGCGTCTCGGTACGAAGATCGCGAGAAACGGACAAGGCTAGCCGGAGCTTGGCCACCGGCAGTAGCGCCGGCGACCAAGGAAAATGATGATGAACAGTGCCATGCTTCGGCACTGTTCACATGTGTAAAGCCCATCACCGTTTAAATATTTTCCTTGTGCCATGCACTATTCCTGGCCCATTTCATTTTTTTCCTTCTCTTTTAAATCAGGCCCAACCCATTTTTAATTCTTTCCGAAACTTCGGATCGCGCTTTTTCATAAAAATAATTCGTATGCTTCGTATGATTATTTTTTCGTACTATCAACTGTTTAACTTTCTGTACTTATCAACTGTTTAAATTATTCGCACTTTAAATTTTCGCAATTTACTTTTGGCAATTTAAATTCAATTATTCATTTTACCGCCTACATGGTCGGTCGCATTTTAATTCTCGTAAATATCAACTGCTTTAATTTTTCGCAAGCTGCTGGAAATTCTTCCGCAAATATCAACTGTTTTATCTTCCGCAAATATCAATTGTTTTATTTTCTGCAAATATCACTTGTTTTATTTTCTGCAAATATCAACTATTTTACTTTCTGCAAATATCACCTGCTTTAATTTTTCACAAGCTGCGACTGTTTTATTTTCTACAAATATCAATTGTTTTATTTTTCGCAAATATCAACTGTTTATTTTCTGCAAATATCAATTGTTTTATTTTCTGCAAATATCAATTGCTTTATTTTTCCGCAATATCAACTGCTTTAATTTTTCGCAAACGGCTGGAAATTCTTCCGCAATATCAACTGTTTATTTTCTGCAATTATCAAACTGCTTATTTTCTGCAAAATATCAATTGTCTTAATTTCCGCACTTATCATACTGCTGGAAATTCTTCCGCAAATATCAACTGTTTATTACCTGCAAATCATCAACTGTTTTAAAACCCCCTGTGAATCATCAACTACATTTAATTTTTCTGCACTCATCAAAACAACATTTAAATTTCGTATGCGTTAAATAAATCATTTCTCGCATGCAATCAACTCAGCATTTAAATCTCGTATGCGTCAAATAAATCATTTCTCGCATGCAATCAACTCAGCATTTAGACTTCATATGCATCAAATAAATCATTTTTTGCATGCAATCAACTCGGCATTTAGATCTCGTATGCGTCAAATAAATCATTTCTCGCATGCAATCAACTCAGAATTTAATTCTCGTATGCGTTAAATCCATCATTTCTCACATGCAATCAACTGTCATTCAAATTCTCGCTTTCATAAAATTGTTTATTTATTTCTTGAGCTATCGCTAACACTCTCATTTTGTAGGTTTTAAATTTAAGCTTCGCTCGAAAGTACGCCTTTCGCTCCTTTTTATTTATTCAACGCTTTTCGTAAATATCAATTGTACGCATGATATATAGAACTGCTAGAACTAAAATCAACCCACATGAACAACGTGTTTAAAGATTGCTTAAAATGCCATATTCATATGATTTTAAATTCTCGCTTATATTGACTGCATGTACATGGGGACTTTCAATCCCACATCAGTTTTATCATCTCAAATCTCTCATTTAAATGTGTACTCTGTTAGCAATCCATGATAGAATCACGTAGTAATTAATATAATCATGCATGGCCCGATGATGACATAGAGGGCGCTTATTCAGTCTTACAGAAAACTCAGTCCCATCACGTTACGGTCAGGAATAATCGATCGATCTTGATAAACGGTAACCCCGTCCGAAAGATCTTTTTATTATTCCTGAACGGTCACGATCATAGAAAAGGTTAGAGTGACGATTCCTCTAAGGGCCCCCTTTTCAAAACGCATTTTATCAAAACACCTTTAAAACACCTCTCTCATCAACCGGTAACCGTTTTCGGATGTGACTCGGGTGCCTAACACCTTCCCGAGACCATAATACGACCCCGAACCTTTGTCTGGGGTCCAGACCCTTTTTTTTGTGCCTTTAGTTTTTTTACTTATTATATTTCCTATGCCATGACGATTAAGGTTCCCTAAACCTAGCAACTAAATTAGGGTGGCGACTTCATTGCATGTTGCGAGGCGTCTGTTTACGCTGAGCATTGTAAGGTCCCAAATTTCGTTGCACACTCGCGAATTATTTTTTGTAAATTTTCGTGGGGCGCTACCGTTTGGCGACTCCACTGGGGACTTTAGGGTCGGAGCCGGTTTTATCTTTTTAGAGAGGTGTTTTATTTGTTTATTTATTTTATTTGCTTTGATCAATTGCTGGTCTGTTCATTTATTTGCTTTATCAATTGTCATATGCATTTCATAGCGCCCTACACCCAGGGGACAATTACCAAAATAGGAGGGTAGTAGTGACGCCCTAGGACACGTGTCCTGGGTAGTGTCACACCCAGGGGACATTTTCATGGTATCATCCGGGAACCATTCAAGCCAATTAGAGGTGTCGGAATCAGAGCCCCAGCACGTGCATCATGATTATACCTGTTTGTCGTGGCTCTACTTTTCTTGTTGGCATATTGACGTGATTTTTCTGTTGTACGAACTGCGGATTTCTCACACACACAGTTTACTTAGCACTTAATTTTATTTTTGTCCCACA
Organism: Viola odorata; assembly: GCA_963691705.1. Lineage (NCBI taxonomy): Eukaryota > Viridiplantae > Streptophyta > Magnoliopsida > Malpighiales > Violaceae > Viola > Viola odorata. The sequence continues at coordinate 34,869,714 of OY829543.1, read as the reverse complement.
GGACCCATTTTGCTCATTCGCTATGACAGCACCTACGTTACTTTCATTTGATATTTTCGAGGGACGAAGCTTCGACGATCAAGCTGTCCGAAGAGATCTGTTAGAACAGGGATTCGCACCTGACATCACCACTAAAATCAAAGTAGAGGTTGTAGACTTTGATTTAACTAGGATTCGGATGTTAAGAAATGAGCTGACTGAAGACGAGGAGACACAGTTTGAGGGTAGTTATGGAAAACTACTGACCTTAGTGGACGTGAAAACTGATTGGGGTTGCATCCGGGCAGCTCTAAAGTTTTGGGATCCCTATTATCGTTGCTTCTCTTTCGACAAAAGAGTAGATTTGACTCCCACACTCGAGGAGTACTCAGCTCTGATGTGCTTCACATCTCCCATATCAGCCATCTACCAGAACGTCCGACTAGACTGCGAGTGTAAAAATAAGATTTGACAAGCTATTAGGAATCACTACTCGTGTCAAGAAGGGTGACTACTTCTAGTGCTGGTCGGATATCGAGGCCCGATTTCAGCTGTCCAATGGAGCAAGGCGCTTAAGGATTCCGGCCTTCGCCATTGTAGGATTCGTCCTTTTTCTTAGAATGAGAAACGCCATCGACTTTTCAGCAGCCAACATCTTTTACGAGATGGAGGCAAATGCCATCAATCCTACAACAGCCATCTTGGCCGAGACCTTTCACTCCTTGGACTCTTGCCGAAGAAAAGGGAAAGGGAGGCTTACCTGCTGCACCCAGTTACTGACAGTATGGTTGGTCAGCCACTTCAAATAAATTCCTGATCAGTCCATCTTCTTCGAAAGCTACATCAGGTCGTGCCCTCTACTCAGAGTTATCAACGCAATGACCACGGATAGATGGGAGATAAAAAATAAGGACGTCTGGATTAACCGATTCATAAACCTCTCAGAAGAGGACTTCAGTTGGCATGCCAAGTGGCTGCGAACCTCCGATCCCATCGTCTACTATGGACCCCTACCTTGGGTTCCTTTAATCGAAGCATGGGGATGTACTCACTATTGCCCCGCCCTCGTCCTCAGGCAGTTTTGCATCGCCCAAATCATTCCTGTGACTTTCGGCATGACGAAGTCAGATCTACCGCACATCGGGGAAAATCAGAACGTCCAGGTGTACGCCCAAGACTGGGCCCACCCCTTTTGTCTCAAACGATGCATTGCCCCTGCAACAACGATACCACAGTATCCACAGTAGAGGTTGAGGCGAGTCAACGGCAATGTCCTACCTCGTCCAGAAAATCAGAAACCAATGGAAGAGGAAAGAGAATCTCAAGTAAGCGAAGGAATGGATGTCATGGATTACGCTCAAGTGGTAGAACAAATGCGAGCAGCGCAGGAAGAGCGAGATCTGATGACAGAGGAAAGAGATATCGCCGAAGCCCATCAGTGTGGCCTGGAAGTCCAAATGAATGAGCTGGACAGGCGTAACAAGGATTTTATCCGCGTACAAGCAGTAAAATAGAAGGTGGCCCTCAGGGCCTTTAAGGAACGCTTGAGCAGCGAAACCCGCAAGAGAGAAACGTCCAGTGCCATAATCGAAGACAGGGATTCGACGATAAGGGTCTTGACTACTCGCGCAGATTTGGGGGATAGGAGAAACCAGGCACTGCAAAGCCGAATTACTACGTTAGAAGCTGAGATAGAGATGCAGAAAGGGGAGTTGGCTTCAATGGAGTACCTTTGGCAGGAGAACTCTGACGTCCAGGATTGACACCTTCATGGAAAGGCTCGAATATCGGCAACCCCTTTTCCTTTTATGTAGTTAGGACCCCTGATTTCATCTATCTTAGCCATTTTTGATGAATTTAGGTAGTTGGCAAGTTTACCATATTTTGTAAACACTTTTAATAAAGTCGTACTCTTCGGATATTTATTAAATCGCCTCAACTTTTCATATCAACTATCCATCCAAAGCAAATCAAAAAACCATCGCAAAAAGAAAGAGAAAATCCCTTCGGGATAAACGCAATCATTTCACCAAAAAAACCGAAAAATCAGACCAAACTTTCAAAAACAGTAGAGCATTGCTCCCTCATGGCCTTATCCACTTAGTTTATCACAAGAAACTCCAAGTTCATAGCATAGATCGTCATCCCTCCCCTCGGTTGGGTTCACCAGGCATCAGGCCCTGCATCGTCGAAAGCGTAGTGTAAAAAGAGATCTTCGTAGCATGGCGGCATTAGTTGCCCCTGCTGATTTGGAGTTTCGCCAATAGCATCTCCGATTGCTTCACAACGTTGGAATGAATAGAGGCTTCCTTCATATCTTATCAACAGCTGGGATATCTCGCCTCTCCGACCGCCCTGAAAATATCAAGTGAAAGGAAGCCGGAAAAGCGAATGAGCAAACGTGGAGACCTCGGGATTGCACATCACCTGTGTATCCTCACTTGTACTTACTCTTTTCTGTGTTTTTCCCCTTTTTTTCAGGTTCACAATAGCTCCTCGGAAGCAAGCTACTCCGCACAGGCTCCCTCTAACTAGACTTCAAAAGCGAAAAATGACTGAACCGGCTAAGACCGATGAAGCACTAACGGCTAGAATCGCAGAGTTAGAGGAGCAAGTTAGGATTAGTACAGAAAGGGCCGCCAGGGCCGAAAAGGAAAGAGATGAAGCTGTCACCGAATTGCCACCGGGTTTTGATCCCGCTCAAAAAGTAGGACTTCCCTCTTCGTTCGTCATCGCAGGACCTTCAGTACTCCCGCCACTTTCTAGCCCCTAAGGCCGATGGAAATGGGTTAGTCCCTTCACTACACCCACCCCTGCAAATCCTACAGTTAAGGCGGGTGGAAATATCGCCCCGTCACTTCAGCACCTTTCGATCAACCCTATCGTGGACCCCAGCAAGAGCCAGGCCCACCTAGAGAACCTGTATCTCCCTCCTATTCCTCCGAGCACAGTTCCCGGACCTATAGGAACTCAGCCTCTTACTTTCAACCCAGCACAACCTCAGTTCTCATCAGAACCTATGCTACCCTTCGGTTCTAACCCCATCGGGGCTAAGCAACCAAAAAGTGACCGACTGAATCTACTTGAAGAAAGACTCCGAGCAATTGAAGGGGCTGATCCATTTGACCCTACCGGCCCTGCCGATATATGTATGGTCCCCGGGATCGTTATACCTCCGAAGTACAAGATCCCTAACTTCAAAAAATACACTAGGGTAGAGTGCCCGAAGACCCACTTTAGGGCATACTGCAACAAGATGGCAGAGATGATCCACAACGAGCCATTGTTGATTCATCTATTCTGAGAAAGCTTGACCAAGCACGCCCTAACTTGGTATATGGGCTAGACAGAGCCAGGATCAGGACATGGAGAGACCTGTCCGATGCCTTCTACAGGCAATATAAATTCAACATGGAGGTAGCGCCCTACCGCGCTGATCTGCAAAACATGGAAAAGAAAGTCGGCGAGTCCGTGAAGACCTATACTCAGAGATGGAGAGAGTTGGCTTCTAGAATCTCTCCACCTTTAAGTGACAAGGAACTCTTGTCAATTTTCTTGCACACCTTCAAAGCTCCCTACTACACCTACCTGATCTCGAACCCTTCAAATAGCTTCTCCGACATGGTCCTAATTGCCGAAAGAGTCGAACAAGGGATTAAGTCTGGACGAATCGCACATCCGACCCCAGAGTCTGCGCCAAAGAAAGCATCTGTCGTGAAAATGGATGTTGGATTTGTCGCTCCCCAAGCTAATCACGGGCAATCATTTCCACCACCACCACCTTATCATCCACCATCACTATATCAACCCACCTCCTTTCCTTTTACCTCACCACCAGTTGCTAATATCGCGCCTCAAAATCCTACACATTTCCCACTACCTCCAATACAAACATCACAACCCATGCAACCCAAGCCATATAACCCACCAAAGGACCCAAATAACCAAAACACGTCAAACAGTCGGTGGAACCGAGAGCCTTTACCTCCTCTCCCTCTTCCCGCGGGAGAAATCTACAAACATCTCCTGGCGGCCGGACAGATCGTACCAGTTCCAGCTCAGCCTCAATTGCCTCCTTACCCCAAGTGGTATGATCTCAACGCAAGATGCGAATACCACGCTGGAGCCCCGGGTCACACTCTGGAAAATTGCTTCGCATTCAAAGTAAAAGTCCATCAATTGATCAAAAGTGGATGGGTATCCTTCGAAGGGTTAGCAAAAGGGCCCAACACCTCCACCAACCCTCTCCCCAATCATTCCCAAGGAAAATGAGGGGTGAACGCCATCTCAGTAGGAGAGATCGATGATTCTCACTCTTCAGTGGAGGAAGTACCCAATGAAGAACTGTTCTTCGCATTAGCTAACAACGCATATCTACCATTCCCGGGGAATAATCAGGCCCAATGCCCATTTTTCCAAGGGGAAAGCAAGCACGAAATCCAGGATTGCAGACTTTTTCTGCAGAAAGTCAAGCAACTCACAACATTCAGGATCATTCAGACCAAAGGAAAAACCCGAGGAGCAATCAATGCCATTGAGGACAATTCTCCAGCACCATATTCCTTTGAATATGTGGCCCAAACAAGGGATATGACCACAACCCCACGCAAGGTAGTGTTCACACTTGCTGTGAATACTCCTGGCCGAGACTTGCACGCGGTCCCATTCAACTACGGATACACAGTGGTCACCACCCCTTCTGCAGTCACACCAATAGGGCTCGCTATCGGCGAAACCTCTCATATCGGGGGCATGACCCGCACCCGAAGATGTTACATCTCAGAGGAAGTAGAGAAGCAACGACAAGCCAAAGGGAAAAACCCTGTGATCCGCGAAGTGCCGATAGAGGAGACGCAAGGTTTGAGCAAACTTGTAGCCGAGGACGAGACAGCCGAGTTCCTCAAGATCATGAAACAGAGCGAGTTCAGCATCATCGAACAACTAAAGAAAACCCCGGCTCGCATTTCCATCATGGAGCTGATCCTTACTTCAGAGCCTCATCGCCAAGCTCTCTTAAAGGTCCTGAAGCAAGCCTTCGTGACTAAGGATATCTCCACGGAAGGGGTGGAAAACCTTGTCGGAAGGATTCAAGCCCTAAGCAGCATTTCCTTCTCTGAAGGAGAGATCGACCCCTCAGGAAAAGATCACAACAAGGCCCTATACATCACGGTAGAATGCAAGGGACATGACATAGCAAAGGCCCTAATCGACAATGGGTCCGCACTTAATGTCATGCCCAGGCATGTCCTCGAACAACTGCCGGTCGATTTCTCTCATATGAAGCCTAGCGGAATGATGGCTAGGGCTTTCGATGGAACCACTCGAGAGATCATCGGGAACTTTAAGTTGGATATGGTCATCGGGCCTCACACTTTCACCTTGACGTTCTAGATCATGGAAATCCAACCCGCTTACAGCATGCTTCTAGGACGGCCTTGGATCCATTCAGCGGGAGCTGTCCCCTCTTCCCTGCATCAGTGCCTCAAATACGTCAAGGACAATGCCCTCGTCACAATAAAGGCAAAGGAAGCCTTGATCTTGGCCAAGCATGCATCCGTGCCTTACATCGAAACTGCTGAAACCTTGGAGAATTCTTTCCAAGCCTTCGAAATTGTCAACGCGGATTGGATCGAGGAAGGATCCCCCGTTTGCGAAGCCTCAAAATCTGAGATAGCTGAAACAACCACTAAGTCAATACTAGAGGGAAGTTTCCAATTGGGAAAATGGCTCGGGGCCGAGTTACAAGGATCAAAAGGTTGGGCACCTCCGAAGAGCTTCGGAGACCGCTTTGGGTTAGGGTACCAACCCAGTAAGGCCAATTTCGCCAGGATTGCCCAAGAAAAGAAAGAAAAGCAGCTGGCTAAGCTATTTGGACGTTCTGCGCCAGAGGGCAAAATGCCAATCCCCCATATCAGAACCACGTTCCCCTTCGCAGCCGAAACCATCAATAGAAGTCCGGTCAGGGTATCGGGCCTCCGTATCTGCACTCTGGGAGAAGAGGAATCGTCACCTGGTTCAGTCATTTTTGTTAAGAAGTTAGGGGAGCCTGTTTGCAACTGGACCATCACCATGCTTCCGGATGTCTCTCCGTAATTACTTCTCTTAGAAAAAAAACACATGTTTGCACGTTTTCTTACGAAAACCTTTTTGTAGGAACTCACGTTCCCCTTCTGTTAAAAATCAAATATATATGCAATTTTCATTTTACGCATCTCTTCTTTTTGCATTTTTAATTTCAGGATGAATGTTAGCTCGGATTGTCATGATAAAACCTATCTCTTTACTAGCGAAGAAATCATCGCTACGACCGAAGACAAAGCCGAAATCTCCGACGAACTGGCCCGTTTGCTAGAAAGTTCAGAAAAGGAAATAACCCCTCATCGGGAGGAATTGGACGAAGTAAACTTGGGGGCAAGCAATGAGAATCAGAAGTTGGTTAAGATCGGAACTACCTTGGACACAATTCAGAGGGAAAGGTTGATTTCTCTCCTCAAAGATTACTCCGACGTATTGGCATGGTCGTACACCGATATGCCAGGTCTTGATCCCGGGATAGGTGAGCATCGCATCCCATTGAAACCTGAGTTTAAACCTGTCAAACAAAAGCTTGAAGAAAATCATCCAAAAAATGGTAGTCACACACAAAGACTGGCATGACATGCTTCCCTTCGCACTGCATGCTTACCAGATAGCAACCTGTACGTCTACAGGGGCAACTCCCTACTCATTAGTTTACGGCATGGAAGCCGTAATTCCCCTTGAAGTAGAAATCCCTTCTCTCAGAATCCTGGCAGAGTCTGAAGTAGAAGAATCGGATTGGGCAAGAGTAAGGTACGAGCAGCTGAACCTCCTTCCCGAAAAGCGCTTGACCGCCATCTGCCATGCACAATTATATCAGCAAAGAATGGCCAACGCTTATAACAAGAAAGTGCGACCTCGCAAGTTCGAGGCTGGGGATTTAGTGCTGAAGAAGATTCTCCCTCATCAGGAGGCCAGTCAAGGGAAGTGGGCCCCAAGGTACGAGGGCCCATATCTAGTTAAAAGTGCATTCTCAGGGGGTGCCCTAATGCTAACCAACATGGATGGAGACGATCTCCTAAGACCGGTAAACGCTGATGAAGTCAAGATATACTTCGCCTGAAGCGTCACGAACTGGGTGTTCGGCCAGATCAAGGACATAGGGTTTTATCATGACAATCTAGCACAAGCATTTGTCCTGAAATTAATAAAATAAGTTTTTTTTTTCAGGAGATGCTTATTATTTTAAAATTTATTGTCCCCTTCTTTTTCTTAAAATTGTGAGATGACAAAAGAAGGCATGGCATGGATGGCTCCCTAGGAGTAGCTCGGGACGTAAGACGTCACTTAGACTAACACCACTAATCAATTTTAAGTTTTGCAGGGACGTAAGGTCTCATGCCTCATCTCGTCATCGCGATAGAACCAGGGAGTTCCGCTCGTAGCAGCTCTTGAATTGTCGCAACAGGCCACCTTCAAGAGCGAATCAGGAAAGATTTTAAAACAAACTGTCACCATCTAAAGCTGAAATTATTTTTCCTCGCAGTACTACCAGCACATCCGGCATCGCAAACAACAGGTCTCCAAAGACCAAACGCATCAAAAGGGGGACCACCCCATGGAGTTATCATCTGATCATCTAGAGGATTGTCGGAGCCTGAGACACTCCTTAAAGAGCGTAAAGACCATCCACTATCAGGATTCTACAGCAATGCTATCATCCAGTTCGAGCAAGGCCTGAATGCTGGACCAAAGTCGCAAAGCCCATCCTACGCCGGTCGAGCTGTCGGAACGCTAGCAACATCGGCTCCCATCTCCGTTCACCTATTCGGAGGAGCTCATCACCAAAATGCCATGGTCGCCCCGCGCACCTCTGCATGCATGACTCCTAGAGAAGAAGCACGACGGAAGCCCAGGACCACAATCGACATACTTAATGCGGTCTTGTTCAAGAAGTGTTCCCAACACCCGCGCCATGATCAACGCGGTGAAGATCAGTCCTTTAATTAGGGGAGGCAGCCGGACTGCAAGTATCACCCACGCCAAGGCAAGAGCTACAGCAAAGCTATCATCAACCAACATCCGGTGTCAGACACACTACAGCGACCCACGGATGGCCCGTCCAAAAGGGAGAGCTTAAAACTTATCAATCACATTACTTTTGCTAAAAATTATCTGGCGTTTACTCCTCATTTGTTCTCGCCCTATCTTCTTCAGGGACCGGGTCACCCCCATTCGTTGTCTGCAGAAGAACGGTAAGCATGCGCCCTTGCAGCCCTGCTGCACATTTCGGGGACAGAGGGTTTTCCCCTTTATCCCCGAGCAATCACGAAGCCAATCTGCGAAGGTCCAGCAGGACCGGCAAGCAAGTAAACCGAATGCAGATCTCGTCCTCACTACGGCTCGGATTGGCAGTTCCCGCAAAGCAGCTAAAAAAGAAACCAATCAAAGCAAAGCGTCCCAGAATCGGGACCACGTCTTAGGCATCCTCGAAAGGCCGGGCTAAAGGAAGGGAGAATCCCTGAACTTATCTCGTTTTCATTTTCGGATTAATTTCCCTTTCGGCTCTGTTGTCCCCTCTACATCTCACAGGGACTTGAAGCATCTCACTGGCATCCGCATGGAGCTTATGGAAGACGCCCTTGCAACCCCGCTGCACATTTCAGAGGAGTACATCTTTCTCTCCCCTCTTATTTAAATTTGTTTTCATTCCTGCTCGCTTTGTTAGCTTTAAGTCGAGTACGGTCGTCTGGCCCACTGGGGGCAACATTAGGTTCTCGCCAGACCCTTGCAAATAAGTCACCCCCCACATCCTAGCAATCAAACTATCCATCAATCAAACCATCAATCAATCAAAAATCAAAAATCAATCAAAATCCCTTTTTAGCCCGGCTAAAACAAAATCATACTACTCTCATAAGCATTTTCATGCATTGCATAGGTCGGGAATGTTCAATCCCTTTGTTAAATACGACATCCATCTAAATTACATGTCATGCATGATATTACTTGTTTGCTCTTATATCCGCGGTTTGCTCCGACGTAAGCAGTCACAAACAAATCCCGGTAAGCATCTTTGAGCCATCGCGTCGTATCCTTCATGAGTGTAAGGGCCTGACTAGATACTAGTTGAGTTCGCATAATATCCAGGGTACATGCGCAATTAGACATGGGATAGCTATAAAATGACGTGGGACTTTTACTATCTTCTTTATTTTTTTCATTTTCTTCCCTCTTTCCATCACATATGCCATCACTCCTACCAAAACCTTCATTATCACTCATACCCCGGGAGCCAAGGAGCAGTCTCAGCTAAGACTACCAGCCGGAAGTAAAAGCATTCCAAGTTCAAGTTCATGACGAAGGAGACGGAAAAGGTCACCAAAAGATCGCTGAGAGCCATCACCGAAGAAAGACCAAAAACCCGAAGATGAAGGCCGAGGCATTTAGCCAAAATGAGAAGAGATCAAGACAAAGGTTGTGCTTGCTCTTCTCTGTTGCATTTCAAATCAAATCAAAAAGGGGGGGAATAGGAAAAAAAAAAGAGAGAAAAGAGAGAAAAAAAAAGAGAGAAAAAAAAAAGAGAGAAAAAAAAAGAGAGAGAGGAAAAAAGAAGAAAAGAAAAGAGAGGGGAAAAGGGAAAAGAAAAGAAAAGAGAGAAATGCTCAGATACATTCGAATAATACAAACAATCGAAGAGCCGAAGCAAGCACAGCCCGGGGACAACTCAATTCGAGAAATCTCGAAGAAAAATTTCCCTAGTGAACTCGAGCAAAAGGGCCCAAAGCCAACTCGAGAAATCTCAAAGCAAGCATCCCTAGAAAGGACACGAGAAGAAAAGGGCCTAAGGCCAACTCAAGTAGCAAGTCGCAAAAAGGACAGTGACGACGCTCCCAGTGAAGACTCGAGCAAAGAGCCCCTAGCCAACCGGAAAGCAGCCACAACAAGGATCCAAGGGCTCATGCACTCTGTCGAGAAAGCAGAGAACTTGCGCACCTCGCCATCATCAAGGCCAATCGACAAAGCATCATTCAGCAAAAACCTTCCAACTCATCAAAAAGCACTTCTTTACCGAAACAAGCTTCCTTCCGGACATTTTATGTCCTTTCATTCTTTTCCGTAAAAGTCCCATCGATTATTAGAATGCCCATGCATGTGCATCTTCATGTGAAGTCTATTCACTCGGATTGACATTGCGAATTGAAAATTATGTATCATGTTAGTTGCATCTTTATGAGCGTAAAACACTTAGCCTTGTGTCAGAGCATGAGTGCAAACACTAATATCAGGTGAGGACTGCTTACGGCTGCAAATCGTGAGAAAGTCTTGTCCTTGGGGTCGTTACCTCCTGAGCAGGATGTAGGCGCATTCTAGGTTCGTATCAAGGCCGCTAGCAGCATTAGCATATTTCCTCCTCCCAGAGTGGCATCATGCATTTTTCTCCTCCTAGAGTGACAACATTAGCATTTTTCTCCTCCCAGAGTGACCTTAGTTTAGTTTCCGCATTTCACGTCTTCTCCTATGGGAATTGACGTTGTTTACATTTCTGTACTGTATTTCCTCCTCCCAGAGTGACACCATGCATTTTTCTCCTCGCAGAGTAACATCATTAGCATTTTTCTCCTCCTAGAGTGACCTTAGTTTAGTTTCCGCATTTCACATCTTCTCCTACGGGAATTGACGTTGTTTACGTTTCCATACTGTACTTCCTCCTCCCAGAGTGACAACATGCATTTTTCTCCTCCCAGAGTGACAGCATTAGCATTTTTCTCCTCCCAGAGTGACCTTAGTTTAGTTTCCCCATTTCATGTCTTCTCCTACGGGAATTGACGTTGTTTACGTTTCTTTACTGCATTTCCTCCTCCCAGAGTGACATCATCATGCATTTTTCTACTCCCAGAGTGACATCATTATGCATTTCCTCCTCCCAGAGTGACATCATTTGCGTTTTCCTCCTCCTAGAGTGACATCATTAGGACCGATCATTCGTACTTCTGCGAATCCCGCATTATCCTCCAGAAACAACGTCAGTCACATGTCAAGCGATTATCCCCACCAGTGGAGCCGTCATTTACGTTTTCATAAAATTACCTTTCATTCCTGTCAAAGTAGTTGTCATTTACATTTTCTGCAACTTACGTTTCTCTCGATATCCGAATAGATCTAAGTTTATATCTTTGTAGGACATCCGATCGAATCTATCTCCTCTTAGAGCGACGACAATTCATCTCCTCCCAGAGCGACATCAATCAATCACCTCCTCCCAGAGCGACATCAATCAACTACCTCCTCCTAGAGTGACATCCACGACATATCTCCTCCCAGAGCGACATCAATCAAATACCTCCTCTCAGAGCGACATCATCACTGTAAGCTTGAGGTAAGACCTGCTATGTCGCCAAAATTCGGATATGTAGAGGCAACCGTCTTTACTGCTTATCAAATACTTCGATAAGATAGTAAAGAGGGGGCAACTGTTGATACCCGAATTTTGACGCCATTTTTACTTAATTTTAGCATTTCTGTTATTTAGTTAATTTACAGTCATTTTTAGTTAATTTACTGTCGCTAGCATTTTTAAAATTCTCATCGCGTTTTAGCATCATCGTTAGCATCGTCAGCTTTCGAAATCGCATTTTTAATTTTTCGTCACGTATTTTCATTATTATTATAATTATTATTTTTAGCCTTAAAAATCACATTTTTAACTATCCGGCAGTCGTTTGCTAGTTTTTTCTTCGTTTTAGGTCATCACATGAATTTTAGGATTTTTAGTTTTTTAGCGCATTTTTTAGTATTTTTATTATTTTATTATTATTTTCGTTCGAGTTTTTATTGGACCCGAGTAAGTTCGCTCGGACAATAGCTTGACTTCGAAATGTTTTCCATCAACTAGTTGCTAGCTTTTTTTCCGCTCGCAACGGTCTACAGCGTTTCATGTAATTTTTGGCGTAACGTCTTTATTTTTCCGTTCGAACGTTTCACGTTTTTGAACGAGAAAATAAACACGCTAAACGAAAAATTCTCGTCATTCGCTGTAGATGATTAAACCCGTCATATTTTTCCCTACACGTTGGTACCTTCGGTTCGAAAAGTCTGAACGATTGCTCGCAGGACTCGGCTCGAGGCCATTTAAATAAGACTAAAAGGGCCTTTGATCTCAACCGTTGATCTGGTCAACCATGAAAAGTCAACCAGATCAACGGTTGACTAATTAAGTTCATGGTGCACATGCACCGTAAGCACGAACCAGCAGCGGAGCAGGCCACTAAGCAGCCTGCTCCCGTCGTGTCCTAGCCGTTTCCTGTCCCGTCGATCATCATCACCTTTGACCTAGACCAGCCACCTCACGGCCGTAGCTCTTCCACCGCGACAAGCAGCCACCACGCGCAACCACGCCCTCCAAGAGCCACGCGACTTCGGGCTATAAATAGCGAGCCATTCCTTCGAACAAACGGCACCAAAATCGCAAGAAAAACTTGCTCTCTCTCCATCCTTGATCAGCTTGCTCACTTAGAGCGACAATCGCCCAATTAAAGCTTGAGAGAGTAAGCTTTCTCTCTCTAAGAATTTTCATTTTTCTTAAGCATTTTTCTTCTTTAATTCGTTGGGCTTCGTTTTGAAGAGATTAATTGTTTGTTTATGTGCCATTAATTCATGTGCATGATGTAGATTAAATACATACTTTCAATTTTAAAAATCGTTAGCTAGATTGTGCGAATTAATTAGTTTTCGATAATTAACGGTTTTGTCGTTTTTTCAAAATTAAACTCGGTGTGTTTTGGAATAAAATTCGAGCTTCGTACGGTCGAGACGCGGCCGAGGAGACGAGCGTCTCGGTACGAAGATCTCGAGAAACGGACAAGGCTAGCCGGAGCTTGGCCACCGGCAGTACCGCCGACGACCAAGGAAAATGATGATGAACAGTGCCATGCTTCGGCACGTGAACTGTTCACGTGTGTAAGGGTGATGGGCCAAGCCCATCACCGTTTAAATATTTTACTTGGGCCAAGCACTATTCCTGGCCCATTTCATTTTTTTCTTTCCCTTTTAAATCAGGCCCAGCCCATTTTTAATTCTTTCCGAAACTTTGGATCGCGCTTTTTCGTAAAAATAATTCGTATGCTTCGTATGATTATTTTTTCGTGCTATCAACTGTTTAACTTTCTGTACTTATCAACTGTTTAAATTATTCGCACTTTAAATTTCTGCAATTTACTTTCGGCAATTTAAATTCAATTATTCATTTTACCGCCTACATGGTCGGTCGCATTTTAATTCTCGTAAATATCAACTGCTTTAATTTTTCGCAAGCTGCTAGAAATTCTTCCGCAAATATCAACTGTTTTATCTTCCACAAATATCAATTATTTTATTTTCTGCAAATATCAATTGTTTTATTTTCTACAAATATCAACTGTTTTACTTTCTGCAAATATCACCTGCTTTAATTTTTCACAAGCTGCTGGAAATTCTTCCGCAACATCAACTGTTTTATTTTCTGCAAATACCAATTGTTTTATTTTCCACAAATATCAACTGTTTATTTTCTGCAAATATCAATTGTTTTATTTTCTGCAAATATCAATTGCTTTATTTTTCCGCAATATCAGCTGCTTTAATTTTTCGCAAACGGCTGGAAATTCTTCCGCAATATCAACTGTTTATTTTCTGCAATTATCAAACTGCTTATTTTCTGCAATTATCAAACTGCAAAATATCAATTGTCTTAATTTCCGCACTTATCATACTGCTGGAAATTCTTCCGCAAATATCAACTGTTTTAAAACCCCCTGTGAATCGTCAACTACATTTAATTTTTCTGCACTCATCAAAACAACATTTAAATTTTGTATGCGTCAAATAAATCATTTCTCGCATGTAATCAACTCAGCATTTAAATCTCGTATGCGTCAAATAAATCATTTCTCGCATGCAATCAACTCAGCATTTAGACTTCGTATGCATCAAATAAATCATTTCTCGCATGCAATTAACTCAGCATTTAGATCTCGTATGCGTCAAATAAATCATTTCTCGCATGCAATCAACTCAGCATTTAAACTTTCGTATGCGTCAAATAAATCATTTCTCGCATGCAATCAACTGTCATTCAAATTCTCGCATTCATAAAATTGTTTATTTATTTCTCGAGCTATCGCTAACACTCTCATTTTGTAGGTTTTAAATTTAAGCTTCGCTCGAAAGTACGCCTTTCGCTCCTTTTGATTTATTCAACGCTTTTCGTAAATATCAATTGTACGCATGATATATAGAACTGCTAGAACTAAAATCAACCCACATGAACAACGTGTTTAAAGATTGCTTAAAATGCCATGCTCATATGATTTTAAATTCTCGCTTATATTGACTGCATGTACATGGGGACTTTCAATCCCACATCAGTTTTATCATCTCAAATCTCTCATTTAAATTTGTACTCTGTTAGCAATCCATGATAGAATCACGTAGTAATTAATATAATCATGCATGGCCCGATGATGACATAGAGGGCGCTTATTCAGTCTTACAGAAAACTCAGTCCCATCACGTTACGGTCAGGAATAATCGATCGATCTTGATAAACGGTAACCCCGTCCGAAATATCTTTTTATTATTCCTGAACGGTCACGATCATAGAAAAGGCTAAAGTGACGATTCCTCTGAGGGCCCCCTTTTCAAAACACATTTTATCAAAACACCTTTAAAACACCTCTCTCATCAACCGGTAACCGTTTTCGGATGTGACTCGGGTGCCTAACACCTTCCCGAGACCATAATACGACCCCGAACCTTTGTCTGGGGTCCAGACCCCTTTTTTTGTGCCTTTAGTTTTTTTACTTATTATATTTCCTATGCCATGACGATTAAGGTTCCCTAAACCTAGCAACCAAATTAGGGTGGCGACTTCATTGCATGTTGCGAGGCGTCTGTTTACACTGAGCATTGTAAGGTCCCAAATTTCGTTGCACACTCGCAAATTAGTTTTTGTAAATTTTTGTGGGGCGCGACAATGAGTTTGGAATATTTTTGTGCCCATGACTAACTGACCTAGAAAGCAACCCGAGAACACCTTTTGCTAAGATATCCCCCTATCATATTTATATCTCTCCTACTGGCTTTCTTATTTTCTTGCCCTCAAATTGCTTTTGATCATCCTGCCCTTCATTGTGTTTTACTTTCGCGCCCTCGAAAGTTTGTTACTTTTGTGATTTGCTGTTTTAATTATTTGTCTTGTTAGCTCCTACTTCTGCGTTGATTAATTCGTTAATCAACATAAACCCCCCTATGTTACTTTTGTATTTGGCTGCATTTATTCCCTGTCATGCATCGAAATTGAGATATTATTCCTTCAATCTTTGTGGTTCGACCCTGTCTTGCCCTGTACACATTTATTTGTGCATTTAGGCATCAGAAAAAATATAAGTATATTTGAGTGATGATCAATGACTACTTTGCTGAAGATATCAAAGATTTCTCGCACTTCTTTGTCCTTTTTGGACTTGACGAGGCGTTCGGGAAAAGGAGGTTCAAGGATTTGGTGAATATATTCCTGTGTGAACTCGGGCGGGTTCGGATCATTCCGTGGAGATCCTCTCGGGGAGCGGATACGGTCAACCATCACATCCGGAAATTTTTGCTCTTTTTCTTCTTCCTGGGTTTGAGCTCAGGCTCTATTGATTTTTCAACATCGAGGGCAGAATGGACTGGAGGTAATTCAAGACCTTTAATACTTTATTTTCAGGAAGAACTACAGAGATGCCTATTAGCTTTGGGATTGTGAGTGCAATTCTAGCAATTCATGCATAAGGACCCTTGTAAGTTATGGTCTAAGATTCCAGGTGTAGTACTGAGACTCTTAATCTCTTGAAATTTATAAGTTGCCCTAGCAATTTTTTACCTTATCTAAACTCACTCCCAATCCATTTTTTACTTCACCCAGTCACTGGCCAAATTGAAGCCCTAAATTGTCTAATTTTCTTCTACCAATAAGAAATCGTGGGAGGCTACTTCATTTTCTAAGAGTACCACATAGGAGTTCAAAAAAAGAGAAGCAAGGGTAGGTTAAGTGCAGGATTGCAAAGCTTAATTATGAGAAATGAGTTCAAATTCTTGTTCAGTAGCCCCTAATGGTGAGCAGCACGCAAATAACTAGCAAATCATATATAGCAGCAGAAGAGCTAAATTTCACCAATGGTTATGGATTTACATCATCTTTTAAGAGTAGAAACAGAACGCAAGTATCACTTTTACTCATCAGATGATCAGAAGAAATCATTAAACAAAAGAGATCCATGCGCATGCTCTTCCAATTAATCACTCCAAAATTGCATTTTTAAAGAAACAAATACTACTGCAAGTCTACAGGAAATAATTACTAGAAGCACAAAACTTTCAACAAGTAGGAGATTGACAAGACATCAACCAAGAGTCCTGGAAACGGGACGCCAGCCGATCAGTAAACACACAATGAAATTTCTCAGACACCCATCATGAAAACATAATGAAAAAATCATGAAATTTGAGAAGCCTAGTAGTATAACAATTCCAAAGTCATCAAGTGGCACATGGCCACTCATTAAGAATTGGCTTAGTTTATGTAAAAAAAGATTTGAGAGAGAGAGCGCGCGGGGGGAGGGCACCTTGAGAGGAAGGAAGGTTTCTAGCTTGACTCATGGCGGAGTTTTGGTGAAGGTTTCTAGCTTTGTGACTTTCGGTGGAGGGAGAAGGATGCGCCCCGGCACGAATTTGACTTCTAGCTTGACTCACGGCACTGTTGCGGTAATAGTGCGGTGTTTTGATTGGAAAGTTGAGGGAGGAGTAGAGGGCAAAGTTAATATGCAACCAAGACCTATTATTACCATGAGCTTGGCTAGTTCTGTTATGGCCTGTAGTTTACTTCAACCCTTTTGAATGAGTTTTTTTTTTTAGTTATATCAAATAATTTGTAAAATAAAACACTTGTTGATCATTAATTAAGCTTCACATTCATCGAAGAATGAGATTTTATTTAATTCTTGCTCACATAGATGTAAATTAATTTGACTCACCACTTCAAATTTTGTTACTTTAAATGGATTGTATAAGTTGTGGATTTTTCATTTGGATGAATTCGTCCATATAGGTCTACCTAAGTCAACGAATTCATACAAATAAGTATATCTAAGTTAGCGAGTTGCTAGATCAATACTTATGGGTGTAAATATAGCTGAAAGGATAATCCTATACTCTTGGTAATCATGGAAAAAATGATTTACATTTTTTTTTTTTTTATGGGAATACGAATTATTCCATCACATTTCTTTTTTAGAAGACGACAAATATTAGTCTCGTTCCCTATAAAAAAAGAAAATCTTGTTTTCTTCTTGTATTTCCCTCCCAATTAATTAGCCGGATGACAAAAGAATGTAATTTTATACATTATAACTACGTAGAATTGTTCCAGAATATATCTCAGCTTGTTAATCAAAAACTTCCAACTCAACTTTTTCTTCAACGTTTTTATGCTATATTAGTGAGTTGAAACGACGACGTTCCTAAGCTAGGCCCAAATAGTGTCATCCTTAATGGGCCTTACAGTATGGTGATATTTCGAGCCAATACAGTTATGTTTCAATTAGGCCCAGTAACTGAAAATCTCACCTCGTATTGACAAACAAGACACTCGATATCATCGAAGAACGGACGTAGACAACGAGGAAGACAGAGACGAGAATTGCAGGGAAAAAAAACCATAATTTTTCGTGGTGCCATTTCTCCAACCAAATTCCTAACCATGGCTTCTATCTCAAGCTACTTCCTCTCGCCGACAACACTCCAAACTCGCTCCTTCTCCTCTGGTATTCAGTACTTATGCTTTGCTTATGTACCATTTCTGCTGTGATTCCATTTCTCATTCTTTTTTGGAATTTGTAGTGATGGGTAATTTTTTTAAAAATGGATCTTAGATTCTTCTTTGAAGTCCTCCGAGCAATCTCATCTATGCATCAGCCCTTGCAATCTCTCCGGTAAAGTAAAGCTCACTGTTCAGGCAAGGTACCATGTTGGTGTGGTTCACATAGGTAGTAGTTAGTGCAACTAAGGGGATTCATTTGAGCTTGTGACATGAAATTTGTTTCTGGGTTTTGTTCAAGTGTAGTAGTGATCGTAGCGGGTCTACCGGTGCGAGCATTTTCATTGGTGGTTTTGTGTTTGGAGGAATAGTGGCTGGGACATTAGGTTGTGTTTATGCTCCACAGGTATTGTTTGATTGCTCACTTGGTGTGCTCTGTAATTGATTATGTTACTGTCATTGAGATGGATAGAAATGATTTGAAAATTGAATCTGCTCGTGAGGATTCGAAATAAAGTTATCTATGTGGAGGATGCATAATCTGTGAGCTTAGACCTTTTGGTTCTACTCACTTCCGCAAATCCCCGCAAGTTTATGCTAAGGTAGCGTTTGGTTGACGGAATCAAGGAGGAAAGTGACTCGGGAATCTGAGATTCCGAGTTTTATTGCGTTTGGTTGCGTCAAGAAATCACTCTCCTCTGGAATCCAACTTTCCTTGACCGCCTTGACTTTCCCAAAAATGGGGGAAAGTGATTCCTTGGCTAGGGGGTGGGGAGAGTGATTCCCCACTACGGAGAAAGTTAATTTTTTTTGTTAAATGACATATTTGTTATGAGATTTACTCAGTTGAATGTTGCCATGGATTATGATCTGCATTTTTACCTATAGCTCGAGCTCTCTATTCGTCCCTGAACTGACCATTTCCTAACTCATCCTATGGTTACTGAAATCAAAGCATTGATCTGGCATGTGAATGCAAATGTTTTGGATTTAGATTTCGGAGTGTGCAAAACATTATAGTTTTCATTATCATTGACCAGTGAAGCTATTTTATTAAGGTCCTCATGTGATAGAGTGTGCTGCTTGGACTCATATCTGAGTATTCGATATGGTTAGTTTACAATTACAGTAAAGTGAAGAGTTGAATTAATAATCTAGATTCTAGACTATTGGCGAAAGTTTAATTTTTGAGGACGTCTTTTGTAATTTCTACCTAAGAAGTTGACAAATGCACTAAAAGCATTAGCACTATATTTCAGATAAGCAAGGCACTGGCTGGAGCTGACAGAAAAGATCTAATGAGGAAGCTTCCAAAGTTCATATATGATGAAGAGAAGGCTTTGCAGGTTAGAACTTGTTCTTTGATTACCATTTAATCTAAGCTCATTATGCGTTTGAAAGAGAACCTTAGGTTGTAAAAGTATAGTTTAGATTTTGAGTAGAAATTCATGTCTGGTATCAAGACATGAGAATTTGGAGTATGCTCTAACACGCCATTAACTGCCTTACTAGGATTCCTGATAGTTGAATAAGATATCGCACCTATCACAGGTATCACTCCATGTAGTAAAACAGTTTTAGGACAAGTGTTCACGTCGCTGAAAATAAGTCTAGTTTGATTTCTTAGGCATCTAGACACTAACATTCTCCATGTGTTTGGAAGTAGTTGGTCGCGTTTGGATGTTGGATTTCTGTTTTTGTGATCTATCTATGACTACTTTCTAGTTTTGACAGTGAATCTAGAGTTATCTTTTGCGCATCATCTTACTCTGCGTTCCATCTCTACTATTTGCAATGGAGATTCATTTTTTTGATGTTAATCACTACAGAAGACCCGTAAAATCCTTGCTGAAAAGATTGCTCAGCTGAATTCTGCCATAGATGAGGTTTCTTCTCAGCTACACCCAGAAGACACGCCAAATGGAACAGCGGTGGCTTCAGATGAGATCCAATCCTCCATATGAGAAATCTCCGTCGACATCTCAACGCATGTTTTTACTTCTTACCGATCAGCACTGAAATAATGTCCCAAAACTTAAATGGATATTTATTTTTTGAGTATGGTTCTGTTACATCTGTTCGTTTGAAGTTTGCGATTAAATATAGCTTACCTTTTAAACATTTTTTTTGTAATCAGATAATCTTGCTGTACCTGTGACGTGCCATGACTCCAGAAGAAATTAGTAGTTTGCATTTTCATTCATTGAGCGCTGCAACAAATTGTTGCATGAGGGCTTTTGATTTTGAATCTTGGTTGGATGGGTAAGCTAAGAGCATGTAACAGTTGCTATTATTTGAGTTGGGCTTAGTATTGGGCCTATTGGCAACATTTACTTATGGGTCGACTAGTAAGTAGTAACCAAGGCCCGTAAAATTAATTTTATATGGCCCAACCCATGATAGAGCGGTGGGTAAGTCTCTAATGAGACAAAGGAAGGAGGCCCATAACACTTACTGAGCAACCAATACCTGTCCTTCGGATCCTTTTGTGCTTGATCTAAAAGGAAAAAGGATTTGCTAATTGCTGCAAATCAATAGTTTCAACTTCCAACTTCAAAGTGAAATGACGTCTTTTTTTCAAATGTATCTTTTATGTATAGCAGCTTTTAAAAGGCCAGATTGAGATCTCCTGAAAAATTCAAAATATGATATTCACTGAAGTGGTAGTGGTTAAGAAGTAATGTACTTATTCATTACTAATGTATGTATTAGAAAAATTATCCCTTGATAAAGATCAAACAATATTCCAACATGATTAATCTCCTGATCGAAAAAATAAAAAAAATATCGATAAAACATGAATAAAGAAACAAATTAGATATCCTCAAGATTAAGCCATCCAAAAAAAATTGATGGGACAAAAGCATAGTTTTAAAAATCGAACCGGAAACGAAAAATTCATAGTTTAACCGGGTTCGACCGGATTAACCCATTAGACCGTTTTGAACCGTTCACACATCAAACCGTTCAAACTTAAATAATTGAACCAGATTGAATTGGTTGGTTTAATGTCTATAATGGGTCGGCCCATCAAATTTTCCATATTTAAAAAAAAAATTAAAAAAAATAAATGCAAAACGACGTCGTTTTGGTTGGGTGACATTGACCTAGCCGGGATAATGGCGGGTCGATAAGGTCGCCGGTTTTGTAAAAATCGACCGGATCGATTGGTTTTTTTCAGTTCGTGTTCTGATCCGGTCAGATAGCTGAATCGAACAAAAAATTTGAAATTTTGTTGTTAAACCGGCCGGACTGGCCAGTCCGATTTTTAAAACTATATTCATAATGAAACCACTCACATGTGGTAGGCTAATGAATTATTGTTTTATAAAATGACATTTCACCATTTGTATAATTTTTCTAAAATGTTTCATTCCATTAAAAAATCAATATTTTTTATATTTATTTTGTATTTTTTTATATAATATTTTAGTTCGCACATCCAACAAATCATCATTGAAGGTAAATAATAGGGGTGTCAAAACGGGTTGACCCGACCCGTTTACAGTGACCCGTTTAAAAATGGTTCAAAATTGACCCGACCCATTTTTAACCCGTCAGTTGACGACCCGACCCGTTTGACCCGTGAATTAAAACGACATCGTTTTGGTTGAATATATACGACATTGTTGTGTTCCAATTAACAAAAACGACGTTGTTTTGATCTAATTAACCAAAACGACGTCGTTTTGGTCTTATGGAGGAAACATTTTAGGGTCTAAATGGGTTGTAGACGGGTCAGCCCATCCTGCCTGGTTGGTCAGCCCTACCGACCCGTTACATTCGGGTCGGGTGGAGCCGACCTGAATTTTAACCCGATTTTATTTTGTGTGTTTTTGGTTTTGGTTTTCAAATGTTGATCAATTTATAATGCCAATTTTTTTACAATTTTTTAAAAAATAAATACATTATTGAAGCAAGTTGATATTGATGTGATTTTTCAGCTAATAAGTTTCATACTATATACATTTAAATCTCTAAATAAGGAGGCGGCTCCCAAAAGAAGAAAGTGGAAAAATATTTACCAGATGTCTAAAACCCTAAAAACTAGAGGTTTATATAGTGTCCAACCCACAAGAGGACAAAATCCAGCTAAGGGACTAAAAAATGACAAATTCCAGCTAAGGGGAGAGAGTGACAACACATGGAGCGTGCTGGAATATTCTAGAATCTTCTAGATGCGCATGGAATCTTCTAGAAACGCAAGGAATCTCGTGCGAATCTTCAGAGATTCCTTTCTTTGGCTTTCTATCTTGATCTGACGTGGATGCGTCACAGGCGCGAGATTGCTCACTGGTCTGGTTAGCGTCGAGGGTATGATGACGCTCCGATCTTCTAGGCCTTGAAGCTTGAAATCCCAAGAATTCCTTCAAAAATGCATCTTTTTGCTCTTTTTCTCCTTTTGGCGTTGATCTGCAATAAAGATGGAAATAGAGGTCAATTAGCAGAATCATGCCCCCGAAAAGGCTAAAATAGAGGATAAAATCACACCCAAGAAACATGCTATCAAACATCCCCACACTGCCCAATGCTCGCCCTCGAGCATTCACAAAACTAAAAACACCTCATGCTATGACATACATCTCCAACCCCTTAATACATAGAATAGACAACTCATTCGACAAGCTGCACCCAACCAAAACATATCCTGCCCTAGAAAAGTACCTGCACCAGATTAATATGATAACGACCCTATTAATCAGACTTTCCCAGACCAAGTCTATTCACCAGTAGTCGTTACCTAGATATGTGTTTGCACTCACACTCGCAACAAAATATGTGTTTAGGTTAATCACTAAAAAATGCAAATAACACAACACAAGGCAGAGTATGCACGTCAATCCGAGTACGGTAGTACACATGCGAGGACAATCTAGCGATCAGAGATAACTTTGCAAAAAGAAAAAAGGAAAAGAAAAAGAGCCATAAGGGGTAGGGGAAGGTGTGAAGAAAAAGAAAAAAAGGAAAGAAAATAAAACAGAAATAAAAGGAGAAAAGAGAAGGAAAAGAAAAACAAAGGAGTGGGAAAACAAATCTGGAGGTGGAGGATTCCTTGGCTAGAAGGAAGGCGAATCGATGAGCAACATTCCCTGGAGAGGGCATAAAAGTGAGGGTTAGACGATTGATTTGGCGTTCTTCTGTGGAGGAGATCTTTGTCTGCATCGAGGGCACGAAATGATTGCCTTTTTGCTGCTCTTGCTTTCTATGCCTGCTTTGCTTTTATTTGAATTCAATTTGATTTTCTTTTTTTCTTTTTTTCTTTTTTTTTTAATTTTTTTGAAATATCTAGCAAGCAGGCACAAATCTTTCTTCCTTTGCTCGCTCTTTGGATAGGAGCTGGAGTTGGCAATTCTTCACATTTCTTTGAGCGATTGACTTCGAGGGCTAGATACTTGATTCTACTTCCCCACACTTAAGCTTTGTTATGGTGAGGAGGTAATCTGATGTTGTTATCCTGCCCAAGATTCCTGATTTCCGCAGTTGCTCTGTCGTGCCCTTAATCTTTGTTTTTCTCCCCACACTTATCTTCTTCGATGTCTAGCCCTTGCCTTTCGAATGAAGAGTGTTACTCACCTGCCAAGGGAAGATCAAAGAAAAGGCTCAAGTGGTTAGAAGAGAGAATAAGGGTGTCGAGGGCTTGAAAAAGGAAAGAAAATGGAGAAAGAAGAAATCAGAAAAATAAAAAGAAAAGAAAGAAAAATTGCAAAGTCTCTTCGTCATTTCGTTGCTTTCCCCCGTGTAATGGTGCCTATACCCAGGGATATTATGCAAACCTAGCCAGTGCCTAGTCAAGCATTAAATCACACATGAATAAAATGACATGAAGCTCAAAGTGCTCACGGGTAGGGGTGTACATGGGTCGGGTTGGGTCGGTTATGACTCATAACCAGCACCAACCCGCCAAATATTTAGCGGGCCGGGTTGGGTCGGTTATCCCCCTATAACCGCTCAACCCGTCAATTGGCGGTTATAGGCGGTTAACCGCGGGTTGACGGTTATAGACGGTTATAGGAAATACCCATAAAAATCAACCAAAATCAATCAAACTTGTACCAACCCGTATCAAATACCCATAAAAATCAACCAAAATCAATCAAACTTGCACCAACCCGTATCAAATTCCCATAAAAATCAACCAAAATCAAACCCAATCAAAACCATTGAGCAAACTCTAAAAATCAGTACAAACTATCTTCTTCCTCCAACCACTGCCGCCGCTGGCCACCACCGCGCAAGTCCGCCGTCCGCTGCCAGCAAATCAGAACCTCTAACCGTTACTAAAATCCGATCTACCCCTCATCTCCTCATTTCCTTTTTCAATCCGAGCCAATCCTGAAAATAAAATAAAAACAGAAGCAGCAAATCCAACAACAAGCAAGAAAAGAAAAGGAGAAGAGAAAACAGAAGAGCAAGAGAAGAAATTGGGAAAGAAGAGACGAGGAAACCGAGAGGGGGAGTGGGTTGGTCCGGAGGGGTAGTGGCGGAGGAAGGTGGTGGTGAATCGCCGGCAACTACGTGGAAAAGAAGAAAAAAGAATGAAGAAAAGAATGAAGAAGAAGAGAGAAGAAGAACAGAGCGGCTGCAAAAGAAAAAGAAAGAATGAAGGAAGAAATGAGAGTATTTATATTTAGGGTTAGGGTTAGAGTTAGTTGGCGGGTTGGGTCGGTTATAAGCGGTTTTTAAAAACTCGACCCGCTATCCGACCCAACCCAACTATAACGGGTCGGTTATATAACCGTTACCCACGGTTATGACGGTTATGTTCTTTTGACGGGTTGGGTCAGGTCGGTTATACGGGTCAGACGGGTTGGGTCGGTTTTTTGTACACCTACTAATTGTGACTACTGGTGTCTAGGCCATGACTGGTCATAAGGGCAAGTAGGTCAAGATGTGCATGGCAGGGCATAGATGCAATGAATGACAAGTTTCTTCCATCCATCAGAAGTCAAAAATGCATGTCGATTATGAGGGTTTTAAAACTTGGAAGTGGCAAAATTCCTAGCAAAGTCTAAAAATAAAATCCGAATTTTTTTGAAAAATCCAAAAAACATGCAATCATGCAACAAGCGAAAAATTTAACATGCAAACAAACACACAAATAAATCCCTCCCCACACTTAGGCAGCACATTGTCCTCAATGCGAGAAGGGCACACACAAGAAAGTTCTGAAAAATAAAGAGTGAAGCAGAAATAAAAAGGGAAAGGAACGTGGGTTGCCTCCCACGAAGCGCCTTAGTTATCGTCAAGGGCACGACGTTGGCTGTTCGAACATCTATCAACCAATTCTACTAAATACTTTCCATCCTCTTAGTTTGATGTGAATTATCACATGAAGTGGATGGTCCAGTAGCAAAGCATCCTGCAGGCAACCATAATATGATTCAAATATTAATTTCGGTTCCCGCAAAATAAAGAGGAAAAAATTGTTATGAGTGAAAGGTGATTCAAGAAAAGGATCAATATAATCAGAAAGTTTAGAAATCTCCCTGTCACATATAATGGCTTTAAATCTCAAATCCTCGATTATCTTTTCCTCAATCTCCCTTAACTCCTCCTTCTCAATCTCCCCCGGCTTGAATTCTGCGTCTAGGGCACGACAACTGTAGCAAAATTTAATGTGGTGAAAATCCTCAAAAACCTCAATCTCTTTGATCGCGTGTCGAGCACGTCAAATATAAGTGTATAATAGGTATGAAAAAGGGGTAGAAATACAACTTATCACTTGTCCACAAGGAACTTGTAGATGGTGGTAAGAGGATCGTCCATAGAGACTTCGGGGGATTTGTAGTTCTTGGTTGACTTCCTCGTCACTGAGTTTGGTTGGTTGATTCTGAAAATTAAAACAAAATCAAAAGCAATTAAATAGTTCAAAACAGTATTGGCCAAAGGCTTGGCCAAGATAGGGGGTCATGATTGAAAACAGTAAAAAAGAGGTTCCCGGTAAGAGCATGAACGGGCTATGTTCTTATGATTCGATCACTGATTCAATGGTGTTCATCTTGATATCTGCAGTGCTGTTGTGGATAAGACAACACCCAACTCAAGTTTACCCTCGGTTGTCAGTCGAGGCCCACGGTTGTCAATCGGGTCTGAGTTGTATTATTCATTTAACTGGGTCTCCCAAGCTAAAATCTGAATTGTCAGTTCTAAACTTAAACAAGGAAGTAGAAAAACCAGAAAATAAATAATTACAAAAATAGAGATTATTAAGAGTAATTAGATCTCACGAAATATAAGAAACATAGCCCTCAAGCTCTTACCAAGATTGGTGATTAGCTAGATGTACTCATGAATGAATTATAAAAATACTTGCTTGCATAAATAAAATAAATCCGTGGATTCAAAGAATTAAATCCCGGAGCAAAAGTATATCAATGTCGAATTGGGGAAGAAGAAGAGAGCGTGAGAAGAGGAGGACAAGTTCAGCTATAAGTAAGCTAAAACTCCTCTGTCCTTCTCCAACTCAATCTCCTAAATAATCTCCTAAATAATCTCCTAAAATATTATCCTGATTTGTTTTGAATAAAAATAGGAATTTAAAATATATAAAGATGGAAGGAGATCCTTGATAGGATTCTTAAATAAATATCTTCTTGATCCTTCTCTTTCTTGCTGGACAGCTGTGATTTTCCAGCTCGCAAGGCCCAACGCCGCTGCTCATGATTCCTCTCTCGTGAATCAGTCTTGGTCGGAGTCTTGGCCAAGACGATCTGGTGGTGCGACACGTTGAATGCGAAGGAGTCTTGGCCAAGCGCTAGGCCAAGACTCGGGAAAACAACTTCAGCTCTTCAAAAATCAGATTCTTCATAAATTGCCTCTAGACCAGAACTGCTAAGATATGGGAAATACAAGGATAAATCAGTAGGTTTACTGCCCAAATAACAAGTAAATGGATAGTAAAAACATGATGAAATGCAATGTAATCACTCTTGGCCCAAGAATGGATAGTAAAAACATGATGAAATAAGATCCTTGTCGGATACAATGGTTTGAGGAAATCCATTGATGGTCGTCGACTCCACACAAAAAAAAAAATACAACTTTTACTAAGCACAAATTAATTGCAAATAACAGCAAGAGGTTCGTCCATATGGAGGAAGGGAATGAAATTGGGTTTTTGTTGTTGTTTAAAACTAAGAAAAAGTAAAGTAAATTAAAAAGTAATAAATTTAATCAAGAATGTGTCTAAGAGTAAAAACAATCCCAGTAGAAGCTTAATCAAGCTATGATTTATGAGTAGCAATCATCAATGCAAGAGTATTCATTTTCAATCCACAGAGTTGCTATAGGACTCAGGTACGCTTAGAATCCCTACTTCCCTCTTGTATCAAAACTACCTCAGGTACGCTTAGAGATGATTCCTAATCAAGTAGCAATTTGCTTGTTAAAGGGTTTACTAAAATTGATTGAATGTTGACTAGGGGAAGACAACTCCTAACCTAGGATCCTCAGTTATCAATCGGGTCTAAATTAGATTAATCTTTCTCACTAGCTTCTTAGGGCTAGCTATCTACTTCGATCTTCTTGGCTCGTAAATGGCCCAAGAATGGATTGTGGTAGCAAAAAAGAATAACACTTTCTAAAATCAGTTTAACCCTAGATTGACCAAATCTAAAATAAAAAAAGAAGTGCAATACAATTATATTGGAGATCAACTAAATGCAGATACAAAATTGACGCGATCCGAGTTCCATTTTGAACAATCGGATGCGTTGAGCTTTGCAGATAAGGATCTAGCTCGAATTATCAAATAAATCCAGTGGAAACTCACAATCAGAAGCGGTGAATAAAGCGGAAAAGATAGAGATGAAGAACGCAGTGGAAATAAGAAGATGGGGATGTTTACGGAAAGGAAACAATAACGATGGAATTTGCAGTGGATAATTAATTAAAAAAATAGTCAATTAACAATAAACATCCAAATCACACTTGCTCATAAACATCCAAATACAAAAATTCAAGATAAATGATCGAACAAAAATATCCCAAATTCTTAAAGGATTTAAACACTCAAATAGTTAATTAAAAGGTTGAAGAATAAGGATCTTTTACTTGCAATGAATCAAGTCGACTTTTGGACTTGATTCTCACAAGGTGAGTTTCTAGTGTTTAAGGGCGGAGTATTCTCTACGCAAGCAAAAACACTTTACATTTGCCTAGAAATGAAAAATAGTGCGCTATTTATAAGTTGGGGTAAACCCGGTAGATTTTGGGGAAGATAACTAAACCTGGTAGTTTCCCAAGAAGTTTGACCCGTCACAGATGTAGGCAGTCGTTGACTCCGATAGGCACCCCTTTCCAATAGATGCTCCTTCTTGATCGTCCTTGGTGGAGTGCATATTACCGATACACTCCTAGAAGGTTCCCGGAAGAGAATGGTTACCGGTAACATACATGTTCCCGGTAACTATCCCATAAGGTTTCGGCTCTTGGGTTCTGTCATGGTGTGTAATCATCATTAATGTCCATTTCTCGGGATGGTATCCTCTTGCATTTATCTCCGCCGTTATCCATAGCGTCGGCTTCCTTGTCATGTTGCGGGTTATCGGTCCTATTGGCGCAATCTCTTACCCTTCAAGCGTTATAGTAGGCGTGATCACATCATCTCCTTCGTTGAAAGGATTCATCCTCGAATTTGTTTCTTCAACTCCTCCGTCCTCTACATTGTAAAGAGGGAGATCATTAATATGGAAGGAGTTACTGATTGATCCATACTCACCCAGTAGGTCAAAGATGTAGGCATTGTCATTAATTTGGTGGAGTATTTCAAATGGTCCATCGCCTCGGGGGCTTAGTTATCCTTGTCGTTGTTATGGAAATCTGTCCTTGAACTAATATAACTAAACCCATTGGCCTAGCTCAAACGACGTCGGTGTTTTACCCTTGCTCCGTTTGATAACCTCTTTAGCGTTCATTACTTCTATGTTCTTCCGGGCCTATGTATGCAACTTCTTGACCTCTTCTGCTTTGGTTTTATCGTCTACACACTTAAGCACAGTCAAAGGTAATGGTAAGAGATCAAGAGGGGTTAGGGGTTGAAATCTGTATACCACCTCAAATGGAGAGAAGCCAATGGTTGAATGATATGTTTGGTTATAAGAAAATTCAATAAATGCAATGCTATCTTCCCACTTAGTACAGTGTGTGTCAACCATGACTCGCAACATCGACCCTAAGGTCCTATTAACGACTTCCGTCTATCCGTCTATTTGAGGATGACAAGTGGTGGAGAACAAAAGTTTAGTGCCTAGTAGGGACCATAACGTAAGCCAAAAATGACTCAAGAACTTGGTATCCCTATCGCTAACGATTTTCCTAGGCATGCCATGCAAACAGACAATGTTTGGGAAGAAAAGATGAGCAATACGACAAGCATCATGAGTTTTTGCACAAGGGATGAAATGAGCCATCTTAGAAAAATGGTCAACCACAACAAAGATTGATTCATTACCGGTTTTAGATCTTGGTAGCCCTAGAATAAAATCCATTGATAAATCAACCCAAGGATGACTAGCTACCGGTAACGGCATATAGGACGCATGATGCATGGATGCGGACTTAGCCCGTTTGCATACAAGACATTTAGTAATTAATTTTGTTACATCAATTTTCTTTTTTGGCCAAAAGAAGTGGTCTTTCAGCGCATGTAATGTCTTGGTAATGACAAAATGACCATTAAATCCGCCCCCATCGGCTTCCAACACAAGTAATTCCCGGATGCTAGACTTGGGTATGCAAAGCCGTTTGTGTTTGAACAAAAATCCATCATGCTTCACAAAATGCAAGTAGGGCCCTTTATCACATGTAACATATATGTCACGGAAGGTTTCATCATGTTTATAAAGGTCCACTAGATGGGGAAAAAAAAAAAAATTAGCATCAAGAGAATTAATGAGCATGTACCTTTTTGAGAGAGCATCGGCAACCACATTTTCCTTGCCCTTTTTATATTTGATGGTATAATGATAGACTTCAATAAGTTCCATCAACTTGGTATGCCATTTGTTGAGCTTCGCTTGTCCTTGTAGGTACTTGAGACTCAAGTGATCCGGATGGATGACAAATTGGTTTGGGAGGAGGTAGTGTTCTCATACCATTAGAGATCTCACTAACGCGTGTAGCTCCCGATCATAAGTGGAATAATTGAGTTATTCTCCTGATAACGTCTCGCTGAAATAGGCCATCAGAAGCCCTTCTTGAGTGAGCACCGCACCGATACCTATCCCGCTAGCGTCGCACTCCAGTTCAAACACCTTGTTGAAATCCGATAATGTCAGTACCGATGATTGCATGAGCTGGTTCTTCAACTCCCGAAAGGCTTCCTCTTGTCTGTTTCTCCATTCAAATAGGACATTTTTCTTTGTGAGCTTGTTGAGGGGTGCGACTATCATCAAAAAATTGAGAACGAATCTCTTATAGAAGCTAGCTAGACCGTGAAAGGACCTGACGTCATTAGCAATTTTGGGCTGTGACCATTCGTTAATTACCTTGACCTTTTCTTCATCTACCTATACTCCGCCTGGACTCACAAAAAAGCCAAGAAAATACACTCGATCCAAACCAAATTCACACTTGGTTACTTTGGCATATAATTTATGAATCCTAAGTGTGTGGAGTACAGTGCGTAAGTGGGTGACATGTGCTTCAAGTGAAGGATTGTAGACAAGGATATCATCAAAATAAACAACAACAAAATGCCCGATATAGTCATGCAACACATGGTTTCTCAAACGCATGAAAGTACTTGGTGCGTTAGAGAGACCGAATGGCATTACCATCCATTCATACAAACCGTACTTTATCTTGAAGGCGGTCTTCCATTCATCCCCCTCATGCATCCGGATCTGGTGATATCCGCTCATCAAGTCTATCTTAGAGTAAACGGTTCTACCACTCAGCTCATCTAACATGTCGTCGAGGCGCGGAATAGGATGACGGTACTTGATGGTGATTTTATTGATGGCCCGACAGTCCACACACATGCGTCATGTCCCGTCCTTTTTGGGTACCAATAATACCGGTACTGGGTCAATCTTGTCTACCACACACATGGCGACATACTTTCCTGAAGGAATCCCTTACTCATAAGTTCGTCTACTTAACATTAAAGCTCCTTGGTTTCTTCCGGATTGCACTGGTAAGCTGGTCAGTTGGGTAATGCCGATCCCGGTACTGGGTCAATCTTGTGCTCAATTCCTCTAATGGGAGGTAGGCCTATCGATATCTCTTTCGGAAACACATCGTCCAATTCCTGCAAGAGGGAAACAATCGGACTGGGCAGGGAAGAAAGGTTAGAGTCAGTAGTTAAACAGTATATTTTATATCGAAGTATAATACATCATTTGTTGGTATGCAATGCATGCCTCATATCCCTTCCCTTTACATACACACTCTTTTCTCTCAATCTACACATAATATGGAATTCAACGCTAGCCTTTTCCATTTCCCGTTGGTCCTCATGGACTTGAAGCATTGAAAGAGGTGGAATACTGAATTTCTTACCACAGTGGGTAAGCTGAATTTTGTTGGTACGCCCGTCATGAATCACATTCCTATCAAACTGCATCAGGAGTAGACAAATTAGATCCTAGTTTGTCGGTTTAAAATCATCAGTGGAAAGCCAGAAGGTGGTGAAGAACTCGAGGGAGAGCTCTAGAAATGTCGGGTGCTCTAAGTAGAAAAGAGCTTCCCACCCGATGTTCCTGATGAGCTCTTTGACCTAAGTCCCAATGCCCATCTTGTCAAGAAATTGCAAATCTAGGCGCGCACAAGGGCTAACGCCTTTTGCCTAAAACATCCTCAACCTATATAGAGAAAATTTATCATCAAAACTCAGCCAACCATTCAAGTGAGAAGGGTTAGAGGACACCTGGGATATAGATGATGAAGTTGGTGTCTTGCCCTCGACAGGCGACAGGTCTACTGTGCGTTACAGCTTCTTTGACGCTGACGTCTGCGCCTTGCCCTTCTCCTCAGAGCTGAGCTTCCTCTTCTTCTTGGCAGGGGTGGGCATTTCCGCTCCCTTTTCTTTCTCCGCCATTTCAGCCACGACCACTTCTTCTTCTTCTTTTTCCAGATATGCTTCCTCCGCAGTCTTCTCTTCTAGCTCAACGTCCCCTTCTTCTTCTTCTCCTGGGTTTTCTTTTAGCATCTCTTCCTTCTCCTTCTCATCCCTCTCCTCCTCTTCTTCAAGCTTCTCCACCACCTCCTCCTCCTTCTCCTCGACGGCTGCCACCAGCGACATCTTCTTCTTTCCCCAACTAGTCTTAACCACGGGGTTTTTCTTTACAACTTTTCCAGATCTGGTCATGGTGGTAAGAATAGATCCTAGGATCTCGATGTCGTTGTTGTCTGAAAGGGTCCGTGTCAGAGTGACATTCCCCTGAGTGTTCACGTACCCTTCTTTGTCGTCGGCTAGTGGTGGCCGAACACGCTCCTCCAGCTCTATTTTAGAATAGTAGCTTTGGGAGGTTGAGGAGTTTGAGGTGGAAATGGGGCTGTGTGGGAGCGAATAAGGATGGTTACCCCTTGTGGATTTATGGGCTACTCTCTTGGTCCTTGTCATTAGGAATGGAATGGGGTTTGACTGAAGAAAGAAAAAATGGAGAAAAAGTGCGTGAAGAAGAAATGGGGTGATAGTGATAGGTTTTTCTTTGCTACAGTAGGAGAGATGGGGATGGTAATAGAGAGAAGAGAAATGGCAGTGGAAAGAAGGAGAGAGGGAAAGAGATCTCTGTCAAGGACGATTTGATTTCGTCTGTTAGCGACGTGTCAGGCGGAGAGAGACTGCAGCTCCTAAATCACAACAGACCCGGCTCGAACTGTTAAAAAGTACTCCCTCCGTCTTTTAATAAATGACTTTCTGAAACAGTAACATTCAGTAAAGCTTACACTAAAAAGTCAAGTAAAGTGTACAGTAACATTCAGTAGGAAAACGTCATTTATTGGAGGACGGAGGGAGTAATAATTTTTAAATTTAAAAAGGGGGTTAGGAGAGATAAAACAAAAAGAGAGAATAAAGGAGGCGATAATAATAATAACAATAATAAAGAAGAGGACAAGAAAATTTAAGGAAAGGGAACGGAGAGAGAGAAGTGGGGAACAAAGAGGCGACAAAAAGGTAAGAAATTAAATAAGGAATAAAGAAAGATAAAACAAGGATGTAGAAAAAGAAAAATAATAAAGTAACAAATCTAATCCTAGCAAAAAAGTTTGAAAATAATTAATGAAGCGTGTGACAAAACACGTGGGATGCGACCTGCATGGTGTGGTGCCTTGTTTCACGTCTAGGCCCAGATGTTCATAGCTGATGAGGACTAGACAGGTGGACTAGCCACCTCCATTTCTTCGACCATGGAAGGTTTGAATCCCCCTCATAGAAAGGCTTCAACCTATGGCCATTGACCTTGAAAAGAACTCATCTGTCCAGGCTTTGGATTTCAATAGCACCATGGTCAAACACGGTTGTGACCACGTATGGGCCTGTCCACTTGGATTTGAGCTTGCCTACAAAAAGTCTAAGATGGGAGTTGTACAACAAAACTTTCTGTCCAACCAGAAAAGATTTGGAAGAGATCAACGTATTGTGATAGGCCTTTGTCTTTGATAACTTCTCAGTTTATCTTGTGAAGATGAAGCTGTGAGTTGCTTGATGGAAGGATCTAGTCTCCTTTGAGAGGTGGTAAACACATGGATAGATGATGGATTGATGGATGATTTTAGGTGTTTAATGGAGTAATGGGCAACGACAATAAATGGATGAAGTGTAGATAGGAATTTATGGAAAACAATATATATAACTTATAATCAAGGGATTACAAGGATCTCTAACCGAGCCTACCTTTAATTGATCAAGTAATGATCAAGCCGATAGGTTTTAGCTAGAGGAACAAGACCGGTTTTAAGAACCCTAAGGCTAGGCCTAACTACTTGGTCTTGATGGAGATAACTAACAAAAATCAAAGACAAGCTATAAAAGAAGCTAAACCCTTCTATTTATAGCTAGGGATTATTACATGTGGAAAACCACTACTACCCTTAACAAATGGGTCTTAACCACGAGCTTGGAGAGATGGGCTTGGCTTAGCCTTCTGTTAAGATTCTTCGATGTTGAATTTGCAAGGAACTAGTCTCGATTGGGGATGGCTCGGATAATGAAGGATTATGGCGTTCTTGATGAAATTCGGGAACCAGGTGTTTTGGAATGAAATTAGGAGATAGGCGCAGCGAGGAATTATGTTAGAAATATGGAGGAATATTAGAGAGGTTTGTGGAAAAGAATGGAATTTTGATTCAAGATTAATCGTTCTTTGATAACAATAAAGACAATCCTAAGGGCATTTATGTAATTATGGCCCCTACCGAGGACGGAATCCTATAGCCTTATCAGACATCTAAGCTATCGCCGCTAGACTATGGGGTGTTTTTTGGGATGGTCGACATCAGCGCGGGGGGGGGGGGGGGGGGGAGGGGGGGGGAGGTCTCACGCGTCTCTGCACGTACGACATCATCCCATCCCAGGGAAGCCACGACACCATCCACGGAGTTATCGCCCCCGACATCACCATGGGTATCGCCCTCGGCACCCTCCTTAGAGTTATCGCCCCCGGCATTACCATGGGTATCGCCCCCGGTACCCTCCTCGGAAGTATCACCCATGACGTCAGATCCAGGTATCACCCGTGACGTCATACAAAACGTCATCTTTCCAGGCTATCGCCTTTTTGCCCAGATATCGCCCCCAGCGGCCTATAAATACTCCCTCATTTTAAAACATCAGGTAAGCCTAAGACTGCTTTCTAGAACCTCTGCTATTTTTTGAACCGCTTACTGACTTAAGCATCAGAGTGTCTACGCCGGAGCCCTCCTCCGGCGCTTTGCAGGTGTGTCCGACACCAGCTACATCGACTCTGACCGACAATATTCGTCGTCCCGGTCATCTCAAAACTCGAATCATATCAAATTGGTGCTTTCATTGAGAGCCTTGGTCCATTAAGTGAGCGTCCTTAATAGCCAAGCTCTGTTTTACCCGGAGATCAGAACAATCATGACTTCTGAGT
This sequence comes from Viola odorata, assembly GCA_963691705.1. Taxonomy (NCBI): domain Eukaryota; kingdom Viridiplantae; phylum Streptophyta; class Magnoliopsida; order Malpighiales; family Violaceae; genus Viola; species Viola odorata. Next base: position 34,834,824 of record OY829543.1, on the reverse strand, counting down.
CAGAGCCGGCACGACCCTCATCCTCTAATATTCCTTTTTCGATTCGTAGACAGTTATTCCCTTTTGCTACTGCTGATCTTTCTGTGACAACGCAATAAATCACTCTAAAATCCCCGGATCTTTCTGCCAGGTCGGGAGGGGAAGCCTCCTCCTCTCAGATGATCATTTCGTTATCCCAGATGGCGGGATCTAGCTTTTCTACTCCTCCTCCGAGGGGATTTGTGTTGAACAGTACAGATCACCCTTTTGCGAGTGAAATAGCGGCCCTTCGTTCTCGATTGGAATATTTGACTGAAATGGCTGCAAGAATCACACCTGATGTTTCTGGGTCGAGCGTCCCTCCCCGTATCATGTTCACGCCATCTATTGTCACCGAGCGGCCCTTGTCACCATCATTACAGGGGAACCTCCAGCCGACTTTTCCTACAATAGATACCCCAATTAGTTTTGTGCAACTCACTCAAGGACGAGTGGAGCCTTATGTGCCACAGGTGCCACAAGTTCCCATCCCTTAGGAGGATCAGTACCTCGATGAGGTCAGAAACTGTTGGGACGGTCGAAGGGAAGGAGTGAATAGAGGTTTATCTCCCGAGTATAGTGAAAGATCCAGTAGCAGAAGATATCAAACTCGTTCACCCAGGAGCCGCAGCCAGTCTCCTAGGCGGCATCCTACGCCAGATTCGCAGAATCGGAGGCGTCACGCTGAAATATCTCCCCCGCGCCATGCGCGTGAAATCCTTGATGACACATCAGGTCACCCATTTAGCCGTTGTATAAGGCGCCATAGGGTCAGCCGACACGTGAAGCTTCCCACTGAGACTTATGACGGCACCAGAGATCCTATTTCCCACGTCAATAAGGTGAAAGATTTCGTTCAATTTCAGACTCACAGTGATGCGGCGTTATGCCAAATATTTGTTATGACATTATCAGGAGTCGCGCGTCTCTGGTTCGAGGGCCTTCCTGGCGGATCTATTAGTAACTTCTCACAATTGGAATCTAAGTTCCGGAGTAGATTCAGTACAACGATTCCAATCAGGAAATCTGCTGTCGCGTTATTTGACATACGTCGAAGGCCTCAGGAAACTTTGAAATAATTTCTCAGTCGATTCGATCTTGAAATGTCACTAACGCCGGGCGTTACTATTGATTTCGCTATAGAAGCCCTGAAACGGAACTGCCGTTATGGTAAATTGAAAGATGCACTGATGGTGGACCCTCTAGTGACTTTATACGCGCTAAGACTTAAAGCCCATAATTACGCGAAGATGGAAGAAGAGGAAAACAGAGATAGAGCCTATAACATGCCGCCTATAATTCCTAACGCTCCTGCAATTACCATTCCTGACGACCGCCTCATCGACGATTATGCTCAGCGGAAAGATCATATTCCCAAAACTTCCAGTAGGCAGAAAGGTAACTCTTCGAAGGGAAAGCCTGGTAATTCCCCTACTCAGCGTCAAGGAGATTCTTCTAAAGGTCGGATGTACGACCCTGATTTCCCTTCCCTTAATCTACCAAGGGCGGAGATTTTAGCGATAGTGGAGCAGCGAAACCTTCCCATCCGTTACCCTTGCAAGTTTCACAAAGCCAGGGGGCACTCCACAGAAGTATGCAGAGAATTAAAATCGGCAATAGAACGTTTGGTGGAAGAAGGCTACTTGGGAGAATTCGCCGCCAAAGTAAGAGAAGACGCCAGAAATAATTCCATGAAATGGATGGCAGCCGACCGACAAGTACCCCCTCACGTCCCAGAGAAGGATAATATTCCTGAAGGGATAGGTAAAGAAGCTTTCACAGTAGACGACGAGGACTTCCCTATGATTAACATCATAGCAGGAGGGACTCCTTATGTGGACGGATCAGAGCAATTGACGACCGCGTCAGGAGATAAACGCAAACGGGATAGCGCGCTAAAGAAAGGTGAAGCGATAAGCATCCTAGATCGCATGATATTAGCCTTCTCAGAAGAGGACGAAAAAGGTGTTGTCTATCCGCATAATGACGCATTGGTGGTTACGCCCATCATCGCCAGTCACGGAATCAGAAGAACTCTTGTTGATAACGGGAGTGCAGTGAACCTCTTCTCATTAGAGGCTTACAATCTCATGAAGCGACCCGATAACGAGTTAACACCTTGCAAGAAACCCATAATTGGAGTGGACGGGGTCCCGATCCCTGTCACAGGGATAACTACTTTGCCCATGTATTTCAGAGAAGACACCTCCAAGCGATCGGAGGATCTATTATTCCTTATCGTGGACTTAAACTTTCCCTACAATGTGATACTCGGACGACCCTTCCTCAACCGCTTTGGAGCGGCGATATCTCAGATGCATCTGAGGATGAAATACCCCTCCTGGGACGGAGTGGTATCGATAAAGGGCAACCAAAAACTGGCGGCTGAATGCTACCTGCTCATGACTCAAAAGAGTTGCGATAGGTATGTATGTATAACGGTGGACCCGTACGAACAGGGTGATGAGAAGCGCGCTCAACCTCTGGACAAAATGGTGCCTGTACCAGTGATAGGCATAGAAGAAGCGAGCTTCCTAGTCAGCGAAAAGCTCAATCCAGCGGAAAACCTTCAACTAGCCCGGTTATTGAACAAATGTCGAGGAGAGTTCGCGTGGAAACCCGCAGACATGCCGGGTATATCACGCGAAATGGCAGAACACCGGCTCAATGTTGACCCTAGCGTCAGGCCCATCCAGCAAAAGCGACGCGCATTTTCTACGGAAAAAGCTTCAGCCGTTGATAAAGAAGTGACGAAGCTCCTTGATGCGGGGACCCTACTTGGTTAGCCAACCCAGTTCTCATTCCTAAGCCCAATGCAGACTGGCGCATGTGTATCGACTTTACCGATCTGAATGATGCTTGCCCTAAGGATTGCTACCCGCTTCCCCGTATTGACCAACTAGTCGGTCAGACTGCCGGGTACGCATATTTGAGTTCACTTGACGCTAACTCCGGATACCACTAAATTCCCATGGCTGTTGAAGATGAAGAAAAGACTGCCTTCATCACTCCTAAGGCCACTTATTGTTATACGGCGATGCCGTTTGGGCTAAAGAACGCTGGGCGACTTTCCAACGTATGGCTAACAAAATATTCGAAGAACAGATAGGCAAAAATATGGAAGCATATGTTGATGATATACTGGTGAAGAGCGCGAACTTTCAGGATCACTTACAGGATCTGAAAGAAGTCTTTAACGTAATGAAAAGACAGTATGAAACTGAACCCCTAAAAATGCATGTTTGTGTTTCAGACGGGGAAATTCCTGGGCTACGTAGTCAGCCAAAAAGGAATCCAGCCTAATCCATCGAAGATTAAAGCCATACAAGACATGATACCTCCAAGAACCGTGAAGGAGGTACAAAGGCTAACAGGGCTCGTTATCGTCCTAGGGCGATTTATTTCCAAACAAGGCGAGAAGTGTCTCCCATTTTTCAAAGTCATATGCAAGAAAGCACCGTTCGGGTGGACCCCAGAATGTGAAGAGGCATTTGTTAGCCTAAAGGATCACCTATTGCTGACAAGGCCGGAGCCGGGTGATACTTTATATTTATACCTCGGCGCTGCCGACGAAGTGGTTAGTGCCGTCCTCGTTCGCGACGATAGCCGCGCACACCGCCCTGTATATTTTGTAAGTCACGTTCTGAAAGATGCGGAGCTGCGATATGCCCGAATCGAGAAAATAGTGTTTGCACTAATACAAGCCACTCGAAAAATGGGCAGATACTTCCAGTCCTACCCCGTTATCGTGCTTACTAACCAACCTCTGAAGAGAATATTTCGAAAGCCTGAGTCCTCATGAAGAATGTTAATCTGGGCTCTCGAACTCGAGCAATACGGGCTGAGGTATCAGTCCCAGCCATCTGTGAGGGCTCAAATCCTGGCAGATTTTATAGCAGAATGTACCTTTACAGAAGATCCGTTAATAGATGTACCCGAAGAGGAGTGGGGCGACATGGATCTCCCATTTCCGGAAACTTATACGGACCTCTGGATCATTCATGTAGATGGAGCTAAAAACCAAGAATTAGCCGGAGCCGGAATCTTCATAAATGGGCCGCACGATATGCGAATACAGTACGCCATCTGAATCCTGCAACCGTTATCCAATAACGCGGCCGAATACGAGGCGTTACTAGCCGGACTCAGGATAGGAAGAAGCCTTTCTTACAAAGGTAGGCACGATACCAGAAGAACAGGAGACCTACGTCTAAAAATTTGTGGTGACTCCAAACTAGTAATCGACCAGGTCTTGGGGCGCTCTCAGGCTCGGGAGCCCATCATGGTCCAATACCTCGCCAAGGTAATGCGAGAGCTGTTGGAAATAAAGAAAGAAGGCATGCAAGTTAGCTTTGAGCATATTCCCCGAGAGGACAACGCCGAAGCTGACAATCTTGCCAAGCTTGCCGTGAACCCGGAAGCGTCCATACCCAAAGGTGTGTATTACCGTGAGTTATCTGTACCTTCCTTCATGGAAGAGCAAGTGTCTCTATGTGTGGAAGAACTCGAGAATGACTGGCGGGTCCTCGTAATCAAATACTTGAAACACGAAGAACTGCCTGTGGATATCGCTGAAAAGAAAAGGGTACTAAGACAGGCAGTTCGCTGTACGTACTATGACGGGGACCTGGTTCAGAGATGCTTTTCTCACCCAGCCGCCAAATGTATAACGGAGTAAGAGGGTCTTCACACTTTGCGCAAAATTCACGAAGGGGTGTGCGGTATGCACGTGTCGGGTGGCACCCTGGCCGCCCAAGTTTTTAGATCTGGATTCTATTGGCCCACCATCCGGAGAGATTGCCACAACTATGTGCAAACTTGCCCGAAATGTCAGGAGTTCTCTAAAATTCCTCGACGTCCCGCCACTGAAATATCCGAGATTATCGCTCCTTGCCCTTTTGCTAAATGGGGGATCGACATTCTGGGCCCATTTCCAAAGGCAAAGTCCCAACTGAAATTTGTAATAGTGGCAGTGGACTACTTTACGAAGTGGGCAGAAGCTGAAGCGCTCGCCAACATCACGATGGAAAAAACTTGGCGTTTCTTCAAACACCAAGTTATCATGAGGTTTGGCATACCCCGCATCCTAGTCAGCGATAACGGAACACAATTCACCAGCCAATTCTTCAAAGACCAGTGCTCGGAATTCAGGATTGAGCAGCGATTCTCTTCCGTGGCTCACCCGCAAACCAATGGGCAGGCGGAAGTGACCAACCGGGGCATCCTCAGCGGCATTAAGAAAAACCTGGAGGTGTCTAAAAAGAAGTGGGCCGACGAGCTTCCGTATGTGATGTGGGCGTACCGCATGACCGTTAAAACCAGTACCGGAGAAACACCTTTCGCATTGGCCTTCGGAGCCGAGGTTGTTACGCCAGTAGAAATCGGTAGCATGAGTCTGCGAGTGGCTCACTTTCGGGAGGAGCTGAATGAGGAAAGGCTACGAGCTAACCTTGATGTGTTACCAGAGGTCCGAGAAGAAACCCTCCTGAAAACACTACATTACAAGTGAAAGATGGCCCGTTATCATAATAGGCGCGTCAAAGAACGGTTGCTGAAGGCAGGCGATCTGGTGCTCAGAGACAAGCGAGCGGCTGGTCAACGCGTGGGGAAGCTCAGTCCAAACTGGGATGGGCCGTATCGCGTTACCCGCATCATCGGGAAATGAGCCTATCATCTGGAGACACTCGATGGTACTCCCTTACCTAACTCTTGGAACATCGCTCGTTTGAAATTATATTATCCTAGAACTTGATTTTATCTGCACCTTTGGCTGATGCCAACCCTAACCTTAGCTAACGGTCGGTGAAAGAGCTTTCTTGGGTATTTGTGGTTGCTTTTGTGCAGATAAAAAAGGGGGATCTTGGGAGTGAAAAATCCTATCCTTGTGATGGCCGGTCCTGATCAAACGGCTCACTAAGTGAGGGCACGACCCAACATGCCTTGAACTAGCGTCGGGATTGAAAGGTCCCTGACACCCCCGGGAGTGAAAAGTCCTATCCTTGTGATGACCGATCTTGATCAGATGGCTCACTAAGTGAGGGCACTTCCCGGTATCCTTGGGAGTGAAAAGCCCTTTTCTTGTACTGACCGTTCTCGTGGAGACGGTACATCAAGACAAGGCACGCCTCGGGGAAATAGTAACTCCGTTCTAGAAATGAAAAGTCCTATCCTAGTGACCGGGCTAATATAGACGACTCATTAAGTAAGGGCACGATTCTAGACGCGAGGACAACGCCTGAAAGTGAAAAACCCTAGCCTTGTGACGGCCTGTCCTGATTCGACGACTCACTAAGATGAGGCACTTTCCAAGCTGACCGTGGAAATATGGAAACGCAAAGAATCGCGAGATCCCAGCTAGTAACCAGATGCGTAATCCCTGGTGAAGTATAAAGCTGATAGAAAAAGCGATTACACGGTTTCCGTATTAACGCCCTATGACGGCAATAGAAAGGCTCCTACGGGTAATTACTGTCTCTTATCGAAGCGATAACGTGGCAAAAGAAAAACTCACCAACGGCACACTCTTTCAAGGGTCTGAACCGAGCAAATTCCCGAATGCGGAAAGGCCCTTCTATTTCTAACAGGGCGGTAACATGGGACACATCAGTACTAGACAACATTTCTGGTTTTCTCCAAGCGGCGCTGGTAATCTCTCGGTTAAAACCCCCGCGCCACCAGCGGGACGGCAGGCAAAGGGTGAAGAAGCCATTTTTCCAGTTATCCACGCTCTCTTCAAAACCTTGAAAATTCTGCCAGAAAAATTACACGATGGCGTCATTCCATCTTGGGGTGATATCCACCAAGCAGTCGCGACGACTCAAGTTGAAAAATGTGTGGAACAGATCGAGGGATGGAGTGAAAATACGCTTCATCTCGCATGCCCGAAGGAAGGAATAAATCCTACACCAGGAAGGTGGAGTTATTTGTACGGGATTGAGATCGTAATGATTTAGCAGCTTCATCAAAGAAGTATGGATCAGGAGATGAAACCCGTAGAGGAACATCTTGAAATAAACCAGCCGAAACGTTCCACACATGGCATCAGGGAGCCGAATATCCTTCGTAGGGATATAAGGGCGGTAGCCCAAGGGGAAGGTGATACCGTTCTCCTCTAACTCTGCCCTCAAAACTTTATTACAATCAAAAATACTATGAGCTCTCCTAGCCTCGAGATCTATGGGATTTTCGGCACCCGTAGTGGCTCTAACACGAGACATAAGGGACTGGAAAAATAAACTACGAGGAGAGAGGAACAAAATACCTGGAGCAAGAAGCCAGTAAATAGGCCGTCGGCGCTGTTGAGCAGTTGCAGAAACTCCTCTTGAGCAGGAAGACGCACAGGAGAAAGAGAAAGTGTGAAAAATTTCGAAGTATTGGCAAAAGTAATGAAAGAGAATATCGGTTCCCTTATAAAGATCGAACTTGAAGAAGAGACAACCTGTAAAAGTGAGACACGTGCGGACCTGAAAGCGACGCGTGGACAGTCATTTATGTCTTTGGGAGAAGACATTTACTGACTAAAAATCAAAAGACGGTTGCACCCAGCAACAGGCATCCCTCCACTGCAACCCTTGACGCTTGAAGAAATGACGCGAGAAGGCGATAGGAGAACAAAAGGAAAAGTGAAGCGTTATCTCATTCATTTTCGAAAAGCTATACGACATCTACAAAGAGGCAAGACGTGCTAAACTAATCGCCATCAGACCAAGAGATATCATAACAATAAACTACATCATCATCTGAGAACGATAGCTCCCTGCTGACAGGAGGGAAAGGCTCATCAACCCCTTTTCCTATGCGTATCATTGATCGACCTGACTCCTCCTCAGCAACTGGCGTCACCGTCTCAACGCCCGCGCTGGCAGGGAGAGCCATTTTTGGCGAATCACGAGGAAGAAGAGATAGTTCATTTCCCTTTTGAACAGAAGGGGCAGGAGAATTAAAAAGCGGATCAGACACCTTTAAGGCTTTTTTCCTCAGCCACTTGCGACCCCGCCGGTGAACGAGCGACCTTCACGGAGGCGACGAAGGAGGATTGTCTGAATCTGACGAAGTCGGAGGAGTTGGCGGAGAATCCCGCGCAGCAGTATCCAAAAAACAAGAATCGGCCATAAGATCACAAGCAACCTGCCGAGAGGAAAAATAAACAAGAAGATGAACGAAAAAAGGGGAAAGGATCCCATTAAATAGCCAAAAAAGGGGGAGAAGTTTTTCGATCATCCGACGCGACTCTTGAGAACTGACACGCATACAACCTGGAGTGCAAATCTAGATTTGCAGTCACGCCTGTTGGAATCTCCCACAGATCGAGGAAAACTAAAAATTTGCCCAATCAGTTGACACTGAAGCAGCGGCGCAGAATTAATGCAGAACGGTTAGCGAGGAAACTGTCGTGAAAAAAACCATCCAATGACCGACTAGTTTTCAGTTGGGCTGAGGAGGCCTCCAACCGCAAAAAGACAAATGGCGCATTGAAGAAGAAGAACAGTTTATTTATTATGGCTTAACGGCCGACAGGTACAACAGCGTAAAAAGAAAAAAGAAAAAAGGCTCAAAGGGAGCCACCGCCGTCAGGCGTCGGAACCAGCATCCTTGGGTATAATGGGAATGTCTCTCAGGGAGGGAGTCCATGACCAGAGTAAGGTCAGTAGAGGTGACCCTCATCCCCTTCAGGCAACACCCCAGCATGTCCTTGCACTGCTGCAGCATGGCGATCACCACTTGAATCCTAGCGATGGAGGTGGCCAACTTCGACACGCTCTCTAAAGGACTGAAATCCTCCAGAGATGTAGCTCCCAGCATGGAATGCAGTGGGGTCAGCATCCCTTGCAACTCCAAGATGTCCTCGGAGGTCTTGATTAACATGTTCTCCAGGAACCCGACGTCACCATCATTGAGGTTCTTGAGAGTATGACCCTTGGAAAGGAGGAAATTTTTGGTCAAATGATCCATGAGGCAGATTATGAAAGAAAAAGATGAGATGAACTTGAGTGGAGAAAGCTCTCAGATTTATAGGCTCCGAGAAATGGGTCTTTTGAAAGAGGAGGTCCTCAAAAGATGAGCCACCCCGTTACCATCAAAGACCGATGAAACTGATGCGGAAATGAGGATCGACGTCAGTATGCTGCTAAAGATGCAGGTACTCAAGAGGAGTACGAGCTAGAATCCTAGAAAACGCGAAGGAGCGCGATATTACAGGTAGCCATGACGTAAAAGCCGTACGATTGTAGGTATCCACAGTGTAAGGCCGTGTCGATGTCGCAGGTAGCTCCTAGCAGCGTAAAACCTCACCGATATCGCGGGTATCTGGTGGTATAAAGCCGCACAAATCATAGGCAGCCGATGGCGTAAAATCACGTCAATATCGCTGACTACATGAGCGGAAAGGAAAGAAAGAACCCGCGTGTTCGCAAAACCCTCTGTAAGTACAAAGTTTACTAATATTTCCGTAGAATACCTATCTCCTTTACGTGTTTGCAGTTCGTTCGAAATACCGATGGACCCGGAACGTAGGAACCTAGTCGCAGCCCGCAGCGACACCAACAGTGGTCCGTCAGCGTCGACAACTCTCCTACAGCACGGACGAGTTTGCAACCTTCTAAGCGCTGCCGATGGCCCAGGCAGGTTAATACCGCTAGGCGAAAGTGACACCCTAACGGTTCTGGACGAGTTAGCGGCGTCTCTCGCTAATTCCTTGACACCCCATGAGGACGGGTCTTTGGACAAGCACGGAGACCGAAACCCGCTTGCTCGGAGGAAAGCTCCCGACCCAGGCGCTGCCTAGCGTTCAATCAATCTTTGTCGTATCGAAAGAGACGAAGAAGCTCGGAGATCCCGCAAGCATATCGCCATAAGAAGGAAAGGACCCTCACCTAAGATTCCAGGCATGGACAGAAAATGACAGCCCTTGGTAAACACTCGGCCTCGTTTTCAGTTGGGCTTATGATAACAATAAAGGCAATCATAAGGGCATTTCTGTAATTATGGCCCCTGCCGAGGACGGAATCCTATAGCCCTATCGGACATCTAAGCTATCGCCGCTAGACTATGGGGTGTTTTCAGGGATGGTCGACATCAGCGGGGGGGGGGGGGGGGGGGGGAGGTCTCACGCGTCTCTGCACGCACAACATCATCTCATCCCAGGGCAGCCACGACACCATCCACGGAGTTATCACCCTCGGCACCCTCCTCGGAGTTATCGCCCCCGGCACCCTCCTCGGAAGTATCACCCATGACGTCAGATCCAGGTATCACCCGTGACGTCATATAGAACGTTATCTTCCCAGGCTATCGCCTTTTTGCCCAGATATCGCCCCCAGCGGCCTATAAATACTCCCTCATTTTAAAACATCAAGTAAGCCTAAGACTGCCTTCTAGAACCTCTGCTATTTTTTGAACCGCTTACTGACTTAAGCATCGGAGTGTCTACATCGGAGCCCCCCCTCCGGCGCTTTGCAGGTGTGTCCGACACCAGCTACAGCGACTCTGACCGATAGTATTCGTCGTCCCGGTCGTCTCAAAACTTCGAGAAAACTCTCTCGTTAACTAGAACAAGCAACCTTTCTATATTGAATATACTTGAAAGATCAAACTCAAACTGGCAATGAAAATGCTAGTTTAAGACCGAAAGTTTACAAGAAATTTAGGGAAAGAAAGAAACTACGAGAGCAAGAAATTACAAGATAATTTAAACTAAAAATTGGCTTGAAGCATGAGAAATATCAATGATAAAAAAGTGAGTTCTAAAAGGAGATGAAATCGTCTATTTATAGCTGAAAATCAAAGGGTAAAAATGTTTATTCTACCTTTGGCCGGTTTGCTTGAATTGAGGGCCAAGAAACGACGCTGGCCACTTGTGAGGCTGCCAGCTGGACGTGAGGAGGTTATGCGGGTTGGCCATGTGCAAGGTGAGGACGAGTGGGCCTAGCTTGTGCGGGAGGTGGCGTTGGTAGGTTGCATCATGCGGACGCAAAGGCTGGGTAGTCTGCCACGCGGCCTTGACGCGTATCAAGCGTCTGGGATGGAATAACGCCGTTGTGCTACTGGGCGCGGGAGCGGGCTGGTGCACGGCTGGATGCATTGCTGGGCTTGGGCCTAGTGATTAGGTCTGGGTTGCTGCTGCTGCTGGACATGGGCCGGCTGGACTTGCACACATTCTCCATTGGTCCTTAGACTTATATGTATAAACTCCATTGGTCCTTAGACTTTGGGTGCTCCTCCTCGTAGCGTAACTGTTGGAGCATAAGTGCCACGAGGTTTTGGCGTCAGCTTCGAGTACGCGATGCGATTGGAGCGATCGTATCATCCTCTTCCCCTTCGAGTGGATTCGACCTCGAATCCAAAGATTGCATGTCCTCGGGGTCCTCTTCATCTGAATCTTCTACAAAGTAGAGAGATAAATCAGTAATGTTGAATGTAGTAGAGGAAACAACAAAAGATTTAGGAATGTCTAAAATATAAGCATTATCGTTAATCTTATTAATAATAAGGAAAGGACCAGCCCCTGTATGGCTCAATTTAGATTTCCTAAGGTGAGGGAATCGCTCCTTGCGAAGATGCAGCCAAACTCAATCTCCAACTTTAAAGAATTTGGTTCGTTTGCTGGTATTGCGCTTTGTCTCGAGTTTGGCATTCACGTTTTCCATCCTTTGCTTGGCTTTAGTATGTAGCTCTTTCACTTTGGCCGCTCGTTCTTCCCCATCTAAACTGGATATATGAGAAATAGGTAAAGGGAGCAATTCTATGGAGGTGATTGGGCTGAACCCATAGACGATCTCAAATGGAGAATATAAAGTGGCAGAATGCATGGCACGATTATACGCAAACTCAAGAAAGGGAAGACATTGATCCCAATTCTTAGAATATTTTGGTACCATGACTCGAAGCAAGTTACCAAGAGTTCGATTGACTACCTCTGTCTGGCCATCCGTTTGGGGGTGGTAGGATGTGGAAAATAGGAGCTTGGTTCCCAACTTGGCCCATAGGATACACCAAAAATAACTCAAAAATTTTGTGTCTCGATCATTCACAATTGTACGTGGCATGCTGTGGAGGTGAACAACCTCTCCAAAAAATAGGTTAGCTACATGAGAAGCATCAGTAGTGGATATGCAAGGAATAAAATGTTCCATCTTAGAAAATCGATCAACAACAACAAAGATAGCATCTTTCCCATTACTGGTTTTGGGCAACCCTAGTACAAAATCCATAGAAATATCGCACCACGGGTGCGAAGCAACAAGCAATGGCATGTATCGACCATGATTGTGAGATGTAGACTTAGCACGATGGCAATCAACGCATGCATTAACAATTTGAGTTATCATAGGATGCATGTGCGACCAATAAAAATGTTCGGTTAAAGTACTCAAAGTTTTGTTAATACCGAAGTGACTGCTATGTCCACTACCGTAAGCCTCTTTACTGAGAAGCTTACACAAGCTACATTTAGGCACACATAATCGACCTTTACAAAATAGGAATCCATCATGCAAAGAATAATTTTCAAAAGGTCCATTCAAGCATGCATCATACGCTACATGAAAATCATTAACATTTTTATACAGTTCAATGATATGAAAAAATCCCAATAATTTAGATTGCAAAGAAGTAATAAGTGCATACCTTCGGGAAAGGGCATCGGCGACCGTGTTCTCCTTTCCTTTTAGATACTTAATCACATACGAGAATCACTCAATGAACTCCATCCAAACAGATTGGTGATGATTTAACTTACCTTGTCCTTTGAGGTAGCGAAGGGATAGATGGTCGGTGTGAACAACAAACTCCTTCGGGATGAGGTAGTGCTCCCAAATAGTGAAGGCTCGAACTAGGGCATACAGCTCCCGATCATACGTGCAGTAATTGAGCTGGGCGTCTTTCAGCTTCTCAATGAAATATGCGATCGGTCGTCCTCTTTGTAATAGCACGGCTCCAATCCCGACTCCACTTGCATCGCACTGGATCTCCAACGTCTTGTCGAAGTCAGGTAGGGTGAGAACCGGGATGGACACAAGGCGTTCCTTAAGGGTCTTGAAGGCCTCCTCTTGCTCAGACCCCCATACGAACAGAACCTCCTTCTTGGTGAGCGTGTTGAGGGGTGCAACAATTGTTGAGAAGTCCTTCAGGAATCGTCGATAGAAACCTACCAAACCATGGAATGAGCGCACCTCGCTCATATTTTGCGGAGTGGGCCAATCTGCAATCATCGTGATCTTGGCTTGATCAACTTTGAGCCCATCAACACCCACAAGAAAGCCAAGAAAGTGGACTTCGTCCAAACAGAACTCGCACTTCGCGAGTTTAGCATAAAGCTTATGCTCACGAAGGGTTAGAAATACAAGTCGTAAATGCTGGAAATGGGAGTCATGCGAGGAACTATATATCAAGATGTCATCGAAATAAACAATAACAAACTTACCAATAAAGGCACGCAACACATGATTCATTAAACCCATAAATGTGCTAAGAGTATTTGTTAATCCGAAAGGCATAACTAACTATTCATAAAGGCCAAATTTAGTTTTAAAAGCAGTTTTCCATTGGTCTCCTTCATGCATACGGATTTGATGATATCCACTAGCCAAATCAATTTTATAAAATATTGTAGCATGGCTCAGTTCATCTAGCATATCATCAAGTCTAGGTATGGGGTGCGAGTATTTGATGGTTACCTTATTGACGACTCGACAACCTATGCACATGCGCCACGAACCATCTTGTTTTGGAACGAGGATTACCGGAATGACACACGGGGAAAGGCTCTCTCGAACATAACCTTTGGCGAGAAGCGCCTCGACTTGAGTCTCCAACTCCTTGGTTTCCATCGGGTTGTACCGATAAGCGAGGCGATTAGGCATAGGCGCGCCGGGGATGAAATCGATCTTGTGCTCGATCCCTCGGATGGGCGGTAGTCCTTCGAGTAACTTGTCAGGGAACACATCTTGAAAATCTGTCATCAGAGACACAAAAGTAGGGGAAGAGGAAACAGGGTTAGTGTAAGACGTTTCCGCGTCCAAGGCACGAAAATGGAGAAAAACAATGGGTTTTTGCGCAATGAGTGCACGCCTCACATCCCGAGATCTTCCCATGAGAATCACTTTCCTCTCTACTCTCGTTCCCCTCAGAACCTCGCTAGCTAGCTCATTTTTTTCTAGCCGTGTGTTGCAACTCTTTCCTTTTTTTTTCTCTCCTCTTTTCGCAACCTCACTTTTTTCTTACGGGCTGTTTTTAATGCTCTCACTGCTTACATTTTTCACTCCACTCTTTCCCTCTTTTTTAAATAAAGAAATTGAAATATCGAAGACCGCACTTGCTTTTTCAAGCTTGATTTGGTCTTCGTATACTTGACTGGGTACGAGTGGTGGGATTAAGAATTTACGACCGATGTGAGTGAGTCGGTAAGTATTGCGAAATCCGTCTTGGATGGCATGACGATCAAAATGCCATGGTCGACCAAGCAGAAGGTGGCTGGCTTGCATGGAAGCGACGTCACACACTCGCTCGTCCATGTACTCTCCAATCTGAAACCTGACTCTTACTTGCTTGACCACCTTGATCGAACTTCCATCGTTGAACCAGTTCAACACGTAAGGGTGTGGGTGCTTGGTTGTCGATAATCCAAGCGAATGGACTAGTAAGGTGCTAGCTACATCAGCACAGCTCCCACTATCAATGATGATCGATACGACCATTCCCTCAGCTACATTCCTTGTATGGAACAGGTTCTCCCTCTATTCCAAGACCTCATCATCTGCTCGGGCTTGCATACTTAAAGTCCGTCGGACAACCAAACTGCGGGGAATCACTAAAGGAGCATACTCTTCTTCCTCCTTACTTCCTTCCTCAAATTAAGCTTCTTCTTCCTTCTCTGATTCCTCATCTTCACTTACTACCTCCCCTCCTTCTCGAACCAAGATGATACAACGGTTTGGACATTCGACTCTCATGTGTCCTTTACCGTTGCATTTGAAGCACTCCATTGATCGGCTTAGGGTTCTTTGGGTTGTGTTTGGTGTTGTGGAGGTGTTTTGGGACGTGTATGGCTTGGGGTCGGGTGATTTAGTGTGGTTTGGTCGGGAGTCAGTTGGTTTGGGGTAGCTCATTTTAGAGGTGTTTGCTTGCCAAGGCTTTTTTGTATTTGTCACAGAGTGAGTAGAAGAAGAAGTAGTATTGACAAAGTTTCGGGGTTTAGAGCTTACTTGGCATTCTAGTTTAAGGGCTCGGTGATACATCTCCTCGAGTGTATTGTAGGTAAGGAAGTCCAACTGTTGTGAGATTTCCTTGCGAAGACCACCAATAAATCGGGCCATGGTTGCCTCACTACTCTCTCGTACATCCAATCGTGTCAACATGGACAACATGTCATGGTAAAACTCCGTGACACTTCTACTTCCTTGATATAACCGCTGGAGTTTCTGATACAAATCTCGGAGGTAGAAGACTGGCACAAACCATTGCCGCATCTCCTCCACCAGTTCAGTCCAAGTCGTTATTGGTGGTTCACCATCCAATCTCCGATTGATCAAGACCCTCTCCCAACACTGTATGGCCAAACCTGTGAACTCAACAACAGCCAGACGACACTTCTTTTCTTCCGAGTAAGGGTAACAGGCAAATATCCTTTCCATCGTACTTTCCCATTCATAATAAACATCGGGGTCTTCTTTACCCTCAAAAGATGGAATAAATAATTTAATGTTAGAAGTATTGTCATACCGTTCCTCATGTCGAGGTGCCCTTCGAGCCTCCCTTAGGGGTTCATGTTGTGGTGCGTCATAGAAACGCGTTTGACGTGATTGAAAGTATGACCGAGGAGGGTTCGGGTTGGACACGGCTGGGTGTATTGGTGGTGGCACGTAGGAGTTCACCTGGTGAAGTGAGATATTGGGTCCTCGGTTAGACGTGCTATTTCGATGTCAGATCAGGGAAGGTGGCGTTAGTGGCTAGGATGTTTGAGGCATGTTAGGGGGTGGGTGGTTGTGTGATTGGCGATCCACCTTATTATCACTACTATCAGCACGGGCATAGATACCCTCGGTGTTGCTATTGAATGGGGGACTATATAAGGATTGATTCCTTGGGTCGGTGGATCAGGGTCTTTGTTGGAAGTGGGGAAATATAGGGGTTCTTTGTAGTAGTGGTGGGGGTGTTTGGGCTTGTCGAGTTTCGATGGCCTCGAGCCTAGCCATCATTTTCTCCAATATGGAGCTAATGTGGCTCATGTTTGGATCGGGCGGCGGGGGTAGTACTTCTGAATGTTCTTCGGTAATAGTAGGATCGTTGGACATGGTGTGTACCTGCACAAAGAAAATAAACACAAAGGAAAACTAAAAGGTGTTTGTTAGTACCCTCCCTCACGTGTTTACACTCTTCTCTCAATTGTTCTCCCCAAAATCACACAAAAACAAAATTAATGCCAATTTTAGTTTAACGACTCAAAGAATGATGGGTACTTTGGTGACACACAATTAAAACTCGGCACACAAAGGAAGGTATAGAAAATTAAGGTAAATAACACGAACAAAATGAGGTTATGCACTTACCTTAATTTGGGAGTAGAAAAGATGTGTGATCAATAACGAAAACTTAAAAGGACTCGAATGAAGAATGCCGCAAAAAGGATTGGTGTTTAGGAAGCCGAAAGAAAAGCTTGACTCGTTCAATTTAAGTCCACATCAAGTGTCAAAAAGCTTACCTAGAGATCTTGTCCCTTGCTTCTGACTTGTGTCGATCTTTTCTTTTCTCTTTTTTTTTTTTTTTTTTTTTTTGTTTGATCACAAGTGAAGGGATGCTCGGATCGCAAACAAATAGCAAAGAGAATAAAATTTGCGTTAGTGGAAAAAATTATACAATGGACAAGATGAAGTAATGAATTCGGAAAATTGGAAAAAGGAATTAATTTGAGAATTTAAGCGTTTACCAACCTTTGAGACAACCGAGCTCCGCTACCACGTGTTAAGATCCTTCGATGTTGAATTTGCAAGGAAATAGTCTCGATTGGGGATGGCTCGGATAATGAAGGATTATGGCATTCTTGATGAATTTTGGGAACTAGGTGTTTTGGAATGAAATTAGGAGATAAGCGCAGCAGGGAATTATGTTAGAAATAAGGAGGAATATTAGAGAGGTTTGTGGAAAAGAATGGAATTTTGATTCAAGATTAATGGTTCTTGAATCGGGAATTTTAGACGTGAAAGATGGAAAATTAAATGGGCAAGTACATTCGAGAAAACCCTCTCGTTAACTAGAACGAGCAACCTTTCTATATTGAATATACTTGAAAGATTGAACTAAAACTGGCAATGAAAATGCTAGTTTAAGACCGAAAGTTTATTAGAAATTTAGGGAAAGAAAGAAACTACGAGAGCAAGAAATTACAAGATAATTTAAACTAAAAATTGGCTTTAAGCATGAGAAATATCAATGATCAAAAAGCGAGTTCTAAAAAGAGATGAAAGCGTCTATTTATAGCTGAAAATCCAAGGGTAAAAAAAAGTTATTCTACCCTTGACCGGTTTGCTTGAATTGAGGGCCAAGAAATGGCGCTGGCCACTTGTGAGGCTGCCAGCTGGACGTGAGGAGGTTATGTAGGCTGACCATGCGCATAGTGAGGACGAGTGGGCCTAGCTTATACGGGTGGAGGTATTGGTGGGTTGCGTCGTGCGGACGCAAAGGCTGGGTAGTCTGCCACATGGCCTTGACGAGTATGAAGCGTCTGGGCTGGAACGACGTCGTTGTGCTGCTGGGCGCAGGAGCGGGCTGGATGCGTTGCTGGGCTTGGGCCGGGTGATTAGGTCTGGGTTGTTGCTGCTACTGGACATGGGTCGGCTGGACTTGCACACATTCTCTATTAGTCCTTGGACTTATATATATAAACTCTATTGGTCCTTAGACTTTGGGTGCTCCTCCTCGTAGCGTAATTGTTGGAGCATAAGTGCCACGAGGTTTTAGCGTCGACTTCGAGTATGCGATGCAATCGGAGCGATCGTATCACCTTTGGAAGGTTAGAGCAAGGCCTCAGATGGCTAGGGTTGGCACGCCTTGTGTGCTCGGCCTTGTACGGAGATCCTCATGGCTTGTGAGGGTTTGGTGCGCACTTCTTCATGGCTGGTGCGCCTTACTCGTGAAGTCACTTCGCGGATACGAGGTATAACCCTCGAGCTCGTATCATCCCCTCCCTCTTCAAATGGATTCGACCTCAAATTTGCACGCTTCTTTCCTTTGCGATTGCTATCCATAGTACCTACAAAGGAGAGACGTGAATAAGCAACATTGAAAATGGGGGGAAAATAATTAAAAGGAAACTCAATGCGAAAGTATGAAGACATGTCTGTAGCCTCCAAAAGGAAAGGATCCTTCTCCCATGGGCGAAGAATAACCTCTTGGATTGCTGGAGTTCTTGGCGTTCCCATTGGCAACAACTTGGCACTTAGCAAAAGAGAGGAAACAATACTAGATGAAGAGGTGTTAGGGTTAGTGAAATCAAGGAAATGATCCTTAAATCGCCCAAGGTGGCATGGCTTAGGGAAAGATCCCTCAAGTCTCGCCACACTCCTTATGGCATATAAACTCATTATTTTCTTTGCCAATGGCTCACACATTTTACTCTTAAGCTCTTTACTCACAATCTTCACTCCTCTCGGCGCATGCTCACTATTTTCATGCCCGATCTTTATCTCACTCACACACCTCACATTTTTCTCTCCTCTCGGCACATGCTCACTTATTTCATGCCCGTTCTTTTCCTCACTCACACACCTCACCTTTTTCACACCACACCACTCAAGTTGATTTTCCATCATCGTGGGGAGCACAAGTGCAGCGCAAGCTTTGGAAAGCTTGGTTTGGTCTTCGTGGACTTGTGAAGGAGGCAAGGAGGGAATAAGGAACTTGCTGCCCAAGTGTTCCAACTTGTATGTGTTGAGGAAGCTATCATGGACAACCCTTTTGTCAAACTGCCACGGTCTCCCAAGAAGTAAGTGGCTGGAATTCATTGGAGCCACGTCACAAGTCCGTTCATCTTCATATGCGCCAATGGAAAAAGGAATGCGCACTTGCCGAGTCACACTAATGGAGCTCCCATCATTGAACCAATTCAGTACATAAGGGTGAGGGTGCCTTAAGGTAGACAACCCCAAAGAATGGACAAGGAGCTCGCTTGCCACATCGACACAACTACCATTGTCAATGAGAATGGAGATAACCAATTTGTGCGCTAGGCCATGGGTGAGAAAGAGGTTGTCCCATTGCTCAAGATCCTTCTCATGAACCGTGGCATGGATGCTAAAATTTCTCCTCACTACCAAACACTCTACCCGAGCATACTCATCATCATCAACCTCACCCGACTCAACTACACTCTCGCTAACCATCACTTGGGTACCCTCGGGTTCATCATCATCACTCACCACTTCACCACTCTCACACATGACCATTACCCTCCTATTAGGGCATTCCGCCCTCATATGGCCTTTGCCCCCACATTTAAAGCATGTAATGTTCCTAGAAGGGGTTCTAGAGTTAGGGTCGGTGTTTAGTGTTTATTTGGGTATCAAAGCCGAGGACTGGTTGGTGTTTGGGTATGTGTTTGGCTTGGGTGGGGGTCTGGGTTGTGTGGTCTCTTGGTTGAATTTAGAAGGTAAAGAAGGAGAATTCTATGTAGGCTTATAAAAAGATGAAGAAATGAAAGGAGTTTTGGGTTTAGCGCTTACTTGGCGTTCTATCTTGAGGGCAAGATGGAACATGTCCTCCAAGGTGTCATAAGAGTGGAAATCTAGCTGGTATGAGATATCCTTGTGTAGGTCTCCTAAGAACCGAACCATGGTGGCCTCATCACTCTCGTGCACATCCACTCGCATCAAACACGTGAGTATTTTATGGTAGAAATCACTCACACCACGAGGCCCTTGTGTCAATCTTTGAAGGCACTGGTGGAGGTCACGAAGATAGTAGGAAGGCACAAATTGGCGCCTCATATGATATTTCAACTCATCCCAAGTCTCCACCGAAGGTAGCCTCTCAAGTTGCCTAATGACCATAAGTCTATCCCAT
This sequence comes from Viola odorata, assembly GCA_963691705.1. Lineage (NCBI taxonomy): Eukaryota > Viridiplantae > Streptophyta > Magnoliopsida > Malpighiales > Violaceae > Viola > Viola odorata. Next base: position 34,814,754 of record OY829543.1, on the reverse strand, counting down.
CAATGAATGGCAAGGCTCACCTTCTTAGTCTCCAAGTAATTGTAACACCCAAAGACACACTCCACTTTGCTTTCCCAATCATAGTAGGCGTCGGGGTCATCCTTGCCTTCAAAGATAGGCATGGATAACTTAATACTAGAGAGGTTGCTATCCACTCTCTCCTCTTGCTGCCTACGAACTCTTTGCTCAAATTACTCATCATAGTGAAAGCGCCGTGCGCCATGAGAATGTTCATAATGTGGAGGTTGAGGAAGTGGCTGTCTAGGTCTCTCTCGAATCACTAAAGGCACCGCCGGCCAAAGGGGGGGAATATAGGCGTTGGCTTGGTGTAAGCGCATGTCAAGGTGGTTGTGAAAAGTGGGGTAGGAACGACTACGGCCTTGAACCCGGGTCAAGGGGGGGCTTTGCCGTGGGGGCATACCAAATTGCTCCTCATCATCACTATGGTCACTATGAGCTACCACACCTTCGACATTGTCACATTGAGGAGGAGCAGCATACAAATTGGCATTAGAAGGGTCATTTATGTGTGTTCTTTGGTGGTAATGTGTGGTTGGTTGGGTAGGGTTTGATTGAAGTGGATGTGTGGTTGTCCTTGGCTTTAATGCGAAAAGCGCATCCAAAATGGCCTTGTTGGTGAGCTCTTGGGATTCCCATTGGCGTTACAATTCAGCCATTTGGACCGTGAGGGCAGCAATGGCCGGATTGAGGGTCGAAGACTCCTCAGACCCATCTATCTCCTTGGAGAATTGGCATTTGCCATAATGGATTGTACCTACAAAAAGGAACAAACGCAATTGATATTGAAAAAGTTAGTCACTCCCTCACGTGTTTCACACAACACTCTAATAAACTCACTAACTCACCCACTTTTATCTCCAACACAAACCAATCAATTAAGCTTAGTACAAGACTCTATGATACGATCTTCGTTCTGATTTGGAGCCCTTTCACGGATCTAGTCCTCTTTGGGAGGTTGGATTGACGATTGGATGGAGTTGGTGGAGAGGATAACGTTGCAAGAAGGATGTGGAAAGAGTGCAGCAGAATAATGGATGATAATTGAAAGGTGTATTGATGTATAAACAATAAATGAACTTGCACACATGGTAAACCCTCCTAGAGACTTGCCCTAGACAACCTTACCACAAGCATACAAGGATCTCTAATCCAAAAAGAGAAGAAGGTAATGGATTAAGCCTTAAGGGCCATGACTCCAAGGACCGGTTCCTAAGTGGTCTAAGGGCTCTATGATGAAAATCATGAGCAAGTTTAAAGACCACCTATAAAAGAGGCTAAGTCCTTCTATTTATAGAGGAATTATTACAAAAGAGGAAAATACTAAAAACACCCTTGGACAAAGGGTTTCCTTCTTTGGATGACGCGGGCTTGAGCGTGGGCTTAATACGGTTAGGCGCTGATGGGCTTGGAGCATGCTGGCCGAAGGCCGAGGGCGTGACGCACAAGGGTAAGGCGAGGGCGCGAGTACACGGCTTGGCCTACATGGAAGGCTTGGCCTAGACGCACATCTTGGCCTAGACCGATGACTTGGCCTAGATGGCCGGCTTGTATCACAAGGCTGGGCATGGGCGCAAGGATGGCGAGGCCTAGATGTCGCGCTCGTATCATTGGCGCGACGCGCAAGGGTAAGGCGAGGGCGCGACGTGCAAGGGCAAGGTGAGGGCGCGGGCACACGACTTGGCCTAGATAAGAGGCTTGGCCTAGACGCACATCTTGGCCTAGACGGCTGACTTGGCCTAGATGGCCGACTTGTATCACAAGGCTGGGCACGGGTGTAAGGGTGGCGAGTCCTAGATGTCGTGCTCGCATCATTCCATCCATCTTTAGAGAGATTCGTCCTCGAATCTATAGGGTCAATCCCGTGAAAGACTAAGCGGGGCAAGGCAAGCTCTTGGCTAGTGGCCACACACGGAACCCTCAAAGTACAACTCTCGGAGAATATAGGCCAAGGTGGAGGCCTTCCTCGGGCAAGGCATGTAGGTGCGGATGGGAAAAACCCAAGAACAACCAAGGATCGGCCAAGACGGAGAAGGGACAAAATACGGATCAAGTGTGGGCTCAAAGTAGTAGACGAGTAGGCGTGGGCACTACGGATGGCCAAACGGTCAACATACTCAGAACCAAGAAGGAAAGGATCCACCAAGTCATGTGTAGGCACCTTCGGGATGATGGAAAACTCACTACCAAAGGACCGAAAGGTGCGCTGCCGTGCTAGACCAAGGACGACCTTCTCATAGCTGCCTGAAGGGACCTCACTATCCTCTCTCACACTCCTAATGCTCCCAAACTCCACAATAACATCGCCTAAAGAGACCTCAAGGAGCTCCTCCATAATTGGGACCAAGCACTCCACAATAGGAGGCGAACCTGATGAAAGCTCCTCATCCTCCAGAAGCGGTGGTGGCCCGGAAGAATCAACACTAGAAGGCACCACGCTCTCCTCACACTCTCTATAGCTAGGGCATACATCACATAAGTGTCCTCTATCGGTACAAGTGGTATAATAGACATCTCTCGCTTGTGTGGGAAAGACGGGAGGGCAACTAGGAGAAGGAGGGGGTGGTGTCTCAACTCGTCGGAACGAGGAGTCGATTACCTCCAATCTGCGACGTAACTCGGCCAACATATCCGAAGTGTTCCCCAAGTGATCATACAAACCCATGAACGCATGATGTGGTACTCGGGCTTGAGGGAAAGAAGTCTCATGCA